>CM068370.1:179093675-180293675 GCA_034769895.1 Magicicada septendecula
AATTTACAGGCTTCTCACGAACGAGATTCATAATTTTAGCTAATGTACGAAATACTTTCGTATCGCTAATTTCTTAAGACATAATCGTTGAGAGAAAGCTTTCCAGCACAGACAATGACCCCTTGAGGTAAGCTGTTGTTGTAATCATATATTTTCGTTTGTTTTACAAATTTGACTAATGTATGAAAATAAAAACTTTCCAATACAGACAATGACCCCTCGGGTATATGTCTTACATCAACTTTCAAACGTGTACGCAAGCTACCCTCCTACCCTACCACTCCGTCGTAAGATATATATACACAAAGAAGACCTGTCACTATTTCTCATTTGCATGATACACTGCACTCATCGTGAAATCGACTATTGTGTGTATATAACAGCATTTAAGAGGTAAGTAAAAAGATTTAAGTCTATTTTGATTTTGGTCTGTTGCGTAATGAAGCACTTGTGCTTAGGTCGGTTACTGATGTCTCTCGATAAGAACAGGTTTTTTGTTGGGTACGATGTTTGATAGGGTTTAATGGATATTTTTTTATGTGTTTGTGTATTTCCAATTCTAAAAGTTCTAAATACGCTGTCCTGTTTTTTTTTTTTAATTTATTAATCTGTTTTGTTTAAACGTTTGATCTATGTGTGTGACCATACGTACATGTTTTCGTAATGTTTGTTATAATACCTTTTCATGTTCTAGATTTATGGTATGTGATGTGTGTGTGTGTGTGTGTGTGTGTGTGTGTGTGTGTGTGTGTGTGTGTGTGTGTGTTGAAAGCCTTATGTGTGTATATAGCACATAATGTGTATGACAATTTAGCAGGTACTGTTATTATTATAAGAACAAGAAGATGATGAATACTTATCAGAACATTGAATGGTTAACTGTACCCAAACATACTGTCAGTAAACGAGAGGGAGACGAGCAGATGAATATGTGTACTTCTCAGAACATTGAATTTAAATCGTTAATTGTACCCAAACACGCTGCTAGTACATGTGAGGGTGATGAGGTGAAGACTAACTACAAAAATTTCAAGAAATTCCGTAAAGTATGTCTTTTCTCTTATTTGTCAATCGTAGACAATTATACAGTATTTAAATTAATAAAACAGTGATATTTATATCTTTAATACTGATTGCATGTTTTATTTAATGCTTTGTCTTAGGTTTTACCCTTGAACAGAAGTATTGTACCACAAATTATGCTTATGAAGATCTCATAATTTAATATAGCATAATAAACATATAGCTAAATACAGATTATAGTGAATGTTCAATTATGTAAATTATTAAAAGTTATTTTTATTATGTTTCACTGACTACTGGTATTGAAAACACCGTCATTAATTTAGAGAATTATAAATTACAAAATAACTGTAGGACTTTACAAACTTACATAAGAGAATTTACATAATATTACAAACACAAGTTTATGGTACACCTATCTATCAAGTGAAAATGGATAATACTTATAATCATATTGTTGTAACTTATTATTTTCTGAGAACTATGTATATACAGAGTACTACAGAATATTTTTAATTATGTATAGGCCTACGTCAACGATCACACCCATTCTCCCTCCACCTCGTACTGTTTCAACTAATTCACATATACAATGATACACACGCGCGCGTGCGCGCACACACACACATAAACACACACACACGCGCTCACATACACAAACACGTTCACTCAAATAATTGATCTGTTGTGTTTGATATTGTGACGATTTCATTAATAAAAATATGTTAATTAATTAAGTTGATAATATATAATCGGAGAAATTATAAATTCTTAATAAAATCTCACATTGTAAACTAATTCTTATGGCAATCATTTAATAATAATAATATTTAATATAAGTCTAATAATAATAAAATTAAAAGGGAATGGAATTGTACAGAAAGGGTAAAGCTTATTAATTTATCCTGTATAAACAAGAACTGACCAGAAGTAACTTGTTTTCTGACCCCTAAATAAACTAAGTATTATTGTAAATTTGTTATTATTTAAATAATTAATTAAGACCATTGTTACGTACTTTGATAACTTCTGCAACTAAGAATATCACGATTTAATTATTTAATCAACCGTAGTCCTTTAATTAAAATTAGAAAAACGGAACTACTTTTATGTTGCCTAGTAATTGTCTTGAGATTACTACACTCCCCTTAACTTTTTTTCTTCGACTTGTAATGGAGCGCTCACGCCGTAAGCAGCGTAAAGCGTTGTTTCGCTACGTATATAAATAAAAATGTGAAAGGGTTGTTACTATGACTATTTAAATGAGTAAATTTGTGTGGTGATGACATCTCTCTATATTATAAAATAACGGACTATGTAAATAATACAGTATTACAACCAAGAAGGTGATAGTAAACTAATCTATCATCATGTGAAGTGTGTAACAGTGAAACAAACATTCTATCTATGTATTCTAACTACAAGAATTATTAAGAGTAACTACAGTCGCCGGAGATGAATGTACCACACCAGGAAAGATTTCACATACTTCAAGAACTTCACCATCACAGTATGATAAGGTAACGACTGAACTTCAAGAAACATCAAGAGGACCGAAGAACTAATTCTGCAGCAACTTCAGGAAACACACAGGTGACATGGAGGCTTGTCTTCCATGGTTAAGAGTTACAAAATTATAAACCCAAAAAGACAATTTAAATTATCTATTAAAGACTTTAAAACTTATGTTTAAATGTAATAACATTAAAGACTTTAGAAACCTGACATTTTAGGTAACATGTAGTATAAAATCTAATAACGCTAGTTATAGCAAAAAGGTAAAGTTTAAACTAAAAGTTTTGTTGTTTTAGAAGATTAGTAAAAACCATTCTTCAAATGGTTAGAGTTTCAATATTGTACATGGCAAGGTGACCATAATTCATTTAATATATTTAATCCCGGATCCGTGGAATTAATCAATAAGATGTACATCATATTTTGAAGCCCCTTTGTAAATTAGTAATTTATATATTTAATTATATAGTAAACTATATTGTTTGAGAACTTTCAATAGAGAACTTAATCACCAAATGTAATAAAGAGATGTCATCTAAGTACCAAGTAAAATGAGTGCATATATCAACAGTCTCCCCTTCCAAATATCCTGCTATATAAATTGTTTATTTGTTGTGATTATTTTCAGTGCTTCACAACGAAGGCAGCCGGTATAATTGGCACATCCAATTATTACTGGTTCCCTACGTTATAACTCAAGAGAAGAGGTTATAATATTTCTTTGTATTCATACACAGTCTTGGTGATGACAATAAATATTGTATAGTATAATTTATTACTCATGTTACTTTAATTATTATACGAGGTTAGTCTGTATTATTACATGAGTCATCAATCGTTTAACACGAACATCAATCGCGTAACACAAGTAGTTATGTCGAGTTTAATAATGACTACGACTCAAGAAGCGATTAAAGGTTTTGTCAGGTACGTTTATTTACCAGACATTTGAGTTGACGTTTAGACAAAATTTACTGTCATCACGAGTAGGCCTACTTAAATACGTTCAATACAAAAGGGATTAATTGCCCTACATCTGAGTGCTGTATTTGTGAATGTGTGCGTATTTGCTACATAAAGATTAATATAATTACTCACACGTAATGAGTTACTCATACCATTGTTATTATACGTATTCATATTGTACAATTATAACATCCGACACATGTTAATTAATTTTACCCATATACGCGACACCGCACATGGTTGTGATGGTGTATGTAGAGAGACAATTTATTAATTCAGTCACACGTTTCGTCCAACCACAACAGATTTTCTTGTGGAATATACATGTTTCCTTTAATTAAAACAATTACAACAAAATGTTTATTAGTGTAAGAAAATTAATTATTGTTTGTAGCTGTTGAAATACAAACAACTTTTGTTATTGACGAGATTTTGTTTACCAAAAGTATGACTTTGTACTGTTTTGAGTTCTGGTAAATTTATTTTTAGGAGGACGTTGTTCTCTGATAATGTTTATTCGATTACATAATTGTTTTCTGACAACAAATTGGGCTCTAACAAACTGATCAATAAGATCTTTTGTAAAACTTAATGATTCCGACTGGGTGATTGTAGATTTATTCTGTACTCAGTTTCCGAAATATATCAATGAAAATACTAGGAGAGTAGAATATATCGAGTACCAAATCCATCAATTTTTTCAAATGTTACCGAAACTGAACGATTGCAGCTGTAGTTAGAGACCAATTCTGTAATTTACAAATGTAAAAAAATTTAGAAATGCAATTTCTCATAACAAAATACAACGTACCATTTCATTTTATATTCAAACTATTATTATCCGAAACAGAAACAGAACGTTATATAGATTGTAACGTTCAAATTTAGAATGTTATGTAGGACCATAATCACTCAGCACTGTGTGGTCATGATAATATATGTTAAGTGATAAACATTGTGAATGTCTTTGTTTTAGTCGAGTATAATGTCTCCCGCAAACAGTTTTGAATGTTACATAGCGGATTGGGTAGACAGGCGAGCGACTCAAGTGGAGCACAACAGGGAACTATTATTACAATATCGCTCCGATTGCCAGTCTCAAGGCGAGACACAAGTTAAAAAAGACTTAACAAATATTTACACCCAGTTCATTACCGACCATGCTGGCGGAGTAAATTATGGTAGATTTGTGAAAGATTGGGTGGGTGAAAATTACGTACCACTCTTTCCTGAGTTGTAATATACTTATTTTGTAAATATACATTTGTTAATATACATTTCATATAGTCTGTGTTTTTGTTTTACATATTTTGGATGAAAATTACATACCACTCTTTCATACAGTATTTTAAATTAATAAAACAGTGATTTTGTATTATTATTAATACTGATTGCATTTTTTATTTAATGCTTTTGTCTTAGGTTTTACCATTGAATAGAAGTATTGTACCACAAGTTATTGGCGGTAGTGATCTTTATGTTTTTGAAGCACCCAGAAAAGTGAAGTCCAAGAACCAGCTTAATGAAGTACCAAATGAAGAAGAAGAGTGTATTGAAGATTGCTAGTGACGAAGTTGTCTTTAAATCATACATTTGTATTTGTAAATATCACTTCTACAATTTTATATGACAATAAAATGTAAGACATTAATTATTAAAAATAATACGTATGAAAAAACTAAGCAAACTCTAATATGTATGATTATTCCTGTTTTATATATTAAAATATAACTTTTGTATAAACATTATTCGTAATGACTGAGACGTAGCCATTATTGTGTGAAGATATTTAGGTAGAGCAAACACGTTTACGTAATATCATGTGGTTAGAATCGTGGTCTTAACAAATGTGGACACAAAATATGGGAACTCCGTGCTCGCTAATGTGTTTGTACGTGTGTGTGTGTGTGTGTGTGTGTGTGTGTGTGTGTGTGTGTGTGTGTGTGTGTGTGTGTGTGTGTACGTTAGTGACTGCATAGTTACTTACATTCAAATGTGTTATGTTCAATCAACAGGTTATCAAGTGTTCACGAGTGGGTAGACTTGTTTCATGAACCAGTCAATACTATCAACACAAAATATAGGACCTTCGTGCTCGCTAATGTGTGTGTGTGTGTGTGTGTGTGTGTAGTTTCAACTCTCAGTACTTAACACTTTAATAATTGAATTTGCATGTACGTGATAAATGTATCATTGATTCTAATTAGTATTTACAAAGTTTCATTGAATAATAATATTTGGTTCGATTAGAAATTATTTGAAAGTACATTAACTTTATGAAAATGACACATACTTAAAAAGTAACAATAAAATAGCATCGGGTCTATACGTGTGTCCTTACAGACAAAAAAAACTAATTTGCATACCAGTGCGTACATTGTCCGAGAGGGATTTGTATGTGTACACAAAACTTTTGAAAATACATTATTCAGAGGAGTTTTTTTTTCATGACTTACTGACGCTTAATGACATTTAGTAACGCTAATTACAGCGCTGAATATAACTTTCTAAAACCAGTTAAAGTCGTGTCACATCACGGTCAATGACCCCTTGGCTTAAGTTAGTGAAGAATAAACTATATCTAATTCTAATTGGGTTTATCTGCTGTCGGACGCCATCCGCCGCCGACGGCGAATGGTGAAGGGCGAACGGCGAACGGGTTTGTGAGGCTGCGTTGTGATCTAGTTGGTGCCGTTCGCCGTTCGGCGGCCGGCGAGCGTCGAACCACCGACACACAGACCAATCCTCGACGACGAACCGGATCACCGCGTAACCCATTCGACGCTCGCCGTCCGGCGAACGGCACCAACCGGATCACAACGCAGCCTCACAAACCCGTTCGCCCTTCGCCGTCGGCGGCGGATGGCGTCCGACAGCAGATCAACCCAACGGCGGCCGGCGAACGGCGAACGGCGAACCGGATCATTACACGGACTTACGATACAGTTCGACGCCAACCACACCGTTTCAAATTACGACCAATCAACGATCGACACGTCATCAACATGGACAACACATAGACACGCTGTTGCCAACAATGCAATACACCGCATCGACGATATCCGGACGGCCGCGGCGCCGTTCATATACAAACCCGTACACTATAACACACGCACGAGTTGAAAACGTCGATTAACCAGCACAAGTTGGCAACGCTGACCACGACGATTTTCCAACATGTCCGACCGGAAAAACCCCTTATATATACAAACCCATACACTATAACACATGCACGAATCGGCAACGTCGGCGACACCTACACCAATCAACGCACACATAACCCCACTTTATGCTGGCCGCCGTCAACATGGCCGAAAGCCGACTACCCGATTTTTACCCCCACCGCCACTATTTTTGAATTTCCCGCCATATGACGTCACATCCGGGGTAGAACTGTCAGTTTACCTACTATGTACATCATCTCTTCTTTCATTCCTCTGCGCATGCGCATTTCACTGCGGGTAATCTGTGTCGCCGTATATGTTTGTCGGTTACTCGATTCCGATGATGAAAGCAAACACCGTTTGTAATCAGGGTGCGTTAAACGATTTTGTATTGCCACTCGCCGTACCCCTTTTGCTACACGGTTCTCATTTTTATCTCCATCGTTCTGTAACACTAACAGTGAGTACGATTTTGCGTGCAATCCGATGAATTCTACAATAGATTTTGCGTGCGTCTCGTCCTTAAAAGTACCTAACAGTTTTTTTATTTACTGTACTATAACATAGATGAGTCACGGGATATTCTGACGTATCGAAAAACAATGGTGGTTTTCCTTAATGCGCGTCTACACGACATCAGTCCGTATATCGTACAACAAAGCGAGAAACCGGAGGACCCAAGTGACACGCACACGTAACGCTCGCTGGTTGTGGCGATACATTTAATGTCTTCACGCATGAATTTTCCGAAAGCCTGCATCAGGTGGCGACAATCGTAGCCTCACAAGTTGTGAAAGAACACTTGAACGTGTTGCGGTACGTTGTAGTTCAAATTACAAGTGTTATGTGCGCCTCTCAAGTACTCACACGTCACACGATCATGTTTTCGCACTTTGTACCCTTCGCGCTCGAGACGTTTCTTACATAGATGGCATATGCTAGCGTTTTGAAAATCGCGCTCGTTTTCTTCTGTCATGCGGATGGGTTTGTTAAAATCATGCTCGAGTCGACTAATGTCTTTCAACAGTGTTCGAATTAACGTCTCCACAAGGTCTTTACTGCGATACAAAACCGGTTCTTTAACAGCTTTTCCGGTCCAATCAACGATTACATAACTACGTGGCTCGTGATGCACGTTGTCGTGCGAGTGCGATCTATCGCTTTTGTGTTTACAACCAGACACAGGAAGAAGGAACAATTCAAAATATGCGTACATCGTGTAAAGTACTCTGCAGCACTTCATGTAATCCCCGAAGTACATATTAGCAATAGTTGCAGCAGAACGAAGGGGTCTTACTTTTAGTTAAAGTATTCAACAAGCGTGACATGTTTCTAATAAGACAATATGCATGAGTACTGTAAGGGTGTTATATGTAGCCTTAACTTCAATGAGATGAACTCAATGAAGATCTTTGTGGTTGAAATATGCCGTTATTTTTAACCGTTTGCTACAGGACGCTGACTGGCCATATGTTATCGCAGCGTATGAACATTGTGAAGGGCTAGGTGGGGGACAGCATGTGTTAAACTTGTACTTTTTTCAGTGATGGTAATGGTACTCCTGCTAGCTAATCTCCACAACCCGCTGCTGCTGCTGCTGCGGCTGCAGACACAAATCGGTAAGTACGTTTTCATTAACAATCTCTTGTACTATTCCGTTTACAACAGATGTTAAACTTATACCCTATTTTCAATGATGATAACAGTACTGCTAATGTTTCCACGTACACCAATGCCCTGTACACCAACGAAGCAGAATCCAGAACGCTTAGCAACCTATCCACCTGGGTTATGGAGTCCGATGATGATGGCGAATTAACGTCCACATCGTCATCATCGCTGCCTGTTGTCGATGTACATATGTAAGTCTTCATCATCTTATGCGTACATATTTTATTTTATTTCCACGTCTATACATGATGTTATATTTTATTTTTCTTCTGCCACCAGTGAAATACATCCGCAGAAAGTATGCGCGTTTGCCCTAGTACATCCCCCCCGCTGCATCGCTGGAGAGAGTTGAAGGAATCGCTGCGTGCGCAGCCGGTAATTGGTAGTGCGATAGGGGATCACTGTCGATGGGAGCGGAGAGAGGATAGTTGCGCGCGCAGCCGGTAGTGGGAGAGAAGATCGTTGTTAGTGGGGGGGATAGCTGCTCGCGCAGCCGACATAGGTAGTATAAGAGGAGAGGTGATCGTCGCCAGTGTTCACTTCGTAGTTAACGTCGGTCTCGTGCAGACTAACTTTGACATAGTGCGTAAAGTATAAAAGTTTTTTGTGTTGTTGTTGTGATTATTACTTCAAACAATGCAGTCGTTTAATGTTGATCGTAAACATTCGTTGCATAGCGCGTTGGCGTCGTACGTTTACACGCCTGTTACGGAGGACGAAGGATGTGTCAACGATGTCATAACCTTTTTCGATGAAATGCACGATACGTTACGTACGGACATTGTAAACGAACTGACACGATTGCTTACTATAAAGTGGCATATAGCGGTTAAAGCGAGATTTGTCAAGTATATCATAAACGCTGACACGGACGAGGACGAAGAAGTGACGACCCAAGGTTATTTTCACGGACGATGTCATAAGACGCTGATTGGTGACCAAGACGAATTGCCCGATCGTTTAGAAGCTTCGTACGAAAAAATCATTGAGTCAATTTATAAATTCACACGCGAGGGTAGCGGTTGGGCGTTGGACCACATCGTCTTTTTGGAACTCGTTCTCTCACGGTACCAACCGCTGACCGCCTCCAGTTTCATCCGTACACCCCTCGAATTGTCTCGTACTAAATCCATCGTCAACGTGAACAATAAAGGCGATTAAATGTGTTTCGTATGGTCAGTGTTGGCCGCACTGTTTCCTCAACACAGAGACAGCGAGCGTGTATCCAAATACAGATCACATTTCCACAGTATCATCACTTCCGGTATAACTTATCCAACCCAACTATGCGACATTGTGAAGTTCGAACGAGACAATACTGACGTTTCCATAAATGTTTTCGGATACGAAGAAAAAGAAATTTACCAGTTACGAATAACACCTTCCAGAGGCAGAAGACATCACGTTAATCTATTACTTCTTACCACCGACGACCTAAAACATTACTGTTTTATAAAAAATATGAGTCGCTTACTGTCTTCGCTAACCAAACACAAAGCCCGTTCTTTCTATTGCGATTACTGTCTGCACAGGTTCTGCGAAGAACGACTCCTTACCGAACACGTCCCCCACTGTTCACTGTACGGTGAACAGAGAATTCGTTTACCCACGAAGGAGGAGAAGGTGATGTGTTTCAGAAATTACACCTACTGTCATAAGGTCCCTTTTGCGATATACGCGGACTTTGAATCGTTCATCGTCCCTTGCCATCGCAGCGACGCTCCTCCGCACACATCGTCCACCACAACGGAGTCGTTACACCTTCCTTCAGGTTTCACCTACCTCATAGTCGACCACGAGCGTAATATTTTCAAACCCTAGGTCGTTTATCGCGGCGAAAACGTGGTAGAGACCTTTCTCGATAAACTGGTCGCCGAAGAGCGTGAACTGTTCAGGATCATGCGTTCCATCGTGCCCATGGCTATGAGTGACCATGACGTGTTATCTTTCGCGAATGCCGTCGTATGCCATCTCTGTGAAAAACCACTGAGTGACGATGACAAGGTGCGCAACCATTGTCATCTGACCGGACGATATCTGGGTGCAGCTCACAACGTCTGTAACCTCAACTTCAAGACTCCCCGACACATACCCGTCTTTTTCCATAACTTACGAGGTTACGACGCACATCACTTGGTACAAGGGTTGGGTAAATACGACAATCTCGCTTGTATCGCTACTACTAGTGAACGCTTCGTATCGCTCTCGTTGGGTGCCCTGCGTTTCGTAGACACGCTTCAATTTCTGAACACGTCCTTGGACACACTGGTTGGAAACTTGCCTGCGAGCGGTACGGATTTTGCTTTAACGACGCAATGTTTCGAAGAACACTTCGAGCTACTCTTACGTAAGGGCGTGTACCCTTACGATTACATGACGGGTAGCGAGAAGTTCGACGAAACACGTCTGCCCGCACGCGAACACTTTTTCAACAGGTTGAGTGAATCGTCCGTGTCGGGCGAAGATTACGCTCACGCACAGAACGTGTGGCGGACTTTCGGAATCCGTACGCTGGGTGAATATCACGATCTGTATCTTAAAACAGACGTACTGCTGCTGGCCGACATCTTTGAGGCGTTCCGTGAGATGGCCATGCGGTACTACCAGATCGATCCGTCTCATCTTTACTCGCTTCCAGGCGTTGCTTGGCACGCGATGTTAAAGATGACCGGTGTGCGATTGGAGCTGTTGACGGATAAAGATCAGCATCTCTTTATCGAATCGGCCATTCGCGGCGGCGTTAGCATGGTACTCAACCGCCATGCCAAGGCCAACAACCCGCTAATCGTCGATCAGTACGATGCTTCAAAGCCGACCTCTTTCATACTGTACACCGACTGCAACAACCTTTACGGTGCAGCCATGTCACAGCTGCTCCCTTACGCCGACTTCAGATGGCTCAATCGTAACGAGATCGACTCACTAGACGTGCGTACTCTGAGCGATGACGGTGACACGGGCTACATACTAGAGGTCGACCTACACTATCCATCTGAACTTCACGATCTGCACTCCAATTATCCGCTGGCCCCCGTCCGTTCCTGCGTCAATCCCGATACACTTTCTCCGTACACTCGACGACTCCACATACGACTACACTATACAAAAGGGTATAGCGGATCGGAAACGCCTGCATCGTCTGTTCCCAAGTTGCTGACAACTTTGGACGACAACCAAAATTACGTTCTCCATTTTCGAAATTTGAAGTTGTATCTAAGTCTTGGCCTAGAATTGAAAGCGATCCATAGGGTGCTGAGTTTTAAACAGAGAGCGTGGTTGAAACCGTTTATCGATTTCAACACCCAAAAGCGAGCAGCAGCCACAAACAGTTTTGAAAAGGATTTTTTCAAACTGATGGTCAACGCCGTCTATGGCAAATCTGGCAAATCGCTGGAGAACGTGAGGAAACGAATAGACTTCCAACTAGTCTCTAACAAACGACGGCTGCAGAAACTGGTTTCCAATCCACGGCTAAAGCGTATGATCCGCTACACCGATGACTTGGTCGGACTGGCCTTACGAAACAGAACAATATTCCTTTGCCGTCCGGTGTACGTCGGCTTCACAGTACTCGATGTCAGTAAATTGATAATGTACGATTTTAATTATCGGTACGCTGTCGCTAAGTACGGTCGACGATTGACATTACTAATGACTGACACGGACAGTTTGCTTTACAGCATACAGACGGATGACGTGTACGCGGATATGAAAGAGGATCTCCACATTTTCGACACGTCGGACTATCCCGCGGATCATCCTTGTCATTGCGACGACAACAAAAAAGTCGTGGGGAAGTTTAAGGATGAGACCAATGGGAAACCCATCAGGGAATTTGTCGGACTCAGAGCAAAATGTTACTCGCTCCTGTTGTCCGACTGCACCGACAAAAAGGTGGCGAAAGGTGTACCAAGGACAGCAATAAAAAAAGGTTACGTCATCGATTGTACAGCGAGTGTCTTTTCGACAATCGTACGGTTTTCACCTCTGCCGAGTGTATACGAAGCGATCGTCATAAGCTGTACACGCAACGTGTAACAAAACTTTCCCTGTCACCTTATGACGATAAGAGGTACATACTGGACGACGGCGTAACTACACTTGCGTACGGACACTTCAGAACGCGTAAACGTGCGCTATCCGACGACGCTGCTGGTCCTAACGCGAAGAGACAGAGGCGGAGGTACATGGACCAGTAACTAACGGTAAGAATAAACTCCTATTTCGAGTATAAAAATGATTTATTACAATTCACAGAGTGCAAATTCAATATACCTTTACGCACATGGGGTAGGGGGTGGTAGGCGACTAGGCGGCGAATGTTATTTTTTAACCATGTGAAACAGGATGCAAGCCGTGGCTAATGTAATCGGCTCCCGCCGAGACCTTCCCGAGGAGTAGGAGTATGCAGTTATTTTTTTATCCGCTTACAACAAGATGGTGAATAGCCATAAGTTATCGCAGCGTGTGAACGCTATTATGGGCTGGGGGGGGGTCTTATTCATATTATGTGTACATATTTTATTTTCACGTCTGTACATGTTGTTATATTATATTTTTTCAGTAAAATACAACTGCAGCGACGGTCACAACCGCAACAGCCGCAGCCTCAACCGCAGCCGCAGCAGCCACAGCCTCAGACGTATCAGCACTTTTTGATAAAACTGCTCCGTCCAGGGAATGTTCTGAACCTGGATATTGATAACGGACGTTACGCTCTGCTGTACGACATGTACTCATGATTTCAAAAATCGTACTAGCGTAGAACACAACCTAACGTGCTTCTAACACCGACCGAGTTCATAGCGAAAGCACCGCTATTCGTCTTCGATTGTAGCAGACAGGACGAGTCGCTCAAGTGTTCGTTGGTTGACGTCAGATTGGAATTAAACGTACGGTATCCGACAACGCTGTTGGTCCTAACATCGAAGTGAAGAGGCGGAGGTACACGGACCACTAACTAACGGTAAGAATTAACTCGTATTTCATGTATAAAAATTATTTATTACAATTCACAGAGTGCAAAATTCAATAGACCTTTACGCACACGGGGTAGGGGGTGGTAGGCGACTAGATGGCGACGGTGATTTTGTCGTGAAATAGAATGCAACCCGTGGCTAATGTACTTGACTCCCACCGAGACCTTCACACATGATCGATGGGTGGTGGTGGGGGGGTCATGTGTGATATGCAGTTATTTTTATTCGCTTACAACAAGATGCTGACTGGCCATATGTTATTCCATCGTGTGAAGGATTTGATGGGCTAGGTGGGGGTCTTATTCAACTTAAGTGTACATATTTTATTTCCACGACTGTATATGTTGTTATAATTTATTTTTTCAGTAAAATACAACTGCAGCCACGATCACAACCGCAACAGTCGCAACCACAGCCGCAGCCCCAACAGCCACAGCCTCAGCCGCAGAAGCACCTGGGGAGAAACCTGCCCTGCCCAGGGAATGTTCTAAACCTGGATATCGATAACGGGCATTACGCTCTGCTGTACGATGTGTATTCATGATTTCAAAAATCGTACTACTGTAGAACTCAACCCGACGTGCTTCTAACACAGACCGAGTTCATAGTGAAAGCACCGCTATTCGTCTTCGATTGTAGAAGACAGGACGAGTCACTCAAGTCTTCGCCGGTTGACGTCAGATTGGAATTCGAGTCCACGACCAATTTCCCCGCTCAGACCTCGGCCTACTGCATGATACTGCACGATTTTTTCAACGTATACACTCCGCTGTCCAACACAGTGCACAGACACAATTAAACACACGGTGTATATTATTGTTTTTTGCTGTAAATAGTATGTTGCTTTTTTAGAATATTATGTGTGTACACACAATTTTTATGTATGTGTTTTTTTATATTAATAAATGTAGTCGTTTATAACAAATTTTGTGTACTTTAATTTCGTAATACCCTCTCTATCGTAGCCCTCTTTCGGAATGGAGGGAGGGGGAAGCGTCTTCGATTGGGCGGTATCCCCCCTATTCTTCGCTCAGTGTTTCATCGGTGCGAGTCGTAGTAAGTTTCTGGTAAATTACTAATTGAATACAATGTTGTTTTATTTACATCATTTCGATTCATAGAGACAGCGCAAACATCTGGTCGATTGTAACAGTCGGTTTGCATAAACATAACAACAGTCGCCTACCCCCCTTCCGCGCTCAGCGGAAGTCGATTACATCACCCTGTCTAGACGCATAAAAAATTAGTGCCGTCGTCTAGTCGCCCACCTCCTTCCGTTCCCACACGCTCGACGGAAGTCGATGACATCACCCTGTCTACACGTGTAAAAAAATAACCGGGTTGCCTCCCCCCTTCTGCGCTCGGTGGGAGTCGATTGCATCACCCTGTCTAGACGGTTAAAAATAACCGTCGCCGACTAGCCGTCTCCCCCCACTAACCTGCTGATCATGTCGTGTGAAAGCGGCTTGCACCTGTTTCACAGGGTTATTAATAACCACTTACTGCGCATCGTCTGGTTCCCCCTCCTCAACAGCCTCGGTACATCCATCGGAACGAACGAGCATTGATTAAAATATATGTAATTACCTTAACATTTCATTATGTTTAGTTTCAAAAGTCCTTTTCATTAGTGTAAACATTAACAATATTTTGAAAAACAGTACGTTACGCTAATATACAAGCTCGAACGGTCGTTGCGGACCGACCGTTCATGTGTTATTACATAGAATTAAAAAAAATTCAATTTTTTTTAAATAATGGTATGATGGTAATACACTACTTGTGAAAGAAAATAAAAAATTATTTTAAACCAATGACCACCAGGTGCAGAAGAAGAGGACACTACACCTTTTTACAACTACCACCAGACGCAGAAAACACTACCTTTTTTTCACAATATATTCTTACCACAGATACGTACATTCCATTAAACATAACCTCAGTGTGTTACACAATTTTTACAAGTGAAGTAGTTTTAAATTATACGCTACATACGCGCCTTCCCAGGACAATATGTACAAGTCATCATTTTCATCAAGAGTATCTTACGATGACCGCTATATGCAGGAGAAGAGGAACACACTACACCTTTTTACTACAACCGCCCAATGCAGAACACACTACCTTTTTTTTCACGATATATACTCACCACTGACACATACATTGTCATTAAACATAACCGTCTTCGTCATGTGCCGGTGTTTGCCTAACCCGGCGGTCGAAGGTTTTAAAAAATTAATTTTAAAATAACGCGAACACAAAGGTCGGTTAGTGCGACTAGATTTGGACGGCACCGTTGAAGCTGCGCGCGCACTCTGTGGGCTAGTTTGGCTGCTTGTGCATCGTTACTGCTTAATTCAGTTACATACCGGCACTCAGAGAAACAACAGACTCCTGATCCGAACAGATTGTACTACGTAGTTGTTTCTTCCACTCTAATGGCAGGCTAAATTTACGAGACTTCCCGGTAAGTGATCATAGCTTCTTATTGTATGCGTCAAAAATAATTAAATTTAATTAACGAAATGTATGCAGCCGTATGAGAAAGACGAATGTGTGTGGTGCGACCCGGCAGTGTGTATATTAGCAGATTTATTTAATGTTCAGTATGTACAGCTCATATTCTTTTTATGATTATTATAATGTAAGAGTCACGGTAATTGTTTCATAGAGTGTTATATAAATTATAAGCTAAAGTCAGTGAGTAGGCATGGAGTTGAATTGTGGACGTGCATGCAACAGATTGCACGCGTGTTCTTTTTAATTAATTATGGCAGTAAAAATAACTTGTAAGACCACCCTTAGAAGAAACACTATTAATATTTTAGTTGTGTGTAACGGTGAGTGCCTTGAATGTGGTAATTTTCTAACAAATTAAGATAATTGTGTGCCACGTGGCGCGCCTAACCTGTTAGATTCTGTCGGCGCTTGTTAAGAGCTTGTGCAAGTGACTTTTACTCTACGCCTTTTAATAATATCTTTTTATTTAATGAGCTAATCATCCCCTGGTAGACTTTATTACTCTTCAGGCAATTTTCAAGGAAATAATAACCGAAACTTTTGTGCATTTATCTTGAGTTGGGTGAAAGGCCCGTTCTGTGGTTATTTACCTGGAACTGGGGTGGACATTTTTTTATGAACAGCATTTCTAGTTTTTGTGATTTCCCAGGGTTCTCGTCTAAGCCGGAGATGCTGGTCGATGCTGATATAACGACATCCTCATCAGCCATGAACCATCATACACACACCTGTTCGGAGGAGGGAGTCTGGTGAACATACTCAAGATGAATCACAGGCTCATAATTAAGGTGATATGAACTCTTTTATTTTTCGTTGGCCGGGCCTGCCGTGCTCCTGAGGTACAATTTAAATTTCTTTTGAAACCATGTGCCCACGCGGCCAGACAGTCTGATCGGGGGTGTGTCATCAGAACATCATGGGACTTTAATAATTCAACTTCATACAACTAAGTACTATGTTTGTAATTGTGTGCTGCACTGGGGGAGCGTGCTAGAGTTTTTTTTACACTTAAATATTTTAATATATAGCCCATAGCCATTACACTATTCACTAAGAAAAATTTAAGTCACATGTTAGGGGTTCTGTTCCGGCTGGTTCAGAACGGGTTTATATTTTAATTTCATTTTGGTTCAACATGTAAGGGCTGGGGGGGTTTCGTTTTCAGACGGTTTTCTGGGGGGGGGGGGTAAAAGGGGACATAGTTTTTGTCTGGCACATGTTCATTCAGTTTAAGGCAGGTTTGATTCCTGTCACACATGGTTAAGTACAGGCTGGCGCGCTCCCACATCTGCTAGGATACAACAGTCAGTTATTATAAACTCATTTATATACAGCCATCCGGCTTTAACAGGAAAGAACCTTCATATTTTTCTGGGCATATACTGATTAATTTTTTGACCTTGTAAAAGCATATACTGATTAATTTTTTTGACCTTGTAAAAGCCTATACTGATTAATTTTTTTTGACCTTGTAAAAGCATATACTGATTAATTTTTTTGACATTGTAAAAGCATATACTGATACATGTATCCATCTGGATTTGTAAAACAAAATTAACGTTTTATAAACTCATACCAATTGCTTAAAATCAGGTGATGAGGATTTTTCTCATTTATGTGATGTTTAAGAAACTTAAAGAATCTCATATGCTCATGGTGGGCCAATTATCAGATGCTATCTGTACATAGGGGCGGTCCGGTCTCTCTTATGGTTTATGAGTAATTATCATCCTTTCGGGGGTTTTTCTTAATTATTTAAATTAGTGGGAATTGATGAATGACGGTGACTGAAGGGCGAACATTTATGATTGCCGGTTTTAGGGCTTTGTAGAAACACTGCCTGTTGTTCATGAGTATTACAAGGGCATTAGGTGTTTATAATATGTGTATATAATTATGAGTGTATGTGTCTTTATGTTTCTGTACGTGTTGTCAATGTTAAGTGTTAGTAACAAAAGGGGGGGAGTTACATAATTACAGAATGTTACCTGATATATAGATATATGTTTATAGGGATAGGAAGCTATTGTCTTGACACGATTAAGGATATGAAAATTATTTGTTTATTATGTATTTTGAGGGCTATTGCCCTTGCCATGTGATACTTATGTAATTTGCAGCATATTATATGTAACGAATTATGGGGGCAAAATAAAAGTTGTTATTGTTAAATTACAGTCGAGTTTCATTGCAAATCCCATCATACTGGACCCAGCACAATTTTGGCTTCTCTAGGCTCTAGCCTAGTTCTAATTAACTTGTGGCCTCTCTTTCAAAAAAAAATAAATAAGAAAAAAAAAAAGGCATAAAAGGAAAGAGGGGTTACAAATGGTAGCAGAGAACGGGGTTCATTTTAGGGTTGAACCCTTGGGTCCTTGGGTGTGACGGGGCTTGCAAACTTGGAAATACTATGCTATTGTTATGACATTGTTTTTTTTAAGTATATGCCCGCGTGGGCTAGTTTAGGTCATATAACTTGTGAGTCTGGTCGCACCACTGTGGCGGGTATTTGTTTTCGGAAAATGTGATAGGTTGAACTGCCGGGGAGTCTCAAGCGTGGCCTGGGTGATAGAATGTTGCTGATTCAGGGTCGGAGTTTAGCGTGTGACATTAGCGGGATGCGGTATGGCCCGATCGGAAGTCGGTACCGTCACCGACTTAATGCCTGTTAACGTTTGATTACTAGTTCCCGAATTACGAATTCTGATTACCAGTTGGTTTCTGTGAGTTATGTGTTGGTGAGACGTGTGTGTCGGATTGATGTTTGATGTTATGTGTGTTCAGTATTGTTGGTTGTTGCTTGTCTCCTTCTGTGGTGTGAGTAGATGGTTCCGAAGTAGGCCAGGTTTCCGCAGCGCTAGAGAACCCGGGGGTCGCTCAAAGGAAGGACAGTACTTGGGTTTTTTCTGATTCTTGTGAATATGTTTTTGTAGGTCATGTTTGTGTTAGGTGCTTAGTGGCGATTTGTTTTATTATTGTTTGTTTTGAATTGTGCAATTCTGGCGGCGGTATGCTACCAGAAATTGCCCCACCCTCTTTCAGGCGTTCTCCAGAAATTTCCGGTGGTGAATGGATTTGATGAGGACCAGCTGCTGGTTTTCTTGGACCTGGTCCTGCAGGTGGCAGATTTCCCGGGGGTGTCCGATGGGGAGGTCTTGTCCCTTATATATCCGTATTGCCGGGGTACGTTGGCTGAGCGGGTCACCAACGCTCTGCGTCGGGGTGACAGTGTTGATGCTTTCCATGGGGAGGTGTTGAACTTCTTCCTACCCATTCGACGACGTGCCCAGCTTAAGTTGGAAAAATTCTATCGCCTACAGGCCAACGGAGAGGCGTTAGGGGACTTCGTGCACGATATACGGAAAGCTGCCCGCGTGTTAAGGTTGGGGTTGCCTGAGACAGAAGTTATACAAGCGATTCTGGAAGGACTGCATCCCCAAGAGAGATCTCGTTTGGTATTCGCGGACCGTCCACGTTGTTTTGGGGACCTTGAACGGCTGTGTGTGGTTTCAAGAACGGTCCAGGAGGTTGACGAGTCCCGGGGAAGAGATGCTCCAGATGTCCAATACTCCAGTGGTTCATCAGGAAGAGCCAAAAAGGACAAACATGGTGGTTGGAGGAGACCACAAGAGACTGTCAGAAAGCCTGAATATTCCGGAAGTGACGGAGGCTACAAGGGGGTGGCAAGTGAGAAGACGGTAACAACAGCTACAGCACGGAAAACAAAGGAATACGAAATTAACAGGGGAAGAAGAAATTATGTTAGGGAACAAACATCGGCAAGTAGGGAGCCTGTAGTTAGGCGTTATTCTTATTTGCAGAAAAGTGAGAGTTTAAAAGTTCCAGAGGAATTACCAGTGCCTAATAGAGTAGTGAATGAAGAAGGTGAAGCAGAAGTAGAAGAGCGGAATAACTTCTTTTAATGATCCGTACAGTGAGGACCAAAAAATGGTATGAGAAGAATCCAGGCACGGTGGACCAAAAAATGTTGAATATCAGGCCCAAGTGGGCTAAAAAATGTTTTGTGGAGTGAGTAATCCTGTCGGCGTGTACCAACAGCGTTTGTAAAAAATAGGCAGTAATGCATGCATTGGTTCAGTGGGAATGAAAAATGATAAAATGTGGACTGTATTGAATTGATTTTAATGCATTTTCCCAAGTTACATTACATGTTTTAATTTATTGAAATCAGGTTGGCTAATAATGCATGTTGCCAAAAGTATTAAAGAATTTGAATTAAATTGATAGCGGGCCTAGTTGGCCATAAGTAAGAATATGCCGGCCTAAAGCCTACATTAAATGTCGACAAGAAAATATGACAGTAAAAAGGTCGGCGAACCGACCGCCGCAAGCGACTGACACACACTGTACAAAGTTCTAACACGGAAAATTGGACCAAAGCAGTAAGCAGATTAGCCAACCTAGAAAGCGAAATTATCGCGCTACCGTACATAAGCTGCCCGTCAAAATCAAATGATTTTTTAACATTTTTTAATAAATTATGATACATCTTACAACTTAATTTAAAAGGATACAGTTTTCTTAATAATAAGAGTTAGTTTCAAGGCTAAGTTGAACCTTGAGTTATGAGATTAGATAACGGCAGTCCGTTACTAGCTTAGAGATAAGCATGCATAAGATAAGCCTAGAGATAGGCGTTTGTAAGCCAAGGTTGGCGAACAGCTGTTTTCAGACATGAATATAAAAGTCTGGTTTGACAAATATTACCATCACATAGTGTATGTGCACAGTATATAACATTACAAAACATGAAAAAATACACAGTTGTACAATGTTTAATGCATGATCGGAAGCTCATCACATGATGGACCGATAGTTTGTAGCCCTATGCATGTCATAGATGGTTACTGTAAAATTAGTTGAGGCCCGTGGACCTGTACAGAGAATTAATTACATTAACAAAATTGTTATTGAACATGTTGCAATTACATGTTCAAGCGTATACTCAGCAGGGCGGCATGTATTGACCTAGTCATGCTGTTCCTGAAGTTTCAGGAACTTACAATATGTAATAATGTATGAACAAGCTAGATGCTGACTGAATGCAAGCCCAAATATGACATGTATGTCATAATTTAAGTAAAAATAATTGTGCATGCTTACTCGCAAAATGAATACAATATAAAATACAATATAAAATAAATCTAGACGTGGCAGTTACATGCGGCAGACGCAAAACAATAGTTTTTACATAAACGCAAGTTATGTGAATACAATAACAATAATTTAGATAATTACAATATGAATAATTGCAATGTCAAAACAGATGCAATACTGTGATTTTAGAAACAATTTAACAATTTAAAGACATTTACAGAATAATACACACATTTATTAGCAACAGTATAAAGAAATGAATGCATGATTGCTCAGCTACAAGACATACAAATATTATGTAACAACATTTTATAAAATGAGACCACCAAAAACATGAAATATACCCCAAAACATCAAATGTAAATGTGTAAGACATAGTATGCCACACAAAATTAACATACAAATACAAAATATTAATATACCACCAAAAACTGTGATAATTATAGACGCGTGCAATGGCGCAAAATTGATAAGAAAATATTGTGATAATTCATCACAATTAGGTTGACCAAATGGTCGTAATAAGTAATAAGCCAGTGGCTAAATAAAATAGCATTGTGCTAAGTAATCATAATTTTGTCAAATCTCGTCTCGCGCTGGCAACAGACATAACTTATGTATTGGTCTCCGCAAAACACCCGTAGGCGTGCGAATGTCCACGACACGAACCAAGTTATCTGGGCCGGGAAATGTGGCGATAATTACGCCAAATTTCCAGGCTAATGGAGGTAAATTATCCTCAATAAGCAAAACTAAGTCACCAATGGAAACATTATCCTTGGCAAACTTCCACTTGTGACGCTGCTGCAACTGGTGCAAATAATCGCGAGACCATGCCTTCCAAATGCCTTGGACAAACCTCTGAAGAAGTTGCCAACGCCCAAGACGAGAAACAGGAATGTGAGAAAGGTCTGGGTCCGGTATCGCCGTTAAGGGTGCGCAAATCAAAAAATGGCCAGGTGTAAGTGGCACCGGGTCGTTAACATCTGAAGAAATAGCAAATAAAGGTCGAGAGTTCAGACATGCCTCTATCTGAGACAAAACGGTCGTGAACTCTTCGAAGTTGAGTATAGATTTGCCTACCACGCGGCGCAGATGAAATTTCAAACTCTATATGCCGCTCTCCCAAAGGCCACCGAAATGAGGTGAGGAGGGCGGAATAAATGACCATGATATCCCCTGAGAGGACGTGAATGACTTGATCGATAAGATGGCATCCTTATTGTGCCAAAAGTTGTAAATATCATGTAAGATAGTGCGGGCCTTCCTGAAGTTTGTGCCATTGTCGGAGTACAGTTGACTGCGTATGCCCCTACGGGCCATGAAACGACGTAATGCGGCTATAAACGCGCTGGCCGTAAGGTCGGAAACCAATTCCATGTGAATAGCCCTAGTCGCTAAGCAAATAAACAAAGATACGTATGCCTTAGAAAGAGCTCTAGACTTCTGCCCGCCATGACGAATCATGAAGGGACCACCATAATCAACCGCGCAAAATATAAACGGCCTAGAAGGAGTGACTCTAGGGGATGGTAAAATACCAAGCCTCTGTACCTGCTGTTTGGCACTAAACCTGATACACCTCACACATTTTCGAATAATGGAACGAGTGACTAACCTGGCATTCACAATCCACCAACGTTGACGCAGTGAATGATGCACGAGTTGAGCACCAGCGTGAAGTAAACGAATGTGTTCACGTTCAATGATAAGGCGTGTAATATGCGCCGATGGGGGTAATACAATAGGATGTTTAGAGTCGTAGGGTAATTGGGAATGCTGTAATCGTCCGCCCACGCGTATCACTCCAGAGTCGTCAAGAAACGGGTCGAGAGAAGCCAACTTACTCCTAACGGAAACAGAAGATCCGTTACGAAGACAATTTCGGCTGCGAAGTGGATCGACTGAGATTGTTTTATGAAGAAGTTGAGAGACTGATGAATTTCTACAGGGGTAAGATCGCCCGTAAGTTTGTCAGCACTTGGGTGTCTAATATTTCTGATGAACCGAAAACAGTAAGCGTAAACGCGCGTTAGACGATGCAACGAGGAAAAGTCCAAAGAGAGGTCAACAGCCAGGGTAGACATTAGAGAAAGGTTATGTGTATGTTTCTCTTCCGCGGTGACTTCAGAAGACGACGGAGTGGCCGGTACGAAGGATGGGAAGGGATCAGACTCTGACGATTGAGACAAACAGCTAGGGCCGTGCCACCAAAGCGAGCAATCGCGCAAAACGTCGGGGGGACACCCCCTTGATATAATATCAGCAGGATTGTGTCGTGAATTAATGTGATGCCAAGTATAAGTTTGCGTACGACGCTGAATTTCAGCAACCCGATTAGCGACGTATGTTTTCCACCGCGTAGACTGGGCATGAATCCAGTAAAGAGCCACCATAGAGTCAGAATACAAATGTACATTATCAATAAACGAATAAAGAGCAGGAATAACCTTAGATACGAGTCGCGATAATAACAAGCAAGCGCAGAGTTCGATGCGAGGTAATGACACCTGTCGTAGGGGAGCCACGCGAGATTTGGAACACAAGAGGTGACAGGAGGCAGTAGAATCTTGATAAATGACTCTGACATACATACAACAGCCAAACCCCCTTTCAGAAGCATCCGAAAAACCATGCAATTGAACTGTAGCTGCCTCACGCTTGCAACGAATAGATCGCGGGACCACAATTTTGCCAATCAGACCCAATTTGTCACACAAAGAATGCCAATCCGAACGTGACTGACCGGAAATCGGTTCATCCCAACCAATCTTGCAAAGCCAAAGTAAGTATATGAGTATATATAAGTATATATATATAAGTATATATAGTAAGTATTTGACGCTACTAAATTGATAGCGCCATCATCGATGAGTGTCATGTGCCCAAGGTCCTTATATTCTTTGATAAAGTCCGCGTAGTCGCGAGCGAGCTTAGCATCTCGCCTAAATCTACGCTCTAAGCTTAAGAATCTTGATTCAGCACTCGTGTAAGATTCCCCCAAGTGGAGATTATCAGGCTTAAATGGAAGTGAAACCACAAATCTACCCTCGTGGTTGCGCTGGGTAGAGCGCACAAAATGCTCTTCACAGGCTGACTCGTTATCAGGGGTATTGTCAGGGATAGTTTCTGCTTCCCAAAATCTTTCGAGAGATTGCAGAATTTGACTGTCGTTGTTCCTTGCTAGGAACGAAACAGCAGGACCCTCGTTGCGGCAGTGCTTGGGCAGGTTGCCAGCCAAAATGTAGCCCAGTTTTGTTTCCTGAATGATGGGAAAATTGGGGCCGCGTGTGTATTTATTGGTTAAGATCAAGTCCAGATAAAATTGTGCCCCTAATAGGATGTCGATTTGCGACGATATATTAAAATCGGGGTCAGCCAGGAAGATTTTGTTTGGAATGCGGAACTGGTTGATATCAAACGAGTTTGAAGGCAGATTGTGAGTTAATGTAGATAAGACGGCACATTTCGCCTCGAAACTATATCTCTGATAGCGAGAAATAATACGTATAGAAGCAATATCAGTTGCGTAACACGCTGTATTGTTTATTCCTGTGATTGGTATATTAGATTTAGTTAATTTGAGCTGTAACTTCTTTGCAAATGATTTTGTACAGAAATTTATCTGTGAACCGGCGTCTAGGAGCACTCTAGCCCTATGTCTGTTGCCAGCCTGGTCAACGACAGATACAACTGCTGTGGATAAAAGAACATTATTCTTGCACTGTAATTTAAGCGAGCAATAATTGCTGCTGGCAGCTGTTGAGTTCGGCACGTAATTTGCGTGCAACAATGTGTGGTGTCGTTTTGAACAGATTTTACACACCTGTTTACTCTTACAGCTAGCTATAAGATGACCTGATCTAAGGCAATTGCTACAACATTTATGATTTGAAACAAATTGTCCCCGCTCAGCGGTACTTATATACGAAATTTATTACATATGTAAAGCGGGTGGTTGGATTTACAACACACGCATGAATAATGATTTGCCGCTGCGTGATAGCTCTTAAATGTAGTGCTGCCAACAGTATTTCTTGAGTTACATTTCTCATATTTATTGTTAGGTCTTACATTAAGTTTGTTGAGTTGCTGTCCGGGTTCAATGGGCATTGTATTTTCTAACAGCTGTCTACGTAAGTTTAAAAAATGCATGAAGTCTTGAAAGCTAGGTAGTTTGTCAGGGTCTATTGACTCCTTCCAAAATTTGAAAGTAATAGGGTCGAGTTTAGTGGATAGTAACTGTATAGTGATAAATTCAAATGAATTCACTGACAGCTTCATTGCTGCCAGTGAATTAACGGAAGACGTTATTGTGTTAGTGAACTCTGCCAAACTTTGGACCGAGTCCTTTATTGTCGACTTGACCTGAAGTAGGTTTTGCACATAGTATTTAGCTAGTATGAATGGGTTGTTATACCTTTCGGACAGCAAACTCAACGCTATTGTATAATTTTCTTTACAAATAGGTAATGACTTGATTAAATCTAACGGTTCACACTTCAAAGAAGAATGTAAATAATGTAATTTTT
The DNA here is from genome assembly GCA_034769895.1 of Magicicada septendecula. Classification (NCBI taxonomy): domain Eukaryota; kingdom Metazoa; phylum Arthropoda; class Insecta; order Hemiptera; family Cicadidae; genus Magicicada; species Magicicada septendecula. Next base: position 179,119,164 of record CM068370.1, read on the forward strand.
GCACTGGTGTTAAATCAGATCTTGAATGCACTAAATCGGTAAAAATTGAGTAAAAATGTTGCCATTCCAATATGTTGCCTGAAAAGCAGGCCAAACTTATTGGTTTTAATTGCATGTGCGTCGATAATACGGGAGGTACAGTCTGAGCATTAAATGTGTCAAGTAGTTGCAAAATGTTTGCTTCAGTTGAATATAACATTTCTTCGACCTCAACTCGGTCTGCTTGAGCAACGCTCGTGTCCTTACTAATGAGTTCTATTTCAGACTGCACCTCGTCGTATTTCGTGGCCAAGCTTTTGAGACTGTCCAGCCTTACAGTTAGAAAATGTTTTGTATTTAAAGTTACATCAAACGAATTTACAGCAGGTTGTATCCGCACTATTGCGGACTTTAAGCCGCCTCTCTTTTTGGTCAGCACTTTGAGGCCTTCTTCAGACATTGTACGCACCTTAATACACTGTTGTTGATGATACCTTGTTGGCGATGTCCTGCAGCGTCGGCTCCTTGGTGAAGATGGCAAACAGCTAGTAGAGATGACCGCCTTGTGTAAAGCACTGTAGCTAGCATGCACTTGCTAAGATGTTGTCAGAAGGCTGCAAGATGACGAGCGAAATGCCGATGAAAATCACGCCACGGTCGTATCAGCTGACGTGCTAATTCGCCCGTGATGGCCAGAAATAGTGGTAGAAAATATTAGATGAAAAATCCAGGTCCGGAGTAACCAAAAACTGTTAATGATCCGTACCGTGAGGACCAAAAAATGGTATGAGAAGAATCCAGGCACGTTGGACCAAAAAATGTTGAATATCAGGCCCAAGTGGGCTAAAAAATGTTTTGTGGAGTGAGTAATCCTGTCGGCGTGTACCAACAGCGTTTGTAAAAAATAGGCAGTAATGCATGCATTGGTTCAGTGGGAATGAAAAATGATAAAATGTGGACTGTATTGAATTGATTTTAATGCATTTTCCCAAGTTACATTACATGTTTTAATTTATTGAAATCAGGTTGGCTAATAATGCATGTTGCCAAAAGTATTAAAGAATTTGAATTAAATTGATAGCGGGCCTAGTTGGCCATAAGTAAGAATATGCCGGCCTAAAGCCTACATTAAATGTCGACAAGAAAATATGACAGTAAAAAGGTCGGCGAACCGACCGCCACAAGCGACTGACACACACTGTACAAAGTTCTAACACGCAAAATTGGACCAAAGCAGTAAGCAGATTAGCCAACCTAGAAAGCGAAATTATCGCGCTACCGTACAACTTCTGTGGATCGATACAGCACGACAAGAAAACGTCTGTGGATATTAAGTTACAGGACTCGAAGAGGACGTCATGGTTGAATCCAGAGGCCGCAGAATTTGTTCCGGTATTTCCATCTCGGTTCGTGACGGATCCAGATCCGGTAACATCGTCATCGCCTACGCCGGGATATGAGAAGTCACTTGATGGTGTAGCTTTACCATCGCCAGTAGAAATTAATTTAGTCATTGCACATGAACCTGGACAGCTGGATTCCAGGGTGGAAAATGTTGAGGATGTTGTAGTTGCTGAGAGTGGTCAAGGAGTGGAATCGACAGAAGAGGCAGAAGAGCGGTCTGCGGATGCTGCACAGGAAGGTATAGTTGTAGGTGTTAGGGAGACTGTAGAGTCTGAAGTTGCAGATGGACACAGGGATGTCCGGGCTGCAAGTGTTTCTGAGGTTGTGGATGGACAAGGGGATGTTCATGCCGCAAGTGTGGTAGAAGTAGATGAGGTCGAAGTTGAGGAGAAATTTGGTGGCAGCGTCGTGGAGTGTGCGATTGAGAATGATGTAGTGTGTGAAGATGTGCAGACGCCTTCTGTAAGTAGTGTTGAGGATTCCGAAGAACGAAAAGAAGTTTCAGGCGGACCAGGTGATCAACTAGAGGATGAAGATGTGCAGTGTTCTTATGGTGGTAGTGGACGTGATGGCGATGATGGTGATGATGAACGTGTTGAGGAAAATGAGATTGGAGAAGAGGTTAGTGAAGAAGTTTGTGAAGCGGCTGGTGACGAGTGTGATGAAGAAATTGGTGAGGAGCTGAGGGAACATGTGGTTCAAGATGGATCAGAGGAGCAACTGGAAGATGCTGAGGAGCTGCGGTGTCGTGATGGTGATTTGGATTATGGGGACGAAGAAGGGGAAATCGTAGAAGAAAAGAAAGAAGTAGGAAAGGAAGAAATTGTAGCAGAGGAGTTAGGTGATGAGCATAATCCAAAGCGGAGTCAAAGGAGTGAAGTAAGTTGCCTTGATTCTGATTCAGAAGGAACAAATCCGTACAGCTCAACAAGAAATAATTTCTCTGAGAGTGGTGTGCGAAAGCAACGAATACCCAAGGTCCGTCATAGAAAGGTAAGAAGAAGAGGTTAACGGGGAGCGGGTAGATGTTCCCCACAGTCCCAGTGGTGTTCGTCTACTTCAGGGTTGCGCCCCTGCCCACGCGAGCCTTGGTTTTCTCCAGTCATTCTCCATTTCGAAGGGAACCATGTCCTTACCCTTAGTCCTAACTATTGACCCTTTAATGATCCTTGCCCCATTTCATCTTCCCAATTTTTCTACCCCTCCCCTTAGTAAAAAAAAAAAAAAACCTATCAATAAGGAGTTAGAGAGACTTGCCGGAAGTGATTAGATTGAGGTCCTAGAGATTGTTTCCCCTGTTCTGGAAGGTTATCATGGAGAAAGTTAGGAGTTAGAGAATGTTCCCTCAGAGTGTCGTGGTCTTGGAGATCGTAAGTTCCCCTGTTTTGGTTTTGAAAGTTATGATGGAGAGTGATAGCGTGCTGTTGTTTCCTTGTTCATAGTGGTTTGATTTCGAATTTTGGTTAGTGTAGAGGTCGAGCCATGCCGCATTCTCCGGTTGTTTCCCGGGTGTTTTTGTTGAGAGAGAGAATTGTATTTATTGTGTATCGACGTCGGTGGAGAAGTAAAACCCCCTTGCTAGTCATGGTGTTTTTGGTGAAGTAAGAGTTGAGATTGATGTTCGCGTGCCCTTGGTGCGGTCCTCTCTGTCTGGCTAAGCGGGGCCGTCCGCCTTTGTGTAGGGATGTGGGCCAGCCATATGGCAAGGATGGAGATGCCTTGTGGGTGCATGTGGCTGGTCGGTCCAAGAGATGGACGAGGAGTAGTGCGGTCACTCACATACCAAGGTGGGAGATACCTTGTTTGGTCTTAGGAAGAGTATGTGAGTGGGACCGGTGGGAGTAGGTGATGGTCACCGGAGAGGGTGACGTGTTGGGGCGGTCCCGTGGGGTTGGCATGGCGGAGAGGGTCGCATGGGGAATGGCCGCAGTTGTGAGATTTTCTCTGTTCTCCTGAGAGCAAGTGCTGCTGGGCCGCCATAATCAAGAAGTCCACTAGCTTGTTTTGGGAAGGGGGTACACTGCAGGGTACTCTCCCGAGTTTAAGTGTGGGGCAACCGGGTTGCCCTTTCGGGGTGGGGGTGTGCCGGTGTTTGCCTAACCCGGCGGTCGAAGGTTTTAGAAAATTAATTTTAAAATAACGCGAACACAAAGGTCGGTTAGAGCGACTAGATTTGGACGGCACCGTTGAAGCTGCGCGCGCACTCTGTGGGCTAGTTTGGCTGCTTGTGCATCGTTACTGCTTAATTCAGTTACATACCGGCACTCAGAGAAACAACAGACTCCTGATCCGAACAGATTGTACTACGTAGTTGTTTCTTCCACTCTAATGGCAGGCTAAATTTACGAGACTTCCCGGTAAGTGATCATAGCCTCTTATTGTATGCGTCAAAAATAATTAAATTTAATTAACGAAATGTATGCAGCCGTATGAGAAAGACGAATGTGTGTGGTGCGACCCGGCAGTGTGTATATTAGCAGATTTATTTAATGTTCAGTATGTACAGCTCATATTCTTTTTATGATTATTATAATGTAAGAGTCACGGTAATTGTTTCATAGAGTGTTATATAAATTATAAGCTAAAGTCAGTGCGTAGGCATGGAGTTGAATTGTGCACGTGCATGCAACAGATTGCACGCGTGTTCTTTTTAATTAATTATGGCAGTAAAAATAACTTGTAAGACCACCCTTAGAGGAAACACTATTAATATTTTAGTTGTGTGTAACGGTGAGTGCCTTGAATGTGGTAATTTCCTAACAAATTAAGATAATTGTGTGCCACGTGGCGCGCCTAACCTGTTAGATTCTGTCGGCGCTTGTTAAGAGCTTGTGCAAGTGACTTTTACTCTACGCCTTTTAATAATATCTTTTTATTTAATGAGCTAATCATCCCCTGGTAGACTTTATTACTCTTCAGGCAATTTTCAAGGAAATAATAACCGAAACTTTTGTGCATTTATCTTGAGTTGGGTGAAAGGCCCGTTCTGTGGTTATTTACCTGGAACTGGGGTGGACATTTTTTTATGAACAGCATTTCTAGTTTTTGTGATTTCCCAGGGTTCTCGTCTAAGCCGGAGATGCTGGTCGATGCTGATATAACGACATCCTCATCAGCCATGAACCATCATACACACACCTGTTCGGAGGAGGGAGTCTGGTGAACATACTCAAGATGAATCACAGGCTCATAATTAAGGTGATATGAACTCTTTTATTTTTCGTTGGCCGGGCCTGCCGTGCTCCTGAGGTACAATTTAAATTTCTTTTGAAACCATGTGCCCACGCGGCCAGACAGTCTGATCGGGGGTGTGTCATCTGAACATCATGGGACTTTAATAATTCAACTTCATACAACTAAGTACTATGTTTGTAATTGTGTGCTGCACTGGGGGAGCGTGCTAGAGCTTTTTTTACACTTAAATATTTTAATATATAGCCCATAGCCATTACACTATTCACTAAGAAAAATTTAAGTCACATGTTAGGGGTTCTGTTCCGGCTGGTTCAGAACAGGTTTATATTTTAATTTCATTTTGGTTCAACATGTAAGGGCTGGGGGGGTTTCGTTTTCAGACGGTATTCTGGGGGGGGGGGTAAAAGAGGGCATAGTTTTTGTCTGGCACATGTTCATTCAGTTTAAGGCAAGTTTGATTCCTGTCACACATGGTTAAGTACAGGCTGGAGCGCTCCCACATCTGCTAGGATACAACAGTCAGTTATTATAAACTCATTTATATACAGCCATCCGGCTTTAACAGGAAAGAACCTTAATATTTTTCTGGGCATATACTGATTAATTTTTTGACCTTGTAAAAGCATATACTGATTAATTTTTTTGACCTTGTAAAAGCCTATCCTGATTAATTTTTTTTGACCTTGTAAAAGCATATACTGATTAATTTTTTTTGACATTGTAAAAGCATATACTGATACATGTATCCATCTGGATTTGTAAAACAAAATTAACGTTTTATAAACTCATACCATTTGCTTAAAATCAGGTGATGAGGATTTTCTCATTTATGTGATGTCTAAGAAACTTAAAGAATCTCATATGCTCATGGTGGGCCAATTATCAGATGCTATCTGTACATAGGGGCGGTCCGGTCTCTCTTATGGTTTATGAGTGATTATCATCCTTTCGGGGGTTTTTCTTAATTATTTAAATTAGTGGGAATTGATGAATGACGGTGACTGAAGGACGAACATTTATGATTGCCGGTTTTAGGGCTTTGTAGAAACACTGCCTGTTGAGCATGCGTATTACAAGGGTATTAGGTGTTTATAATATGTGTATATAATTATGAGTGTATGTGTCTTTATGTACGTGATGTCAATGTTAAGTGTTAGTAACAAAAGGGGGGGAGTTACATAATTACAGAATGTTACCTGATATATAGATATATGTTTATAGGGATAGGAAGCTATTGTCTTGACACGATTAAGGATATGAAAATTATTTGTTTATTATGTATTTTGAGGGCTATTGCCCTTGCCATGTGATACTTATGTGATTTTCAGCATATTATATGTAACGAATTATGGGGGCAAAATAAAAGTTATTGTTAAATTACAGCCGAGTTTCATTGCAAGTCCCGTCATACTGGACCCAGCGCCTTTTTGGCTTCTCTAGGCTCCGGCCTAGTTCTAAATAACTTGTGGCTTCTCTTTCAAAAAAAATAATATAAATAAAAAAAAAGAAAAAATAAATACAAAAAAAAATTTTTTTTTTATACAGCAAAAAGGAAAGAGGGTTTACAGTCATCAAAATTCAAATTTACTCCCCACCAATCTTACACAACCAATGAACAAAGATTTATTACATGTCTTCCACAGCATACAGGATAATATGTACAAGTTGTTATTTCCATCAAAAGTATCTTACAACGACCGCCAGATGCCGCTGAAGAACAGCTAATGTCCAACTGTAAATTCCTTTCTACCTCAACACACATTTCAATTATTTTTATACGAAATATTTTTCAACTATGAACATACACATATTACATACCCAACACAATAATATAAATGATAATTATTTTCCATGCATGATGTAGGTATTTGTGTGTTTTTATACAAATTTTAGCAAGTGAAGTGGTTTTCAATTATACGCTGCATACACGAGCGAGGGCACGAACATATATTTGTTAATTGCCTTCCACTACATACTGGATATTATGTACAATTATGTGGTATATACACACACCTTCCACAGCATACGAGACATTATGTACAAGTTGGCAACAATGCCCACCAATACACCTCACTCAGTCTCTTCGCCGCCAAAATTTAATTTTACCCCCACCAATCATACACAACCAATCACTACATTGCCCAACAAATCAAGTCACACAGCCCCTTCGCCACCAAAATTTAAATATATTTACCACCGACACATATGTTCTCATTATACATGACCAACAATAATCAAATTTACCTCCACAGACACATACATTCGAACCATACGCCGACCAATCTACGGGCGGGCGGCGGTCTGGCGGCGTTCAAATCTAAACCCGTACACTTTTTTTGGACACCGACCAATCGGCCGCTGGGCGACGTTGACACATGCACAAGTTGACACGGAAGATGGACGCAGCGATGCTGAACACACTACCCATTTTTTTTTTTTTAGCGTCGAGAGAGACCAAGTCATCGAGAGTTTCGAAGAACGCAGCGATCCTTTTTTTTTACAATATATACTTACCACAGACACATACATTCGAACCATACGTCGACCAATCAATGGCCGGACCGCGGTCGGGCGGTGGCCTGGCGACGTCCAAATCTAAACCCGTACACTTTTCTTGGACACCGGCCGACGTTTACAAGTTGGCGCCAACATGACCGACGACTTTTTTAACATGGACCCCGACCAATCGACATCCAGGCGGCGGCCGGGCCACGGCTTGGCTGACGAGCAATCGACATCTGGGCGGCGGCCACCAATCAACGCATCGATACCCCCCCTACAACATCGCCGCCCGACAAAATGGCCGACGCCGACAACATGGCTGACTACCCCCCCAGACCACACCGCAAAACTCGAACAACGTCGCAATTTTCCAGCACACACCGACAACGTCGCAATTTTCCAACATGGACGCCGACCAATCGACATACCGGCGGCGCCCCGCCCCTACGACCTATCGACGACGACAACAACCCCACCACACAGCCGACGACCAACCACAACACACAATTACCCCCACTACTACCCCCACCACTTCATCTTACACCGGAAGTCAACACCCAACACCGCCCCCACCACCACAAGTGGGCGGGGCGGCGGCGGGGCATATTAACATGGAGAAGATAGTGCGTTAGAACCCCCATAAGCCCCCTACTGGTTATGTACAATATATTTGTTGTAATGATTTTTTATATTTTTGAGTTTATGACAGTAATCATGTTTTATTTGATTAAATAATTGACCATATTTAAGTATGATTTTTATAATGCAATTGAAGTAAAGTAAAATGTTTTAAATTTTAAATGAGTTTAAAAGGTTTTAAATTAGGTGATTAAATTAAGTTGAGGTAGTTATGAATTTTCTAGTGTAATTTTCAATGATCATATTAATATAAAATGTTGTAAAAGATGGAGTTTGGGTGATAATTATTTCAGTAAGGCAGTTAAGACAGTCAAAGTTAATTTTAAATGGGTATTAGACAAAATAAGAATTTTGGAATAAAAGTAATACAGAAACGGAATATTAGTAGGGGACACAGTAGTGAGAGTGATGAAAGTGGATAGTAAATAGGCTAGCAGGGTACATATATTTTGTAGTGAGGAGGGTGGAGGTGTAAGCAGTCCTTAACGCAAGGCGTTGTGGCGGGTAGTAGAGTGTTTTAGAGGAGTGTCTGCCGATTTACCCGGGAGGGGCAAGAAATTATGAATGTGAATTAAAGTTGAGGGAACACACATCCTATGTACAAAAAGGGTATCAGGTATTTTGTAATAAGAGGAGAATGATTTAAGTTGAGTTGGAGAATTTAATGGAAGTAAATATTTTTGAAAGATTGGTGTCACCCTATGTAAATCCGTTAGTGGTTGTTAGAAGGAAGAAGGGGGGTAAGATTATATCTAAATACCCATTCAATACGTCAAATCATTGTGAATAACTGAGAATCACCCGAACAAATTGATGATGGAAATACATAATAGAAATTCATAATTGAAATGTACCAATAAATGTAACAAATTTAGGAGTTAATAGAATTTAAAGCTAAAATAAAAATGTAAGTTGTGTAAATTTTTTGGTCAAATTTGAATTTGAAATGGGATGTAAAATGAATGTTAATAATAAATTTTAATTTTGTGAAGAATTTAATGGTACAACAAATGATAAATAATTAAAGGTTCAATTAAAATTAAAACTGAAATGTTTGTAAATTGTATTCTAATGCAAATGAGATGTTTATTCTAAATGGAATGTTTATGTTCTTTATGAATGTTTATGTTGTATTATATTAGTAGGTATGAATCTTAAATATATCACATATATATTGTGACAGGACGAATAGTCACAATATGACAACCGTCACATATGCGTATAGAAAAATAGAAAATACAGTGCATAAAGCAATGCTCTGCTTAGTATAATAAGAAACAATGTATAAGATTGGGTGAATGGAGTTAGGAAGGTATAATGGTAGTAATTGTGCAATTGTGTATCAATATTTCAAATGTAAAAACAGTTTAAAAAGAACCTATCAGAGCGTGAACAACAACCCATGACAGTTGATAAACCAATAAGGGTAGAGTGTCATTAAACTAGCGGGAAAATACAGGGCGACGTCGCTAATGCGCTCATAGCACGTCAGTCTGCATTAAACCACCGGTTCGAGTAGTCCGCGTTAAAACACTAGTTCGGAAAGTCTATGTTAAACAAACCAGTTCGAATAGTTTGCAGTAAAACACTAATCCGGAACATCGGTTGTGAATTACTAGCCCGAGCAGTGCGTAGTGAGAAAAATCACGCGACAAGTTAAACGTAAAAACACTCGAACTTAACGTGGAAGCGACTCCGTTCATAGAAATCAACCATAGTGTAAAAAAATTAGCATCTGAACGTAAACATTCCACATCAGGGAGGCAGTACAATTCCACATCAGGGAGGCAGTACAATTCCACATCAGGGAGGCAGTACAATTCCACATCAGGGAAGCTGTACACATATCCACACCACGGAGACGGGATGAACAAGAAGAGGAACAATTGGAACATTCAAACCCAGAAACGCCCATGAGATAGACGCCGTAACTACAGTAACAAGTAGAGTATTAAATATTTAAGTTTGAATTCAAAAGACAGTAGACAAGAAAGAGAACAATTTCAGAGACTATAAAAAATAAATTTATGTAATTAGTAAAGTAAGATAACAGAGCAAATTGAAGTAGAGTCATTTAAAGAGTTAAAGTAAAGTAAAATAAAAAAGACAAACATTAAACACAATTTTTATAATAACTAAAGAGTTAGAAGTAATTATTTCAAAAATAACACCCATCCATCACATTCTCACACACAGGTCTACAGAATATAAGTATGGCAGAGAAGTAAAAGTAAATTCAGTTAAGGTAAGTCTAATTCAAATTGCATGGGTCTTTGTGTGTGTAAACTGAACAGTATTAATACTCGCTGTTGCCCAAAATTGGCGATACCAGTAAAACACACCAACAAAGTCCAGTTGCAAAATGGCGGCCCAAAGCGTGGGGCGCGATTAATTAAATGTACATAAAATAAATAAAATTAAAAATCTAATAATTGTCATAAAATAAATAGTTGCATGAAAATATTATATTTGTTTATGACTGGCGCCCAGATAAATAACAAACCCAGATAAATAACAAACTAAGAAAATATAAAATTAAAATAAATTGTAATAATTATTTGAAGTAAATATATAAAAACTGTTAGAAGCGTTAACTGAATTATAAGAGTCAGACCAGTGTGAGAACGGATGAGAGGTGAAGTTTAAACCGGAAACAACATACGGAGTAGTAATAATTTTAAAGGATACAAGTTAAGTATCAGTAGAACAATACAGGGAATTAGATCTAAGAAAGTTTCGGTCTGAACAAAGACCTATTGTTAATATTGTATAACCATTGTTAGTTATAAGGGGAGGAAATTGTCAACGCTGAGAAAATATTTTATAGACTATTAGATGTGTAATTTTGTAATACTAGGTCAATAATTAAACCGCGAAAATGGCAGAACCGCAAACACCTACCGACATAATGGCAGCAATACAGCAAATGCTACAACAACAACGAGAAGAAGAGAAAGCAGAAAAAGAAAAACGAAGAAAAGAAAAAGAAGAACGTGAAGAAAGACTACGAAAAGAAAAACCAGAATGGTGGGGAGAGGCAAGGATACAATTACGAGAGGAATTCGGAGCACTACATGGAGAAAATAGGAAGGAACTAAAGAAACTAAGCGAAAATATGCGAACATGGACAAATGCTATAAACAAGAAGCAACAAGAGTTAACTACAACGGTACAGGCCCAAGAAGAGAAACTAACTAAATTTACTCAGGAGACAGAAGGAAATATACAGGAGGTGAAAGAAAATATAAAAATATTGGACCAAGTCGTCGCTAGGCACGAAACAACAATAATGACAAATAAGGAACAAGGTGAGGAGAACGACAAACACCTACGAGAACAGATAGCACAGCTGCAGAAACAGATGAAGAAAACGAAAGCAGAACAGATCACGTACATCTACAGGAGTTCTGAAGATATGCCGAAAATGCAGAAATTTAGTGGATGGGAAAGTGAAAACCCAATAGAATTTTTAATAGAATGTGAAAGAAATATGGAGATGGTAGGAAATAACTTAAACGATAACGAACGCGTGGAATGGATAGCACGTCGATTAGAACACACAGCTGCAAAGTGGTATTCGATAATAAGAGAAAACGTTACGTCCTACGAGGATTTCAAAAATAAATTTGAACAAAGATACTGGAGCGACCATATCAAAGAAGAATTCGAAACCAGTTAGAGTTTGACAAATACGAATACATGCCAAAAGGTAAATCCAGAGAAGCATATGTAATTGATATTGTAGCTAGAGCGAAACATTTAAAACCTATGTTGACGGAGAGTGAACTCGTAAATAAACTGTCTTATCACTTTGACCGCGATACCAATGTTGCAGTAATGACGAGAGGAACTAAAACGATTGAAGAACTCCTGCTCATGCTGGCACAGTGGGGAGAGATAAGATATTCGCTAAAACAACAACCAAGGTCAGACGCGCAACCTAGACCAGGTCCAAGTCGCGAAAACAATTACGAAAACAGACAACAACAAAACACCTATACAAAGAAACCCTATTTAGGTCCACGAAATAAATATAGTAATAATAATGAATGAAGTTTTACAAATAAGAATTGGAATACGTCAGCTCAAATACAAACAATAACACCGACGCAGACGGACGCATGTACTAGGGGAATGCATAAAACAATACGGACGGAAACGACACCGCTACAGGAAGAGATAAGTCAGGTGGTACAGTCAACGGTACAGTCAACTTCAAAAAACGGACTGTAAGGGGCGTTCACAAGACGTCCAGTGATAATAATTATAAATGTAAAAATAAAATTAAGACTAATGAAATATGTGTGCAAATAAACAATGTGTATCCACCGGTAATTAGGGATGAACTATTGCGAATAGACGACAAACCTAGCGATACAGTGAAACGTAAGTGCCCATGCATAATAGCATATATAAATAATGTGTTAGCCAATATACTAATTGATACAGGAGCCGAACTGTCAGCTATAAGCCAGACATTTATAAACGCAAATAAAAAACAATTTAATAAGGCACCCGTGCTACCATTAAATAATATGTGTGTACAAACGGCCGTAAACCAGAAAGAGAAAGTCGATCAGAAAATGGTTATAAACATAAATAAAGACGAGATGAATTTAGAAATACCAGTTATTATTATAAAGAATTTAATTTATGATGCAATTATTGGGTTGGATCAACTTAAACAAATAAATGCAATAATAAACACACAACAAGACACCATGCAGTGCGAGATAAAAAAGACAACATATATAATCAAACTAAATGAAAATTTAAATAAATATGAGAATAATAAAAGTACTTTGAAGATTCAGAGGCCGGAAATAAAAGTAGCACCACCAACTCGTAAAACAGCAACAAAACATGGCACACGCAACACACACGAGAGTAGTGAATTAAAACGACTAATACAACAAAATCAAGATGTATTCAGTGAAAGACCAAGAATAACAAATGTGTACGAACACCAAATAAAAACGACCGATGAAAATAAATTTGTGCGTTGAACATATCCAGTACCGATAAAATATCAAAATCAGGTAGACATCGAAATAAACAATATGTTAAAACACCAAATTATTGAACGTTCAAACAGTAACTTTATAAACCCAATGGTTATAGTTAAAAAGGAGAACGATGAAATTAGATTATGTCTTGACATGCGAAATTTAAACAGTATTACGCAGAAAAATTTTGATTGTGCACCAAACGCCGATGAATTGTTTATAAAGTGTCAAGGGATTAATTATATGAGTAAATTAGACCTCACAGCAAGTTTCTGGCAAATTCCACTAGAACAAAACAGTAGAAAATACATCGCTTTCATGTACAGAAACAAGTGCTATCAATTCAAAGTAGTACCATTTGGATTGGTAACAAGCCTAGCAGCTATGGTAAGATGTTTAGAATTACCATTAGGACCGGAAGTAGAACAGTCTGTAGTAATATTTGTAGACGACAATCTGGTTATTTCAAAATCATTGAAGGAACATATTGAACACTTAAACATAATCTTTGATAAGTTTAGAAAAGCAAATTTAGTATTAAAGCAAGATAAGTGCGAATTTATGAAATCGTCAATGAAATTTTTAGGACATATAATATCAGCTGAAGGAGTGAGTACTGACCCAGACAAGATAAAGAACATCACCGAATTTCCAGTCCCTACAAATGTAAAAGGAGTACGAGCATTTTTAGGTCTTACGGGGTATTACAGACGATTTTCAGAAAAATATTCTAATTATATAAGCCCGTTATTAACATTATTACGGCAAGGAGTAAAATGGAAATGGAAGCCAGAACACCAGCAAGCGTTCCAGGATGTCAAGAATTTATTCAACCACAATATGCAGCTATATCATCCGGAAGCAGAGGGGACGTATGTATTGTACACGGATGCGAGCGACTTAGCCATAGGAGGTGTATTGTATCAACGCAGAAAGAATGGAGAACATTACGTCATTGCCTATAAAAATAGAACACTGAAGGAGGCAGAGAAAAATTATTTCACTTCAGAGAAAGAAATATTAGCAATTGTAAATGCGTTAACAAAATTTAAGTACTATTTGTATGGAAACTATTTTGAAATTCACACAGACAACCAGGCATTGTCTTTCATTCTAAAATGTCGACTCGTAAACGCCCGACTGACCAGATGGATCTTAGCAATAGAGGAGTATTCATTTACTGTAAAATACTGCAAAGCATCGGAAAATAAAATAGCCGACATCCTCAGCAGATACACACCTAATGAAGAAGAAGAAGAACATAAATGCCACACCAATGAAGTGAAAATATTAGCAATGAAATATGAAATGACAAATGAGTTAAAGATACGACCACAAAACATACACAAAGAACAGAAAGATGACGACAGAGTTATGGAGCTACCAAGAAAGTACATTCAAAAAGAAGATCCAAGGTATAAGCTAGAAAACGAGATACTATATAAACTCTGGGAGGGTGAATGGAAAGTAGTAAAGCCAAACGACCTATTAAGTGAAGTAACGTGGGCATGCCATGAGAGTCTAGGGCATGCGGGACCATACCGCTGTTATTTAGTGTTAAGAGAAGATTTTATTTGTAATAATATGTTTAGAAAAGTAAGAAGTATTTTAAAAGTGTGTCATAACTATCAAACGGCAAAATCTCCGAACCTACATACGTACGTGGAAATGCAGAATATTATTATCAACGGTAAGAACGAAATGTTATGTGTGGATTTCTTAGGACCGCTCCCTCGAGGTAGTCGAAGGCTTAGGCACCTACTAGTTTGCACAGACGCATTCACCAAGGTAGTAAGACTGTACCCTGTCACCAGACCAACCACCAAGGCAGTGTTAAACATAATATTCAAAAAGTATATCCCACAGTATGGACAAATAAAACGTATACTGTCAGACCAAGGTAAACAATTCCAGAATCAAGCGTGGACAAACACCTTAGAGCAGAATGGAATCCAGCCGATACTCACAGCAATACGGAGACTACAGGGAAACCTGGCCGAAAGAATAAATAAAGAGCTAGGAAAATTATTTAGGTTATATTGCTACGACAAACATAGCACCTGGCCACAATACGTAGAATTCTTTGGAAAAACTTTAAATGAAAATTACAATCACACAACTGAATATACACCAAAGGAGTTGGAAACAGGCGAACGACCAAACAGAATGTGGTCTAAATATGTACAGAAAATACCAACTGCCAATATGCTTAAACCTTGGCATATGAAGATCGAGGATGCAAAAGTTAACATCAAAAACAAAGCAGCAAAGCGAACACAGAAATTCAACGCAGCTCACAAATTGCAACAATTCCAAATAGGAGAAACCGTATTATTAAAAATGAACCCTGTTGGTAAAAGTGAGGACAATACTGCGACCAAATTCTTTAAATTATACGATGGACCTTACACACTAACTGAGAGAGTGGGTAGGAACACGTTTATGGTGACCGACACTAGAAAAAATAAATCTCTAGGAAAATACCACGCGTCGTCACTACGAAAATACTTTAATAAAACATAGAAGTAAGTAAATAAATAGTCATATGATTTGTATGTATAAATAACATGTGAAAATTTAAACAAAGAATTATGGTACGAAGTAAATGCATACAAAACGAAACAGCTGACGAGAGAGATGTTCACTCGCGCACACAGCTGACGGCAGACAACGAGGAGAGAGAGAGGGGGACACGCTACGTCACTTAGAGGCGACCCTCGAACGCAACCGAGAAATGTTTACAGCGGAAATGAAGGAATGGATGCAGGAACTTGATGACAAGGCGTTCTCCCACCAGCTGGTAGTGTTTTCAACACAGGAGGGGATTAGTAAATGTCAACAACATACCGACTGACCTACTAACCTATAGAAAATGTGGGGTGGAATGGGAAAGCATTTATGTAAATAATAATTAGTAAAGTAAGGATAGGATTATAATAACAATATTACAATATATGTAAAAGAGTATTAATAACAAATAAATATGTAAAATGTATACCATAACAAATATGTAAAACAAAATAGAAAAAAAAAACATTTCTTATGAAAGAAATTTTTTTTTATTATGGCTGTAGGTGTATGTGACAGGACGAATAGTCACAATATGACAACCGTCACATATGCGTATAGCAAAATAGAAAATACAGTGCATAAAGCAATGCTCTGCTTAGTATAATAAGAAACAATGTATAAGATTGGGTGATTGGAGTTAGGAAGGTATAATGGTAGTAATTGTGCAATTGTGTATCAATATTTCAAATGTAAAAACAGTTTAAAAAGAACCTATCAGAGCGTGAACAACAACCCATGACAGTTGATAAACCAATAAGGGTAGAGTGTCATTAAACTAGCGGGAAAATACAGGGCGACGTCGCTAACGCGCTCATAGCACGTTAGTCTGCATTAAACCACCGGTTCGAGTAGTCCGCGTTAAAACACTAGTTCGGAAAGTCTATGTTAAACAAACCAGTTCGAATAGTTTGCAGTAAAACACTAATACGGAACATCGGTTGTGAATTACTAGCCCGAGCAGTGCGTAGTGAGAAAAACCACGCGACGAGTGAAACGTAAAAACACTCGAACTTAACGTGGAAGCGACTCCGTTCATAGAAATCAACCATAGTATAAAAAAATTAGCATCTGAACGTAAACATTCCACATCAGGGAGGCAGTACAATTCCACATCAGGTAAGCTGAGATCAGGGAAGCTGTACACATATCCACACCACGGAGACGGGATGAACAAGAAGAGGAACAATTGGAACATTCAAACCCAGAAACGCCCATGAGATAGACGCCGGAACTACAGTAACAAGTAGAGTATTAAATATTTAAGTTTTAATTCAAAAGACAGTAGACAAGAAAGAGAACAATTTCAGAGACTATAAAAAATAAATTTACGTAATTAGTAAAGTAAGATAACAGAGCAAATTGAAGTAGAGTCATTTAAAGAGTTAAAGTAAAGTAAAATAAAAAAGACAAACATTCAACACAATTTTTGTAATAACTAAAGAGTTAGAAGTAATTATTTCAAAAATAACACCCATCCATCACATTCTCACACACAGGTCTACAGAATATAAGTATGGCAGAGAAGGAAAAGTAAGTCTAATTCAAATTGCATGGGTCTTTGTGTGTGTAAACTGAACAGTATTAATACTCGCTGTTGCCCAAAATTGGCGATACCAGTAAAACACAACAACAAAGTCCAGTTGCAATATATTTTACTTGTGATTCCCCACTTTCGGGCGGTCACGGCGTCACCGAACCCTGACCGTGGATTTGGATTATTGGTAGCAAGTGTGGTTAGGCAGATTGTATCCTAACCATACTTGGTATTATTTTCAAAATTGGTGACCCTAGAAATTGACCGGGGGGTAGAATCAGGGTAATCACCAAACTATGGAACAGCGGCTACCATCGTAGGGGTTGGTAGTGCCGTGTTAAGGGCTTATAAGTAATATTTAGTAGGATTACTGGTGTCCTCGGACATCAGTAATACCGATTTTTTTATAACGCTGAAGCAAGAACAGGGTAGGCAGCGTCTACACCCTAATTAAACTTCGTTTCTTGTGGATGCACATGGGCGCTACAGTCCACCATCAGGGAATAATAGTGTGTGTGGAAAAGGAGCTGGCCGTTACAAGCCAGGGGCATAAACAATAGAGTGTTTATGCAACCAGGTAAATGCCTTGCATGGTTTACCCGTGAGGTTATTTACCTAAGGGGACGTCCATTAATTACGTGAGGTTTTTTTTTTTTAAATTTGGACCCCCTCCCCTTGGTAAGATTTGGTGAGATGTGGTGGAACCCCCTCCCCCTCACGTTAGGTTTACCCTATAATTTTTAAATAATTAAATTTATTTGATATGTTCATGTTTTTGCTTCATACCACTAAAAATACCTAAAGCATATCTTCTATGTACTACATTTTTTCTGTGAAATTAGAGTTGAAAATGATAACTACGTTTAAGGTGCGTTATAATAATGTATATTCTCTGAATTAAAAAGATGACGTGAGATTTTCATTGGCCCCCCTCCCTTTAAATGAGATTTGGTGAGATTTTGCCGGACCCCCCCATTTTGAGCACACGTAATTAATGGACGTTCCCCAATTGTAACTGGGTATAAGGGGGGAAATAATAAAATGTTGAAGTAGGAGAAGTAGCTGAGAAATCAGTGAGAGGTAACGACCACTGTAACAGCAGGACAATCAAGTTTACTTACTCTAACTAGAGAGTTGGTGGTTGATGACCCAGTTCCTGTTCGGTAATGTTTACTATAAGTTTATGATTCTATGATTAGTGATGAACATTCGCTTATGAGAACAAATGATTTGAAGTACGAGACTATATGTTGTAATGATTGTATAATCACCAAGGACATGTTATGAGTTAAATTGAATAATGTTGTGTATTTGTGTTATTTGTATTTAGTGTGCCTGAAGTAAGGTTATTCACCTGTTATTAAGACATCAGCTGATGAATTTAATTTTTCTTTGGAAGTAAAGATTATGTATGTTGACGAGGTATCAGCTGAGTAATAGTGTATATAGGATATATTTTGTAACCAAGTGTAGTTATATTTGAATTGATGATAGAAATAAGTTGTTTGTTTTATGATTGTTAGCCTGTAGTTAAGGAAAAGTAAACTCATTTAAAAGATTTTGGAATTTTGAAAATTGCGATTAAAATAACTACTTGAAAGAGATGATGTAAATTAACTTTAATGTGGATCATTGGTAATGGACTTAGATTTATTTCACTACTTTGAACGAAATTTAAATAATTTAATTTGATTTGAAATAATAATGTCAAGCAAACAATTAAAGGTTGAGAAATGGGAGTGAATTTTATTTAAAGACAAATCTAAAATGATTATGTGAATTTTACATTAATGATGTATATTTGGAGATAGTGTGTTTAATTTAGTAATGAACATGTGTACACACCTAGTACTTTGCTAAAGGCAATCCAGTATATATATAAGGGGAGATATATCGGTTGAGGATCTGGTTTGGTAGAAGGCCAGTTATTGAATTTTGTTGAAATGTTACAAGGTTAGGTGGTACTGTGGTGAGTGCCTGTCTGATTTTACGGTGTTGGGATCTCGGACCGAGAAGTCCAGTAACGTCATTCAGGTGCAGCCATAGTCGCCGAACTAGGGGGGTAGTTTAGGTAGTTTACCCATGATTTATTAAGAAATTATTAAGGAGGGTTGTTGGCACCATATCCTCGCTGGTCCTCTTAGGTTAGGAATGAGAGTTTTTCTGTTTCGGCAGAAAACCTCTCATTGGGGGGGGGGGTATTGTAACGGTACAGAATGAAGGTGTATGTAATCTGAAGTTTTTTTCCTAAACCAAGTATATTTTGTGAACGAACTATAGCTCTGGGACTGGTGCGGTAAGGCACTGGAATGTATGTTGTCAGTGAGGGTGCGCATTCACGCATACGCACGCACAGGTCGGCCAGCTTTCCCATAAAAATGTCACGTCCGTATAAATTCCTTCTCGCCTACTGCGCAGAGAACAATTTCTGTCGTCCTATAGCTGCGGATTTGGCCAGTTCAGAGTATAAACTCGCGAGCAACATTTTAATAAAATGTGATTGAAACTATAACTAAATGGATCTAAAGACAGTGTAACATTGCTGCAGCACCTCTTCCGGCTGCTGAGCCCCGGAAGTGTTCAGCATACACACAAACAACATAATATAATATCTAAATCCATCAAAATGCTTAAGACACTTTTTCTGTGTTGTAACTTATTTCTCAAGTGTTTTTATAATTAATATAATTCTGTAAAGGGAGGAGGTGCAAGTAAAAGAAATTGTTGAATACATCAATCTGTGAGCTGAGTCGGATGCGACCCGTTTATTTCAAAAACATTACGAGCCTCTAAAATTTGCCTAATTATGTGCCAGTCGGCAACGGTCAGTACTGAGCTATTTTTTTTTTGAAAAACTGAATATAGAAAATGTTAAATGCTAAATATGGGGGTGTCGCATAAATCAATGCTAGTTTACAAAATGGTGTTCAGCGTACACCCTGTGATCTACTTATAAATTTCTAACACTGTTATCTATCACAAAAGTTTATAAAATTGTGTCTGACACTTATGAAGAGTAACTAGTTTGTCTCGCTTTTGCTTCGTGATTATGCAATAACTGCCACCGTAAGTTATTAAAGGTAAAAATGTTATTTGGCAATCCAGATAAGTCCTTTTGCAACCTGCTGTATCTGGTCGCTACGGCTGCGTGTTCCTCAGTACACGGTTTGAACCACTGCTATGTCTGTGGTGGAAGATCGTGTATAACTGTACGAAGTTCGTGTTCTCCTGTCTTCGGTCCGGAACGTTGAACCAAGTTTTGAACTGAAAGTTTTCACATCTTTTAGTATACTTTATACCCACATTGTTCGATTAACACGCACACATGCATTCATACAGTGCGTGTTACAATTTACAATATTACAAAATAGCATTACAAGGTTACGACTTCATATTACATATATAACGAGTACTGACACTGAACCTTACATATTTTAGGTCTTTTCATCAAGTTGACTGACTGAAATTTAATTTTTAGGCGAGGCTGACTATTACAGACAAGACACGTCTTGGTTGGTTATGGATAACAATCTTTTTACATCTATTACAAGTTTTTCTTCTTTTCGTTACAAACGTAATATCTATATATTAATACGTGAAGAGAAAACTTTGTACCCCTTTTTAAGCATATTGCGCACACGGAGGAGTGTGAGATTTGGCATAGATAAAGTTTATATGGAGAAGGAGTGCAGAAAGCTAAAATTTATATATAATATGTGTTACAAATACATTAAATTAAATAAAATAAAACATTCATTTGCACTTGAAAATTCATTTAAACTCTTTCAAACAATGGTAATTGTCAAAAATAAAATAATTTTGTTGCCAGGCAATAAAATTATAATTTTTTCATTAGCACGTTCATACTGCCAATGTCAAACACATAATAGTCTGTCGTTTGT
Source organism: Magicicada septendecula (assembly GCA_034769895.1). NCBI lineage: Eukaryota > Metazoa > Arthropoda > Insecta > Hemiptera > Cicadidae > Magicicada > Magicicada septendecula. The sequence continues at coordinate 179,139,896 of CM068370.1, forward strand.
TTACGTTCATACTGCCAATGTCAAACACATAATAGTCTGTGGTCAAACAGTCGCACAGAGTAGAGATTGTCGCCAAAGAATTTTAAAATGTTGCCAACAAATAATTACTGACAGACTGACTGAATGAGCTGTGAATTTTGTGTGATTTCAAATGTTCCTTTTACAATAGTCTGTGGAGTGTATGTCAAGGCAAAAAGCGTTTATTTTATATTTTGTATATTAGATATCTGTGGTTTATATATTAACGTGCAGTTGAAAGTGAAATACAGCCTGCTTAATATACACTTGTTGCAAAAGGAAAATTTTGTAGCAGCAATTTGAATTGACTTACTCTCGCCTAATTATTATTGGTGGTTTCAAAAAAGTGAGTACATTTTATTATTTTTAAATTAAACCCTGTCTAATCTTAGTTTCAGTAATTTCATTACATGTTTTTTTTACATTCAGATATTCCCACCTACTTCCATTATGCCTCGACATAGAACATTGACGGGTCGGAGTGAGAGACAAAGAAGAAGGAATATATATTCGCGTGAAAGTCAAAATGATAATAGACCAAACGCAAATTTAAATAGTGTACATAGTATACAAAATGATGAAATTATGTTGAGGGATACATTTAAATGCGCACTGAATGTCATTCCAAGAAAGTTTAATATACTTTTGATTGTGGATTAATGCATTTACAATGCAGGTTTTGCAATGCAAAACATTTGGAATCTGAGGTCACTTTAGGTGAAAGGACTACATTCACTTCATGTTGTCATAAGGGTAAAGCAATATTACCGGCCTTAAATCAAAATGAATACTTTAAATCATTGTATGATGGACTTACTTCAAATGAACCTTCAATAAAAAAAAGTCAAAAAATTATTTTGAAAACATTCGTAAATACAATTCATCATTTGCTATGGTTAGCTCAGAAGCTAAAATTTCGGATACAGTTACACGTGGCGTGTATCATTTTAAAATACATGATGTTTTTTATCACAGATCAGGTCCAATGACTGCTGGATATGGTCGCTCACCACGTTATGCGCAATTATATTTTTATGATGTTGACACTGCTGTCAATTATAGATTACGTGAACACTATAATCAAACATGCAATAACAATATGATGCGCGAAATCTCTCTTGAATTGGAACGCATTAGTCCTTTCGTTCGGTCATTCATTGCAATGAAAGATCATTGTCAGAGTTGAAAATCAAATTAAAGAAATTTGTATGCTCATTAAAGTAAATCGTGATTTAGATCTACGCCGTTATAATGATGCAGTTCAAACTGATGTAGCAGTAATATTTAGTACAGTTGATGGTGGAGCCACCCTTTGAACGAAATATGGTTTCGTTTTCAAAAGTTAATGGTACCATTAAAAATATCTCTGTTTTGGATTCATCATTGGACCCTTTAGAGTATCCATTACTTTTTCCAAATGGTGATACTGGGTGGCATATCAATATTTCTCATAATGTACCAACTACATCTAATTCAAGAGCGCCCAGAAATAAATTAACCATGCTTCAATATGCAGCCTATCGACTTGCAAATAGAGAAGATTTTAGCATGTTGCACCATTCACAAAAATTATTTCTGCAGTGGATAGTTGATATGTAGTGAGAATAGAGGGCACAAGGTTACATTTCATTCGACAAAATCAAACAAGTCTTAGGTCTGAAGTTTACAACAATTTAACAGATTATTTAGAATTGAACCCCAATGCCAATAATTTTACCATCTTCATTCAATGGATCTCCAAGAAATATGTATCAGAATTATTTAGATGCAATGTCAATTGTACAACATTTCGGAAAGCCTTCTTTGTTTATTACAATGACTTGCAATCCAAGTTGGCCTGAAATAGTTAGCAATATTGGTGTAGGTGAGTCAGCTAATTTTCGACCTGATATTGTTGTGCGTGTATTCAAGTCCAAACTGAAAGCATTAATTGAGGGCCTTACACTAAAAAAAAATCTTCGGTAAAGTTGAAGCACTCATTTATACAATTGAGTTTCAAAAGAGAGGATTGCCTCATGCTCACATTTTACTCTCTTTAAATGAGTAAGATAAAATTGTTAACGCTACCGATATTGATAAAGTTGTATCTGCGGAGATTCCTAACATTCAAACACATCCTACATCACATGAATATGTTGTAAAACACATGATGCATGGTCCATGCGGTGTACTTAATCCAAATTCTGTATGTATGAGAGATGGAAAATGCACAAAAGATTATCCAAAACGATTTAATGAATTTACATGTGAATCATTAAATGGATATCCATTATACAGAAGGCGTGATAATGGTATTAATGCTGAAGTTCGCGGTAGTTGCCTCGACAATCGTTATGTTGTACCATACAATCCGTATTTACTTGCCATATAAATGTTGAAGTATGCACTACAGTTAAAAGTGTTAAATACATTTATAAATACGTGTATAAAGGCTATGACAGTGCATCTGTTGAATTAGGTTCAGAGAGAAATCAACCAGGTCAAGAAATACAAATTGATGAAGTTAAAAATGTTTTAAATGGCCGTTATGTCGGATCAACTGAAGCTGTATGGCGCATCTATGAATTACCAATGCATTTTCAATCACATGTCATCGTTAGACTTTACATTCATTTACCGCGTAGACAGAATGTTTACTTTCGAGAAGGGCAAGAACGTCAAGCAATTGAAAATGCAAGACAAACAAAATTATTAGCATTTTTTGAATTGAATCGATCAGATCCATCAGCGCATGAATATAAGTACAGTATATTGAAATTCCTTTGCATTATGTGTGGGAAGATTCCCGAAAAAAATGGAAGAAGAGAAGGCGTGGAGGTGATAAAATCATTACACGCATATATGTAGTATCACCAAAAGACATCGAACTTTCCCATTTACGATTGCTTTTAATACATGTCTGTGGTCCAAAATCAGTTGAGGATGTTAGAACATACAATGGAATTATACACACTTCTTTTGTTGAAGCGTGCCATGCTCGCGGCATTGCTTCAAATGATAATGAATGGCGCGAATGTTTAAATGAAGCAAAAGAATTACATTCACCATTTGTTTTAAATGCGAAATTCGTTTGGTTACATTTGTGCATTAAATGTGCCAGCCAATGCATTGGCGTTATGGAATGAATTTAAAGTATATCTTAGTGAAGATTTTTTGAGAGATTACAACGAAGAAGTATCCTTTAACACAGCTCTATTAGAAATTGAAGATATTTTGAATGTTCATAATTTGTCATGTCAAGAACTTGGTTTACCAGTTCCCACGTATTCGCAGAGAACAGACGAAGCAAATGCTATTGATCCAATAGAACAAGAGTTTCTGTTTTCTGAGCATTATGAAACTGCAAATATTGAACAGCGTAATCTAATTCGTGAAGTTTTGCACCATGATACTGGATCTAATGTTTTTTGTTTAACCGCTCATGCAGGTTGTGGAAAAACATTCACACAAACAGCAATCATTCACAAATTAAATTCGCTTAATCTTAGTTGCATTGCAACAGCGTTCAGTGGCATAGCTTCAACTGTATTACTTGGAGGTAGAACTTTACACAATGTGTTTAAATTGCCTATACCCATTTTGGAAAATTCTGTAGCGAATATTACCGCAAATAGTAGCTATGGACGTTACATAAATTCATCATCATTGATAATTATTGATGAAATTTCTATGTGCCCACTGCAAGTGTTGAAAATCATAGATAGATTATTGCAGGATCTATGCGATGAAAATGATAAACATAAACCATTTGGAGGGAAAACGATACTTCTGTGCGGTGATTTTCGGCAAATCTTACCAGTTGTCCCACATGGATCACGTGCAACTTTAATTGAAAATTGTGTCACGAGTTGGCATAAATTTGTTTATTTTCATAAAGTAACGTTTACTCAAAATATGAGAGCCTTACCAAGTGAAATAGAATTTGTCGAATTCTTGAAAAAAATTGGTAATGATGAAGCCCCACAATTCCCTCAGTTTGGTAAAAATATTATTGAAATACCTCAGCAATTAATAGGAGATGAAAATAATATTATTAATGAGGTGTATGGAAATATTTCCGAAAACATACTCTCAGATAACATATTGAAGTCAGTTATTTTAGCACCTAAAAATGATGATTGTACTTTTATTAATACTGATATACTTAATCGAATACCAGGTGAACAGAAAACATATCATAGCTACGATAAAATAATTTGTGATGATGACAATGAAATCAATAACTATCCAGTAGAGTTTTTGAATTCTTTGACTATTAGTGGTTTGCCACCACATAAGTTAGTACTGAAAGTTAATTGCATCGTTTTACTGATCAGAAACTTAAATACAAAGGAAGCATTAGTCAATGGAACAAGAATGCGCATCAAGTGTATGCATCGTAATGATATTGATTGCGAAGTTTTAACTGGAACCGCACGCAATAAGAGAATTTTGATTCCACGTATAAATTTAACATATTCCGGTACTGTTTTACCATTTAACTTTCAAAGAACTCAATTTCCAATTATACCTGCATTTGCGATGACAATAAATAAGTCTCAAGGACAAACATTCGAAAAAATTTGAATTTTATTGAGGCAGCCAGTTTTTACACATGGTCAATTGTACGTCGCAGCAAGCAGAGTTCGATCATTCGATGGTTTGAGATTTTATATTTCCGAATATAATGGCCAAGGGCATTTAGCAAATGATGAAAGAGTTTTTACAAAAAACATCGTTTATACAGAAGTTATGAATCATTAAATTCACTTTCAAACTATTTTAAGTTCAATGGACAACATTTATTTTTTTAACCGCCCGGTTTTTTTGATTTAATGAAAAATATATGAAAAAATATGAGGCACGTATTTTTTATTTCATTTTTTATTTTGTATTAATTTTTTATTTAAATTTTATATAATTCGAAAAAGATAGGCAAAATAACTGTGTAGCCTTGGCGAAACCTGGTCAGTATGGCAATAAAAAAAACCCAAGGAAATGTCAAAAAACGCGTTATTGCTTTTTAAATATGGCTTAGCCAAGCTAACCCTCATTTTTCCTATCTTTCATATTTTTCAAATAACTCGAAAATTAATGCATAGAAAAAAAAATTAAAAAATTATATAAGCTTTGTAGCAGATAATCTTCAAACTGTTTTCGAATTTTGTATCTTACCAAAAATGAAATGTAATCCACAGGAATTGAAAACAATGTATCTTATACTTCTATGAATGTCAAGTCTCATTTTTATTAGCGTTTATTTGATTCAATAATAACATGAAAAAATTAAAACTGACAATGAATTATATCAAAAAATTAATACGAATACAAGGTGTAATTGTGTTTTTTTTCAACTGTTACTAACATTAAATTTTAAATTTCATAGGTATTGCAGGGAATTAAGGCAAACAACACACGCTAATGACGTATTTGTACACGCTCGCAGCTGACGTAATAGAACAAAATTCAAAAAAATTATATGCAATGATTATAGAGGTATACTCTTTGACAAAAGAACCTCAATAACGTTCAAACTTAAAAATTTAATGAATTACTGTCGAATTTCGACCACTGGGCGACCACAAAATAGTACAAAATTATTAGCTACTAGCATTGATTTACGATAGCTCAAAAACAATCATAGTTACCTTGGTTATTGAGGCTCCCAAACTTGACGAAAGTCCGGCGACGGGCCGCTCTGCTCACAGCGTTTGATGGGAAACTGACGAGATTTAACAAAGCAAACGACAGGGTTAGTAAAGGGGAGGGCGTGACGTCAGAGCGTCGGGCAAGGTACAATTCGCGGATTGTTGCATTCGGCAGAAGACGAATGATTGCAACAGACTTGCCCCCCCCCCGAAAGGCAACCGTCGAGTGCAATAACGGCTGTTGTCCAAGGTTTAATTCGTCAACAGCACCCAAAAGAGACCACGCAAGGTTTCTCGTAAAATTAAGATATCACCCACAATCAAATTAACAATCAACACTCCCCTAAGGACATAAACCGTCCAATAACTACGTGACCAACAAGAAAATATGACCACTTAATTCTATCACGTTAACAACAATAATACAAGTGAACACATACTCCAATAAACGACAACAATAAATACAACAACAACAACAAGGCATAAACAATTGTTAATCAGAAGTATCTCGGACAAGCACTTCATAAATGGGTATCCCCTAAACCAGCATCCCGTGGATTAGAGTCTCGGCAAAAGGTCTCCCGCGCGCGGGGAAAATTCGGGACACTATCAAATGAAATCGACTTCGATAAACCCTACACATTACATACACCAACTTGGATCATTCCAATTACTCTATACGGCGTTTGCCGCTAACTAAGGACAATTTCGAGAGATGCCTTCAGTCTCCTTAGAAACGCCGCCTGTACACAACAACGCTTCGACACCGGAAGCGAACGACAAGGAGGTGATCAGTCTCCGGTCGCTCACCCAGCAAGGGGAGTGAAGGCGATGTGGCAATTTAGTTTCTGAATGCGCAAGGGAAAATCCTTACTATGCCGACACGGCGGCGTCCGGGGCATAGTAGCCATCTTCATGAAACGCGGGTTTCAAGGAACTAACACGACCTTTTTTACGTGAGACAGGGTCTCCGGGTGTCCCAAATTCACGGTCACCGGAGTCATGAAATCGATAATACGAAAGGGACCCGACCATCGGGGCATCATCTTAGCTGTAAGTTTGTTCGCTCCCGAACTAAGAGGATGGGTCTTGCACCACACCAAATCGCCTATTTTAAAATGACAAGCCTGACGATCCTTATTGTACGCGTTAGTAGCAAGGCGGTGAGCTTTCATTAAGTGGGACTTCACCGACTGCCACACTACCTGAGTATCTTCCGCTGCCTCGGGCAAAAGGCTCTGAATATCCCACGCGCAGGTCAGGGGAGTGGACGGAGCGAATTTAAACATTACCTCAAATGGGCTTCTTCCAGTGGATTCATGCTTTGCAGAGTTAAAAGCTATTTGCAGCCAGGGCAGGGACTCATCCCAAGAGGACTGCTTCCCCGAATGGAAAGCTATAAGGGAAGCTTTCAGTTTGCGATTGCAGCGTTCCGCCAGCGAGGGTTGAGGGTGATAAGGGGATAAGGTACTGTGTCTAATGCCGTGGGAAAAACAAAAATTGCGAAACACATGAGAGCTGAAACAGCTAGCATTATCCGAGATCATGTATTTAGGAAAGCCAAAATTCTGAAAAACATACGTGTTCAACGCCTGCACGGTAGCCGCCGAAGTGGAATCGCGTACAGGACACAACCAACAAAACTTCGAAAACAAGTGCACAGCTACCAGGATAAATCCATTTCCCTTTTTACTCCGGGGCAATTTGCCGACGTAATCAATATGAATTTTTTCCATAGGTCTGTTCGGCACTGAGGATGACAGAAAACCTATTTTTGTGTTTCGGGCGGGCTTACTCATTTGACATACGTCGCAACGCTGGACCATTCCCTTCACATCCCTATGACAACCGGGCCAGAAGAACTGGTTGCAGATTTTACTTTTCGTTTTAAAAAAACCCAAATGCCCACCCATGAGGGAGTTATGGAAATACTTAAAAACCATGTCCCTTACCGCCTTCGGTAAGTAAATCTTATGAGGCTTACCCGTTCTATCTGTCGTACATAAAACCCCCTTCGACAGACAGTATTTGTCCTTGCTCGATCCCGACTCAACGTCCTCTATTATTTTCGCTACATCGTCATCCTCGCGCTGCAGCTGACGCAAGTCGGAAAAACTTAAAGGAAAGTTGGATAGGACGCCAGCACACAGTGCCGGCGTATCCTCATCCCTTCTACGTTAAACATTCGAGACAAGGCGTCGGCTACGGGATTCTGCGTGCCCCTGATGTGGCGCACCTCAAACTTCAGCGAAGTGAGTCAGGCGATCCAGCGCCCTAACTTGCCTAACTGGCGCGGATGTGAAAGCAGCCACGAGAGCGCCTGATTATCAGTCTCCAATACGAACTCTCGGTGCTGCAAGTACTGCCGGAACTTCTCCACCCCAAATATAACTGCTAAACATTCGGACTCGTATGCGGATGACGCTCTCCTTTCTTGTGGAGTAAGCACGCGGGAGGCGTACGCGATAGGCTGACGCACCCCCTCGATCACCTGCAACAGCACGGCGCCGAGGGCACAAGAGCTTGCGTCGGTTTGGAGGATGTCTTGTCAAAGTCTGCCATGCGCAGGACGGGGGGCTGGGTAACGGCTTCTTTTAAGGCCACAAAGGCGTCCTGATGTTCGGTTCCCCAAAGGAACTTTTCGCCTTTTCTTCTCAACCGGTTCAAGGGTGCCGCGATTTCCGAAAACTTAGGGATGAACTTGGAGAAATAATTCACCATCCCGATGAAGCGAGCTACGCCCTTGGCGTCCTTGGGACGCGGGAACTCCCGAATGGCGCGGGTCCGATCCGGATCCACGCAGACGCCCTGCTCGGACACAAGGTGTCCCAAAAAGCTTATTTTCTTGACTCCAAAACGTACCTTCTCGGGGTTAACCGTGAGCTTGGCTTTTCCCAGCCTCGTGAGCACTTCGTCCACATGACGGATGTGGGCCTCCCACGATTTGGAATATATAATAATGTCATCAAGATAGTTGAACACAAACCTGTACTTTATATCAGACAAGACCGTGTCCAGCAACCTAGTAAGCACCTGCGCGCCGGTACTCAACCCAAAGGGGACCCGACAAAACTCGTACAACCCGTATGGAACGACGAAAGCCGTAATGGACATCGATCTTTCGGAGAGTGGGATCTGGAAATACGCGTTAGAGAGGTCCAACACGCTGAAATACCTCGCGCCGGAAAACCACTGGAAGCAGGTATGGATGTTCGGTAGCGGTTGCGCTTCAATTTCAATATTTTTATTTAGTTTACGATAATCGATGACTAACCTGGGTTTTTTATCCGGCCGGCAGACCAAAAACGCAGGACTCGCATAAGAGGGTACGCTCGGCCTGATCACGCCCTCTTTAACCAACTGGTCCGTAATCTCACGCATGGCTTTCATTTTGGGAGGGGCGAGCTGGTAGGGATGGGGCTTGACCGGCCGGTTATCCAGCAAGGTTATATCATACGTCAACCTGTCCGTCCGGCCCAGCTCCCCGGTCAAAACGTTTTTATGACGGCGACACACCTGAAGTACTTCTCACGATCGAAGTGCCCGACATCAAAGGACTCTTTTACTAAAAGGTTAGAGTGACAGCCTTCAGAATTGTTTTTGCGGTCGCACAGAGAAATAAGATTCTTCGGGCGAAATTTAAAATATATTACGCCCTGGTGAATATCCAGCACCAAACGGGTGTGATGGATGAAATCCGCGCCGAGTATGAGATCGCAAGACAGGCCGTCGGCGACCAATATAGGGAAATTCCAGGTAAACGCGTCGATTTTCACCCGGCACAAGGCTTCCAAATTGATCTTCAAATTGCCGTTGCAGGCACTCCTGCATACTACGGCACTGTTAGTCCACTTCAAGACGCTTCGGGTGTCTCTAATGCTCTCGAATAGCTGACGCGACATAATTGTACGTACCGACCCGGAATCAATCAGACCTTTCACGGTTCTATCATTAAAAACTACTTCCACCTGGGGCGAAAACAGTTTGTTCTTAAACAAACTCGTTAAGTTTTTTCCGGACCCCAGATGTTCCTTATATAAGTCGTGCGAAGTGACTCTTTGAGTCAACTTCGGCTCATTCTTCCGTTGGTCCTGCGACGACGTTTTCGGGGATTCTTTTTGGACGCCTTGCCGACAAACGAACGACACCGCCAGATATAGTGCCCCTTTTTTTTTGCACAGGTAACAAATCGGGGTGAAAACAGTTCCGAAGGGAACGCGGTCACGGCCAGTCAGGTCAGGCTTAGGGCAGAAGGTTGAGAAACAGTTGCTGACCTTACTGTCTCTCAATACGCGTTTTTTGTATTCGTGGCCTTCAGACGGGGACAGTAACGTCTCACGTGCCCTTCTTCCTTACATTGGTAACACCGCCTCCGGTCCTCGCGCGGTCCGGCATTAGCTGGGGGGGTGTGCAGCAGGGCCTCTATACGCGGTAGTCCGATCGGTGAATTGGAAATTCGCCACCTCCACGCAGATCTTGTCCAGATCGGCAAACGTGGACGGGCGGCTGCAGAACACGAGACAGGTTCTCGTTTGGGCGGATAGCCCCGAAACGATGTTATCAACTACTTCCCTCTCAGTCACGGGTAGTCGCAGCACCTGGGCCGCCTCTTTTATTTCGGAGATATAAGTCGACAAAGGTTCTCCGCGCTCTTGGGCTCTTAAAAACAGCTTCTGCTTTAAGGACGAAAACAACCGATCTGGAATGAAATATTCCAGGGCTTCTTGGTGAAAACGGTCAAAGTCATCGGCCGCCAGATACTTGGCAAGTCGATCGCCCAAAGCCCCGTTACAATAAGGCATAAGCAACGCCAGAAACCCGGCCTCCGAAACCGGAAAGCACCTTTTCAGTCGCATACCTATTTTAAAAACTCAAGCAGAGTTTCCACACAGAAACCGTCTGCCATAGGGAGACCGCGGACTATTTTTTCGGCGGGGTGAGGCAACTTGCTGTAACAACAGCTGGTAGGCAACCGCGAAGGGTAGGTGTTTGCTTCGCTCACGAAAGAGTCCCGCTCGAGTCCGGGAACGGCACTCACTAACGGGGCCGCCTTATCTTCAAATTGAATAAGCGGTCCAGCGTCAGAACGACTGCCACCCGGCGGGGCTGACTCTTGCGGGCTCACATCTTTTTCCGCGACGGGACAAGTCTCGCTGTCCGCCAAAACCCTCTTAACCTTTTCGCCTATAGAGTATATGTTTCGGGGAGTTTACGTCACCCGACGATTCCGCCCAAGACTCTAACAACTTTAACCGGACCTCAAAAGCCCGACACCTGGTTCTAAGCCGTTGATGGTCGGTTCGGCACTGGGACTCGCCGATGTTTGCAAGGTCGACATCCAAAATATCCGATATCAAGTCGCATTCTCTGCACTCGTTCGAAATGTCCAACCCCTCGAGGTATTTAGTGTCGGGGATCTTCCCTTCATGCATTACATTACGTAGGCATTTCCGCAGTTCCCCTACTGTCCCGTTTTTTACGACACCACGAGCCCTTAGTTCAAATAATAAATCGTGCTTTCGCAGCTGATCAATGTCTCTGAGTAAGGCCATATTACGACCGATAGCAAAATCAAAACATACAATACAATATCAAAAAATACTTGGTATTATTTTCAAAATTGGTGACCCTAGAAATTGACCGGGGGGTAGAATCAGGGTAACCACCAAACTATGGAACAGCGGCTACCATCGTAGGGGTTGGTAGTGCCGTGTTAAGGGCTTATAAGTAATATTTAGTAGGATTACTGGTGTCCTCGGACATCAGTAATACCGATTTTTTTATAACGCTGAAGCAAGAACAGGGTAGGCAGCGTCTACACCCTAATTAAACTTCAGATCTTGTGGATGCACATGGGCGCTACAGTCCACCATCAGGGAATAATAGTGTGTGTGGAAAAGGAGCTGGCCGTTACAAGCCAGGGGCATAAACAATAGAGTGTTTATGCAACCAGGTAAATGCCTTGCATGCTTTACCCGTGAGGTTATTTACCTAATTGTAACTGGGTATAAGGGGGGAAATAATAAAATGTTGAAGTAGGAGAAGTAGCTGAGAAATCAGTGAGAGGTAACGACCACTGTAACAGCAGGACAATCAAGTTTACTTACTCTAACTAGAGAGTTGGTGGTTGATGACCCAGTTCCTGTTTGGTAATGTTTACTATAAGTTTATGATTCTATGATTAGTGATGAACATTCGCTTATGAGAACAAATGATTTGAAGTACGAGACTATATGTTGTAATGATTGTATAATCACCAAGGACATGTTATGAGTTAAATTGAATAATTTTGTGTATTTGTGTTATTTGTATTTAGTGTGCCTGAAGTAAGGTTATTCACCTGTTATTAAGACATCAGCTGATGAATTTAATTTTTCTTTGGAAGTAAAGATTATGTATGTTGACGAGGTATCAGCTGAGTAATAGTGTTTATAGGATATACTTTGTAACCAAGTGTAGTTATATTTGAATTGATGATAGAAATAAGTTGTTTGTTTTATGATTGTTAGCCTGTAGTTAAGGAAAAGTAAATTCATTTAAAAGATTTTGGGATTTTGAAAATTGCGATTAAAATAACTACTTGAAAGAGATGATGTAAATTAACTTTAATGTGGATCATTGGTAATGGACTTAGATTTATTTCACTACTTTGAACGAAATTTAAATAATTTAATTTGATTTGAAATAATAATGTCAAGCAAACAATTAAAGGTTGAGAAATGGGAGTGAATTTTATTTAAAGACAAATCTAAAATGATTATGTGAATTTTACATTAATGATGTATATTTGGAGATAGTGTGTTTAATTTAGTAATGAACATGTGTACACACCTAGTACTTTGCTAAAGGCAATCCAGTATATATATAAGGGGAGATATATCGGTTGAGGATCTGGTTTGGTAGAAGGCCAGTTATTGAATTTTGTTGAAATGTTACAAGGTTAGGTGGTAATGTGGTGAGTGCCTGTCTGATTTTACGGTGTTGGGATCTCGGACCGAGAAGTCCAGTAACGTCATTCAGGTGCAGCCATAGTCGCCGAACTAGGGGGGTAGTTTAGGTAGTTTACTCATGATTTATTAAGATATTATTAAGGAGGGTTGTTGGCACCATATCCTCGCTGGTCCTCTTAGGTTAGGAATGAGAGTTTTTCTGTTTCGGCAGAAAACCTCTCATTGGGGGGGTGTATTGTAACGGTACAGAATGAAGGTGTCTGTAATCTGAAGTTTTTTTCCTAAACCAAGTATATTTTGTGAACGAACTATAGCTCTGGGACTGGTGCGGTAAGGCACTGGAATGTATGTTGTCAGTGAGGGTGTGCATTCACGCATACGCACGCACCGGTCGGCCAGCTTTCCCATGAAAATGTCACGTCCGTATAAATTCCTTCTCGCCTACTGCGCAGAGAACAATTTCTGTCGTCCTATAGCTGCGGCTCTGGCCAATTCAGAGTATAAACTCGCGAGCAACATTTTAATAAAATGTGATTGAAACTATAACTAAATGGATCTAAAGACAGTGTAACATTGCTGCAGCACCTTTTCCGGCTGCTGAGCCCCGGAAGTGTTCAGCATACACACAAACAACATAATATAATATCTAAATCCATCAAAATGCTTAAGACACTTTTTCTGTGTTGTAACTTATTTCTCAAGTGTTTCTATAATTAATATAATTCTGTAAAGGGAGGAGGTGCAAGTAAAAGAAATTGTTGAATACATCAATCTGTGAGCTGAGTCGGATGCGACCCGTTTATTTCAAAAACATTACGAGCCTCTAAAATTTGCCTAATTATGTGCCAGTCGGCAACGGTCAGTACTGAGCTAATTTTTTTTTGAAAAACTGAATATAGAAATTGTTAAATGCTAAATATGGGGGTGTCGCATAAATCAATGCTAGTTTACAAAATGGTGTTCAGCGTACACCCTGTGATCTACTTATAAATTTCTAACACTGTTATCTATCACAAAAGTTTATAAAATTGTTTCTGACACTTATGAAGAGTAACTAGTTTGTCTCGCTTTTGCTTCGTGATTATGCAACAACTGCCACCGTAAGTTATTAAAGTAAAAATGTTATTTGGCAATCCAGATAAGTCCTTTTGCAACCTGCTGTATCTGGTCGCTACGGCTGCGTGTTCCTCAGTACACGGCTTGAACCACTGCTATGTCTGTGGTGGAAGATCGTGTATAACTGTACGAAGTTCGTGTTCTCCTGTCTTCGGTCCGGAACGTTGAACCAAGTTTTGAACTGAAAGTTTTCACATCTTTTAGTATACTTTATACCCACATTGTTCGATTAACACGCACACATGCATTCATACAGTGCGTGTTACAATTTACAATATTACAAAATAGCATTACAAGGTTACGACTTCAAATTACATATATAACGAGTACTGACACTGAACCTTACATATTTTAGGTCTTTTCATCAAGTTGACTGACTGAAATTTAATTTTTAGGCGAGGCTGACTATTACAGACAAGACACGTCTTGGTTGGTTATGGATAACAATCTTTTTACATCTATTACAAGTTTTTCTTCTTTTCGTTACAAACGTAATATCTATATTTTAATACGTGAAGAGAAAACTTTGTACCCCTTTTTAAGCATATTGCGCACACGGAGGAGTGTGAGATTTGGCATAGATAAAGTTTATATGGAGAAGGAGTGCAGAAAGCTAAAATTTATATATAATATGTGTTACAAATACATTAAATTAAATAAAATAAAACATTCATTTGCACTTGAAAATTCGTTTAAACTCTTTCAAACAATGGTAATTGTTAAAAATAAAATAATTTTGTTGCCAGGCAATAAAATTATAATTTTTTCATTTTAGTGTATGTTCATACTGCCAATGTCAAACACATAATAGTCTGTCGTTTGTTTACGTTCATACTGCCAATGTCAAACACATAATAGTCTGTGGTCAAACAGTCGCACAGAGTAGAGATTGTCGCCAAAGAATTTTAAAATGTTGCCAACAAATAATTACTGACAGACTGGCTGAATGAGCTGTGAATTTTGTGTGATTTCAAATGTTCCTTTTACAATAGTCTGTGGAGTATATGTCAAGGCAAAAAGCGTTTATTTTATATTTTGTATATTAGATATCTGTGGTTTATATATTAACGTGCAGTTGAAAGTGAAATACAGCCTGCTTAATATACACCTGTTGCAAAAGGAAAATTTTGTAGCAGCAATTTGAATTGACTTACTCTCGCCTAAATATTATTGGTGGTTTCAAAAAAGTGAGTACATTTTATTATTTTTAAATTAAACCCTGTCTAATCTTAGTTTCAGTAATTTCATTACATGTTTTTTTTACGTTAAGATATTCCCACCTACTTCCATTATGCCTCGACATTGAACATTGACGGGTCGGAGTGAGAGACAAAGAAGAAGGAATATATATTCGCGTGAAAGTCAAAATGATAATAGACCAAACGCAAATTTAAATAGTGTAAATAGTATACAAAATGATGAAATTATTTTGAGGGATACATTTAAATGCGCACTGAATGTCATTCCAAGAAAGTTTAATACTTTTGATTGTGGATTAATGCATTTACAATGCAGGTTTTGCAATGCAAAACATTTGGAATCTGAGGTCACTTTAGGTGAAAGGACTACATTCACTTCATGTTGTCATAAGGGTAAAGCAATATTACCGGTCCTAAATCAAAATGAATACTTTAAATCATTGTATGATGGACTTACTTCAAATGAACCTTCAATAAAAAAAAGTCAAAAAATTATTTTGAAAACATTCGTAAATACAATTCATCATTTGCTATGGTTAGCTCAGAAGCTAAAATTTCGGATACAGTTACACGTGGAGTGTATCATTTTAAAATACATGATGTTTTTTATCACAGATCAGGTCCAATGACTGCTGGATATGGTCGCTCACCACGTTATGCGCAATTATATTTTTATGATGTTGACACTGCTGTCAATTATAGATTACGTGAACACTATAATCAAACATGCAATAACAATATGATGCGCGAAATCTCTCTTGAATTGGAACGCATTAGTCCTTTCGTTCGGTCATTCATTGCAATGAAAGATCATTGTCAGAGTTGAAAATCAAATTAAAGAAATTTGTATGCTCATTAAAGTAAATCGTGATTTAGATCTACGCCGTTATAATGATGCAGTTCAAACTGATGTAGCAGTAATATTTAGTACAGTTGATGGTGGAGCCACCCTTTGAACGAAATATGGTTTCGTTTTCAAAAGTAATGGTACCATTAAAAATATCTCTGTTTTGGATTCATCATTGGACCCTTTAGAGTATCCATTACTTTTTCCAAATGGTGATACTGGGTGGCATATCAATATTTCTCATAATGTACCAACTACATCTAATTCAAGAGCGCCCAGAAATAAATTAACCATGCTTCAATATGCAGCCTATCGACTTGCAAATAGAGAAGATTTTAGCATGTTGCACCATTCACAAAAATTATTTCTGCAGTGGATAGTTGATATGTATGTGAGAATAGAGGGCACAAGGTTACATTTCATTCGACAAAATCAAACAAGTCTTAGGTCTGAAGTTTACAACAATTTAACAGATTATTTAGAATTGAACCCCAATGCCAATAATGTTGGCCGTAGAGTAATTTTACCATCTTCATTCAATGGATCTCCAAGAAATATGTATCAGAATTATTTAGATGCAATGTCAATTCTACAACATTTCGGAAAGCCTTCTTTGTTTATTACAATGACTTGCAATCCAAGTTGGCCTGAAATAGTTAGCAATATTGGTGTAGGTGAGTCAGCTAATTTTCGACCTGATATTGTTTTGCGTGTATTCAAGTCCAAACTGAAAGCATTAATTGAGGGCCTTACACTAAAAAAAATCTTCGGCAAAGTTGAAGCACTCATTTATACAATTGAGTTTCAAAAGAGAGGATTGCCTCATGCTCACATTTTACTCTCTTTAAATGAGTAAGATAAAATTGTTAACGCTACCGATATTGATAAAGTTGTATCTGCGGAGATTCCTAACATTCAAACACATCCTACATCACATGAATATGTTGTAAAACACATGATGCATGGTCCATGTGGTGTACTTAATCCAAATTCTGTATGTATGAGAGATGGAAAATGCACAAAAGATTATCCAAAACGATTTAATGAATTTACATGTGAATCATTAAATGGATATCCATTATACAGAAGGCGTGATAATGGTATTAATGCTGAAGTTCGCGGTAGTTGCCTCGACAATCGTTATGTTATACCATACAATCCGTATTTACTTGCCAAATTTAATTGCCATATAAATGTTGAAGTATGCACTACAGTTAAAAGTGTTAAATACATTTATAAATACGTGTATAAAGGCTATGACAGTGCATCTGTTGAATTAGGTTCAGAGAGAAATCAACCAGGTCAAGAAATACAAATTGATGAAGTTAAAAATTTTTTAAATGGCCGTTATGTCGGATCAACTGAAGCTGTATGGCGCATCTATGAATTACCAATGCATTTTCCATCACATGTCATCGTTAGACTTTACATTCATTTACCGCGTAGACAGAATGTTTACTTTCGAGAAGGGCAAGAACGTCAAGCAATTGAAAATGCAAGACAAACAAAATTATTAGCATTTTTTGAATTGAATCGATCAGATCCATCAGCGCATGAATATAAGTACAGTATATGGAAATTCCTTTGCATTATGTGTGGGAAGATTCCCGAAAAAAATGGAAGAAGAGAAGGCGTGGAGGTGATAAAATCATTACACGCATATATGTAGTATCACCAAAAGACATCGAACTTTCCCATTTACGATTGCTTTTATTACATGTCTGTGGTCCAAAATCATTTGAGGATGTTAGAACATACAATGGAATTATACACACTTCTTTTGTTGAAGCGTGCCATGCTCGCGGCATTGCTTCAAATGATAATGAATGGCGCGAATGTTTAAATGAAGCAAAAGAATTACATTCACCATTTGTTTTAAATGCGAAATTCGTTTGGTTACATTTGTGCATTAAATGTGCCAGCCAATGCATTGGCGTTATGGAATGAATTTAAAGTATATCTTAGTGAAGATTTTTTGAGAGATTACAACGAAGAAGTATCCTTTAACACAGCTCTATTAGAAATTGAAGATATTTTGAATGTTCATAATTTGTCATGTCAAGAACTTGGTTTATCAGTTCCCACGTATTCGCAGAGAACAGACGAAGCAAATGCTATTGATCCAATAGAACAAGAGTTTCTGTTTTCTGAGCATTATGAAACTGCAAATATTGAACAGCGTAATCTAATTCGTGAAGTTTTGCACCATGATACTGGATCTAATGTTTTTTGTTTAACCGCTCATGCAGGTTGTGGAAAAACATTCACACAAACAGCAATCATTCACAAATTAATTTCGCTTAATCTTAGTTGCATTGCAACAGCTTTCAGTGGCATAGCTTCAACTGTATTACTTGGAGGTAGAACTTTACACAATGTGTTTAAATTGCCTATACCCATTTTGGAAAATTCTGTAGCGAATATTACCGCAAATAGTAGCTATGGACGTTACATAAATTCATCATCATTGATAATTATTGATGAAATTTCTATGTGCCCACTGCAAGTGTTGAAAATCATAGATAGATTATTGCAGGATCTATGCGATGAAAATGATAAACATAAACCATTTGGAGGGAAAACGATACTTCTGTGCGGTGATTTTCGGCAAATCTTACCAGTTGTCCCACATGGATCACGTGCAACTTTAATTGAAAATTGTGTCACGAGTTGGCATAAATTTGTTTATTTTCATAAAGTAACGTTTACTCAAAATATGAGAGCCTTACCAAGTGAAATAGAATTTGTCGAATTCTTGAAAAAAATTGGTAATGATGAAGCCCCACAATTCCCTCAGTTTGGTGAAAATATTATTGAAATACCTCAGCAATTAATAGGAGATGAAAATAATATTATTAATGAGGTGTATGGAAATATTTCCGAAAACATACTCTCAGATAACATATTGAAGTCAGTTATTTTAGCACCTAAAAATGATGATTGTACTTTTATTAATACTGATATACTTAATCGAATACCAGGTGAACAGAAAACATATCATAGCTACGATAAAATAATTTGTGATGATGATAATGAAATCAATAACTATCCAGTAGAGTTTTTGAATTCTTTGACTATTAGTGGTTTGCCACCACATAAGTTAGTACTGAAAGTTAATTGCATCGTTTTACTGATCAGAAACTTAAATACAAAGGAAGCATTAGTCAATGGAACAAGAATGCGCATCAAGTGTATGCATCGTAATGATATTGATTGCGAAGTTTTAACTGGAACCGCACGCAATAAGAGAATTTTGATTCCACGTATAAATTTAACATATTCCGGTACTGTTTTACCATTTAACTTTCAAAGAACTCAATTTCCAATTATACCTGCATTTGCGATGACAATAAATAAGTCTCAAGGACAAACAATCGAAAAAATTTGAATTTTATTGAGGCAGCCAGTTTTTACACATGGTCAATTGTACGTCGCAGCAAGCAGAGTTCGATCATTCGATGGTTTGAGATTTTATATTTCCGAATATAATGGCCAAGGGCATTTAGCAAATGATGAAAGAGTTTTTACAAAAAACATCGTTTATACAGAAGTTATGAATCATTAAATTCACTTTCAAACTATTTTAA
Organism: Magicicada septendecula; assembly: GCA_034769895.1. NCBI lineage: Eukaryota > Metazoa > Arthropoda > Insecta > Hemiptera > Cicadidae > Magicicada > Magicicada septendecula. Next base: position 179,159,240 of record CM068370.1, read on the forward strand.
GTTCAATGGACAACATTTATTTTTTTAACCGCCCGGTTTTTTTGATTTAATGAAAAATATATGAAAAAATATGAGGCAACGTATTTTTTATTTCATTTTTTATTTTGTATTAATTTTGTATTTAAATTTTATATAATTCGAAAAAGATAGGCAAAATAACTGTGTAGCGTTGGCGAAACCTGGTCAGTATGGCAATAAAAAAAACCCAAGGAAATGTCAAAAAACGCGTTATTGCTTTTTAAATATGGCTTAGCCAAGCTAACCCTCATTTTTCCTTCTTTCATATTTTTCAAATAACTCGAAAATTAATGCATAGAAAAAAAATTAAAAAATTATATAAGCTTTGTAGCAGATAATCTTCAAACTGTTTTCGAATTTTGTATCTTACCAAAAATGAAATGTAATCCACTGGAATTGAAAACAATGTATCTTATACTTCTATGAATGTCAAGTCTCATTTTTATTAGCGTTTATTTGATTCAATAATAACATGAAAAAATTAAAACTGACAATGAATTATATCAAAAAATTAATACGAATACAAGGTGTAATTGTGTTTTTTTTCAACTGTTACTAACATTAAATTTTAAATTTCATAGGTATTGCAGGGAATTAAGGCAAACAACACACGCTAATGACGTATTTGTACACGCTCGCAGCTGACGTAATAGAACAAAATTCAAAAAAATTATATGCAATGATTATAGAGGTATACTCTTTGACAAAAGAACCTCAATAACGTTCAAACTTAAAAATTTAATGAATTACTGTCGAATTTCGACCACTGGGCGACCACAAAATAGTACAAAATTATTAGCCACTAGCATTGATTTACGATAGCTCAAAAACAATCATAGTTACCTTGGTTATTGAGGCTCCCAAACTTGACGAAAGTCCGGCGACGGGCCGCTCTGCTCACAGCGTTTGATGGGAAACTGACGAGATTTAACAAAGCAAACGACAGGGTTAGTAAAGGGGAGGGCGTGACGTCAGAGCGTCGGGCAAGGTACAATTCGCGGATTGTTGCATTCGGCAGAAGACGAATGATTGCAACAGACTTGCCCCCCCCCCCCGAAAGGCAACCGTCGAGTGCAATAACGGCTGTTGTCCAAGGTTTAATTCGTCAACAGCACCCAAAAGAGACCACGCAAGGTTTCTCGTAAAATTAAGATATCACCCACAATCAAATTAACAATCAACACTCCCCTAAGGACATAAACCGTCCAATAACTACGTGACCAACAAGAAAATATGACCACTTAATTCTATCACGTTAACAACAATAATACAAGTGAACACATACTCCAATAAACGACAACAATAAATACAACAACAACAACAAGGCATAAACAATTGTTAATCAGAAGTATCTCGGACAAGCACTTCATAAATGGGTATCCCCTAAACCAGCATCCCGTGGATTAGAGTCTCGGCAAAAGGTCTCCCGCGCGCGGGGAAAATTCGGGACACTATCAAATGAAATCGACTTCGATAAACCCTACACATTACATACACCAACTTGGATCATTCCAATTACTCTATACGGCGTTTGCCGCTAACTAAGGACAATTTCGAGAGATGCCTTCAGTCTCCTTAGAAACGCCGCCTGTACACAACAACGCTTCGACACCGGAAGCGAACGACAAGGAGGTGATCAGTCTCCGGTCGCTCACCCAGCAAGGGGAGTGAAGGCGATGTGGCAATTTAGTTTCTGAATGCGCAAGGGAAAATCCTTACTATGCCGACACGGCGGCGTCCGGGGCATAGTAGCCATCTTCATGAAACGCGGGTTTCAAGGAACTAACACGACCTTTTTTACGTGAGACAGGGTCTCCGGGTGTCCCAAATTCACGGTCACCGGAGTCATGAAATCGATAATACGAAAGGGACCCGACCATCGGGGCATCATCTTAGCTGTAAGTTTGTTCGCTCCCGAACTAAGAGGATGGGTCTTGCACCACACCAAATCGCCTATTTTAAAATGACAAGCCTGACGATCCTTATTGTACGCGTTAGTAGCAAGGCGGTGAGCTTTCATTAAGTGGGACTTCACCGACTGCCACACTACCTGAGTATCTTCCGCTGCCTCGGGCAAAAGGCTCTGAATATCCCACGCGCAGGTCAGGGGAGTGGACGGAGCGAATTTAAACATTACCTCAAATGGGCTTCTTCCAGTGGATTCATGCTTTGCAGAGTTAAAAGCTATTTGCAGCCAGGGCAGGGACTCATCCCAAGAGGACTGCTTCCCCGAATGGAAAGCTATAAGGGAAGCTTTCAGTTTGCGATTGCAGCGTTCCGCCAGCGAGGGTTGAGGGTGATAAGGGGATAAGGTACTGTGTCTAATGCCGTGGGAAAAACAAAAATTGCGAAACACATGAGAGCTGAAACAGCTAGCATTATCCGAGATCATGTATTTAGGAAAGCCAAAATTCTGAAAAACATACGTGTTCAACGCCTGCACGGTAGCCGCCGAAGTGGAATCGCGTACAGGACACAACCAACAAAACTTCGAAAACAAGTGCACAGCTACCAGGATAAATCCATTTCCCTTTTTACTCCGGGGCAATTTGCCGACGTAATCAATATGAATTTTTTCCATAGGTCTGTTCGGCACTGAGGATGACAGAAAACCTATTTTTGTGTTTCGGGCGGGCTTACTCATTTGACATACGTCGCAACGCTGGACCATTCCCTTCACATCCCTATGACAACCGGGCCAGAAGAACTGGTTGCAGATTTTACTTTTCGTTTTAAAAAAACCCAAATGCCCACCCATGAGGGAGTTATGGAAATACTTAAAAACCATGTCCCTTACCGCCTTCGGTAAGTAAATCTTATGAGGCTTACCCGTTCTATCTGTCGTACATAAAACCCCCTTCGACAGACAGTATTTGTCCTTGCTCGATCCCGACTCAACGTCCTCTATTATTTTCGCTACATCGTCATCCTCGCGCTGCAGCTGACGCAAGTCGGAAAAACTTAAAGGAAAGTTGGATAGGACGCCAGCACACAGTGCCGGCGTATCCTCATCCCTTCCACGTTAAACATTCGAGACAAGGCGTCGGCTACGGGATTCTGCGTGCCCCTGATGTGGCGCACCTCAAACTTCAGCGAAGTGAGTCAGGCGATCCAGCGCCCTAACTTGCCTAACTGGCGCGGATGTGAAAGCAGCCACGAGAGCGCCTGATTATCAGTCTCCAATACGAACTCTCGGTGCTGCAAGTACTGCCGGAACTTCTCCACCCCAAATATAACTGCTAAACATTCGGACTCGTATGCGGATGACGCTCTCCTTTCTTGTGGAGTAAGCACGCGGGAGGCGTACGCGATAGGCTGACGCACCCCCTCGATCACCTGCAACAGCACGGCGCCGAGGGCACAAGAGCTTGCGTCGGTTTGGAGGATGTCTTGTCAAAGTCTGCCATGCGCAGGACGGGTGGCTGGGTAACGGCTTCTTTTAAGGCCACAAAGGCGTCCTGATGTTCGGTTCCCCAAAGGAACTTTTCGCCTTTTCTTCTCAACCGGTTCAAGGGTGCCGCGATTTCCGAAAACTTAGGGATGAACTTGGAGAAATAATTCACCATCCCGATGAAGCGAGCTACGCCCTTGGCGTCCTTGGGACGCGGGAACTCCCGAATGGCGCGGGTCCGATCCGGATCCACGCAGACGCCCTGCTCGGACACAAGGTGTCCCAAAAAGCTTATTTTCTTGACTCCAAAACGTACCTTCTCGGGGTTAACCGTGAGCTTGGCTTTTCCCAGCCTCGTGAGCACTTCGTCCACATGACGGATGTGGGCCTCCCACGATTTGGAATATATAATAATGTCATCAAGATAGTTGAACACAAACCTGTACTTTATATCAGACAAGACCGTGTCCAGCAACCTAGTAAGCACCTGCGCGCCGGTACTCAACCCAAAGGGGACCCGACAAAACTCGTACAACCCGTATGGAACGACGAAAGCCGTAATGGACATCGATCTTTCGGAGAGTGGGATCTGGAAATACGCGTTAGAGAGGTCCAACACGCTGAAATACCTCGCGCCGGAAAACCACTGGAAGCAGGTATGGATGTTCGGTAGCGGTTGCGCTTCAATTTCAATATTTTTATTTAGTTTACGATAATCGATGACTAACCTGGGTTTTTTATCCGGCCGGCAGACCAAAAACGCAGGACTCGCATAAGAGGGTACGCTCGGCCTGATCACGCCCTCTTTAACCAACTGGTCCGTAATCTCACGCATGGCTTTCATTTTGGGAGGGGCGAGCTGGTAGGGATGGGGCTTGACCGGCCGGTTATCCAGCAAGGTTATATCATACGTCAACCTGTCCGTCCGGCCCAGCTCCCCGGTCAAAACGTTTTTATGACGGCGACACACCTGAAGTACTTCTCACGATCGAAGTGCCCGACATCAAAGGACTCTTTTACTAAAAGGTTAGAGTGACAGCCTTCAGAATTGTTTTTGCGGTCGCACAGAGAAATAAGATTCTTCGGGCGAAATTTAAAATATATTACGCCCTGGTGAATATCCAGCACCAAACGGGTGTGATGGATGAAATCCGCGCCGAGTATGAGATCGCAAGACAGGCCGTCGGCGACCAATATAGGGAAATTCCAGGTAAACGCGTCGATTTTCACCCGGCACAAGGCTTCCAAATTGATCTTCAAATTGCCGTTGCAGGCACTCCTGCATACTACGGCACAGTTAGTCCACTTCAAGACGCTTCGGGTGTCTCTAATGCTCTCGAATAGCTGACGCGACATAATTGTACGTACCGACCCGGAATCAATCAGACCTTTCACGGTTCTATCATTAAAAACTACTTCCACCTGGGGCGAAAACAGTTTGTTCTTAAACAAACTCGTTAAGTTTTTTCCGGACCCCAGATGTTCCTTATATAAGTCGTGCGAAGTGACTCTTTGAGTCAACTTCGGCTCATTCTTCCGTTGGTCCTGCGACGACGTTTTCGGGGATTCTTTTTGGACGCCTTGCCGACAAACGAACGACACCGCCAGATATAGTGCCCCTTTTTTTTTGCACAGGTAACAAATCGGGGTGAAAACAGTTCCGAAGGGAACGCGGTCACGGCCAGTCAGGTCAGGCTTAGGGCAGAAGGTTGAGAAACAGTTGCTGACCTTACTGTCTCTCAATACGCGTTTTTTGTATTCGTGGCCTTCAGACGGGGACAGTAACGTCTCACGTGCCCTTCTTCCTTACATTGGTAACACCGCCTCCGGTCCTCGCGCGGTCCGGCATTAGCTGGGGGGGTGTGCAGCAGGGCCTCTATACGCGGTAGTCCGATCGGTGAATTGGAAATTCGCCACCTCCACGCAGATCTTGTCCAGATCGGCAAACGTGGACGGGCGGCTACAGAACACGAGACAGGTTCTCGTTTGGGCGGATAGCCCCGAAACGATGTTATCAACTACTTCCCTCTCAGTCACGGGTAGTCGCAGCACCTGGGCCGTCTCTTTTATTTCGGAGATATAAGTCGACAAAGGTTCTCCGCGCTCTTGGGCTCTTAAAAACAGCTTCTGCTTTAAGGACGAAAACAACCGATCTGGAATGAAATATTCCAGGGCTTCTTGGTGAAAACGGTCAAAGTCATCGGCCGCCAGATACTTGGCAAGTCGATCGCCCAAAGCCCCGTTACAATAAGGCATAAGCAACGCCAGAAACCCGGCCTCCGAAACCGGAAAGCACCTTTTCAGTCGCATACCTATTTTAAAAACTCAAGCAGAGTTTCCACACAGAAACCGTCTGCCATAGGGAGACCGCGGACTATTTTTTCGGCGGGGTGAGGCAACTTGCTGTAACAACAGCTGGTAGGCAACCGCGAAGGGTAGGTGTTTGCTTCGCTCACGAAAGAGTCCCGCTCGAGTCCGGGAACGGCACTCACTAACGGGGCCGCCTTATCTTCAAATTGAATAAGCGGTCCAGCGTCAGAACGACTGCCACCCGGCGGGGCTGACTCTTGCGGGCTCACATCTTTTTCCGCGACGGGACAAGTCTCGCTGTCCGCCAAAACCCTCTTAACCTTTTCTCCTATAGAGTATATGTTTCGGGGAGTTTACGTCACCCGACGATTCCGCCCAAGACTCTAACAACTTTAACCGGACCTCAAAAGCCCGACACCTGGTTCTAAGCCGTTGATGGTCGGTTCGGCACTGGGACTCGCCGATGTTTGCAAGGTCGACATCCAAAATATCCGATATCAAGTCGCATTCTCTGCACTCGTTCGAAATGTCCAACCCCTCGAGGTATTTAGTGTCGGGGATCTTCCCTTCATGCATTACATTACGTAGGCATTTCCGCAGTTCCCCTACTGTCCCGTTTTTTACGACACCACGAGCCCTTAGTTCAAATAATAAATCGTGCTTTCGCAGCTGATCAATGTCTCTGAGTAAGGCCATATTACGACCGATAGCAAAATCAAAACATACAATACAATATCAAAAAATACTTGGTATTATTTTCAAAATTGGTGACCCTAGAAATTGACCGGGGGGTAGAATCAGGGTAACCACCAAACTATGGAACAGCGGCTACCATCGTAGGGGTTGGTAGTGCCGTGTTAAGGGCTTATAAGTAATATTTAGTAGGATTACTGGTGTCCTCGGACATCAGTAATACCGATTTTTTTATAACGCTGAAGCAAGAACAGGGTAGGCAGCGTCTACACCCTAATTAAACTTCAGATCTTGTGGATGCACATGGGCGCTACAGTCCACCATCAGGGAATAATAGTGTGTGTGGAAAAGGAGCTGGCCGTTACAAGCCAGGGGCATAAACAATAGAGTGTTTATGCAACCAGGTAAATGCCTTGCATGCTTTACCCGTGAGGTTATTTACCTAATTGTAACTGGGTATAAGGGGGGAAATAATAAAATGTTGAAGTAGGAGAAGTAGCTGAGAAATCAGTGAGAGGTAACGACCACTGTAACAGCAGGACAATCAAGTTTACTTACTCTAACTAGAGAGTTGGTGGTTGATGACCCAGTTCCTGTTTGGTAATGTTTACTATAAGTTTATGATTCTATGATTAGTGATGAACATTCGCTTATGAGAACAAATGATTTGAAGTACGAGACTATATGTTGTAATGATTGTATAATCACCAAGGACATGTTATGAGTTAAATTGAATAATTTTGTGTATTTGTGTTATTTGTATTTAGTGTGCCTGAAGTAAGGTTATTCACCTGTTATTAAGACATCAGCTGATGAATTTAATTTTTCTTTGGAAGTAAAGATTATGTATGTTGACGAGGTATCAGCTGAGTAATAGTGTTTATAGGATATACTTTGTAACCAAGTGTAGTTATATTTGAATTGATGATAGAAATAAGTTGTTTGTTTTATGATTGTTAGCCTGTAGTTAAGGAAAAGTAAATTCATTTAAAAGATTTTGGGATTTTGAAAATTGCGATTAAAATAACTACTTGAAAGAGATGATGTAAATTAACTTTAATGTGGATCATTGGTAATGGACTTAGATTTATTTCACTACTTTGAACGAAATTTAAATAATTTAATTTGATTTGAAATAATAATGTCAAGCAAACAATTAAAGGTTGAGAAATGGGAGTGAATTTTATTTAAAGACAAATCTAAAATGATTATGTGAATTTTACATTAATGATGTATATTTGGAGATAGTGTGTTTAATTTAGTAATGAACATGTGTACACACCTAGTACTTTGCTAAAGGCAATCCAGTATATATATAAGGGGAGATATATCGGTTGAGGATCTGGTTTGGTAGAAGGCCAGTTATTGAATTTTGTTGAAATGTTACAAGGTTAGGTGGTAATGTGGTGAGTGCCTGTCTGATTTTACGGTGTTGGGATCTCGGACCGAGAAGTCCAGTAACGTCATTCAGGTGCAGCCATAGTCGCCGAACTAGGGGGGTAGTTTAGGTAGTTTACTCATGATTTATTAAGATATTATTAAGGAGGGTTGTTGGCACCATATCCTCGCTGGTCCTCTTAGGTTAGGAATGAGAGTTTTTCTGTTTCGGCAGAAAACCTCTCATTGGGGGGGTGTATTGTAACGGTACAGAATGAAGGTGTCTGTAATCTGAAGTTTTTTTCCTAAACCAAGTATATTTTGTGAACGAACTATAGCTCTGGGACTGGTGCGGTAAGGCACTGGAATGTATGTTGTCAGTGAGGGTGTGCATTCACGCATACGCACGCACCGGTCGGCCAGCTTTCCCATGAAAATGTCACGTCCGTATAAATTCCTTCTCGCCTACTGCGCAGAGAACAATTTCTGTCGTCCTATAGCTGCGGCTCTGGCCAATTCAGAGTATAAACTCGCGAGCAACATTTTAATAAAATGTGATTGAAACTATAACTAAATGGATCTAAAGACAGTGTAACATTGCTGCAGCACCTCTTCCGGCTGCTGAGCCCCGGAAGTGTTCAGCATACACACAAACAACATAATATAATATCTAAATCCATCAAAATGCTTAAGACACTTTTTCTGTGTTGTAACTTATTTCTCAAGTGTTTCTATAATTAATATAATTCTGTAAAGGGAGGAGGTGCAAGTAAAAGAAATTGTTGAATACATCAATCTGTGAGCTGAGTCGGATGCGACCCGTTTATTTCAAAAACATTACGAGCCTCTAAAATTTGCCTAATTATGTGCCAGTCGGCAACGGTCAGTACTGAGCTAATTTTTTTTTGAAAAACTGAATATAGAAATTGTTAAATGCTAAATATGGGGGTGTCGCATAAATCAATGCTAGTTTACAAAATGGTGTTCAGCGTACACCCTGTGATCTACTTATAAATTTCTAACACTGTTATCTATCACAAAAGTTTATAAAATTGTTTCTGACACTTATGAAGAGTAACTAGTTTGTCTCGCTTTTGCTTCGTGATTATGCAACAACTGCCACCGTAAGTTATTAAAGTAAAAATGTTATTTGGCAATCCAGATAAGTCCTTTTGCAACCTGCTGTATCTGGTCGCTACGGCTGCGTGTTCCTCAGTACACGGCTTGAACCACTGCTATGTCTGTGGTGGAAGATCGTGTATAACTGTACGAAGTTCGTGTTCTCCTGTCTTCGGTCCGGAACGTTGAACCAAGTTTTGAACTGAAAGTTTTCACATCTTTTAGTATACTTTATACCCACATTGTTCGATTAACACGCACACATGCATTCATACAGTGCGTGTTACAATTTACAATATTACAAAATAGCATTACAAGGTTACGACTTCAAATTACATATATAACGAGTACTGACACTGAACCTTACATATTTTAGGTCTTTTCATCAAGTTGACTGACTGAAATTTAATTTTTAGGCGAGGCTGACTATTACAGACAAGACACGTCTTGGTTGGTTATGGATAACAATCTTTTTACATCTATTACAAGTTTTTCTTCTTTTCGTTACAAACGTAATATCTATATTTTAATACGTGAAGAGAAAACTTTGTACCCCTTTTTAAGCATATTGCGCACACGGAGGAGTGTGAGATTTGGCATAGATAAAGTTTATATGGAGAAGGAGTGCAGAAAGCTAAAATTTATATATAATATGTGTTACAAATACATTAAATTAAATAAAATAAAACATTCATTTGCACTTGAAAATTCGTTTAAACTCTTTCAAACAATGGTAATTGTTAAAAATAAAATAATTTTGTTGCCAGGCAATAAAATTATAATTTTTTCATTTTAGTGTATGTTCATACTGCCAATGTCAAACACATAATAGTCTGTCGTTTGTTTACGTTCATACTGCCAATGTCAAACACATAATAGTCTGTGGTCAAACAGTCGCACAGAGTAGAGATTGTCGCCAAAGAATTTTAAAATGTTGCCAACAAATAATTACTGACAGACTGGCTGAATGAGCTGTGAATTTTGTGTGATTTCAAATGTTCCTTTTACAATAGTCTGTGGAGTATATGTCAAGGCAAAAAGCGTTTATTTTATATTTTGTATATTAGATATCTGTGGTTTATATATTAACGTGCAGTTGAAAGTGAAATACAGCCTGCTTAATATACACCTGTTGCAAAAGGAAAATTTTGTAGCAGCAATTTGAATTGACTTACTCTCGCCTAAATATTATTGGTGGTTTCAAAAAAGTGAGTACATTTTATTATTTTTAAATTAAACCCTGTCTAATCTTAGTTTCAGTAATTTCATTACATGTTTTTTTTACGTTAAGATATTCCCACCTACTTCCATTATGCCTCGACATTGAACATTGACGGGTCGGAGTGAGAGACAAAGAAGAAGGAATATATATTCGCGTGAAAGTCAAAATGATAATAGACCAAACGCAAATTTAAATAGTGTAAATAGTATACAAAATGATGAAATTATTTTGAGGGATACATTTAAATGCGCACTGAATGTCATTCCAAGAAAGTTTAATACTTTTGATTGTGGATTAATGCATTTACAATGCAGGTTTTGCAATGCAAAACATTTGGAATCTGAGGTCACTTTAGGTGAAAGGACTACATTCACTTCATGTTGTCATAAGGGTAAAGCAATATTACCGGTCCTAAATCAAAATGAATACTTTAAATCATTGTATGATGGACTTACTTCAAATGAACCTTCAATAAAAAAAAGTCAAAAAATTATTTTGAAAACATTCGTAAATACAATTCATCATTTGCTATGGTTAGCTAAGAAGCTAAAATTTCGGATACAGTTACACGTGGAGTGTATCATTTTAAAATACATGATGTTTTTTATCACAGATCAGGTCCAATGACTGCTGGATATGGTCGCTCACCACGTTATGCGCAATTATATTTTTATGATGTTGACACTGCTGTCAATTATAGATTACGTGAACACTATAATCAAACATGCAATAACAATATGATGCGCGAAATCTCTCTTGAATTGGAACGCATTAGTCCTTTCGTTCGGTCATTCATTGCAATGAAAGATCATTGTCAGAGTTGAAAATCAAATTAAAGAAATTTGTATGCTCATTAAAGTAAATCGTGATTTAGATCTACGCCGTTATAATGATGCAGTTCAAACTGATGTAGCAGTAATATTTAGTACAGTTGATGGTGGAGCCACCCTTTGAACGAAATATGGTTTCGTTTTCAAAAGTAATGGTACCATTAAAAATATCTCTGTTTTGGATTCATCATTGGACCCTTTAGAGTATCCATTACTTTTTCCAAATGGTGATACTGGGTGGCATATCAATATTTCTCATAATGTACCAACTACATCTAATTCAAGAGCGCCCAGAAATAAATTAACCATGCTTCAATATGCAGCCTATCGACTTGCAAATAGAGAAGATTTTAGCATGTTGCACCATTCACAAAAATTATTTCTGCAGTGGATAGTTGATATGTATGTGAGAATAGAGGGCACAAGGTTACATTTCATTCGACAAAATCAAACAAGTCTTAGGTCTGAAGTTTACAACAATTTAACAGATTATTTAGAATTGAACCCCAATGCCAATAATGTTGGCCGTAGAGTAATTTTACCATCTTCATTCAATGGATCTCCAAGAAATATGTATCAGAATTATTTAGATGCAATGTCAATTGTACAACATTTCGGAAAGCCTTCTTTGTTTATTACAATGACTTGCAATCCAAGTTGGCCTGAAATAGTTAGCAATATTGGTGTAGGTGAGTCAGCTAATTTTCGACCTGATATTGTTTTGCGTGTATTCAAGTCCAAACTGAAAGCATTAATTGAGGGCCTTACACTAAAAAAAATCTTCGGCAAAGTTGAAGCACTCATTTATACAATTGAGTTTCAAAAGAGAGGATTGCCTCATGCTCACATTTTACTCTCTTTAAATGAGTAAGATAAAATTGTTAACGCTACCGATATTGATAAAGTTGTATCTGCGGAGATTCCTAACATTCAAACACATCCTACATCACATGAATATGTTGTAAAACACATGATGCATGGTCCATGTGGTGTACTTAATCCAAATTCTGTATGTATGAGAGATGGAAAATGCACAAAAGATTATCCAAAACGATTTAATGAATTTACATGTGAATCATTAAATGGATATCCATTATACAGAAGGCGTGATAATGGTATTAATGCTGAAGTTCGCGGTAGTTGCCTCGACAATCGTTATGTTATACCATACAATCCGTATTTACTTGCCAAATTTAATTGCCATATAAATGTTGAAGTATGCACTACAGTTAAAAGTGTTAAATACATTTATAAATACGTGTATAAAGGCTATGACAGTGCATCTGTTGAATTAGGTTCAGAGAGAAATCAACCAGGTCAAGAAATACAAATTGATGAAGTTAAAAATTTTTTAAATGGCCGTTATGTCGGATCAACTGAAGCTGTATGGCGCATCTATGAATTACCAATGCATTTTCCATCACATGTCATCGTTAGACTTTACATTCATTTACCGCGTAGACAGAATGTTTACTTTCGAGAAGGGCAAGAACGTCAAGCAATTGAAAATGCAAGACAAACAAAATTATTAGCATTTTTTGAATTGAATCGATCAGATCCATCAGCGCATGAATATAAGTACAGTATATGGAAATTCCTTTGCATTATGTGTGGGAAGATTCCCGAAAAAAATGGAAGAAGAGAAGGCGTGGAGGTGATAAAATCATTACACGCATATATGTAGTATCACCAAAAGACATCGAACTTTCCCATTTACGATTGCTTTTATTACATGTCTGTGGTCCAAAATCATTTGAGGATGTTAGAACATACAATGGAATTATACACACTTCTTTTGTTGAAGCGTGCCATGCTCGCGGCATTGCTTCAAATGATAATGAATGGCGCGAATGTTTAAATGAAGCAAAAGAATTACATTCACCATTTGTTTTAAATGCGAAATTCGTTTGGTTACATTTGTGCATTAAATGTGCCAGCCAATGCATTGGCGTTATGGAATGAATTTAAAGTATATCTTAGTGAAGATTTTTTGAGAGATTACAACGAAGAAGTATCCTTTAACACAGCTCTATTAGAAATTGAAGATATTTTGAATGTTCATAATTTGTCATGTCAAGAACTTGGTTTATCAGTTCCCACGTATTCGCAGAGAACAGACGAAGCAAATGCTATTGATCCAATAGAACAAGAGTTTCTGTTTTCTGAGCATTATGAAACTGCAAATATTGAACAGCGTAATCTAATTCGTGAAGTTTTGCACCATGATACTGGATCTAATGTTTTTTGTTTAACCGCTCATGCAGGTTGTGGAAAAACATTCACACAAACAGCAATCATTCACAAATTAAATTCGCTTAATCTTAGTTGCATTGCAACAGCTTTCAGTGGCATAGCTTCAACTGTATTACTTGGAGGTAGAACTTTACACAATGTGTTTAAATTGCCTATACCCATTTTGGAAAATTCTGTAGCGAATATTACCGCAAATAGTAGCTATGGACGTTACATAAATTCATCATCATTGATAATTATTGATGAAATTTCTATGTGCCCACTGCAAGTGTTGAAAATCATAGATAGATTATTGCAGGATCTATGCGATGAAAATGATAAACATAAACCATTTGGAGGGAAAACGATACTTCTGTGCGGTGATTTTCGGCAAATCTTACCAGTTGTCCCACATGGATCACGTGCAACTTTAATTGAAAATTGTGTCACGAGTTGGCATAAATTTGTTTATTTTCATAAAGTAACGTTTACTCAAAATATGAGAGCCTTACCAAGTGAAATAGAATTTGTCGAATTCTTGAAAAAAATTGGTAATGATGAAGCCCCACAATTCCCTCAGTTTGGTGAAAATATTATTGAAATACCTCAGCAATTAATAGGAGATGAAAATAATATTATTAATGAGGTGTATGGAAATATTTCCGAAAACATACTCTCAGATAACATATTGAAGTCAGTTATTTTAGCACCTAAAAATGATGATTGTACTTTTATTAATACTGATATACTTAATCGAATACCAGGTGAACAGAAAACATATCATAGCTACGATAAAATAATTTGTGATGATGATAATGAAATCAATAACTATCCAGTAGAGTTTTTGAATTCTTTGACTATTAGTGGTTTGCCACCACATAAGTTAGTACTGAAAGTTAATTGCATCGTTTTACTGATCAGAAACTTAAATACAGAGGAAGCATTAGTCAATGGAACAAGAATGCGCATCAAGTGTATGCATCGTAATGATATTGATTGCGAAGTTTTAACTGGAACCGCACGCAATAAGAGAATTTTGATTCCACGTATAAATTTAACATATTCCGGTACTGTTTTACCATTTAACTTTCAAAGAACTCAATTTCCAATTATACCTGCATTTGCGATGACAATAAATAAGTCTCAAGGACAAACAATCGAAAAAATTTGAATTTTATTGAGGCAGCCAGTTTTTACACATGGTCAATTGTACGTCGCAGCAAGCAGAGTTCGATCATTCGATGGTTTGAGATTTTATATTTCCGAATATAATGGCCAAGGGCATTTAGCAAATGATGAAAGAGTTTTTACAAAAAACATCGTTTATACAGAAGTTATGAATCATTAAATTCACTTTCAAACTATTTTAAGTTCAATGGACAACATTTATTTTTTTAACCGCCCGGTTTTTTTGATTTAATGAAAAATATATGAAAAAATATGAGGCAACGTATTTTTTATTTCATTTTTTATTTTGTATTAATTTTGTATTTAAATTTTATATAATTCGAAAAAGATAGGCAAAATAACTGTGTAGCGTTGGCGAAACCTGGTCAGTATGGCAATAAAAAAAACCCAAGGAAATGTCAAAAAACGCGTTATTGCTTTTTAAATATGGCTTAGCCAAGCTAACCCTCATTTTTCCTTCTTTCATATTTTTCAAATAACTCGAAAATTAATGCATAGAAAAAAAATTAAAAAATTATATAAGCTTTGTAGCAGATAATCTTCAAACTGTTTTCGAATTTTGTATCTTACCAAAAATGAAATGTAATCCACTGGAATTGAAAACAATGTATCTTATACTTCTATGAATGTCAAGTCTCATTTTTATTAGCGTTTATTTGATTCAATAATAACATGAAAAAATTAAAACTGACAATGAATTATATCAAAAAATTAATACGAATACAAGGTGTAATTGTGTTTTTTTTCAACTGTTACTAACATTAAATTTTAAATTTCATAGGTATTGCAGGGAATTAAGGCAAACAACACACGCTAATGACGTATTTGTACACGCTCGCAGCTGACGTAATAGAACAAAATTCAAAAAAATTATATGCAATGATTATAGAGGTATACTCTTTGACAAAAGAACCTCAATAACGTTCAAACTTAAAAATTTAATGAATTACTGTCGAATTTCGACCACTGGGCGACCACAAAATAGTACAAAATTATTAGCCACTAGCATTGATTTACGATAGCTCAAAAACAATCATAGTTACCTTGGTTATTGAGGCTCCCAAACTTGACGAAAGTCCGGCGACGGGCCGCTCTGCTCACAGCGTTTGATGGGAAACTGACGAGATTTAACAAAGCAAACGACAGGGTTAGTAAAGGGGAGGGCGTGACGTCAGAGCGTCGGGCAAGGTACAATTCGCGGATTGTTGCATTCGGCAGAAGACGAATGATTGCAACAGACTTGCCCCCCCCCCCGAAAGGCAACCGTCGAGTGCAATAACGGCTGTTGTCCAAGGTTTAATTCGTCAACAGCACCCAAAAGAGACCACGCAAGGTTTCTCGTAAAATTAAGATATCACCCACAATCAAATTAACAATCAACACTCCCCTAAGGACATAAACCGTCCAATAACTACGTGACCAACAAGAAAATATGACCACTTAATTCTATCACGTTAACAACAATAATACAAGTGAACACATACTCCAATAAACGACAACAATAAATACAACAACAACAACAAGGCATAAACAATTGTTAATCAGAAGTATCTCGGACAAGCACTTCATAAATGGGTATCCCCTAAACCAGCATCCCGTGGATTAGAGTCTCGGCAAAAGGTCTCCCGCGCGCGGGGAAAATTCGGGACACTATCAAATGAAATCGACTTCGATAAACCCTACACATTACATACACCAACTTGGATCATTCCAATTACTCTATACGGCGTTTGCCGCTAACTAAGGACAATTTCGAGAGATGCCTTCAGTCTCCTTAGAAACGCCGCCTGTACACAACAACGCTTCGACACCGGAAGCGAACGACAAGGAGGTGATCAGTCTCCGGTCGCTCACCCAGCAAGGGGAGTGAAGGCGATGTGGCAATTTAGTTTCTGAATGCGCAAGGCGAAAATCCTTACTATGCCGACACGGCGGCGTCCGGGGCATAGTAGCCATCTTCATGAAACGCGGGTTTCAAGGAACTAACATGACCTTTTTTACGTGAGACAGGGTCTCCGGGTGTCCCAAATTCACGGTCACCGGAGTCATGAAATCGATAATACGAAAGGGACCCGACCATCGGGGCATCATCTTAGCTGTAAGTTTGTTCGCTCCCGAACTAAGAGGATGGGTCTTGCACCACACCAAATCGCCTATTTTAAAATGACAAGCCTGACGATCCTTATTGTACGCGTTAGTAGCAAGGCGGTGAGCTTTCATTAAGTGGGACTTCACCGACTGCCACACTACCTGAGTATCTTCCGCTGCCTCGGGCAAAAGGCTCTGAATATCCCACGCGCAGGTCAGGGGAGTGGACGGAGCGAATTTAAACATTACCTCAAATGGGCTTCTTCCAGTGGATTCATGCTTTGCAGAGTTAAAAGCTATTTGCAGCCAGGGCAGGGACTCATCCCAAGAGGACTGCTTCCCCGAATGGAAAGCTATAAGGGAAGCTTTCAGTTTGCGATTGCAGCGTTCCGCCAGCGAGGGTTGAGGGTGATAAGGGGATAAGGTACTGTGTCTAATGCCGTGGGAAAAACAAAAATTGCGAAACACATGAGAGCTGAAACAGCTAGCATTATCCGAGATCATGTATTTAGGAAAGCCAAAATTCTGAAAAACATACGTGTTCAACGCCTGCACGGTAGCCGCCGAAGTGGAATCGCGTACAGGACACAACCAACAAAACTTCGAAAACAAGTGCACAGCTACCAGGATAAATCCATTTCCCTTTTTACTCCGGGGCAATTTGCCGACGTAATCAATATGAATTTTTTCCATAGGTCTGTTCGGCACTGAGGATGACAGAAAACCTATTTTTGTGTTTCGGGCGGGCTTACTCATTTGACATACGTCGCAACGCTGGACCATTCCCTTCACATCCCTATGACAACCGGGCCAGAAGAACTGGTTGCAGATTTTACTTTTCGTTTTAAAAAAACCCAAATGCCCACCCATGAGGGAGTTATGGAAATACTTAAAAACCATGTCCCTTACCGCCTTCGGTAAGTAAATCTTATGAGGCTTACCCGTTCTATCTGTCGTACATAAAACCCCCTTCGACAGACAGTATTTGTCCTTGCTCGATCCCGACTCAACGTCCTCTATTATTTTCGCTACATCGTCATCCTCGCGCTGCAGCTGACTCAAGTCGGAAAAACTTAAAGGAAAGTTGGATAGGACGCCAGCACACAGTGCCGGCGTATCCTCATCCCTTCCACGTTAAACATTCGAGACAAGGCGTCGGCTACGGGATTCTGCGTGCCCCTGATGTGGCGCACCTCAAACTTCAGCGAAGTGAGTCAGGCGATCCAGCGCCCTAACTTGCCTAACTGGCGCGGATGTGAAAGCAGCCACGAGAGCGCCTGATTATCAGTCTCCAATACGAACTCTCGGTGCTGCAAGTACTGCCGGAACTTCTCCACCCCAAATATAACTGCTAAACATTCGGACTCGTATGCGGATGACGCTCTCCTTTCTTGTGGAGTAAGCACGCGGGAGGCGTACGCGATAGGCTGACGCACCCCCTCGATCACCTGCAACAGCACGGCGCCGAGGGCACAAGAGCTTGCGTCGGTTTGGAGGATGTCTTGTCAAAGTCTGCCATGCGCAGGACGGGGGGCTGGGTAACGGCTTCTTTTAAGGCCACAAAGGCGTCCTGATGTTCGGTTCCCCAAAGGAACTTTTCGCCTTTTCTTCTCAACCGGTTCAAGGGTGCCGCGATTTCCGAAAACTTAGGGATGAACTTGGAGAAATAATTCACCATCCCGATGAAGCGAGCTACGCCCTTGGCGTCCTTGGGACGCGGGAACTCCCGAATGGCGCGGGTCCGATCCGGATCCACGCAGACGCCCTGCTCGGACACAAGGTGTCCCAAAAAGCTTATTTTCTTGACTCCAAAACGTACCTTCTCGGGGTTAACCGTGAGCTTGGCTTTTCCCAGCCTCGTGAGCACTTCGTCCACATGACGGATGTGGGCCTCCCACGATTTGGAATATATAATAATGTCATCAAGATAGTTGAACACAAACCTGTACTTTATATCAGACAAGACCGTGTCCAGCAACCTAGTAAGCACCTGCGCGCCGGTACTCAACCCAAAGGGGACCCGACAAAACTCGTACAACCCGTATGGAACGACGAAAGCCGTAATGGACATCGATCTTTCGGAGAGTGGGATCTGGAAATACGCGTTAGAGAGGTCCAACACGCTGAAATACCTCGCGCCGGAAAACCACTGGAAGCAGGTATGGATGTTCGGTAGCGGTTGCGCTTCAATTTCAATATTTTTATTTAGTTTACGATAATCGATGACTAACCTGGGTTTTTTATCCGGCCGGCAGACCAAAAACGCAGGACTCGCATAAGAGGGTACGCTCGGCCTGATCACGCCCTCTTTAACCAACTGGTCCGTAATCTCACGCATGGCTTTCATTTTGGGAGGGGCGAGCTGGTAGGGATGGGGCTTGACCGGCCGGTTATCCAGCAAGGTTATATCATACGTCAACCTGTCCGTCCGGCCCAGCTCCCCGGTCAAAACGTTTTTATGACGGCGACACACCTGAAGTACTTCTCACGATCGAAGTGCCCGACATCAAAGGACTCTTTTACTAAAAGGTTAGAGTGACAGCCTTCAGAATTGTTTTTGCGGTCGCACAGAGAAATAAGATTCTTCGGGCGAAATTTAAAATATATTACGCCCTGGTGAATATCCAGCACCAAACGGGTGTGATGGATGAAATCCGCGCCGAGTATGAGATCGCAAGACAGGCCGTCGGCGACCAATATAGGGAAATTCCAGGTAAACGCGTCGATTTTCACCCGGCACAAGGCTTCCAAATTGATCTTCAAATTGCCGTTGCAGGCACTCCTGCATACTACGGCACTGTTAGTCCACTTCAAGACGCTTCGGGTGTCTCTAATGCTCTCGAATAGCTGACGCGACATAATTGTACGTACCGACCCGGAATCAATCAGACCTTTCACGGTTCTATCATTAAAAACTACTTCCACCTGGGGCGAAAACAGTTTGTTCTTAAACAAACTCGTTAAGTTTTTTCCGGACCCCAGATGTTCCTTATATAAGTCGTGCGAAGTGACTCTTTGAGTCAACTTCGGCTCATTCTTCCGTTGGTCCTGCGACGACGTTTTCGGGGATTCTTTTTGGACGCCTTGCCGACAAACGAACGACACCGCCAGATATAGTGCCCCTTTTTTTTTGCACAGGTAACAAATCGGGGTGAAAACAGTTCCGAAGGGAACGCGGTCACGGCCAGTCAGGTCAGGCTTAGGGCAGAAGGTTGAGAAACAGTTGCTGACCTTACTGTCTCTCAATACGCGTTTTTTGTATTCGTGGCCTTCAGACGGGGACAGTAACGTCTCACGTGCCCTTCTTCCTTACATTGGTAACACCGCCTCCGGTCCTCGCGCGGTCCGGCATTAGCTGGGGGGGTGTGCAGCAGGGCCTCTATACGCGGTAGTCCGATCGGTGAATTGGAAATTCGCCACCTCCACGCAGATCTTGTCCAGATCGGCAAACGTGGACGGGCGGCTGCAGAACACGAGACAGGTTCTCGTTTGGGCGGATAGCCCCGAAACGATGTTATCAACTACTTCCCTCTCAGTCACGGGTAGTCGCAGCACCTGGGCCGCCTCTTTTATTTCGGAGATATAAGTCGACAAAGGTTCTCCGCGCTCTTGGGCTCTTAAAAACAGCTTCTGCTTTAAGGACGAAAACAACCGATCTGGAATGAAATATTCCAGGGCTTCTTGGTGAAAACGGTCAAAGTCATCGGCCGCCAGATACTTGGCAAGTCGATCGCCCAAAGCCCCGTTACAATAAGGCATAAGCAACGCCAGAAACCCGGCCTCCGAAACCGGAAAGCACCTTTTCAGTCTCATAGCTATTTTAAAAACTCAAGCAGAGTTTCCACACAGAAACCGTCTGCCTTAGGGAGACCGCGGACTATTTTTTCGGCGGGGTGAGGCAACTTGCTGTAACAACAGCTGGTAGGCAACCACGAAGGGTAGGTGTTTGCTTCGCTCACGAAAGAGTCCCGCTCGAGTCCGGGAACGGCACTCACTAACGGGCCCGCCTTATCTTCAAATTGAATAAGCGGTCCAGCGTCAGAACGACTGCCACCCGGCGGGGCTGACTCTTGCGGGCTCACCTCGTTTTCCGCGACGGGACAAGTCTCGCTGTCCGCCAAAACCCTCTTAACCTTTTCGCCTATAGAGTATATGTTTCGGGGAGTTTACGTCACCCGACGATTCCGCCCAAGACTCTAACAACTTTAACCGGCCCTCAAAAGCCCGACACCTGGTTCTAAGCCGTTGATGGTCGGTTCGGCACTGGGACTCGCCGATGTTTGCAAGGTCGACATCCAAAATATCCGATATCAAGTCACATTCTCTGCACTCGTTCGAAATGTCCAACCCCTCGAGGTATTTAGTGTCGGGGATCTTCCCTTCATGCATTACATTACGTAGGCATTTCCGCAGTTCCCCTACTGTCCCGTTTTTTACGACACCACGAGCCCTTAGTTCAAATAATAAATCGTGCTTTCGCAGCTGATCAATGTCTCTGAGTAAGGCCATATTACGACCGATAGCAAAATCAAAACATACAATGTGCAACGATAAGGGGGCAGCTGTTCGATGGAATGCAGATAAGACGAACAGGTTAGCCTGGCAGCCTTATCTGCCAGACAAAGTTCAACTAGCGGTTTTCTACTCCCGAGCAAATAATTTGAACTATCTGATTTCACAACAACTTGCAGCAAAGACCTACTCGTGACAAAATTGTTAACTCCGCATATAACATTTAAAATACCTCCCACAAAATGCTATACAAAATTTCACGCGACCAATACCGTGCAATGCAAACAATACAAAATTTCAACACACACAACATCAACAAAGTTACTCTTGATAACTATGGCTTATAACCCATTAAATTGAATTAAATGCCTAGTAACCCATGGACCAAGGAAAACCCAAAATAACCACGCTCTGCTACCACTTCTGCTGCAGCACCTCTTCCGGCTGCTGGGCCCCGGAAGTGTTCAGCATACACACAAACAACATAATATAATATCTAAATCCATCAAAATGCTTAAGACACTTTTTCTGTGTTGTAACTTATTTCTCAAGTGTTTCTATAAATAATATAATTCTGTAAAGGGAGGAGGTGCAAGTAAAAGAAATTGTTGAAAACATCAATCTGTGAGCTGAGTCGGATGCGACCCGTTTATTTTAAAAACATTACGAGCCTCTAAAATTTGCCTAATTATGTGCCAGTCGGCAACGGTCAGTACTGAGCTATTTTTTTTTGTTGAAAAACTGAATATAGAAAATGTTAAATGCTAAATATGGGGGTGTCGCATAAATCAATGCTAGTTTACAAAATGGTGTTCAGCGTACACCCTGTGATCTACTTATAAATTTCTAACACTGTTATCTATCACAAAAGTTTATAAAATAGTTTCTGACAGTTATGAAGAGTAACTAGTTTGTCTCGCTTTTGCTTCGTGATTATGCAACAACTGCCACCGTAAGTTATTAAAGGTAAAAATGTTACTTGGCAATCCAGATAAGTCCTTTTGCAGCCTGCTGTATCTGGTCGCTACGGCTGCGTGTTCCTCAGTACCTGGTTTGAACCACTGCTATGTCTGTGGTGGAAGATCGTGTAAAACTGTACGAAGTTCGTGTTCTCGTGTCTTCGGTCCGGAACGTTGAACCAAGTTTTGAACTGAAAGTTTTCACATCTTTTAGTACACTTTATACCCACATTGTTCGATTAACACGCACACATGCATTCATACAGTGCGTGTTACAATTTACAATATTACAAAATAGCATTACAAGGTTACGACTTCAAATTACATATAGAACGAGTACTGACACTGAACCTTACATATTTTAGGTCTTTTCATCAAGTTGACTGACTGAAATTTAATTTTTAGGCGAGGCTGACTATTACAGACAAGACACGTCTTGTTTGGTTATGGATAACAATCTTTTTACATCTATTACAAGTTTTCTTCTTTTCGTTACAAACGTAATATACAAAATTATTAGCCACTAGCATTGATTTACGATAGCTCAAAAACAATCATAGTTACCTTGGTTATTGAGGCTCCCAAACTTGACGAAAGTCCGGCGACGGGCCGCTCTGCTCACAGCGTTTGATGGGGGACTGACGAGATTTAACAAAGCAAACGACAGGGTTAGTAAAAGGGAGGGCGTGACGTCAGAGCATCGGGCAAGGTACAATTCGCTGATTGTTGCATTCGGCAGAAGACGAATGATTGCAACAAAATAAAAAAAAAAAGTGCAGTGAACAGTTTGGCAGTGAAACGTAAATTGGACGAACTAAATATACGGAGTGTGACACGTGGTCGGCGGGGACGCCGTCAGAGAAGTAACCTTAATTTGTAATTAAATACAAAATTAATTATGAAAATTTGACAATCGATTAAAGAGCTGAATCAAAAACAAATGGGGTAAAAGAGCGTGAATGAGAGTGAGAGAATGTATGAGCAAAGCTGGGTTGCCTTTTAAAGTAGAGATAAACTAGTTAAATAAGTAAATATAAGGTTATAAAAATTATTTTAAACTGTATTTCAGAACTTGTTTTAAATAATGGCCAATAGCGGACCACAATCGATTCGAAAGTAAAAATACAAAATGTAGAGAAAGGGGATAAATTGCTTATGTGAATGGTGGCTTAACAAGAATGACAGAGTAAAACGTAATAAAATAATGTTTGATATGAACTTATAAATATGTACTTTATACCATGATTGCAATGTCTTAACACGTTACTTATCTCTCCTCCACGTTACTTCTCTCTCATTTTGATAGTTTTTGCAATTGGAAACACCTTTACTAAAAATGTTATTACTAGAGGACGAGAAAAGTGCGTGGGTAAATTCAATTTTCGAAGAGAAGGATGAGTGTGGTGAGTTTCACACATTATTTCCAAGGCTACTAGAGCAGCCAATCAAATTTTTTGATTACTTCAGAATGCATCCGGACACGTTCTGATACATACTAAATGGGATTGAATCGCTGATAAAAAATGAAAGTGTATTTTTCAAAAATGTATTTCAACAGGAGAACGACTTGCCGTAATGTTAAGGTAAGTTTACATAAAACATTTTTAGATAATTGTAATTAAAGTAATTTATTGACAGAGAAAGCTTATTATGTTAATTTTTTATACTTTATGTCGACTACAGTATGACGAAACAAATATTTTTCATCGTCAAAAAAGTCACTCATCTATTCACTGTAACTCGACAAAGTTATTGCAGTCTGTTTCTTGGTACACTTAACTAGTAGGATCTGAACAACAGGTTGATACATACGATTGCAGCACACTAGTGTTCGGTTGCATCTCATTTGGCAAATGAGTTGAAGAATCTGAACTGTAATTATACCCATATAATGAGGCAACACTTGACTTAGTACTCCTCGCATCCTCTGCTGTTTGCTCTTCCATCAAAACTTGCTGTAAGCGGATTCTGATTGCAAGTTTCCTTTTTTGGGAATGTCACGCAGACGGAGTAACAGACTCAGAAGGAAACAGTAGTCTTCATCTTTCTCGAGGTCTTCAGATTTTTTTTTTAATTTAGTGCATTATTTCAAGTTGCTCAATTTTCCTTTTTTCCAGTGAAATAAGTTCTTTTCAGAGCGTCTGACTTGATAGGTTTTCTTTCCATTTTCGACGCAAATGTGCCACTAGAATTTGTTTTAGTTGCTCACAAAACGGCTTCTGTATGTTTTTCGCTGATTGTGCGGCTAACCTCTGGTTCAGGATCACCTATAAGTAGAGGGATAATGAGAGTTCTGGCTCACAAAGGAATGCCGCCTTTCTTAAAAAACAATAAAAAACGATAAAAAACATGATCTAAGAGATGACGCCGCCGCCGCTGGACCCGCAGCATCCCAATGGACCACAGCATCAGTGAATTTCCGCGAATAAATTTTTTTATTTTTTTTATTTGGTTTTTTATTTTTTTAATTAAATTGATTTGCATATCAATGGGGATGGGATGAGGTTCAATGGACCACCAGCATCCGTGAATATACATTTTTATTTTTTTAAGAAAGCTGATTTGCATATCAAGGGGTGGTGTTGGGTGGGTGGTTTTTTTATTTGATATCAGCGGGTGGGGGGTGGTTCCAACTCGATGCATTATAGTGTATATTAAAATATATGATCATGTGTACCAACCTTGCATGAGTTCAAATTTGTCGTGTGTTATAATGTATATTAAATCTATATGATCAGGTGTACCAACCTCTGTATTATTATTATAGTGTATAGATATTTTATATGAGCAGGGTTGTCAACATTTTTTCTCTTCTGTGGTTGGTGGGAAATTCAAACTATATGATCATAATTGATACTCTCTCTCTCTCTCTCTCTCTCTCTCTCTCTCTCTCTCTCTCTCTCTCTCTCTCTCTCTCTCTCTCTCTCTCTCTCTCTCACTCTCACTTGTTTCAACTGTGTCAACAAATAGTAACACCCTCTCTCTCTCTCTCTCTCTCCCTCTCACTCTCTCTCTCTTACCGTGTACATGGAGTAGTCGATGTGATAATAAATAATTTTAGCTCTCTCTCATTGTCAAAACACCGTCTTCATTTTTCATGTATTACATAATTAATAGTTTATAATGCAGTCAGTGTGATTGATCCTTGTTTCTCTCTCTCTCTCTCACTCTCTCTCTCTCTTACCGTGTACATGGAGTAGTCGATGTGATGAATAAATAATTTTAGCTCTCTCTCTCATTGTCAAAACGCCGTCTTCACTTTTCATGTATTAAATAATTAATAGTTTATAATGCAGTCAGTGTGATTGCTCCTTGTTAGAAATATATATATTTGGCAAATATTAACTATGTATGTGTGTTGTTGTCAATGAACTACTTACCTGTGTGCTGTTACAGATGACAAATCCATACGTTAACGGCTTAGCAATCTTCAATACGCTCTTCTTCATGGGTACAGTTTACACACACACACACACACACACACATAGGTTCAGTGGTGTATAGCGAAATAAATTAAAATTATACACACACATGAAAACGCTGGTTGAATTCAAACAAATCTTCTGATGTAACAGTTCACAAAAATAAATTAATTGTACACATGTTCAGAGGTGTAGAGTGAAATAAAATAAAGTCATAATTTGTTTAAATGGTTAAATATATTTTAACATTCACAATATAAAATTCACAAGTCATAATTAAATAAATACATTATAAAATTGATATTTTTTTCGAAAGTTTATATATAATTGTGTCGTACTTGTAGGAGAAGCAACCTGCAACATAACAATACAACAACATTAAAATCATGTTAAATATCACACACACACACAGATGCACACGCAACGCGCGCACACACAGACGCATACGCAACGTAATCACACCACACACGCAACGCGCACACACACACACACAGACGCATACGCAACGTAATCACACACATACATACAACGTGCACACGTTTGGGTTGAATCATGTACATGTAGGTCCAATAAAACAGATAACAGATGTAAATATGCTATAGTCATTGTAAGACGTTACAATCCTTGAAGTGTTTAATAAGTAAATTGTATGTATGTATATATCACTGAATAATAATAATATAATCGTTTTAGTGTTATCGTTTGCTGCAACAGGTAACGCAGTTTACAAATAATTACATATAGGTTCAGAGGCGTATAGTGAAATAAATTAAAAATAGAAATTAATTTCCTCCTCATAAGTTAATGTCCTTTCATCAAACTTTGTAAATTAGAATCTGCACTACATTCAAACACATGCACACACAGTGATAAAAAATTGTTTATTAAAAGTAGTTTGTCACCTTAACGAAATACAATTTCCACATGCACTGTTTGATTCCTCATCCCTCGAAACACGAGATGTAGGTCGCTGGGATTTATATGACGGAGTTCTTCATCTGTAAAGACGTCAGCATACCTCTTAGGTAGATATACACGATAGCGGCGCTCACAATCTTCCAACGTTACAAGCACAGACTTCCCATATCTAGTGTCCACATGCAACATGTTAACGATCGGATACTGCTTGTCCACTGTTAATTCTGCACACCGTTTGTACTCAATAGCAGAAACTGCGTTGAATTTTGTGATAAACGACATTATTAGAAGTGAAGACGTCTGTATCAAACGAGGTGGAACCAAACAATGACTACAAAGAAGACTAGTGAAAGTAATGGTGGTGGTGGTGTGGTCATCAGGAAAGTTCACTTTCAGCGCCTGAAGCTTTGCATGTACATACACACAGGCAGAATTAGCGCTGTTACAAAATATATATATATATTAGGAAAGTCAAGCCCACAGACTACTAGAAATAGTTATCGTCAGAAAAAAAGAAACCGCACATTACGAACTAATATGTATAAACACAAATATCGTTACAATAATAATAATAATAATACATAAACTTACGTTTACTGTCGTCCGAACTGAAGTATGGAGAGGCAATAACTATAGATATCACAGTAAGAATTTTTGTTGTTTTTAACAGGTGATGTTTTTCATCCCCTGAAGCTTTGCATGTACATACATGCAGAATTATGGAAGTTACATAATATATATATTAGGAAAGCCCACAGAAATAGTTATCGCCTGCAGCAAGAATTTTTGTTGTTGTTGTTGTTTTTAACAGGTGATGTTTTTCATCCCCTGAAGCTTTGCATGTACATACATGCAGAATTATGGCTGTTACATAATATATATATTAGGAAAGCCCACAGAAATAGTTATCGCCTGCAGGCATATACAAGTTTACTAACGAAATTAACAATGCTATGAGACACTCACATTAAAAATGTTTGTATAACAGAAAAATCATTAATTATCCACTCTCTAAGTGCGTACACATTATGATTTGTACACTGTGTAGAAGAAGAAGAATTGCAATGTGTAAGACATACCGTACCGAGAAATAGATATGGTATGTCTTTTGGGCAACCAATGTCATCAAGATTTATTATATGATTATGAATTATTTTTGATTCTAAAAAATGTTTTTTCTCAAGACCTTTCACAAACACATATTTATATATGTTCGTATACGTTGTTAACACTGAAACAAGATTGTCGTACGGTGTCTCTTCTTCACCCCATCTCAGCCCATGATAGTTTGTCGTTAACCAACAGTTGGTTCTAGTGTATTTCGAATTCGTAACGACTGTAGCAGGCGGGGCGAAAATCCAATGTCTGCATGCAAAACGTGTTACGTCCATAACCGACAACTCCTTTACTATATAATTGCCGTCGTCATCATATAAGCAGTGAAAGTCAATTATTACAGCAGCGTTTTCCATTAGGCCTATACTATAAAAAAAAAACACACATTACAAACTAATATTTATAAACACAAAGATCGTTACAATAATGATAATAATACACAAACTTACGTTTACTGCCGACCGAACTGAAGCGTGGAGAGAGAATGCTTTCAACACACACACACACACACACACACACACACACACACACACACACACACACACACACACACACACACACACACAGCACAGCACAGCACATACCATAAATCCAGAACAGGAAAGGTATTATAACAAACATTACGAAAACAAGCACGTATGGTCACGTACATAGATCAACGTTATACAAACAGATTAATACCTGAATAAATTTTTTTAAAAACAGGACAGCGTATTATCTATATAACGTTCTGTTTCAGATAAGAATAGTTTGAATATAAAATGAAAGGGTACGTTGTATTTTGTTATGAGAAAATGCATTTCTAAATTTCGTTACATTTGTCAAAAGATCTTATTGATCAGACGTATGAGTAATTATATTAATCCTTATGTAGAAAATACGCACGCATTCGTAAAATACAGCACTCAGGTGTAGGGCAATTAATCCTTTTTTGTATTGAACGTATTTAAGTAGGCCTATTCGTGATATCAGTAAATTCTGTCTAAATGTATAGTACATAAACGTACGCGGTAATAGCTTCTTGAGTTACTCGATTGATGTTCATGTTAAACGATTGATGACTCATGTAATAATACAGATTAACCTCGTATAATAATAATGACAGGACAGCGTATTTAGAACACTTAAAATTGGAAATCTACAAACACATCTGTCAAACAAAAACACCGTTCTTATCGAGAGACAACAGTAACTGACCTAAGCACATGTGCTTCATTAGGCAACAGACCAAAAAATCAAATAGACGACTATAAGCTCAAGTTAAATAAAATCTGAATATTCAATAAAATTATGTTTTTTTACTTAGTAACATATGCAAATCTTTTACTTACCTCTTAAATGTTGTTGTTGTTACACACAATAGCCGATTGTACGATGAGTGTCTCATACAAATGAGAAATAGTGACATGTCGTCTTGTGTGTATATATATATCATACGACGGTAGCGTACACGTTTGAAAGTTGATGCACATTAAATTGTCTCTATCTCTCTCTCTCTCACTCTCTCTCTCTCTCTCTCTCTCTCACACACACATTTCTGATTACTATAAAATAATTGCAGTATGTTCAGAGGTTTGGTGTCTAAATCGATGCATTTTACTTTCACCTTCTAATTTAACTACTGGGGTGTCTCTGACTTTAGTTGGAAATAAATAACATTACAGATATTGATATTAATTGCATGTATGTTCAGAGGTTTGGTGCACACGATGGCATGAATCATGTTAGGTCCATTACGTTGTGTCGCACTGAGCCGATATTTATAGATGACTTCTAATACAGAAGCAGATAACAGATTTAAATAATAATACTTTCATGCCTTTGGCTGTCCTAAAAACATACCATACCTATTTCACAGGACGTTATGTATTACAGCATTTTTAATTTTGTTTAGCAACACTCGTAGACGGACATGGGCGATAGCTATTTCTGTATGAAAGTAAGCCATGTGTCAAATTAGAAGGTGAAAGTAAAATGCATCGAATTAGACACCAAACCTCTGAACATACTGCAATTATCTTATAGTAATCAGAAATGTGTGTGTGTGAGAGAGAGAGAGAGTGAGAGAGAGAGAGATAGAGACAATTTAATGTGCATCAACTTTCAAACGTGTACGCTACCGTCGTATGATATATATATACACACAAGACGACATGTCACTATTTCTCATTTGTATGAGACACTCATCGTACAATCGGCTATTGTGTGTAACAACAACAACATTTAAGAGGTAAGTAAAAGATTTGCATATGTTACTAAGTAAAAAAACATAATTTTATTGAATATTCAGATTTTATTTAACTTGAGCTTATAGTCGTCTATTTGATTTTTTGGTCTGTTGCCTAATGAAGCACATGTGCTTAGGTCAGTTACTGTTGTCTCTCGATAAGAACGGTGTTTTTGTTTGACAGATGTGTTTGTAGATTTCCAATTTTAAGTGTTCTAAATACGCTGTCCTGTCATTATTATTATACGAGGTTAATCTGTATTATTACATGAGTCATCAATCGTTTAACATGAACATCAATCGAGTAACTCAAGAAGCGATTACCGGGTACGTTTATGTACTATACATTTAGACAGAATTTACTGATATCACGAATAAGCCTACTTAAATACGTTCAATACAAAAAAGGATTAATTGCCCTACACCTGAGTGCTGTATTTTACGAATGCGTGCGTATTTTCTACATAAGGATTAATATAATTACTCATACGTCTGATCAATAAGATCTTTTGACAAATGTAACGAAATTTAGAAATGCATTTTCTCATAACAAAATACAACGTACCCTTTCATTTTATATTCAAACTATTCTTATCTGAAACAGAACGTTATATAGATAATACGCTGTGTTGTTTTAAAAAAAATTTATTCAGGTATTAATCTGTTTGTATAACGTTGATCTATGTACGTGACCATACGTGCTTGTTTTCGTAATGTTTGTTATAATACCTTTCCTGTTCTGGATTTATGGTATGTGCTGTGCTGTGCTGTGCTGTGCTGTGCTGTGCTGTGTGTGTGTGTGTGTGTGTGTGTGTGTGTGTGTGTGTGTGTGTGTGTGTGTGTGTGTGTGTGTGTGTGTGTGTGTGTGTGTGTGTGTGTGTGTGTGTGTGTGTGTGTGTGTGTGTGTGTGTGTTGAAAGCATTCTCTCTCCACGCTTCAGTTCGGTCGGCAGTAAACGTAAGTTTGTGTATTATTATCATTATTGTAACGATCTTTGTGTTTATAAATATTAGTTTGTAATGTGTTTTTTTTTTTTATAGTATAATGGAAAACGCTGCTGTAATAATTGACTTTCACTGCTTTTATGATGACGACGGCAATTATATAGTAAAGGAGTTGTCGGTTATGGATGTAACACGTTTTGCATGCAGACATTGGATTTTCGCCCCGCCTGCTACAGTCGTTACGAATTCGAAATACACTAGAACCAACTGTTGGTTAACGACAAACTATCATGGGCTGAGATGGGGTGAAGGAGAGACACCGTACGACAATCTTGTTTCAGTGTTAACAACGTATACGAACATATATAAATATGTGTTTGTGAAAGGTCTTGAGAAAAAACGTTTTTTAGAATCAAAAATAATTCATAATCATATAATAAATCTTGATGACATTGGTTGCCCAAAAGACATACCATATCTATTTCTCGGTACGGTATGTCTTACACATTGCAATTCTTCTTCTTCTACACAGTGTACAAATCATAATGTGTACGCACTTAGAGAGTGGATAATTAATGATTTTTCTGTTATACAAACATTTTTAATGTGAGTGTCTCATAGCATTGTTAATTTCGTTAGTAAACTTGTATATGCCTGCAGGCGATAACTATTTCTGTGGGCTTTCCTAATATATATATTATGTAACAGCCATAATTCTGCATGTATGTACATGCAAAGCTTCAGGGGATGAAAAACATCACCTGTTAAAAACAACAACAACAACAAAAATTCTTGCTGCAGGCGATAACTATTTCTGTGAGCTTTCCTAATATATATATTATGTAACAGCCATAATTCTGCATGTATGTACATGCAAAGCTTCAGGGGATGAAAAACATCACCTGTTAAAAACAACAAAAATTCTTACTGTGATATCTATAGTTATTGCCTCTCCATACTTCAGTTCGGACGACAGTAAACGTAAGTTTATGTATTATTATTATTATTATTGTAACGATATTTGTGTTTATACATATTAGTTCGTAATGTGCGGTTTCTTTTTTTCTGACGATAACTATTTCTAGTAGTCTGTGGGCTTGACTTTCCTAATATATATATATATTTTGTAACAGCGCTAATTCTGCCTGTGTGTATGTACATGCAAAGCTTCAGGCGCTGAAAGTGAACTTTCCTGATGACCACACCACCACCACCATTACTTTTACTAGTCTCCTTTGTAGTCATTGTTTGGTTCCACCTCGTTTGATACAGACGTCTTCACTTCTAATAATGTCGTTTATCACAAAATTCAACGCAGTTTCTGCTATTGAGTACAAACGGTGTGCAGAATTAACAGTGGACAAGCAGTATCCGATCGTTAACATGTTGCATGTGGACACTAGATATGGGAAGTCTGTGCTTGTAACGTTGGAAGATTGTGAGCGCCGCTATCGTGTATATCTACCTAAGAGGTATGCTGACGTCTTTACAGATGAAGAACTCCGTCATATAAATCCCAGCGACCTACATCTCGTGTTTCGAGGGATGAGGAATCAAACAGTGCATGTGGAAATTGTATTTCGTTAAGGTGACAAACTACTTTTAATAAACAATTTTTTATCACTGTGTGGGCATGTGCTTGAATGTAGTGCAGATTCTAATTTACAAAGTTTGATGAAAGGACATTAACTTATGAGGAGGAAATTAATTTCTATTTTTAATTTATTTCACTATACGCCTCTGAACCTATATGTAATTATTTGTAAACTGCGTTACCTGTTGCAGCAAACGATAACACTAAAACGATTATATTATTATTATTCAGTGATATATACATACATACAATTTACTTATTAAACACTTCAAGGATTGTAACGTCTTACAATGACTATAGCATATTTACATCTGTTATCTGTTTTATTGGACCTACATGTACATGATTCAACCCAAACGTGTGCACGTTGTATGTATGTGTGTGATTACGTTGCGTATGCGTCTGTGTGTGTGTGTGTGCGCGTTGCGTGTGTGGTGTGATTACGTTGCGTATGCGTCTGTGTGTGCGCGCGTTGCGTGTGCATCTGTGTGTGTGTGTGATATTTAACATGATTTTAATGTTGTTGTATTGTTATGTTGCAGGTTGCTTCTCCTACAAGTACGACACAATTATATATAAACTTTCGAAAAAAATATCAATTTTATAATGTATTTATTTAATTATGACTTGTGAATTTTATATTGTGAATGTTAAAATATATTTAATCATTTAAACAAATTATGACTTTATTTTATTTCACTCTACACCTCTGAACATGTGTACAATTAATTTATTTTTGTGAACTGTTACATCAGAAGATTTGTTTGAATTCAACCAGCGTTTTCATGTGTGTGTATAATTTTAATTTATTTCGCTATACACCACTGAACCTGTGTGTGTGTGTGTGTGTGTGTGTAAACTGTACCCATGAAGAAGAGCGTATTGAAGATTGCTAAGCCGTTAACGTATGGATTTGTCATCTGTAACAGCACACAGGTAAGTAGTTCATTGACAACAACACACATACATAGTTAATATTTGCCAAATATATATATTTCTAACAAGGATCAATCAGACTGACTGCATTCTAAACTATTAATTATTTAATACATGAAAAATGAAGACGGCGTTTTGACAATGAGAGAGAGAGCTAAAATTATTTATTCATCACATCGTCTACTCCATGTACACGGTAAGAGAGAGAGAGTGAGAGGGGGGGGAGAGAGAGAGAGAGGGTGTTACTATTTGTTGACACAGTTGAAACAAGTGAGAGTGAGAGAGAGAGAGAGAGAGAGAGAGAGAGAGAGAGAGAGAGAGAGAGAGAGAGAGAGAGAGGCGTTAATATTTGTCGAATAAATATAAACTTTCTAATTTCATATACATGCGCGCGGTACTGACCACAGAGAGAGAGAGAGAGAGAGAGAGAGAGAGAGAGAGAGAGAGAGAGAGAGAGAGAGTATCAATTATGATCATATAGTTTGAATTTCCCACCACAGAAGAGAAAAAAATGTTGACAACCCTGCTCATATAAAATATCTATACACTATAATAATAATACAGAGGTTGGTACACCTGATCATATAGATTTAATATACATTATAACACACGACAAATTTGAACTCATGCAAGGTTGGTACACATGATCATATATTTTAATATACACTATAATGCATCGAGTTGGAACCACCCCACCCACTGATATGAAATAAAAAAACCACCCACCCAACACCACCCCTTGATATGCAAATCAGCTTTCTTAAAAAAATAAAAAAGTATATTCACGGATGCTGGTGGTCCATTGAACCTCATCCCACCCCCATTGATATGCAAATCAATTTAATTAAAAAAATAAAAAACCAAATAAAAAAAATAAAAAAATTTATTCGCGGAAATTCACTGATGCTGTGGTCCATTGGGATGCTGCGGGTCCAGCGGCGGCGGCGTCATCTCTTAGATCATGTTTTTATCGTTTTTTATTGTTTTTTAAGAAAGGCGGCATTCCTTTGTGAGCCAGAACTCTCATTATCCCTCTACTCCTATATCTTTGTTAGTCGTAATATTATCGTGTCCTTCGTTTGAAATGTCAACCGTCTCAGATGCTTGGGTTGATACTGAAGGCTCATAGTTATTCTCGTGGTAAACACGTCAATAAGGAATTACAGCTGCTTGTAATACTTCCTTGAAGAGAGGTGGTTGCCAAGGGTTGCACACCTGTAGGTTTTTTGAAATTTTTGCATGTTCCCTGCAAAAGTTATCCCTCAGATTTTGCCATTGTCCTTTGACATCATGACCTGAAATGAAAAACAATTCTCGTACTATGCTATCCAAATAGTATTTCATATAATGAAATTTTTTTTGATTCAGATTTTTGTCTACGGGAATATCGTTCAGAGCATTGGCTTTTTCGTATCTAATTTCACACAATACTATTGCCGGGATAATTTATGAGACCTGTGATGCCATTTGGGAGTGTTTCGTTGGGAAACATATGCCTTTTCCGACCGCAGAATTGCTTGAGAAGAGCGAGGAAGACTATGAAAATTATGGATTTTTCCGCATTGTGTTGCTTATATCGAAAGAAAGCATGTGCACATTAGATGTCCTAAAATGTCTGGATCAAAACACTTTAACTATAAAAACTTTTTCTCTGTTATACTTCAGAACGCATCTTTGGGGCTACTATGATACTACCTTACGTCATACTTGGTGATCAAGGATATCCTTTAAAAAAGTGTTTGATGCGACCATACGCAACAGGTAACGAACCAGTTCCACGGGAGATTCAAATATATAACCATCGGCACAGTCGAGCAAGACGAACCATAGAATGTGCTTTTGGGATACTTGTTTCCAAATGGAGGTGTTTAAAGACAGAGCTACAAGTTGAACCAGAGCGAGTCGATAAATTAGTGGTTACTGTTTGCTTACTGCAGAACACACTCCTAGATAAAGAAGGAATCGATGAAGGTACTTTGCAGAAAGTAATTTCTTCAAACGAGCCAGGAAATATAGTCAGATTGTCTGACAGAGGACCAAAGCGCTTCAACAGAGCTTACAGTATTCGGGAAAAATTCAAGAATTATTTCAATAGACAAACAGAAGCAATAGAGTTTTAATGTACTGAGTAAAGAATTTTGTTGAATAAAACATATTAATTACTGTACTTATTTGTACTATTCAATTCCTCAGCTATCTCTAGCCAAAGTTTTCTTGCTGCGTCCCTGTTGTGGTAGTTCTTGGTGGTTATATCCCACAGTGGTTTACGATCGTAATCTAAATCAATTAATTTTTCAATTTCTACCATTTTTCGTAGATAGTAAATATAAAATAAGTAGGCTATATCAGAGTAAAACAAACTATTGAAATAGTAAATAGATATTCACTATAGGTACACTTTAAAATAAACAAGAAGAAAACGGAATGATGAAATCTTTGTGTATACATTATAAAACAGCACTTTGCACTGGCATACACGGCCGGAAAAAACAAATGAATTTGGTTTCAACCGTCAGTGCTAAACGGAGCCAATGTGACCGTCACCACTTACTTACACGCATTTGTTTGTTCTGCCGTTATCGACCATGTACGTCAGTGTGAAAAATCGGCCAAAAATTTAAAAATACAATAATTAAAAATTACAATTCAATAATTACAAATAATTAAAAACACAATAATTTAAAAATTATTTACAGGTCCGTTTTATAACGTCTTACCTACGTTATAACATCGGGAACCTGTGCATACTTACCTCGGATCAATTGCACGGGCTGCCATAGTCGTAATCAACTTCTAATTATTAATTTTACCAGCTGTAGTTATAATTAAAGGAAATTTTGCATGGGTGTCTGATGATTTATTCACTCAGTATTTTGTGTTATGTAATGACATCTCTTTATTAAACAATTACTTTAACAGCTCTACATAAAATTTTTTACATAAGGTTTTCTTAATAAACAGTTTACAGTTTACAAAATATTTTCTGAAAGGGGGGGCCACAACATAAGGATTGTTATGTGCTAGCATTTTCCACGGATCCGGAATATTAAACTTGTTTGTGAGTTAAGCTCACTTACTCATATTTTATCATACTATTTGGGGGCCATTTGAAGAATGGACTTAATTTAATTTTTTGTTGTATCAGTGAAGCTTTATAATTTAAGCACTACTTGCTACTACAAATATTTTTGAATCGTATGACATACTACATCTTACAAAGTGACTATCATTAAAGTCTTTTACATTGTTATTTAAACTGTCTTTAACAAATCATTTGTTTGAATTTTAATTAATCACGGAAGACAAGTCTCCGTGTCACCTGTGATATCCAGAAGTTTACTCTGTGTCCGGGTCCTTGGTCCTTGGGGTGTCCACCAATGGTTGATCTTTATTGTGGTTTACTTTCCTGCTGAAGTTCCTGAAGTGATTATGTCATTATGAAGCTGGTATGCTGTTCTCAGAAGTCTGGTAGCTAAGCATCTTTAGTAGTACAAGGGTCATTTCATAAATAATGTACATAATTTTTTTTTATTTGCTTACATGTTTATTTTCTGACAACATCTCTTTACAGTCCTTCACTATAGTCTCCCTGCTTCTCAATTACCGTGTTCCAACGTGTAGAAAGCTTTGAAATTCCATCTAATACGCCATCTTTGTTCATCTGACGAACGGCTTGGGTAACGGCGGCAGAAAGCCCTTTAAGAGATGAATAACGATGTCCTCGCATGGGTTGTTTCAACTTTGGGAATAAGTCAAAGTCTGGAGGACTCATGTCAGGACTGTAGGGTGGATGAGGTAACACTTCCCAGCCTTATTAAAAAATAAAGGCGACATTGCTTTTGTTCAGCACTCAAGCAGTGAGGGACCCATCGCGCAGAAATTTTTCTCTTGTTCAAATTTTGTGTCAGAATTCGGAATACGGACGTTGTTGAAATTCCTGTGGCTTCAGAAATTTCCTCACATATCACACGACGATCTTCTTCAAGAACATCTGCCACAAGTTTCACACTTCTTTCATCTGTTGCTGTTTTCGGCCTTCCTGGTCTTGCGTCGTCGTTTATGCTTACACGACCTTCAAGAAAACGATTTGTCCAGCGAGAAACTGTACTACGGTCCACTGTTAACGCACCGCACACTTCACTTAAAGCATTGTGAATTTCGGTTGGGTTTTTGCCACGTAAAGTTTCGATCTTAATGTATGATCTTTGATCCTCAACAGTCACAGTACCCGAGACCGGTGCAGGCTCCATTTCTAAATCGCGTTATTAAAAAACAATACACGGTATTGATGAAACAAAAGCACGTGCTTCTTCCTCAAGCCTTGAACAACAACTGACGTAACAATCACTATCGACGCGTCCTTCACTACGCAGTGTTGCCAACCTGTGCATTATTTATGAAATGTCCCTCACCACATTCTTGTACAGGCCTTCGAATTCAACGTTGACACTGAAATATGACTCGTAAAAATTTCAAATTCTCTCCGTATAACTCGAGTAAATGTTTTTGTTTGCCGCAGAAATGCACGTCACATCATTATTTATAAAAGTTCTCACTTTAGGTACCTCGTACCTTTTTATTTTAAACAAACATTGAGATCTTACATATTAGTCAATAGAGATGTCATCCCTCACACTTATTTATTCCTTTTTGTTTTATAGATTACATTTAAACTTATTAGCACAGTAATTTGCCGCTACATTCTGCTGCACATTGTTATATCTGCACTCTAAAATTAAAAAAATATTGTCGTACTTTGGGGCATGGTTCCGGTAGGTACTGTTTACTACGAGAACTAAGTTACTCGTTACTAAGTTATCTCGACTGAATTACTATGTTAGGACAGGTAAGTTAACTGCGCGGAGTTTACGCATCACAATAAAATAGTTCCACCTTTATTCGCTATTTACGGGATTAAAGTTTGAACTTTTAATTATCCAAAGATATGCTTTACTTCAGAATTTATTATAGTATACTACTGTGTTATTGTTTATTTATTTATTTAATTTCAATTTACAAGTATTATTAGTTTAGTTTATGGGTATGTATGCAAGTTAATTCCGGTTAACGCATGTCAATGCATGGTAAATTATTAAAGGGTTTCCCTATCTTTACACTGGCATTCCTTTTTGCCATTAAATCTCTTTATTAAATAATATTTTGAGTTATTTAAGGGATTTAAAATTAGTTTAAATGTGCGATTTATTAAAATTTAAATTTCTCACCTTTTTACATTTCCTACTTTATTATTTATTTATTTTTTTTTTTATGAAATCATCACATACTCCCCCGCTTAAAGAAGACACAGGGTGGGGAAAGGGATGTGTTTTCTATCGGTTATTAGGTCAGTAATGTACTGGGAGTATGCTTAGCATTACTGTGTGAAATTTCTCTCACTCTTTTCTTTCTTCAGATTTATGAGGTGCATGAGTCACTCTCGACTTACTTCTTCCTATTATCAACATATACAACGCCTTACAAACTAATTCTTATACTACATAAAATTCACACTTTATAAAATATATCGAAAACATACTAAATTCTTCTTAAAACTACTACTTACGACTACTACCGGTTTTTTCTTTAGTTGTGAGTCACTCTTGTTATAGAATTACTCTTTAAGTAATTTATTACTTAATTATTATTTATATTCGATGTCAGCTGACTTCTCACTTTTCTCTACTTTCGCTGAATATGATCCAAGGTTGATCAGGCCTCATCCCTATTTATACGATTAGGTAATTAAGTTGTTACTCAAGTACTCTGTAGCAGGTATACCTATTACTACATTTAGTTTGCTTGCACTCTACCATTTCCTTTTTCGTGATAATGCTTTATCTGCGAAATATGTGTTCTTCGTACATATTTCTGAGTAGTGATTTTGTACAGGGCTACTGTTACTGGGGTTAAGTATTTGTGAATTTGGTAAGGACCACACCGTCGGTATGATAGCTTGGAGGAGGTCTTATCGATTGCACTACTCGTCGGGTACGTTCTATACATTACTAAGTCACCGATTTGGTACTTTACTACATTGTTATTATTAATCCGCTCGTGATATTTTCGCGATTTCTTTAAGTTTGCTCTTAAATTAGCGCGAGCTTCATTCCAGATTTTCTTTATATTCTTATCCCTAATTTCGTGGGGTAGTAAATCATTTATTTTCCACTTAGTGGATAATGGGTGGTTAGGTTTATATTTATACAATAATTCAAATGGTGTAGATTTATGTCCTTTATGATAGGCTGAATTTAAGGCGAATTGTATCCAGGATAGGTTCTGGTCCCAAGACGTATGGTCGTTTGCATGGTAGGCTATTAAAGCAGATTTTAGGTTTCGCAAATACCTTTCAGCTATATTACCTTGCGGACGATAATCTGTAGTGGTAATGTGGTCTATCCCTAGTTTGAAACACATGTTCTTGAATTCCTTTGACTTAAACTGGGGTCCGTTATCTGACACTAGATGTACGGGTGTACCGAAATCTTTAAACAATCTATCCTGCAATATCTTTACGGTGGTCGAAGCTAACGCTCGCCGCATGGGATACATCCAGACAAATTTGGTGAATGAATCTACACAAATGAGTAGCATGGTATTTCCTGATTTAAAATGAGGGTAGGGTCCTGAATTTTAGTCTAAATAAATTTTAGAGAACGGGGTAGTAGGAATTTCTGAGATTAATTGACTTATTTGGATGTTTCTAGCCGGCTTGCTGAGTGCGCACAACTTACACCTTTTCACGAAACTAGCTATCTCACTGTTCATATTTTCCCAGTGATATTCTTTACGAATTCGATGTATTGTTTTATTTATTCCCATATGTGCTCCAATGGTGGAAGAATGGTAGTATTCCATCAGCATAGGTTTAATAATATCAGGGGCAATTATTCGTAAATATTTTCCGTTTGCTATTCTATAACATAATACTCTCTTACTCAATATGTATTTTTCTGACTTATTTCCTCTATCGAGTTGTTCTATAATTGGTCTTAAAAGGGGGTCTTGTTGTTGATACTGAGCTATGTCCGTAAATGCAAGGGGAAATTCGGTAATTAAGGTATTGATAATCGGCGTTTCTCTACTCTCCTTGGTTTCAGATGTTTTACTAGGCGGCTGGAACATACGCGACAGTGTATCGGCAACTACATTTTGGGTACCTCTAATATGTTGTACTTTAAATTTGTAACAATTTAACCTTAATACCTATCTCCCAATACGACCTAACTTTTTAGGGTGATTTAATAACCAAGATAATGCTTGATTATCCGTTTCCAACAGGAACTCTTTACGTTCTAAAAAAGGGTTGAACTTCTCAAATGCGAAAACGATAGCTAAACCAGTGGCGGCTTCAGGGGGCCATGCCCCCCCCCGAGAACCTGAGACACTTTTCCTAACTCATTATTTAGACGATCCAAATGGGTAAAAATATTAGTGGATATGACAAAAGTTATTACGGTTAAAACTATATGTCCGTAGTGGGCGTGGTATTGGTATGCGTAATATTTCTAATACGTAGAGTAGAGACCACAGTGAAGGCCACCTCTATAGTGAATGCCACCTGTGAGTATTTCGTTAATTAAAAAAATATCGAATAACGCTAGAGACTTGAAAATTTCAGAAGCTTATTCTGCTACCTATTTGCTCGCATTACGTGAAAAATTTTTTTGAGATATTCTTATTTTAAAAGAAATAAAATTTTTTTTAGTAACAAACAGCTCTTAACCTGCATTTTCTTCTTTTGGATACTAAGGAAACCTGGTAAGTAATTTGTGAAATTTATTGAAATAAGCAGTGCTATGATAGTAAAAAGATTTTCAGCGTGTTCAACATAAAACAAACTTTAAGTTAATAATAATTCTGCATGTACTATTCCTTTATATTTTTGTAAAAATTGGTGGCCATAACTGTGTTATCGAATAGACATTCACCGTGGTCTCTACCCTACCGACATTCGGATTTACGAAAGTGTACTGTAGTTAAGCCGCCTACACTGTGCGTTCACAGTTCCACGCACTGTCAGTCTTATTTCCATTAATCAATCCGTCTTATTTTTTATTGCTATCATTTCATTTTTAAATTTTTTATTTGTTTTTTTTTAATTAGGAAGGATACAATTAGGTATAAATAAGGATTATGCTAGGTGGCATTTTTATATTTTCAGAATATATCTACAGGAGTTAAGAAACGGAGATGCACAAGACCAATTGACTCCTTCTTTGGAAAGTTGTCAAAGCAATCAACTCAGACTGGTGTGGTTGGTGCTCCACCGATGCCTAGTACGTCTTCAGCTATGCACGTCTTCAGCAATAGTGAAAACTATTTGACTACCAAAAGTGTCTCGCTAGTTGGAACTGAAGCTGGTAGTAGCCATCCTGTTCTGAAAGGAGTAGTGTGCCGATTCTAAAAATGAATCGGCGCGTGTTCGGTATTTAACGTCAAAAATAGACGTTAAATGCTGTACTGTATTTAGCGGTAGCTGCGGAGATAAACAAATCTGCAACTGTAATACCATGTAAGTGTGCCCGGCTAGTGCTGCACCCTAGCGCGAGCCGCTGTTTGCGAGCGATGAAGACGGAAACGGGGTTTGGTTAAGATTGTCTATCGCCGGCCGTCCATCTTTTAGCTTCGCTTGCATATCTACTCCGGTAGAGAAGAACAATTTGTTGCACCATTCTTCTACCTATGGCAGGCTAAACGATTACAGATCTGCGGTAAGTTACGGCAATATTATTATGTATATCTATTTAAAGTTTTACAAATGAAAAATTGTTTAATAAGGCCACATTAAGTAAATTCTGATAACCTTTTTACGCCACCACGTGTTGAGTTGTGCAATGCGTAATTTAAATGTAATTTTTTTTTAATATAGTAATACTATATTAAATTCACATGTCTTAACTAAGGCACCAAAATTGAGAGTTATGTAAATGCAAAAAGTATTTGTTTAAATAGTACAGACATAGATGTAATCTGATAACCTTATTACGCCACCTCGTGGTGAAAAGTAAAATGCGTAATTCTGAGTAAGTTACATGCAACCTTTATTAGTAATTATAGTAACACTTTATCAATTTCAGAAAGCTTACTAAGGCACCAGAATTGACAAGAATGTAATTGCCAAAAAGTATTTATTTAATCGGTATAGAAATGATTGTAATCAAGTAACCTCTCTCAACCACGTGGCAAAAATCAGACTATGTGTAAATCTTATTAAAAGTATAACAAGCCCAATAATTAGATAATCAAAATTGAATTATGTTAACCCACATGGGTAAAGTTTATTAATATGAAATTTAACAGAACTAAATGTTTTCAAATAGGGCCTGTTGACCATATAACCTTGTCAAGTGTGTCAAAGATCATTTTTTTAAATAGCCCTGAAGCTGTGTTAATATTATATATGGGTTTTGGTGCGTGTAAAGTTTCTGGGGGAATTGTTTTGTGTACTCTAGCTGATAATATATTGTATGATCAGGGTTCCTCGATGAAGGCGGGGACCAGCTCCAACCTGAACTTTTGACATCTAGATTCTCTCTCTCTTCATCTGCCGGAGGAGAATAGCGAAGACTAACACAAACACCATATCATGTAAGCCAGATGATCACCACTTCACACCCACGGAAAAATTAAGGTGAACTCAATCCATGTTATATATTCTTTACACATTGTGATATAACTCACTAGAGCCAGTGGACATTAAATCACTCAACAACATGACTTTAAGTTTTAAACATTTTAATTGGGTCCCCGATTAACGGGACAGAATAGTGCGTGAACTGGGAGGGGAATCTTTTGTAAATTTTATTAATTTCTTTGTATAATCTGTGAGCTCAGGGGCTGACATGCATCTGTAGCTGCTCACCATTCAAACGTGCAATTCCTTCTTATTTTCAGTATAAGGGTTTCATTACTGCTACTAATTAATTCAATCAACTTGTAATTTCTCTGTTTCAATTTAGTGTTCATTTTATATATTAATTTTTCATTTTTAAATTCAGTTTGGTTTATATAGGGATAGAAGTTTCTTTGTTAGTTATGTCGGGTCACCAGTTTAATCCTGTATAGGTGCATGTCCATGCAGAGTTAAACATGCTGTTGGGACAGGTTGAGTTATGCACTGTCTGGCCTATGAACATGTCGGTCTTTGGGCCAAAATTACTTTTTAAAGGGTTATAAGGTTCATGACACATTACTATTTTTAAAACTTAACAATATTTATCAATATATAAATTCTTTTAATTAATTATGATCACTGGAGTGTTTACTGTATTCTAAAGTTTATTTCTCCCAGTCTAAGTGCCCAGTGTGGCAGCATTTTATAATAGTATTAGGCACTTGGCCGAATTTTGAATTTATTATGTCCTGGGGACTACTGGTGTTGCATATATAATCAGATACACATGTAATGTGTTATGCACATATCAAGAATTAAAACCTAACATGGATTTTCATAAATTATTAATGATGTACCTCATGGGGTGGAAAAGGGTGTGGCAAGAGATATATGTTATAATTGTCCTGTATTGTGGAACATGTTATGTATTGTATATTCGTGTGTGTATTTTTGGGGGTTATATATGTATTGTATATTCGTGTGTATTTTGGGGGGTTAGATATAGGGCTTATAAAAAAGAAAATATAAAACGTAGGGTTTATATATACATTTAATTTCTGATGACAATTTGGAAAGAGGGAATAAGGATTTGTAATAATTAATTTCAAAAGAGTTTTGTTAAGGAGTGTATAGATTCTATCTCTATTAATTTTTAATTAATATTTTTATGGAGAATTGATTTATTTTAATTAACTTTAATAAGGAGTATGTAGATTTGTCTCTATTAATTTTTAATTAATATTTTTTTTAAAGAGAATTAATTTATTTTGATTAACCTTGTCAAGAAGGATATAGATTTTATCTCAATTAAGTTTCAATTGATTTTTTTTTTATAGAATATAGAAAATAAACTTTGGATTTATTAATAATTTCAAGTAACCTTTTTTAAGAGAATAAATCACTTTTAGTTAACAATTTTAAGGGGAAAATAGATTCTGAATGTTATATTTATTGATTTTGTAGGTAACAGAAAGGAGATAGAATAATAAAAGGATTTTATTGATTGTTAATTTTATGAGTTTTAATTGCAAGTACCGTCTCACTGGATCCAGCGCATTTTTGGGCTTCTCTAGGCTTTGGTCTAGTTTTAATTATCTTGTGGCCCCTCTTAAAAAAAAAAAAATTAATTTTTTTTTACCAGTCACAGTTAAAGCGGGGTTACATTTGGTAGCAGAGCGTGGTTGAGATTAGGGTCAACCCTTGGGTCCTTTGGGTGTGACGGGGCTTGCAAACTCAGGAAACATTCTTGGGGTTCGAATGGAACTTAGCAGAATTTCTAAAAGGCCCTATATCTAAAAGTGACTATGTTTTGTTAGGTTTAAGGTTTTGTGTAT
Source organism: Magicicada septendecula (assembly GCA_034769895.1). Taxonomy (NCBI): domain Eukaryota; kingdom Metazoa; phylum Arthropoda; class Insecta; order Hemiptera; family Cicadidae; genus Magicicada; species Magicicada septendecula. The sequence goes on from CM068370.1 coordinate 179,203,787, forward strand.
AATATGTCTATGTACTTGCCCGCCTGTTGGATAGTTAAACGGTAGGTTGCCACGTGGTGTGAAATTTTAAAGGGGGACATTCCTTTGGAAACGCGAATTATCGCAGATCTGTGCCTAGGTGGAGATATGGTTTGCATATTACCTTGCCCATAATAGGGGAGGTGTTTCATTTATGCGGTACGGCCCGATCGGCAGTCGGTCTCCTCCGAGATACGGGAGCCGAGGTCTTTAGAAATATTTTGAGAATTTGTCGTTGGTCGGTGATTTTGTCGTGTTGTGTGTTAGTGTGTGTGTCGCGTTCCTTAATGTGTAGTGTTGTTGAGAGAGCAGTTCAGGTAAGTGGGCTGGGTCCTCGCAACGGTAGGGGGACCCGCAGTCTGCTCGAAGGAAGAGTTTAGTACTCGAGTTTTTTCTGATTCCTGTGTTTTTATTTCATTATTTTGTAGGGTGTTCGGTGTTTTGTGGGAGTTATGTTTTGTTGATTGTGTATTGTGAATTGTGAAATTCTGGCGGCGGTATGCTTTCAGAAATTACCCCACCCCCTTTCAGGAGTTCTCCAGAAACTTTCGGTGGTGAATGAATTTGATGAGGACCAGCTGCTGGTTTTCTTGGACCTTGTCCTGCAGTTGGCAGATTTCCCGGGTGTGTCCGATGGGGAGGTCTTGTCCCTTATATACCCGTATTGCCAGGGTTCGTTGGCAGGGTTGGTCACCAACACTCTGCGTCGGGGCGGCAGTGTCGACACTTTTCATGGGGAAGTGTTGGATTACTTCATACCCCATCGACGACGTTCCCAGCTTAAGTTAGATTCATTCTATTGCCTACAGGCCAACGGAGAGGCATTGGGGGACTTCGTGCAGGACATACGGAAAGCTGCCCGGGTATTAAGATTAGGGTTGCCCGAGACGGAAGTAATACAAGCAATTCTGGAAGGACTGAATCCCCAAGAGAGATCGCGTTTGATATTCGCGGACCGTCCACGTTGTTTCGCGGATCTGTACCGGTTGTGTGTTGTTTCTAATACTGTCCGGGCAGGGGACGAGTCCCGGGGAAGAGCTGCTACGGATGTCCAATACTCCAGTGGTTTGTTAGGAAGAGCCAAAAGGGACAAACATGGCGGTTGGGGAAGAACACAAGAGACTGTCAGAAAAACTGAATACTCCGGAAGTAATGGAGGCTACAAGGGGGTGGCAAGTGAGAAGACGGTAGCAACAGTTACAGACGAGAAAAGATATAAGTACGAAATTAACAGGGAAAGAAGAAGTTATATTAGTAAACCAACATCGGCAAGCAGGGAGCCTGTAGCAAGGCGTTATTCCTATTGGGAGAAAAAAGAAACTTTGAAGCTTCCAGAGAAATTACCAGTGCCTAATAGAGTAGTGGATGAAGAAGGTGAGGAGAAAGAAGAAAAGCGAAGTAACTTCTGTGGATCAATACAAGACGACAAGAACACGTCTGTTGATATTGAATTACAGGACTCTGAGCGGACGTCATGGTTGAATCCAGATGCCGTGGAATTTGTTCCGGTATCTCCATCTCGGTTCATGACGGATCCAGATCCGGTAACATCATCATCGCCTACGCCGGAAGATGAGAAGTCGCTTGATGGTGGAGCTTTACCATCGTCAGTAGAATTTAATTTAGGCATTGCACATGGACCTGGACAGCTGGATTCCAGGTTGGGAAAGGTTGAGGAAGTTGTAGTTGCTGAGAGTGGTGAAGAAGAGGAATCGAAGGAAGAGGCAGAAGAGCGGTCTACACATGCTACGCAGGGGAGTATAAGTGTAAGTGTTAGGGAGGCTGCAAGTGTTTCTGAGGTTGCGGATGGACAAGGGGATGTCCAGGCTGCAAGTGTGGTAGAAGTAGATGAGGTAGAAGTTGGGGAGAAACTGGGTGGCAGCGTTGTGGAGTGTGTGAGTGAGAATGATGTAGTGTGTGAAGATGTGCAGACGCTTTCTGTAAGTAGTGTTGAGGATTCCGAGGAATGGAAAGAAGTATCATGCGGACCAGGTGAGCAACTAGAGGATGAAGATGTGCAGTGTCGTGATGGTGATTTGGATTATGTAGAGGAAGAAAAGGAAGAGGTGGAAGAAAGAGAACCAGGGGAAATTGTAGAAGAGAAGAAGGTAGAAGCAGAGGAGTTAGAGGTTGAGGATAATCCAAATCGGGGTAAAACTAGTCAGGTAAGTTGCCTTGATTCTAATTCAGAAGAAACAAATCAGTACTGCTCAACACGAGATAGTTTCTCAGAGAGTGGTATCCAAAAGGAACGAGTACCTAAAGTTCGTCATAAAAAGGTGAGAAGAAGCGGTTAACGGGTAGCGGGTAGATGTTCCCCACAGTCCCAGTGGTGTTCGTCTACTTCAGGGTTGCGCCCCTGCCTCCGCGAGCCTTGGTTATTTTCCCAGTGATATTCTTTACGAATTCGATGTATTGTTTTATTTATTCCCATATGTGCTCCAATGGTGGAAGAATGGTAGTATTCCATCAGCATAGGTTTAATAATATCAGGGACAATTATTCGTAAATATTTTCCGTTTGCTATTCTATAACATAATACTCTCTTACTCAATATGTATTTTTCTGACTTATTTCTTTTATCGAGTTGTTCTATAATTGGTCTCAAAAGGGGGTCTTGTTGTTGATACTGAGCTATGTCCGTAAATGCAAGGGGAAATTCGGTAATTAAGGTATTGATAATCGGCGTTTCTCTACTCTCCTTGGTTTCAGATGTTTTACTAGGCGGCTGGAACTTACGTGACAGTGTATCGGCAACTACATTTTGGGTACCTCTAATATGTTGTACTTTAAATTTGTAACAATTTAACCTTAATACCCATCTCCCAATACGACCTAACTGTTTAGGGTGATTTAATAACCAAGATAATGCTTGATTATCCGTTTCCAACAGGAACTCTTTATGTTCTAAAAAAGGTTTGAACTTCTCAAATGCGAAAACGATAGCTAAACCAGTGGCGGCTTCAGGGGGCCATGCCCCCCCCCCCCGAGAACCTGAGACACTTTTCCTAACTCATTATTTAGACGATCCAAATGGGTAAAAATATTAGGGGATATGACAAAAGTTATTACGGTTAAAACTATATGTCCGTAGTGGGCGTGGTATTGGTATGCGTAATATTTCTAATACGTAGAGTAGAGACCACAGTGAAGGCCACCTCTATAGTGAATGCCACCTGTGAGTATTTCGTTAATTAAAAAAATATCGAATAACGCTAGAGACTTGAAAATTTCAGAAGCTTATTCTGCTACCTATTTGCTCGCATTACGCGAAAATTTTTTTTGAGATATTCTTATTTTAAAAGAAATAAAATTTTTTTTAGTAACAAACAGCTCTTAACCTGCAATTTCTTATTTTGTATACTAAGGAAACCTGGTAAGTAATTTGTGAAATTTATTGAAATAAGCAGTGCTATGATAGTAAAAAGATTTTCAGCGTGTTCAACATAAAATAAACTTTAAGTTAATAATAATTCTGCATGTACTATTCCTTTATATTTTTGTAAAAATTGGTGGCCATAACTGTGTTATCGAATAGACATTCACTGTGGTCTCTACCCTACCGACATTCGGATTTACGAAAGTGTACTGTAGTTAAGCCGCCTACACTGTGCGTTCACAGTTCCACACACTGTCAGTCTTATTTCCATTAATCAATCCGTCTTATTTTTTATTGCTATCATTTCATTTTTAAATTTTTTATTTGTTTTTTTTTTTTAATTAGGAAGGATACAATTAGGTATAAATAAGGATTATGCTAGGTGGCATTTTTATATTTTCAGAATATATCTACAGGAGTTAAGAAACGGAGATGCACAAGACCAATTGACTCCTTCTTTGGAAAGTTGTCAAAGCAATCAACTCAGACTGGTGTGGTTGGTGCTCCACCGTGCCTAGTACGTCTTCAGCTATGCACGTCTTCAGCAATAGTGAAAACTATTTGACTACCAAAAGTGTCTCGCCAGTTGGAACTGAAGCTGGTAGTAGCCATCCTGTTCTGAAAGCAGTAGCTCATACCAAAATCAAAGATATTACTTCTAACCTAGCAGGCGAATTAGTAACTCACGATTACGACATAGGACTCTACGTTCGAAAATCTGTGGATAAATTTACGAAATTTGGTATTTCACAACACCATTGGGAGCCCCCCAAAGACTACAGTTTTCCTTTTTCAGTCCACATTAAAAATGGGAAATTTGTCAAGCGTTTTTTAGGGAGAAATCATTTAGAAAGCAAACATTGGCTTGTGTTTTCTGATATACAGAAGGGTCTCTACTGTAAATACTGCGTACTTTTTGCGCATGAGTATTGTGGCCATAATAAAGGAGTGCACTTGCAATCTCTTGTGACTAAGTCTGTGACCTCATTTGCGAAATTACTTGGTAAAGATGGCTGCCTGGAGACACACGAGAAAAATGCATACCACAGAGAGAGTGTGGAAGCTGGGAAAAACTTCATTAAAACTTATACATCTCCAGAAGAAGCTGTTGTTAATAAAGTGATTACTCAGGGCTTACAGCAAGTTCAAGAAAACCGTGAGCGGTTGCGTCCCATAATTGAAAGTATTATCTTTTTGGGACGACAAAATATCCCCCTTTGTGGACATCGAGACGATGGTAACCTCCACCTCCAAGAAGATCCAAGTCCCGTAAATGAGGGAAACTTCAGGGAGCTCTTAAGGTCGTATTTCATCAGGTGACCACATACTGAAAAAACACCTTGATAACTCATCTGCACGGGCAACATACATTGGGAAAAACACCCAAAATAGCCTGATTGAATGTTGTGGATAGGAAATCACACGTGTCATATTAAATAGAGTGCGACAGTCTGTCTGTTTTAGCATACTATTTGATGAAACCACAGACATATCCCACAATGAACAACTGTCTCTTACTTTGAGGTATGTTTATAATGGTTGTATTCGTGAATACTTCATCACATTTATTGATGCATATGATGCCATCCAAGATAAGGAGGGAAATGAAAATGGCGTACAACTTGAACGCAAACTAACAGGTGAGGTACTTGAAAAAATTGTTGTAAATATCGTCAAAGAGTTGCTCCTTGACGTCAACAACTGTGTAGGCATTGGGACAGATAGTTGCAGTGTAATGTCATCTGAGCTTGTTGGCGCTGTCTGTGAAATACGTCGTGAAGCAACGCATGCATGCTGGTGTCCTTGCTTAAATCACGCATTGAATAACTCGCTGTCTAAATCAAACAACGTAGCAAGTGTCCGAAACTCGATCGGCATAATGAAATCAGTAACATCATTTTTCAATATGTCTGCAAAGAGAAATGGCGTTTCACGTAAGTTTTTGGAAAAGAGAAACGATGATTTAGGTTTTGGGGAAACAGCTACCGGGGCTTTGTGAAACACGTTGGGTGTGAGAGGCATGATACTGTGCTCAAGTTTCGTGAAGCTCTTCCTTATCTGATTGAAGCTCTGGAATCAATTTCTGGCTGGACGGATTTGACTACTTCCTCCAACGCAACTGCACTGATCACCTCCCTGTGTGATGTACAGTTCATTTCGGCAATGATTTCTTTGATCGATGTATTGAAACATACACTTCCACTGAGCAGAAGGCTCCAGACTCCGTCCCTTGATTTAAGAAAAGCTTCTGACGCTATTCAGGATACACTTTCTGTACTGAAAAAGAAAAGGTAAAAGTGTGACGAGACATTTTCTGAGGTGTTTTGTGAAGTCAAGGAATTGTGCTGTGAACTCGGAGTTGAAATAAAACTTCCTCGCGTAACAGCACGGCAACAACATAGACCAAATTACACATCAAACACGCCAGAAGAATATTACAAGAAATCTACATACAATGTGACAATACTTGACAATGTGATTGCAGATCTCATTTCAAGATTTCCCAAAGACTCATTGGATTGTTTTGGACTTCGTGTATTGATTCCAACTGTTGTTGTTAAGGACAATCCCAAGGACGGTGCCAGTGATGTACACAAAGACCTGGACGAAGAAAATATGCAGCTCCAAAACTTGAGCGACAAATTCGCACCCATACTTGGGCTAAGGAAAAGCGATGGGTATCTGGTAAATAGTGAATTCGAACTTTGGCGGGAAAAATGGGAAAGGGAAAACAGATGTAAGGGTAAACTTCCTGCAACCGCTATTGAAGCGATGGACGCTTGTGATAAGGACATGTTTCCATCGATTTACTCCTTGTTAAAAATCCTGGCAACTCTTCCCGTTAGCGTGGCGTCTGCTGAGAGAACTTTCTCCACCTTGCGTCGGTTGAAGACGTGGCAGAGGGCAAGGATGGGTGAAGAAAGATTGTCCGGATTATGCTTGTTACACACTCACAGAGACATTGAAATTGACGTATACTCAGTGATTGAACGATTTGCAAACAGTGGAAATAGGAGGAGAATAGATTTTGTTGTTTAGGTTTAAGCTTTTAACAAACTTTTATTAAGGTGTTACTATGTATTGTTATTCTCGTGTTTGAAATAAATAAATAGTATTATAAACATGTATTTCAAGTTTAATTCCTATATCCAAGCTTTGGGTTTGACCGTTTATTAGCTTATTTAATTTTGAGGGTTTTAGGGGTAAACTGCCCTTAAAATTAAAATATGTTTTAAATGAAAAAAATGCCTGGACGAATTACAAAACTGATCCAGACTTTTTTACTGATTATAGCACATTCTATGTATTTATAGAAGAAAGAATTAGGCGAAGTTGTATATAAAAAGTACCAAATTTGCTTATACATATGTTTCATTACATAACAAAATGACGATATATTTCACTGAATTAATAATTTAAAAACACCATCGAATCAGGAAATATTTTCAAAAAGTAACTCATTTAAATCATATTTGCAGGAGTTAAATGACTTTAAAATGCCACTTCTAAAGTCTAAATTTGCAAAAATTTTAAGGGAGGGCCCCCGCCCCCCCTCTGCTGGAGAATATTCCATACCCCCAGGCTTCCCCGAAAAGATGGTCTGAAGCCGCCACTGAGCTAAACATTCTAATTCATATGCGGAGTATTTCTTTTCTTGGTCAGTCAGAGTACGTGAACCGTAACTAATAGGTAGTCTAGAGTTACCTACTTCCTGATATATTACTGCACCTAGGGCTACACTTGAACTGTCTGTCTGCACTACGAACGGTTTTGTAAAATCGGCTAATTGTAATACTGGGGGTGATATTATGCTTTCTTTTAGTTTTTCGAATTCAGCGTGGTGTTGCAGACTCCACTCAAATTTAGCTCCCTTCTTTCTTAAAGCATTCAGCGGTGCAGCAATTTCGGCTAGATGGGGGATATACTTGTGGAAATAATTTATCATTCCCAAAAATCGGGCTATTCCTTTCGCATCCCGCGGTGGTAAAAATTCTCTGATCGCACGGGTTCGCTCGGGGTCTATGCTTACCTTTCCGTTGGCCTTTACTATGTGACCTAAAAATGAAAATTGTGTGACAGCAAAATTTACTTTACTGGGATTTACGGTTAATCCGGCTTTCTCTAATCGGGATAGTACTTCACGTAGATAAAGATTCCCCTCTAAAATTCAACTTAAATTGTAAATTGATGAATATGCTAAAATTTTTCGAATTGATGAATAGCACAGCCCCCCCCCCAAAGAGCCCCAAATACATGATAAAACAATAAATAAAATCAGTCTTATATCTAGATAACTCAATAAAATAATGGGAATAATCCTTTGAACGGTTATAATTAAAAAAGACACTAATCAAGATAACCCATCAATTACTGAAACATATCAATAATGGAATGGGGGAGATCCAATTTTAATTATTAAACTAATTATAATAAAATATTTTACCTGAAATAATATTCCTAGAATAACAACAAACAGGAATAATAATCTTGAACCCATTCTCTGAATAATAAAATATTTAATTATTGACTCAGATGAGTAAACTCTCATTTTATTCATTATAAAAGGCAAAAATGATACCATATTTATTTCGACTCCCATTCAACAACCCAGCCAATTGTTTGAACAAATCGCCAATATAATACCAAAAAACAAGAATGCCACAAATACTATATAAGAGGAATTTTTTTAATTAAAAAGAGGATAATTTTCCATAAATGAGGTATGAACCCATTAGCTTAATTTTAGCTTATCTTTTATATGTTGTAGTTTATGAGGAACATTAATTTTTGATATTAAAAGACAGTTTAATTCTGTCAACATAATAAGAGTATAATATTTACATAATTTATTCTATCAAAATAACCCTTTTTGCTCAGGCACCTTATTTTTTTTTTTTCTTTTTTTTTTTTTATGAATGACTTATAATATCTGGTATACCTTTTCTTATACAATAGACTTACAGGTAATACTTAAATTCGCAACCTCATGAACTCTTTCCTCCATTTTTCTGCATTTCTATTTATTGATTAAAATAAATTTACGGAACTGAATAACTAGTGACAATCAAATATTTAGCTAAAATACAATAATTACATCAATTATTGTACAGTCACATTTTGCAAATCTGGTCCATAAAATATATAATTACAGCATGATTATAGTTAAATTAAAAATATTAATGTTAATATTACTGTATTACCACATTTATATATTCATATATAATATATATATATATAATATATATATATATATATACATATGTATATATATACATATGTATATATATATATAAAAGTATGTTTTTCTTTTTTTTTTATTGAAGTATAAAAAAAAAGAAAAACATACTATTATTATTATAAATATTTATATATAAATATATATTAATATATTATATATATATATACTAATATATATACTAATATATTTATATATTAATACATATTTATATATAAATATTTATAATAATAATAGTATGTTTTTCTTTTTTTTATACTTAATAAAAAAAAAAGAAAAACATACTATTATATATACATATATATATATATATATATATATATATTACTATAATACTTATAACTATGTTACCTCAAGATGTATTTTTTCTTTAGGGACATGTTTCGGGAGATCCTGTTCTCCCATCTTCAACCTTCGCCATCTTGCTTCTGGTGCAGTATTTGTGTGTTGGCTTCTGGATGTTATTATGGTGGTTTGTTGGTCTTTGGTCCTTCAATGTTGCATTATTGTGTGTGGTTGTGGTATCTGTTTTTGTATTTTGTGTATTTTCGATGTTGAGTGCTTTGAATATTGTGTCATGTTTTGTATTGATTTGTATTTGTTCTGGTATTAATTTGTTTTGTGTTTTATGTTTGTAAATCTGTAAATTTTCCCAAATGTTCATTATGGTGCCTTTGTGTGGTATATGTTTTATTAGTGTTACATTGGTTATGTCTGGGAATTCATGTCCTGTGTTTATTGCATGTGTGGCTAAATTGGATTTATATATGTTTGGTTTTTTGTATGCATTTAGGTGTTCAAAATAACGTTTTTTCAGCTGTTTTTTTGTTTGTCCTATATAACATTTATTGCAATCTTGGCATTCAATTTTGTATATACCGTTGGTTGTTGTATTATCTTTGTTGTGTGAGTTATTTAGATTTTGTAATTTATTTTTATTAGTTTTGTATGCTATTTTTATATCTGTGTTTTTAAATAGTTTTGTTAGTTTTGACATTTTATTATTTATATATGTGAATGTGGCCCATTTTTTGTTGTTATTATTTATGTGTTGTTCAGTTTGATTAATTCTTAATTGTTCAGTTTTTATTTTGTATTTGATTTTATTTTCTATTTTGATCATAGTATTTTTATTGTATCCATTTGCATAACCAATTTGGTGTATTATATTTCTTTCTTTGTCAGTTTCTTGTTTGTTTAGGGGTATTTTGTACATTCTGTTAAATAACGAATAAAATGCTGCCATTTTATGTTGTGGTGGGTGGTCAGAATGGTTAGGTATAATGATGTTAGTGGAAGTTGGTTTTCTATATATTGCATATTGTATGTGTTTGTTGTATCTTGTGATGGTTATGTCTAAATAGTTGATTTTGTTATGTTTTTCTTTTTCTTCTGTGAATTGTATTTTGGGATGTATGTTATTGATTTGTTTCAGTATGTTCTCTGCATTTGTGTTTTTGTTATTTGATACATATAGTCCATCATCTACATATCTTATCCATATGCCATCTGGGTCATGTGTTTTTATGATATTTTGTATTTTGGTGTCTATATGTTGTAGGAATATTTCTGCTATTATGCTTGATAATGGTGATCCCATTGCTAAACCTTCTTTCTGTTGATAAATTTTGCTATTAAATTCAAAGTAATTTTGTTTTAGTATTAGTTGGAGACTATTTTTTATTTCGGAGACACCAAAATACAAAATATCATAAAAACACATGACCCAGATGGCATATGGATAAGATATGTAGATGATGGACTATATGTATCAAATAACAAAAACACAAATGCAGAGAACATACTGAAACAAATCAATAACATACATCCCAAAATACAATTCACAGAAGAAAAAGAAAAACATAACAAAATCAACTATTTAGACATAACCATCACAAGATACAACAAACACATACAATATGCAATATATAGAAAACCAACTTCCACTAACATCATTATACCTAACCATTCTGACCACCCACCACAACATAAAATGGCAGCATTTTATTCGTTATTTAACAGAATGTACAAAATACCCCTAAACAAACAAGAAACTGACAAAGAAAGAAATATAATACACCAAATTGGTTATGCAAATGGATACAATAAAAATACTATGATCAAAATAGAAAATAAAATCAAATACAAAATAAAAACTGAACAATTAAGAATTAATCAAACTGAACAACACATAAATAATAACAACAAAAAATGGGCCACATTCACATATATAAATAATAAAATGTCAAAACTAACAAAACTATTTAAAAACACAGATATAAAAATAGCATACAAAACTAATAAAAATAAATTACAAAATCTAAATAACTCACACAACAAAGATAATACAACAACCAACGGTATATACAAAATTGAATGCCAAGATTGCAATAAATGTTATATAGGACAAACAAAAAAACAGCTGAAAAAACGTTATTTTGAACACCTAAATGCATACAAAAAACCAAACATATATAAATCCAATTTAGCCACACATGCAATAAACACAGGACATGAATTCCCAGACATAACCAATGTAACACTAATAAAACATATACCACACAAAGGCACCATAATGAACATTTGGGAAAATTTACAGATTTACAAACATAAAACACAAAACAAATTAATACCAGAACAAATACAAATCAATACAAAACATGACACAATATTCAAAGCACTCAACATCGAAAATACACAAAATACAAAAACAGATACCACAACCACACACAATAATGCAACATTGAAGGACCAAAGACCAACAAACCACCATAATAACATCCAGAAGCCAACACACAAATACTGCACCAGAAGCAAGATGGCGAAGGTTGAAGATGGGAGAACAGGATCTCCCGAAACATGTCCCTAAAGAAAAAATACATCTTGAGGTAACATAGTTATAAGTATTATAGTATTATATACATCAAGAAACGGACTGTAACAGAAAGTGATTGAAATATATATATATATATATCGTAGTTAAATTCTACCTATGGTTTTACTCATTGTTGAGTTTACAACTTGTAATGTCATGTAAATCCTTGCATGCTCAATAAAGTTCACGCTTGTTTGTTAACAGAGTTTTTCATTTGCAAGTCCTGTCCTTCACCGGGGGACATGTCTGTAATTGTAGCTTGGGCCTGTGCACATTTTATGCTTCCTCTAGGTTCACCACCTAGTTCTAAATATTATGTCTCTCCCCTTTACAAAAATATAATAAAAATAAAATAAAATAAATAAATATAAAATAAAAAAAAAACTTATAAAATAAAAGGGGAGTTTCACTCTATAATCATTGCATATAATTTTTTTGAATTTTGTTCTATTACGTCAGCTGCGAGCGTGTACAAATACGTCATTAGCGTGTGTTGTTTGCCTTAATTCCCTGCAATACCTATGAAATTTAAAATTTAATGTTAGTAACAGTTGAAAAAAAAAACACAATTACAGCTTGTATTCGTTTTTATTTTTTGATATAATTCATTGTCAGTTTTAATTTTTTCATGTTATTATTGAATCAAATAAACGCTAATAAAAATGAGACTTGACATTCATAGAAGTATAAGATACATTGTTTTCAATTCCAGTGGATTACATTTCATTTTTGGTAAGGTACAAAATTCGAAAACAGTTTGAAGATTATCTGCTACAAAGCTTATATAATTTTTTAATTTTTTTTTCTATGCATTAATTTTCGAGTTATTTGAAAAATATGAAAAATGAGGTTTAGCTTGGCTAAGCCATATTTAAAAAGCAATAACGCGTTTTGTGACATTTCCTTGGGTTTTTTTTATTGCCATACTGACCAGGTTTCGCCAAGGCTACACAGTTATTTTGCCTATCTTTTTCAAATTATATAAAATTTAAATAAAAATTAATACAAAATAAAAAATGAAATAAAAAATACGTGCCTCGTATTTTTCATATATTTTTCATTAAATCAAAAAAACCGGGCGGTTAAAAAAATAAATGTCCATTGAAGTTAAAATAGTTTGAAAGTGAATTTAATGATTCAGAACTTCTGTATAAACGATGTTTTTTGTAAAAACTCTTTCATCATTTGCTAAATGCCCTTGGCCATTATATTCGGAAATATAAAATCTCAAACCATCGAATGATCGAACTCTGCTTGCTGCGACGTACAATTGACCATGTGTAAAAACTGGCTGCCTCAATAAAATTCAAATTTTTTCGATTGTTTGTCCTTGAGACTTATTTATTGTCATCGCAAATGCAGGTATAATTGGAAATTGAGTCCTTTGAAAGTTAAATGGTAAAACAGTACCGGAATATGTTAAATTTATACGTGGAATCAAAATTCTCTTATTGCGTGCGGTTCCAGTTAAAACTTCGCAATCAATATCATTACGATGCATACACTTGATGCGCATTCTTGTTCCATTGACTAATGCTTCCTTTGTATTTAAGTTTCTGATCAGTAAAACGATGCAATTAACTTTCAGTACTAACTTATGTGGTGGCAAACCACTAATAGTCAAAGAATTCAAAAACTCTACTGGATAGTTATTGATTTCATTGTCATCATCACAAATTATTTTATCGTAGCTATGATATGTTTTCTGTTCACCTGGTATTCGATTAAGTATATCAGTATTAATAAAAGTACAATCATCATTTTTAGGTGCTAAAATAACTGACTTCAATATGTTATCTGAGAGTATGTTTTCGGAAATATTTCCATACACCTCATTAATAATATTATTTTCATCTCCTATTAATTGCTGAGGTATTTCAATAATATTTTTACCAAACTGAGGGAATTGTGGGGCTTCATCATTACCAATTTTTTTCAAGAATTCGACAAATTCTATTTCACTTGGTAAGGCTCTCATATTTTGAGTAAACGTTACTTTATGAAAATAAACAAATTTATGCCAACTCGTGATAGTTGTGATATATCATGCCAATCAACTATTAGGTCAGTTACCCCCTTCTAGGGTCACGCCTGCTAGGCCATTTTCACAGTCTGCCGTGGACTACGCCGGTCCTGTACTTTTATGCCATGGCGGGCAGCGCTTAAAGTCCACGTCCAAGGCATACATCGCGTTATTCATATGCATGTGCACAAAGGCCATCCATTTAGAATTGGTGTCGGATCTCACTTCCAACGCCTTTATAGCGGCTTTAAAAAGGTTCATCGCGCGAAGAGGTATTCCCGCGCAGATATTTTCAGATAATGGTACGAATTTTCGTCGTGCCAACCACACCTTATATGATTGGTACAAATTTTTAACCTTAAAGGTTGAACAATCTTCTCTGGAGTTTTGCAGTCTCCGCGGTATCAAATGGTCCTTCATCCCTCCTTCAGCCCCTCATTTCGGTGGTTTGTGGGAAAGTGGTGTAAGGAGTGTTAAATATCATTTGCGTCGCGTAATAGGCGGTACGATCTTGATTTTCGAGGAATACTCTACTCTTCTCTCTCAAATTGAGGCTTGCCTTAATTCACGTGCTTTGTGTGCTGTGTCCGACGATGCTAGAGACCCTGAACCCTTAACTCCTGCTCATTTCCTGGTCGGTGCTCCACTGACTGCACTTCCGGAACCCAACTATACCCAAGGCAATACTAGTCATTTGGGCAGATGGCTTCTGCTCCAAAAATTTACAAAGACCATCTGGAAACGGTGGTCTAGGGATTATCTGCACCATCTGCAGCAGCGCAACAAATGACGCACCCCGTTAAGGAATTTGAATGTCGGACAGCTTGTCCTCATTTTGGATGATAATTCCCCCCCACTACAGTGGAAGCGTGGGGTAATTACCAATGTTTTTCCGGGTCAAGATTCCTTAGTACGCGTCGCAGAAGTTCGCACCACGCTAGGTATCTTACGCCGACCCATCCACAAATTATGCCCCCTTCCGGTGGCAACAAACTAGTCGTATGCGTGCCATACGAGACGTACTAGGATTGTGAACTTGTCACATTGCCTGGACTACGCCCGGGACATTCCCTGGGGCGAGCATACAAGTCAATTGTATCATAAACGTTGTAAGTATTATTTACGTGCCGATAGCTATTATTGCAATAGTGACTGTGTTTTCAGTGTGTACTATGAATTATTTATGGATGTTGTTGTATTATCGTATGTTTGTATATTCAAAGTTCCGAGAACTACAAGTGTTACTTACGGTATCAGTTATTCTATGTATGTATTGTATTTTCTAATGGTCATTATGATAACATTATGTACATATACATTATTATGTTCTTATTATTTTTATTACTATATATGAAGCAGTGTTCAAGATGGTTTCTCTTATATAATTTAAAGTAGTCACTTACGTTTTGTTAAAGTTTAAATGTATGTATTTCATATCCATGTGTTATGCTTCAAGAGAGATCATGTTTAGTTATGCAAAGACTCGTTTTTATCATGATTTTTTTATTTTTTGTACCTTGCCTAGAGCAGAAATTGTTTTGTTTTGACTTTGAGCATTTCTGTTAGTTTAATGAATTTGTTATCTACAGATTTTTATGTTAGAAGTGACCCTTTCATCTAAGGGTCAATTCAATGTACAAGCCCTTTAAGTATATTATGTATTATTTATATAACATTGGTAATATTTCGCAATATACTGTTCCCAATTAAATCAAATTTCAAAATCGTTCCGATTTTGAGCGGGCAGTATGTTCAAACTTTGTACTGTATTTATTATCTGTGTGCCGTGACCACTGCAATGCGACACGGGCGGATGACGTCACTTGCTTATCAAGCGCTGCCGGCGGTCAGCTGACCGACGGTAGACAAGTCAGTTTAGTTTCTAACCAGACTCCGAGCTGTACTCTCGTTAAAAAATCTCTCTTCCAGCCGCGGCTTCTGAATCATTCTTAATTATGTATCGTACTTACTAATTTACTCAGACAACCTTCGTCCATTCACAATGGACTGCATCTTCTTTCAAAACTAATTTTATGGGCGTTATGGCCCCAAAACATCCGCACGTGTCGACAATGGTCTATAAATTTTAACATTTCAATAAACGCATATCAAACAACAGAATTACAGTCCACTTCTTTTCGTTCAAAACCCAGCCTTTCAACATAGCGTTTTTGGAACAACTCAAGATTTTCAAGAGCTTCCAATCCGCAACAAGCAGTGCCAACATCATAAAAATATAATTGCGCATAACATGGTGAGCGACCATATCCAGCAGTCATTGGACCTGATCTGTGATAAAAAACATCATGTATTTTAAAATGCACTCCACGCGTAACTGTATCCGAAATTTTAGCTTCTGAGCTAACCATAGCAAATGATGAATTGTATTTACGAATGTTTTCAAAATAATTTTTTGACTTTCTTTTTATTGAAGGTTCATTTCAAGTAAGTCCATCATACAATGATTTAAAGTATTCATTTTGACTTAAGCCCGGTAATATTGCTTTACCCTTATGACAACATGAAGTGAATGCAGTCCTTTCACCTGAAGTGACCTCAGAGTCGAAATGTTTTGCATTGCAAAACCTGCATTGTAAATGGATTAATCCACAATCAAAAGTATTAAACTTTCTTGGAATGACATTCAGTGCGCATTTAAATGTATCCCTCAAAATAATTTCATCATTTTGTATACTATTTATACTATTTAAATTTGCATTTGGTCTATTATCATTTTGACTTTCACGCGAATATATATTCCTTCTTCTTTGTCTCTCACTCCGACCCGTCAATGTTATACTATTTACACTATTTAAATTTGCATTTGGTCTATTATCATTTTGACTTTCACGTGAATATATATTTCTTCTTCTTTGTCTCTCACTCCGACCCATCAATGTTCTATGTCGAGGCATAATGGAAGTAGGTGCGAATATCTGAATGTAAAAAAAAACATGTAATGAAATTACTGAAACTAAGATTAGACAGGGTTTAATTTAAAAATAATAAAATGTACTCACTTTTTTGAAACCACCAATAATAATTATGCGAGAGTAAGTCAATTCAAATTGCTGCTACAAAATTTTCCTTTTGCAACAGGTGTATATTAAGCAAGCTGTATTTCACTTTCAACTGCACATTAATATATAAAACACAGATATCTAATATACAAAATATAAAATAAACGCTTTTTTGCCTTGACATACACTCCACAGACTATTGAAAAAGAACATTTGAAATCACACAAAATTCACAGCTCATTCAGTCAATCTGTCAGTATTAAGCAAGCTGTATTTCACTTTCAACTGCACATTAATATATAAAACATAGATATCTAATATACAAAATATAAAATAAACGCTTTTTTGCCTTGACATACACTCCACAGACTATTGTTGCCTGGCAACAAAATTGTTTTATTTTTAACAATTACCATTGTTTGAAAAAGTTTAAATGAATTTTCAAATGCAAATGAATGTTTTATTTTATTTTATTTAATGTATTTGTAACACATATTATATATAAATTTTATTTTTCTGCACTCCTTCTCCATATAAACTTTAACTATGCCAAATCTCACACTCCTCCGTGCACGCAATATGCTTAAAAAGGAGTACAAAGTTTTCTCTTCACGTATTAATATATAGATACAAAGATTGCGTTGGGCCGGACATGTTATGAGAATGGAGGATGGCAGGAAACCCAAGAGGGCTTTGCTGGGTACATGGGAGGGAACGAGACCTAGAGTTAGACCGAGGAAGAGGTGGGAAGATGGCGTTGCAGAGGACGCGAGAGACATGGGGATTAGAAACTGGAGGAGGGTTGCAGTGGATAGAGTGGATTGGAGGTGGAGATTGGTGGAGGCCAGGGCCCGACTTGGTCTGTAGCACCATAGGAGGAATAACAAATGTGAGAGTATACATTCACTGAGAACAAACATTACACAAATCAAAATATCTATTTTGAAATATGGTAAGCTTCAGTAAAAGTTTATAAGGAATTATTTAATATTAACATAAAACATTTGCTGATATTTTATATCACCAGACAAAAGGCTTGCCGCATGACAAATGGTGCCAATCGTACACTCTAGTGTTTTTGGTGGCCCTAAAAAGGACCTGGTGGCGAGAAAGCTGAAGTTGGTCGTGCCGCGTTGAGATGTTCGGCGGCTGCGCCCGCTGTTCGTGGCATACTACAGTCCTCCTCTTCTTTCGGCATTGGTTGTAGAGTTGGCTGCTGGCCCAGCGACGGCCATCGCTGGCGCGGAACGGGCGTGCCAAGACGCAATAACGGCAGCGGTTCTATTCTTCGGCTGTTCCTTCCGGCTGACTCCGCCTGGATGTTGTCCGAGAGAGGAGAGGAGATGAAGTGCGTCCGATGGTGTGGCGATGAAGAGTGTGTAAAATTTTCTGCCGGCCTGGATTTTATTATCTAACCAGGATCGCTGATTGGCTCGCCCCGAATGCTGATGCCGGATTGGCTCGCTGTGTCCACCGCTGGTACCGGAGAGCAGATGTTCGCATACCGCTGCCGTCACAACTCCACCGGGTCTTGAATGCTCTCCGGTAGCCAGCCTACTGCTCTTCTCCAGATGTTGTGGAGGTGTCTGTTGGGCGCCATGTTAATTGGTGTGCCGGCTGGTAGCTCGCTGGCGTGGCTGGATCTTGCATCCGCAAGATGATCGTCGCCCCACGTTGGGCGCCACTTGTCACCGGACAAAAGGCTTGCCGCATGACAAATGGTGCCAATCGTACACTCTAGTGTTTTTGGTGGCCCTAAAAAGGACCTGGTGGCGAGAAAGCTGAAGTTGGTCGTGCCGCGCTGAGATGTTCGGCGGCTGTGCCCACTGTTCGTGGCGTACTACAGTCCTCCTCTTCTTTCGGCATCGGTTGTAGAGTCGGCTGCCGGCCCAGCGACGTCCATCGCTGGCGCAGAACGGGAGTATGAAGACGCAAGAACGGCGGCGGTTCTATTCTTCGGCTGTTCCTTCCGGCTGACTCTGCCTCGATGTTGTCCGAGAGAGGAGAGGAGATGAAGTGCGTCCGATGGTGTGGCGATGAAGAGTGTGTAAAATTTTCTGCCGGCCCGGGTTTTTATTATCTAACCGGGATTGCTGATTGGATCGCCCTGAATGCTGATGCCGGATTGGCTCGCTGTGTCCACCGCTGGTACCGGAGAGCAGATGTTCGCATACCGCTGCTGTCACAATATGTATTGATGTATATTTGTGTGTGTGTGTGTGTGTGTGTGTGTGTGTGTGTGTGTGTGTGTGTGTTGAAGCATGACTTGTTTTTGAGTTATTAAAATATTGAATTTTGTCCCTGTTAAGGGCGTCAACTGAAGCTGTACGAGTTAATTAATGATTGAAATATTTAAATTTGTCCCTTGTTAGGGCGTTATTTTAAGTACTACTAGTTAATTAGGATATTAAAATCTGCAAATTCGTATTACTTACCTTTAAAGGTAATGTACCAAGGTGTCGTCTGATGTACTTTGGCAGAGAAAAAACAACAGGTGGTGCAATGACAAACACATATTTATGTCTAATTAACACATTTTATTGTTATCTTATTTTGTCGTCAGATGATAGCAAAACTCCCACCTCAACAATTTCTTTTACTTTACATCGATAATAACTGCTGGATAATAACTTTAATTTATGTATTGCTCATTGTCTTCAAAAAACTATTATTTATTTTACATTCATTTAAATATTTGATTTTACGTTACTTCTTCTCAGAAAACACTGCTATTTATCTATTATACATGAAATAAAAACTTGAATTACTTATTGCTAATCATCTTAAATTATGATCATAATAATAATAATAAAACGACCCAGTTTGCTCATACTCACACCTCATTCATACAATTTTACCTCCCATTAATTTTCTTTAGGCCTTTTTTTTTAAATATAATTTCGATTAAATACAGTTACTTGTTGTAGCGGAGTCCTCGTCGACCACGTGACGCGTCCTATAATGTTTTTCACGTGATAGTCCTGAAGCGTGTTCTTTCACTTTTATAAAACTTTCACTTGTTTAACTGGATTAAATTGAAGTTCCACACTGTTTACATATTTTTTGGATACTGGATCGGTCGGTATATATTTTCAGGCTCGCTAGCCGGTTGTATTCATCCGGCTGCGGCCTATAGGTGAAGTCGACTGGCAGAACGTTACCAACGTGCCTCCCTACCATGGTTGTTCAAAACAGGAAACCACAGCCTGCTTATGACCAAACGTTCATCGCTGCACATGGGACACGGGCTAGCAATGCTCCCAAGATGATGACGATATCTCACTGCCACGGGTCACGAGTCTAAGGTGGACAGGGTCTTACCTAGACTTCCGCCAGCATCAAGCATGTGGCGATAGAAATTTTATATCTTCGACATCTTGGTAGCGTCCCTTCTGCGTGCATGCTATTGTTCGCGCGTTTGTGTGCGTAACACAACACTGAAATTCTTGGAATAATATTTGGTCTTACCACACCCGCTTGCAAAACCATAGCACTGTTCTTTGTTTGAATAAAACAGTACTTCGACTGGCATTTTCTGCGTTGATTACATATACATTCAATAAAAAATAAAATAAAATGAAATATCCCTTTTTCGCCCCATTACAAGACCCCCCCAATGAGAGGTCTTCTGTCAAAACAGAAGAACTCTCATTGCTAAACCCCTAAGAGGATCGGAGAGGATATGGTGCCAACAACCCCCCCGTTAACTCTTAACGCATCATGGGTAAACTACCCCCCTAGCTCGGCGACTATGGCTGCACCTGAACGAAATTACTGGACTTCTCTGTTCGAGATCCCAACACCATAAAATCGGACCGATACTCACCATAGTATACCTAACCTTCTAGCATTCCGCCCAAAAAATCAAAACCCTGGCCTTATACCATACCAGATCCTCAACCGATATGTTCCCCCTTTCATGCATACTGGGTCGCTTTTAGCAATTACTGGGTGCGTACACATTTTCGTTGTTAATTAAACACAAACTCCCTACTTCTTGACATCAACTCTCAAAAATAATTTCTCAAATCAATTACATAAGATGAGTCATATGGTTTACTTTAATTAGTGAAGTTAATCATAAAAATTTTTTTTTTTCTTTAAAAACATTCCCAAATTCTCCAAATGCATTTAATTTAATGAATAAATAAACAATGTAATAGTATAACTATATAGTAATATAGTAACCCATATAATAATAAACAAATTTATTATATTAAACTTATAATAAACAACCTATGACTACCATAACTTCGAAAATAGCTACACTTGATTACAAAGATAACATAAGATACACATCATGAATCAGCTGACACCTTCTCTACTTATAATGAACATTACAATTTACAATGACGTACATTAATGCAGATTTTTTTTTTTTCAAAAAAAATTTTAATTTCCCAAAATATTTCTTTTATCAATATCGAAAAAAAAAAAATTATTGAATTTAATTGAAGTAACAAAATTCATGAGTTAATCACTATAAACCTATCCTGGCTCTAACATCAGTTATCAGCTGATCTCTCTGGGTCAGGTGACTGACCTTGCCCTATATACACCATATAAAATTATACCATAAAAAACACAACATAAGTTCATAATCCTTACACTCTAACATAACAAAATTAATGACACAATAAGACATAATAAACAAAATCTGATAAACGTCTTCTCTACTTGATATAGTCTTTTCAGAATCAGTAAAGTCCTTTATGAAATTACTACACAGAGTATAACACATTTCAATCACTTACGTCTAAACAGACTATCTACTACAGTATTACTTCTTGAATCAAAATAAAATCATTTAGTTAGCTCGTCAGCGTCAATAAGTTTCAAATTTTAGTTCGTTACTCCCCTGAGTAACCCCCCTTACCACACACACTATGCCCCCCCTGAACTGTGGCGTTCAGTTGCTTCCACAAGGACTGACGTTTTGGAGGAATTTTGTCATCTCCTTGTCCTTGCTTCTGCGTTACATGTTTTAAAAAAAGTCAGATATCATAATATCTGGAAGTTTATATTTATAACCTTAGTGACGGGTCTATCACCTTTTTTACTGTTCCTACGCGAACAGAGTGATAGCCGCTGTTCCATAGTTCCGGGGATTTCCCCTAAGTGGCCCCCCGTTAATTTCAAAGTTCACCAATTTTAAGGACAACCAACTATGGTCAGTTCTACAATTGCTGCCCACAGCTGGCTGTCGTCCAAAACCACGATTAGTGCTGGAAAGACAGTAATCGCCCGAAAAAGCGGGGAAATCATCTTTCATTAAAATGTTTTTTCGTCATCATTTCTATACACTGTACGATAGCAATTAACATGAATATTATATTAACATATAACATAATATTATATAAGGTTGTACAGTGTATTTTACGCCCTATTTTAGGCCTCTGATGATGGTAACATGATGTTATCCATCAACACATGACACTATCTACAATGGTACATGCCACCACTGCAATAGCTTAACTAATAGCTAAACTTAATGTCCTTCTACTTTGCAGTCTCTACACGCCATAATTGATTTACACTTCGATTAACACCAAACAACCCCCCAAAATCACCCATTAATCTTGCATAATAACATAATAGAACATAATACACATTTACCTTGAACATTGACATTGTTACATTACTAAACAATTCTCCTTTAAATAATTTGTATAGAAAATTATAAACATTACAACTTGAAATTTTTATTAACTCTTTTATATATCATCATTTAATTATTTATCACTTACTACAATTATATTCCTCAAAAATTTCAAATTTATTATTAACCTTTATTTTACATCACATTTCAGTTATTATTACCTTTTAACTATGGTTTCTATTTAGTATAACTATCTCAAATTAGTTTCATCATTGAGTTTAAAATCTTTTCAACACATGTAAACATTTTACTCTATTTAACTTGTATTATGAAATTCATACTCACAGTACATCATTCAAAACATATGCTTCCTATTATTGACACAAAATTATAAACAATTCATCACCAAATCATGTACACATCTCCATGTACCTTCTGAAACAATAACGATAATATGATTCCACAACTAAATACATCTTACATTTATTCAATTACTGCTTATTATTACCAAGTTCAAATCTCAAAAATCATTTAAATTCATTAGCAAAATCTCTTTATATAACATTTTAAATTAATTAATTCATCTCAACTTATTTTAATTCCATCAATTATTTAAAACACAACATTACTTTAATTACCTTCTTCCAAAACAATTACAATTCACTGCTTTATCGCCTCTCATTATTTATTTAGTTTAACAAAATATTATTATTATTATTATTAAATTAATTTCAGCTACACACACATATTGTTTACCTACAATACATTTTACAACACAAACACAATTAATTTCACTCTAAATTTATTTACAATTCTTTGTCATTATTTTATTGTTTACCATACCTCGTTTTATAAAACAGTCCAATTTAAAACCATTAATTACATAGTTATATGCTCATGACCATTAATTGTTTTACCCCCATCATCGAACAAAAATCTGGCTTTACGTTTACACAGTTCATTTTTTATTAAACTCATTATATCATTTTTATTAATATAAAGACTATCCAAATTTTTATATTCTTCCACAATACCAACAGGATTATTCCATGTTATTAAATCATATAATTTATTATCATCGAGTATAGTCCAGTCACCCTTAGAGTTAACTGCATGGAAGTAGTACCGTCAAGGTCACTCACTTTCACTGCTTCTCCCTGTCACCTCCACGCCCCTCGCCCAGCGTTGTTGCCGGCTAGTACAGTGTGTAGCGTGTTAGCAGTGTTACGAAAGCAAATTTCATACATCCACCTTGTATTGCTTGTTTCAAATTTATTTATGCGTATCACGTAAATGATTTTTTTTTATCAGGAATAATTAGTTGTGGGTAACATTACTCAGTTAAATTCTGGGCGCCAGTATTTGAGCTATAAAAATTTGTGTGAGTCGGCAACATATTTTTTGTTGTCGCGTAAATATCTACAGAATTTCTATATTTGCGTTTCTTCTCTTTCTTTGGCTTCTTTTGTTACAATTTGCAGTTCTCTGAATCTACTGCACTTATTATACTGCACTGGTTTTTCTTATGTTAGAATCTAAAGCTTTTAGCAATACACACCCTAACTTTACGAAGTACCATTAGGTCATTTATTTTGTGTTTTCCGTACAGTGAACTTATTTAAAGTTTTACTGTTTTCTTCATGGGTGGTTATCCTACAGACTGACAGTTGTCTGAGAACGCTGACCTTGCCTGCTGTTGTCGCTTTAATTTTTTCATACTCACGGTCTTTTCCCTTTTGTAAATGAATCTGTTTTTGTTCTCTGCACGGTTGTTCCTAAGCCATATGGTTCGGAAGTTCTGTTAGGTATATGTACACATTTGGTATGCAAATTGCATATACCCTGTCGGCATGTCTTTTCGGTAAATATTGCTGTCTGACACTTTTATGAATGCCTTTGTCATTTTACACTCCCCTCAAAAATGTGTATGTTTACTGGCCGCGCTACTACCTTTCTTCCGTTGCACAAAGATAAATAGGACTGAGCAATTTCTGTAAACAAATTTGTCGCTGTTGTGGCAAAAGCCAATCCCATTTCAGTTACAGTACTGACTATTATTTATAATACTCATAAGGAATTCTATAGTTTGTAAAATAAGGAAAATTTTAATTATAAAATTTGTAAGGACAATTCATAAAATATAGAATTATAAATTTAATTTCTATATTTAAAGATTTATAATATATTGATATATGAATAAGGAATTTTAAATTTATTTCATGAGGCATTTGTATTTGTTGTTTATAAAATTATCCTTATTTTCTTAAGACATCCAACTCATTTCACGTTTAGACATACGATTATTTTTATGCTACTTGTGCATGTAACGTCTTATAGTATAGTTCTAATTTTTTTACTTAATTATTAATAAGCAGTGCTGGAAATAAAAATAGAATATTTTTCAGAGTCACGAATAGTGCGGTGTCTCTTCAATAATTAAATGGGGCAAGCTTAAGACACAGGATGCGTATGAAAATTCGTTCAAACAAACTATAGCTGACGCATCGCATTGAATGTTATGTATAAGTTATGGAAATTCATTGTTAATTAATTATTAACAATGTATTAATTGTGATGTAATTATTATTAAGAATTATTGACAATGTATGTATTAGAAACTTTCTCCCTATAAAATTTTACTTAAAAAAATACAGTAAAACGCAAGTTAACCTTACATTACACTACCTTACAAAACCAGAACAACTGTATGATACTCGTAAGATTTTAAAATGTTTTTTACATTAAATAACATTAAATTTTATCTGTAAAATTTCTGCAGTAGGCATCTATGAACCTTCAAAATGTATCGTTATTTTTTCAGTCTTCTATTGTCATTGATTTTATAATGTTCAACAGTTTAAAGCACAAAAAATGATTTTAATGGAAGCCTTATTGATAACAACAAAGTAAATATTTAATTTAAAAATCACTTTGTTATATTCTTTACATTAAGTAGGCCTACTCACTAGTGTAGCATTTTTCGGAAGAAAGGGAAACTGTTGCTTAGTGGCAACGCTGTAAGTAAGTGGTGTGACCTTGACGATACTACTTCCATGCAGTTAACTTTAGTATGATCTGTCATAGTCATGTCAATTACAGTTTCATTATCATTATTATCTACTGCTGTATTAGCTTTGTCATCAAGTAAGTAATCAGTCTCATCAATTGCTGTACTACCTTTTTCACAAGGTAAGTACTTACTATCACTAACTCTTTCCATATCTAACCTCTTTATTAATTCGTCATAACCTCTACTAACTTTAAATAACTTTACCTTCTTATCAACATCTCTTTCATCATAACACCAATTCATACTTTTGCTATCATTCCGTACAGAGGGTATTAAATCGTAAAAACGCCTACTAAGAATTAAAAAACTACTTAAAAACACATTGTTTTCCTGTAAGGGACTCTTGCCCTTCAAAAACATTTGTAACCAGCTTGGTTTACCATAAAACTGGGGAAAATCTACCCTCTGCCCTATATTCACAAAACCATTCTCTTCATACTCTCTCTCTAACTTACAAATACTGATCTCTACTCTGTCTGTCTGTCTCTCTCTCTCTCTCTCTCTCTCACTGTTTCTATATTATTATGATCGCTAATTATTTTCACGGTATTATTTTTATATATCTCGTTTTCAACTATCTTACTACTATTAGTTGTTAATTCATTTTCGTAACTAACACCTACCTTGTTGATGATCCCTTCGTAATTATTTGTTATTTTACTATTACCCTGGTCGTCTGTTATTTCGTCACATTCACTCGTAACTGTGTCATTTTCTACCTCCTCCTTCAGCGTTCTACTTTCGTTTACTTCATCTTGTATTTTATTTATATTTATAATTATCTCACCTTTCATTCCCGCAATAGTTTTATTCATACTTTCTAATTTATTGTCTATTTCTCTTAATTTTTTGTCTTGTTTGGTTATTTCTGTTTTCAGTTCTATGTTACTAGCATTTATTTCTGACTTAATTTCAATCTTAAATTCATTCAAACTCGTTTTTAAATTATCATTTTCTGATTTCATTTCAGTTTTAAATTCATTTAAACACGCGTTTAAATTATTATTTTCTGTTTTCATTTCAGTTCTCATTCCTGATATCATTTCCATCATCAACGCTAATTGGTTAAATATATTTGCATTATCGCTAATGGTCTACTACCTCAAATTCGTCTGTTGTATCGTCTGTATCATTTACGTGCTCGTCAGTATTTGTCGATACTAAACTGTCTTGCGTAACATTTAAAATTGACTCTTCTACATTTTCACATAAATTTGCACTCTGTTTTTCACTGTTTTTCTCTGCCATTTTCGACCAGGTTGTAAATTAATTCAATTTATATTAAATTAAAAATTAATTTACAACGTCAACTGTTACGGGCGCCAACTGAAGCATGACTTGTTTTAGAGTTATTAAAATATTGAATTTTGTCCCTGTTAAGGGCGTCAACTGAAGCTGTACGAGTTAATTAATGATTGAAACATTTAAATTTGTCCCTTGTTAGGGCGTTATTTTAAGTACTACTAGTTAATTAGGATATTAAAATCTGCAAATTCGTATTACTTACCTTTAAAGGTAATGTACCAAGGTGTCGTCTGATGTACTTTGGCAGAGAAAAAACAACAGGTGGTGCAATGACAAACACATATTTATGTCTAATTAACACATTTTATTGTTATCTTATTTTGTCGTCAGATGATAGCAAAACTCCCACCTCAACAATTTCTTTTACTTTACATCGATAATAACTGCTGGATAATAACTTTAATTTATGTATTGCTCATTGTCTTCAAAAAACTATTATTTATTTTACATTCATTTAAATATTTGATTTTACGTTACTTCTTCTCAGAAAACACTGCTATTTATCTATTATACATGAAATAAAAACTTGAATTACTTATTGCTAATCATCTTAAATTATGATCATAATAATAATAATAAAACGACCCAGTTTGCTCATACTCACACCTCATTCATACAATTTTACCTCCCATTAATTTTCTTTAGGCCTTTTTTTTTTTAATATAATTTCGATTAAATACAGTTACTTGTTGTAGCGAAGTCCTCGTCAACCACGTGACGCGTCCTATAATGTTTTTCACTTGATAGTCCTGAAGCGTGTTCTTTCACTTTTATAAAACTTTCACTTGTTTAACTGGATTAAATTGAAGTTCCACACTGTTTACATATTTTTTGGATACTGGATCGGTCGGTATATATTTTCAGGCTCGCTAGCCGGTTGTATTGATCCGGCTGCAGCCTATAGGTGAAGTCGACTGGCAGAACGTTACCAACGTGCCTCCCTACCACGGTTGTTCAAAACAGGAAACCACAGCCTGCTTATGACCAAACGTTCATCGCTGCACACGCTGGGACACGGGCTATCAATGCTCCCAAGATGAAAACGATATCTCACTGCCATGGGTCACGAGTCTAAGGTGGGCGGGGTCTTACCTAGACTTCCGCCAGCATCAAGCACGTGGCGATAGAAATTTTACATCTTCGACATCTTGTTAGCGTCCCTTCTGCATGCATGCTGTTGTTCGCGCGTTTGTGTGCGTAACACAACACTGAAATTCTTGGAATAATATTGCGTCTTACCACACCCGCTTGCAAAACCATAGCACAGTTCTTTGTTTGAATAAAACCGTTCTTCGGCTGAGACTTTCTGCGTTGATTACATATTATAATATCACTTGTACGTACCTCTCTGTCCTTCCTCTCTTTAGTTATTTAATATGCCAATTTCTTCTGTATCTTAATTTATTAGTGGTCGTTATATAGTTAATTATGATTACCTTATCTCTCTATTTAATCTAAAAGTGTCGGTGTGAATGATACTTATGTATGTTGGGTATTATTCAAAATTTCCGCTCAAGCCTATTCTGCCTTGCAGAGAATAAGAGAAATTTCGTATGTAATTCTCCTCTCTTTAATACTGGAGAAGCCCGCAACTAGCGCTGCAGTTCCAAAACAAAGGAAATTTAGAGGTTAACCCACCGCGTACGGTGATTAGTGGTTAAACTCTCTATCGGTTTGTTTATGATTCACACTTCATTATAAAATACATAAATAATAAGATCTTGAAATTATGCAATGATTCTTTATTAGTTCAAATATATAACATCCAATAAGATTGTTTTTACTTGAGATACGAAAAGGCTATAAGTCTGACTTAATCGATTATCGATCGGTACAATGTTTTATATAAAATTCAGTTATGATTGTTTTTATAATTATTTTTAGATACAGGGTATGAAGGTTCTTTCAACTGCTGGGAAGATTAAAAAATACATAAATGGGAATGCAAGATATTACAAGATTAAAGTTTATTAAATTTTATATTATTTAAATAATTGAAGTTTACCGTTCACTGGACCAGGCGACTCGGGAAGGCTGTTCGCATCTAACCTTGTTAGTGGTCGTTCAGTATCAAACGCAGATGAGATGATTTTCTTCAGTCTTGTCTTCAAAGTTGTAATAAAAGTGGAATCCTTGGTCCTGGGTTGATGCAGAAATATCGCTCCTTTTGTTCACCAATGGCCAAACTTGTGATTACGTGCTTCGACAAACTCCGAATCCGAATACGTTTTTCTATTGTATGATGTAAACTGCGATGTCCAATGTGATTTGATGGTTATTCTATTTTCATTTGGTTTAGATGATTAAATCCTTATTCAGGCAGTTCTTTATCTGGTTTTATTACTTCATTAAATTAACATTCATTTCATGATCTGATATTGGGCAATCCAAGTCATTCCCTTGAGTTTAATTACTTATTATCGTTTTGTACTATACAATTAGACACTTTGGTTAATGTTTATTTGGCCCAAATTATGGTAATTAGTCCTTCATTGATTGTGAATGTTGATGTTAATAATTTAGATTAATTCAGGTTTTTATTGACCATCTCTCGTGGTTAAACTCTTCCCGTGCATGTCATAAAATTCAATAATCGAAATCAACAAATTATATTCATTTTGTCGTCCATAGCAACAAACGTTTTTATTCTTATTCAATATTTTGTTATATAGTAATAATTTCATATATTATTCTTCCACTCATCAAAATAATTCCTTACTAAACTTCCATTATATCAGAATATAATCTTATTTATAGCTTGTTTACTAATTCCTATATATTCTGTTGGTTTTTCACTCTTAGCCTGTTTCTTTTAATAAATATTATTTTTTCGATATCAAACATTATCTATCGGTATCATTGCACTATGGCATTATCATAATTTGTTTAGTTTGAGTTTGTTTATTATTTATAGTTAATTATTATTGGTTTCTACCAACTCATTGAAATATATTTAGTATTTGTTATTACATTCTTTACCTAACCTTTCTGATCTGAGTTATTATACAGTGTTATTGGCTGTTAGGCCTATTATTATACCTTGATCTACTTTTGAATTTAACCTGTTAACAACTATAGCCTTGTTATACAAGTTTACAAACATAATCAACTTTTAACTACGTACACATACACAAATAATTATCTTTCTGATATCTAACAATAACTTTATCTTGACCTATAGATAACACATAAGAAAAATGAAATTAATTAATACTCATTAACTGAGTTCAATCACAGTTCTACAACAGTAAACGAATAATACATATTACTTCATTATTTGATATTCTATCAACAAGTAAACCTTCATATGATAACACAAACTATAACATCATAGTTATGATAACAACATAACATTATACAATTCATAATAAGTATTTTTGAGTAACTTATAACGTACATTATTGACTCATTCTTATCTATTTTCACACCATCAATTACTTTAAAATAGTCAATATTAGTTTTTCTTTCTTAAAAATTTTATCAATGTTTTTTATTTATTTATCTCTCACTGAACATTGAGATTTATCACTATTATCTTTATTACATGCTTATTTTTTATTATTATTACTACCTTGCATTCTTATTACTTTTATACAATGATGAATTTATTTCTCTGACCCTTTTA
The DNA here is from genome assembly GCA_034769895.1 of Magicicada septendecula. NCBI lineage: Eukaryota > Metazoa > Arthropoda > Insecta > Hemiptera > Cicadidae > Magicicada > Magicicada septendecula. Next base: position 179,233,937 of record CM068370.1, read on the forward strand.
TTAGTGTGGGATATTAATATTTACTTCCCTATTCTATTTTTAATATTTTTCTTTATGTAACGTCGGGGACCGCATTTCTGTTGCGTTACAATATACATTCAATCAAAAATAAAATAAAATGAAATACCCCTTTTTCGCCCCATTACAGTGTGTGTGTCTGTGTGTGTGTGAACATAGCTAAGATCCCCTTTGCTTTCCTCTCAAGAATTATGGTTAGCAAAACGAACTACTACCTGGCTGGTAAATAATCAATAAAGAAATAAAATTCTAAAAAAAAAACAACCAAGATATTTTATTATAAACTTAAAGTTCTGTAAAAACAGAGTTTATGGTATTATACATATAGTTTTTTTTTAAATTGTAGCTGTAGACAGATCTTCATGTCCTTGTAAAGCAGTAGTGTCACTGGTAGTCGTTACTGAAATTCTGAAACATAGTACAAATTTATATTTAATCATTATAAGTACAATTAAAATTCATGGGCTTTGTATACTTGTAGTGTTGCAATTATTCAAAACCTTAAAATAAAATTAGTAAACAGTATAAACGTTAGGACCATTATAACAAGGACAAAGCCCACTTTACTTAATTTTTAAAAGGATGAGTATTACTTATCTTTATAAGTATTCCAGGTATATTAATTATTGAGCGTCAAATATCTTCACAAAACCTGTGAAGTAATACTGTATTATATGATATTACATGCATAATTATAGTGTCCTGTATTTTATGACTAATGGCAATACCATTTATAATAAAACATGTTTCCATTATCTTAGAAGAAAATATTGTAGAAAAAAACGGAAGAGTTAAAAATATCAAAAAATAATTTACAAATTTGTATTATAAACTGCAATGTATGTTTCTCTTGAAACTTAAGAAAATAGTATGTTCTTCCAAATTACAACTTATTTTTTGTTTCCCACAATTTTTAAGATGACAGTATGCTAATGAAGAGTACATAACTGATTGTCTAAAAAGGCAACATATACAGCATAAATGGGAAAGTGAATGCCCAACAAATAGGACAGCGAGGATTTAGATGGTTCAGTGCCATATTCTGTAAGAACAATCATATCTAGCCATATAAATTTTTTTAGTGAAACAGATGGGCAAATAAAGAGGGCACCAAGAAGATCATGCTAAGAAGGAATAAGAAGGGTCTTGAAACATTGTAGTTTGGAAGAAGAGGACAATCTGGCTAGGAATAAGTGGATGTTTAGTATGGTGATGAATCAATAGCTGCATTTTAAAACCTGATAAATATATGTAGCACAAACACAATATTTCTTTTTCAAATAGAATAAAGTATGTGTAATTTGTCCATACCAATGCAGAAACAGTTAAATTTTAATATTTACTCACTTCTCTTGCTAATTCCGTAAGATGCAAAGCCATAGCCTTTCCTGTCTCTTGAACAAGACTGTAGAAATACCCTTTCTTTTTACTTAACAAACTAAATGGGTGATCAAACTCCTATAAACATAATCAAATAATTTTTATCATTTATAGTGGCATACCTAACTTCATGTTACTAATGTAACTTAACTTATAACTTAACTTAACTTCATGTTACTTAATGTAACTAATGTAAACTTATAATAAACATGGGAAACTACTATTATAGTGGTTATAAACATAGTAACTGCATAACAGTTTGTGAGACATCAATTGCAAATTTGAATTGCTAGTAACGATCATCAGATCTGTTTCAATTTTGCAAAAGTTACCATCCCCTTGGTGCTTCAATTACACCATCCTCATGGTATTTCAATTACAATATTTTATAGAAAACCAGAAGCACTCTTAATTTTGATTGACCAATTGAGCTCACAGTCAAAACAATAAGAGTAACTAAAATTGAGAAGTAAATTTTAAAATTTTAAGTAGTTACTGTGTTCATAAGTGTAGTGCACATTCAGAGGCCATTCAAAAACTAATCAGATTGAATTTAGGGACCTTAAATTCAATATGATGCTACTCTCCATTTCAAAAATATACAATCAAAATGAAGAAAATTAAATTTGTCTAGTGGAGAATAAACTTATAATAAAATAAAAACATTGTAAAAGCTTTAATTTAATGTTTTTTTATTTTGTGAGAGAAATTAAGACAATCCTGTTAAAGAGCATATTTTTATGCCTATTTTTTAAACTTATATTTTTACATACTAATAATTTATTAATATATTCATAGGAAACCAGTATTTCAAAGAACACTTAATTTGTTAACAATACTTACTTTGTTAATAATACTTAAAGTGTTAATAACAATGAAGGAAAAGTGTAATGAAAGTGTGTACATCAATCACAATTTGTATGTTCTACGATGACACTTGCCTTAGACACACACGCACACACATATTTAATATGCTTTCATGTGAGCAGAGTATTCACCCCTACTAATTGTTTTTTACACTTAGATGATGCAGGGAAAATGGATCTTACAAGAAACAAATACATAAAGTTGAAACAATTCTATGTTGCATAATACATCTGTTTATTCTTTTAATTTCTGTACTAAGTGGGAGTTTAACATTATTTATTAACATACTCTTAAGTATTTAAAGACGACTGTTTTTATTTATAGTATCAGCTAATTCTTGTAAAGCATTTTTTTTTTGTATTTGGATCCTGTTATTTTCAAACAATGTTAATAAAAATGGAATATTCTTTGATGCTGTTTAATGGAATATTCTTTAGGTATTACTTACTCTCATTTGATGACATTATAAAAGTTTGTGGTCAGTCCAAAATAACTGTAAATCAGCAGAAACACACACACACACACACACACACACACACACACACACACAATGCAAAATACATTCTCATCACAAAATTTTAATGTATCAAAATGTAATGTATCCTTTCCCTGTGTAATCGTCATCATTCTTGCCTGTGCAATTGAACCTGTGTAAACTTTAAGGTTCAATTCTCATTCAAGCATTAGAACTATCGTGGCACAAAAGAACATTGTTTCTTTGGGATTTAGCTTTCAATACACACTCAGTATAGAAAAAGAACACACACTATCACCAAGAACACAACAGTTTGAAAGTGACCTAAATTTACATAGCAAATCATTGAACTAAACACTGTTCTTAAAAACTGTGTTAGTTTAATGTTGCTTTAATCTGCCCATAGTTGAAGGCATTCAAAATACCTTAAATTACTGTCTGAAGACAAGTTACATATGGCATTACTTAAAACTAACGAACATTTTAATTGAAGAGTTTTAAACTTTAAATGAAATGAGTTAAAATAAAATTTACATGTAGTAAATACAGTATATTGACACTTGTTCATACATACCACAACACTGCCACTGTCCATGACTAGAACTTTATCTGAATCCATAATGGTGTTTAGTCGATGGGCGATAGTTAACACTGTACACTGAGAAAATTTATGCCTGATAGTAGACTGAATTAATGCATCAGTACTGAAAACAGTAATACCATATGATTTTTTTATAGTATAGTATATTTTTTCTTCAGATGTCACATATTAATTAAAACGAATTCTTCTCTCTTATTCTCTAACAGTATACTGTACTGACAGTCATATACAAGAAAATAAAATGTAAACAATATTTTGCTTGAAACATCCTATTGCATTGGTTCTATATCCAAACAAAGTATTTATATCCTGAATATAAATAAGTACTAATAAACAGATAGGTAACTCTTAGTTACCTTACTCTAGTTATTCTTGCTAAAATAACAAGAACGTGATAAAAAATTACTGCAAACTTGACAAATTCATTTGATTTATGCCCTATAAAAAGCAATTTTTTATACAGAATGTGTGTGTAAATACACACAGTTTTATGTACTTCATTCTTGAAGAGCAAGAATCCTAATACAAATAAATAAATATATAAGAATTATTTGTTTTCCAATAATATACTATAATTAAATATTTTTATTAGAGAATGGATATGGATTATTACAATATTAATAAATTCCTTTATATGTGCAAAGGAATTACTTGTCATTATGTGAACTGTGATATACTATAACTGCAAAAGATTCTGAAATAGAGCCATAAGTATACATAATAATTACATATTACATATGTACATAAGTGTATTAAAAATTAATTAGATTAATTCTAGTACTTGGATACAAATTGGATTAAATTAAACAAAATTGTTTGACACATATTTTATTAATTTAGGACAATAAACCAATGTCATATAATTTAGATGATTACGGAGTAAAATGGAACAGAAATTCTCACAGTACTGAATAGATCATCCCTAAAGATAATATTCACAAGGCACTATGTGTTACATGCTTTCTAGTTTAACTGTACCATATAAATAAATAAATATGTCATAGTTGTTTGTTCTCTTTTCTTTATGCAATTGTTTATTACAGTAAATTGTATTAATGCAATAAATAAACTGATGCATTCAGAAACATAAAACCATTTGCTAGTATTCATGAAATACAACACTGTAAAAGAGCAATAAACAGAACTTTTTAAAATTTAACAGAATACTTTTATATACCAAACCCTATAAGTCAATATACCCTGCAAAAACTTTTAGTTTTTTTAATATACAAATACAATAAAAATTATCTTAATAAAAATAAATATGTTTTTCTATTGTTTGGTTTATTATATTTGCAAAGCTATGCATGCCATTTACTTTCCTTCAAGTAATAATTATTTATATTTATTAAATAATGTAATATCTTCAAATAAATTTGAAGATATTTCATGGGAGACCTGCAGGAAACTCAACGAGTTTCTTACAAAGGAATAATTATTAAATAATCTAATTCAATTTACGATTTCCTAAATGCTGCAGACGAGATTTATGGTTTTACGTCTTGAATTACAACAAATGTATTTTTAATGATATCTGTGTACAATTCATTAATGTACAATGGATTAATGCATTGTAATATACAACGCATTCATTGAAACACATCATGATTAACACAGTATGAGAAGCATGGGAAACTACATATGCCATTATGCAGCATGATCCCTGAAATATTGTTACGACATCACAGAACAATCTATGTGTTTATCGAACGTTTCAGAGGGATCCGGAATGTAATGCGGTGGTGTACGTGACTCACGACGCATTCGCGAGAGTTTTATCCATTATCTAAGCAAGAGAAAATGTCTCGGTTAGTACAGGACATGTTGACAGAGGAAGTAATCGAACCTTCGTCAAGTGCTTGGTCTTCTTCTGTAGTGCTGGTAGCAAAGAAGGATGGTGCATTACGTTTCAGTGTAGACTACCGGAGATTAAATGACATTACAAAGAAAGACTGCTATCCATTACCTTGCATTGACGATACACTTGACACATTGTCCGGAGCACAGTGGTTTTCCACATTGGACCTGAAGAGTGGATATTGGCAAGTGGGTCTTTATCAAGAAGACAAGGAAAAGACCCCTTTCTCGACCCCAAGTGGCTTATTCCAATTTAACATCATGCCATTTGGACTCTGTAATGCACCGGCAACATTTGAAAGATTGATGGACCTGGTACTCCAAGGCCTGACATGGAAAACTTGCCTTGTTAATTTAGACGTTGTCATAGTCATCGGGAAGACTTTCAAAGACCATTTGGAAAACCTTAAGGAGGTTCTAACTAGAATTCATGGTGCACAACTGAAGCTGAGCCCGAAGAAGTGTTCTCTATTCCAGAAGGAAGTACAGTATCTGGGCCATCTAGTTTTGCCAGCGGGTGTTAGCATGGATCCTAATAAAGTAGACACCGTAAGAGGCTGGCCAGTGCCGAAGAGTAAACACGAACTCGGAGTTTGCTGGGTTTATGCTCATATTACAGACGTTTTGTGAAAGGCTTCGCTACTATTGCTAAACCACGACATGAGCTAACGGAAAATAAATGAAACTTCAAGTGGTCGAGAGAGTGTGATCAAGCATTTAGGACTTTGAAAATTGCATTATGTTCGCAGCCAATTCTCGCTTTCCCAGCTTCCGAAGGGAAGTACATTGTGGACACAGATGCAAGCAATGCTGGTCTAGGAGCAGTTTTGTCTCAAGTGCAAAACGGTGAAGAATGAGTAATAGCGTATTACAGCAAGACACTTTCTAAACCAGAGAGAAATTATTGCGTTACAAGGAAAGAGTTGCTGGCAATCATCTGAGCGTTGGAGCACTTCCATAAATACCTCTATGGAAGAGAGTTTTCACTACGTACTGACCATGCCACACTTGCATGGCTCTTGAGATTTAAAAATCCAGAAGGACAGTTGGCAAGGTGGCTTGAACGTCTGCAAGAGTACAACTTCAAGGTACAATATAGACGGGGGTCACTGCACGGTAATGCAGATGGCTTATCACGAAGACCGTGCCCGGAAGACTGCCCACATTGCCCCAGAAAGGAAGAACAAATCTCAAGTGAACATGTTCAAACCACCACTGTAGAGTTCCTGCAGACGGCTGGACAACACAAGACTGTCGACAAGAACAGACGAATGATAAAGACATTGGACCGATCTTGACAGCAAAAGAGGAAGGTCACCACCCAGATTGGCAAGATATCTGCCATGGTTCCGAAGTGCTGAAGGGCTACTGGGCACAATGCGAATCCCTTACCATAGAGAACGGATTGCTGAAAAGGGCCTGGGAAAGTGCAGATGGACGAGACGTGGTCATGCAGTTGATAGTTCCTCAAAGTAAAGTGCAGTTTGTGTTGAAAGGGATGCATGATGGGACGTCTGGAGGCCATCTTGGCATTACCAAACCATTGACAAAATATGGAAGCGATTCTATTGGCTTTATCTTCGCCACGACGTAGAGGAATGGGTTCGGACATGTGAAATATGTGCTGCAAGCAAAGGCCCACAAACCAGAAGCAGGGAAAATGAGACAGTATAACATTGGACTGCATTTTGAGAGAATTGCCCTATGGCAACACATTGCCATACATTGCTGGACCATTCCCAGTTACTGATGATGGAAACCAGTAAATCATGGTTGTAGATGACTACTTTACTAAGTGGGTGGAAGCCTACGCAATTCCAAATCAGGAGGTTACCACTGTGGCAAAGCAGTTAGTTCACAACTTCTGTTGCAGTTATGGAGCCCCTATGGAAATCCATATGGATCAAGGGAGAAATTTTGAATCAGGAGTTTTTAAAGAATTATGCCGTCTACTCGGAATTTGAAAGACCACGACAATGCCTCTGCATCCTCAGTCAGATGGGATGGTTGAGAGATTCAATAGGATACTTGAGCAGCATCTTTCGAAGGTTGTTGACGAGAACCAAACAGACTGGGACCAATGTATACCACTATTCCTCATGGCATATAGATCATCAGTACATGACACAACTGGCATGACTCCAGCAAAATTGGTGTTTGGGTGGGAGATTCGTCTTTCTGGGGACTTAATGTTTGGATCAGCTGAGACTCAGTCCCAAGAGCCACAGAACTATTCTTCGCAATTAGAAAACCAACTGTGAGAAATGAATCGCTTGGTAAGAGGACGGCTGCAGATTGCCAGTGATAAAACAAAAACTCGGTATGACATTCGCAGCAATAGTGTGGGTTTCCAAGAAGGAGATCAGGTTTGGTTGTTCAACCCAAAGCGCCATAGTGGTAGCTCACCTAAGCTTCAGTCTAACTGGGAAGGAACCTACACTGTGAAAAAAAAGGATCAACAGGAAGGACAGCGAAAGTTCAAGGTCGCCCACCTAGTTCGCCTGGCTAAGTATTACTTCAGAGACGGTTTGCCAGTTTGGGACGAACAGGCTTAAGGAGGGGGCAGTCTTACGACATCACAGAACAATCTACGTGTTTAGCGAACATTCCAGAGGGATATGGAATGTAATGCGGTAGTGTATGTGACTCTCAACGCATTCGCGAGAGTTTTCTGGAAGCCACCAGCTGCGCGGACTGTGTCAAGGCCGCAATTAATTACGTCATACTCACTGGCGTTAACACGCATTTTGGAATATTCTGGTCTGTGACCTTGGTATAAATACAAGGCAACAGCGACCTTAGTTTTTCAGTTATAGTCGCGTTATATTACAGTGTGGTTCGAGAGTTATTATCGGGCGATATTACTAGGTCTATTCAAGTAGTTATTAGTTTAGTGTTGTGTTTTATAATTGGACAGTATATTGTAATACAACTGTGTTTTAATATTAGTTGACATTTATTTGCATGTGAACAATTTTTATTTGATTTGTTGTAAGAGACTTTGTTGTTAATTACAAACTGTTTAACTGTGAAAATTAAAGCTGGTGATTAGTGACTTAATTGGTGTCTTGTATTTTGTTTTCCACTGTACCTACGACGATCAAGTAGACCGTCGTAACAATATATTTGTATGATTCACTCAATAATTTGAAAACCATTAATGATGGAACATTGCGAGTTATATATTAAAATAAAATTTGAACCTTTCTGTATAATTCACAAACCTAATGTTTAGTCTATCTTGAATAGGGAAAAAGTTTCTTTCAGGCTACATTTATTGTTCATAAATGAACAAAAATTAAAATTTGACATTAAGTTTTATTTTTTATTTTGTTATTACAAGGATATTATTAAATTTAAATGGCATGTACACCATTTACGTGATCTGGACTACATGTACAAAAGAAATTATTGTCAAGGAGCAAGAACATCTTACGTAAGGAAAGTTCGTATTTTAATATGTACTAAATTGAGTGTGCAACGGATTTATCACATTTTTTATTTTTACCAACTCAGTTTTTTGGCTAAATTTAATTAAAACTTACTGACACAACAGTCTATTCGATCGTCGTAGGTACAGTGAAAAACAACAAAATACAAGACACCAATTAAGTCACTAATTACCAGCTTTAATTTCTACAGTTAACAGTTCATAATTAACAACACAGTCTCTACAACAAATCAAATAAAAATTGTTCACACGCAATAAAATGTCCACTAAAATTAAACACAATTGTATTACAATTACCGTCCCATTATAAAACACAACACTTAACTAATAACCACTTGAATGCGCACAGTAATTTCGCCCGACAATAACTCTCGAACCGTGCTGCCAATATATCGCACTAATACTGAAACTTAAGGCCACTGCTGCCATGTATTTATATCTACGAACACACACCAGAATGTTCTTAATTGCGTCTTAGCGCTCGTGTAAACTACATAATTAACTGCAGCCTTGACATGGTCCGCGCGGCTGGTGCCTTTGAGAAACCTCTCGAAAATGCGTTGACATGAACGTACCCCACACGCGTTACATCGAGATTCATCTGGCACATTCGACAAACACGTACATTGTTCTGTGAAGTCGTAACACTGCCCCCTCCTTAAGCCTGTTCGTCCCGAACTGGCAAACCGTCTTTGAAGTAATACTCGACCAGGCAATCTAGGTGGACATCCATGCGAAAGATAATTCTCCCGTTCTTCCAATACAGTCTCGTGTGATCCGAACCTCACATTCCCAGGAATGTGAGTCTTCCACTCAACCACTAGTTTTGCTGGAATCATTCCCATTGCATCATGTACTGATGACCTAAACACCACTGGCCGATCCAAGTTTGTTTGGTTCTCGTCAACAACCTCTTGTGTAACCTCATCTTCAGCCACTTTGCCCTCGGGCGCTTCTGTCAGCTGAGGAACAAGCAAGAGTTTTGTCTTGACACCCATAGTTGGCTTTCCAATCACTTCTTTTGTCGTTACACTTATCTGTATTTCCTCTGCTAGTTTTTCCTCCATTTCCACTTGCAATAGGGAGGGTTCCTCTTGACTAGACCTGTTGACTTTTTCTTCGACTACTGCCACTCGCTTAATCGAATGGCTGTCATTTTAGCCATGCAAAGCTTTATCTTCTCTTGGCCAACCTTCAGGAAATTCTCTCTTAAGTCCACAATGAATCCATAGGCATTCATAATGTCCGTGCCAAGAATCACTTCATCGACGATGTCTGCAACGATCATTTGGTGGCTAAACTCGAGAAGACCCAAGCGTACACGTATGTCTACCTTTCCTAGCACCTTGACGGGGCTTCCAGTCACAGTCTGTATTGTACAAGAGATAATTAGAGGCTGGCAGTTGCTGACTAAGTCAGGGTGCACAATGGACACTGTTGCACCCGTGTCAACTGTAAATGATGTTAGTTTACCTGCCGCAAATCCATTAACGTTCAAGTTTCCACTGGTCTTATGTAGTGTGGAAACTGTGTGCTGTTCTGGGGCTTTACTTCTCCAATTGGTGTGATCATTCTCTTCTCTTGGTATCTTCTTCTCCCAACAGTCTACCTGTAGATGACCATGTTTTCCACAGTTGTACCATTTCGGTCTTCTGTCTTTTTCAAATCGTTGCGACTCTCTTGAACTTTTGAATTGTTTGTCCAACAACATTGTTTTTCTGCACCCATCGTAACGGCAATGTGATGGCAGAACCCCATTAATGTAGCGGGAAGCTGGCTTGGCAGCTTCAAACTCTAGGGCATGAACAAGAGCTTCTGAGCTATTTCGGTGTCTTGCCATTCGTAACACTTGCTGAAGTTCACAATCTCCGATGCCATCAATAAATGTCTGCACCCCAAACCTTATTCGGAAGTCTTCTGGTGCTTCAGGATAGGCCAATCTAATCAATCTGTCGATATTTCCTTCAAACTCTTGAAGACTCTCCCCGGAACGTTGTCGTCTTGTTCTCAACTGGGTGCAGTACACATCTCGCAAATGTTTATCACCATACCGTAATTCCAGAGCCCTTTTCAATTCAGCATAGGTGTTTTGGCTGTCAGGTGGCACTTTCTGTAGTAATTCTGCCACAGATCCTTTTAATGCAAGAACGAGTGAAACAGCCTTGTCTTTCTCTGTCCAATTATTTGCACATGCAGCAGCTTCAAATTGGCGGAGGTACGTTGCCCAGTGACTGCTTCTGTTAAAGGTTGGAGCTTTGACATGAACTGTCCCTACTGCAGGCAAAGTGACTTTTTCTATTAACTTATTTTCTGCATCTTTTTCTGTCTTTATCATTGGTACAGTCTGTTCACAAAGTTGTTTTGGTTGTAACTTCAGACACTGCTCGACTTCATTTTTAATCTGCTCTTTCATATTTGTAATCGAGTCTTCTATTTTTGTTGACATACCTTTTTCTACACTCGTGACTGATTTTTCTACTTCAGCTATTTTTAATGTACCTCTGATATTTTAGTAACTTGTTTATTAAGCTCACCTCGTAGGAGACTCAATTCTGCGGTACTATGTTCTTGCATCTGTTTCTGCTCCTGTATTAATGCTTTGATTGTAATGGGACAGATTAGGGGAATAAATAATTTTAATAAGTTTTAATTCAGTCAGTGTTCAACCTCTGGGGAACCTCTGTTAACCCACATGCTTACAATTTCATTGTAAAACACTCGTCTGTGTTTGCGTCTGGCGTCAGTCTGACTAGACGTGTTACACAATCACCCTACAACTCAGGACATCCATGAATTACAGAAAAACACGTAATTGTCACAAGCCAGTTGCATCAGGCGGCAACAGCTGCAGTAGTTGTTGGCCCCGTTTAAACCAGCCAATCAGAGAAGGCGTTATAAATTACGAACGCTTCGCGGCCAATGCCCGACGCCTTGTGCGTATGCAACCCGCGGGAAATAACAAGCTGTGTAAGGGGGCGAATTGGAAGGTTTTTTATTTTTTATTAATCTTGGTTTTGATTTTGTTAAAAGTGTACAATTCACTTCATATATGGGAGCTACCACAGTTTAATTTTATATTAATATAGATCACCCATTCAATCACTTTTAAATTGGCAGACTTCACCTGTAAGGAGCCTCCAGTACAGCAATGCACATTGTTAGCCAAAACAATTGCCAGACGCATTGCGTAACCACCCAGCAGCAGCCTTGTGACACAGTCTACAGTCTGCAGTTTGGTATCAGAGAGTAAACAGCACCAGACAATAAAGTTGTGAATTTAAAACAGTGGCCTCGGGTTTACCAGATAGGCCGTTACAACAAATTCGGCCTATCTTAGAACGTGTGAAAACAGTTATTAAAAGTATTAACATTGTACAAACAAAAAGTTTGCCGCCTAGTCGACTAATTACCATGGCCGCAGCTGGCTAAATACAACCGGCTAGCGGGCCGAAAATTCCATCTGACTGTAACAGCATGCCTAAAGAACTAAAATATAACTCAAAAGTAAAGTGATATACAAGTGATTCAGTGTAACTTTCAAAAATCAATGAAACAATAACATTTTTTTCGGGAAAGAAATCGTGTGTGTAACGCGCCATGAGGTTGCAGGAGACGCCATGGTAACTGTAATTGTATCTAACCCAAAATTGTTGTGATCATGTATAAAAGGGGGTTTTGAAGAAATTACATATATAAAGAGGGGTTTCGTATGAATGAGTGGATGGGCAATCTGGGTCGCACTTTAATAGATTTCTAAATATATTAGAATAAAACAATGGTTAAGTAAAATGTGTATGTAGTATCTGTCTTTTAAAAGGAGAAAAGGGAGCTGTAATATGTGAATTGAGGTAGAAGGAGGAGTAAGTGTGTGTTTTAAAAGAAAATAACCAATGCAATTAAATTAGATTTGTTTCAAATGAAAAGCGAGTCGAGTATGTTATTCAGATAACCTGAAGGTCATATTTGTATTTCGCAGTTTCGTGCAACGGACCTTGGCGTAAGAGGTGAGTTTTAAAATGAATAAAAGTTTAATAATTAAATGTATTAAAATAAGATAAGTACAATTTGCGCCCGAAATAACAGGGACAAGAAAGTACAGCTGTCAGTTGAATAGCAGAGAGTTGGATAGCAGTTGTCAAACAGTTCAGATCAGTTTCATAGTGAAAAAAAAATTACAACAGCGGCCTCGGAAATTTCGGTAGGTTGAAGCGATAATAGTAGCCTAGACCTGCCGAAACGTATTGCAATATTAACGAATTAGTGAGTGTGAAATAAAATGAATTCGGCGAGTGGAAAGAATTAGAACAGTGTTGAGCGGGGACAAAAGTGAAAGTGAGGTGAGAAAGATGGCAGGACTATGCGAATCGCATGTGCAGGTATTCTAAAAATAATCATTCTGATTAACAGTTTTGGATATTTCAAATAATAAAGAGCTCTTTAATGAAACGGGGGGTATTAAGGAATTGTACAGAGTAAGAGAGCCTGTGTGAGTGGGAAAAATATCAAAGTACTGGTTAGCGAAAAGAAATTAGTATAAGAAAATTTTACATAATAGAAATAAGATGAAATAACATGTTACAAGGAAAAGAGAAGTTCATTTCTGAGCAATAAATAAGATGATTATTACTAACCTAAATATGTGTTAAGCTTAGTCATTACGCCATAACCATTTCCTAGTCTTCTGTGCTGAAAAACTCGTCTAACGTTCCGGGGAATTTTCTGAAGTAAGGGTGGTCAGATAGCGAGATTATTTAAGTTTTTATAAGGGCAAGAGTGTAGAGGTTTCCATATCTATCCTTTTAAAGATATTGGTGGCGGCCCTAAAGTTTTTTTTGGTGTTTAAAAGGTAAGTCTAATGTGATTATGAAGGTAAGTAATATTCTGGCAGCAGTTATTTTTATATTATTTTAATTGTAAAAAAAGTTATTTCGTTACATGGTGTCTTCTGTTTCACGTTGAGATGTTCTACATTAATACATAATAGAAATGCAAAATAAAAGTGAAGGAACTTCTACTTACCATCACTCCGTAACCTCGGCTTCAGGGTTGCGTCATACGTACGTTAGGATACAAGCACAATCTTTAAGGTTGCGTAAATAATTTACATGACACATGTTTGAGAAGAGAATTACCTTTCACTTTAATTTTGACTCATTCGAAATTTCTTTACATTCTACGGCATCTGAAATAATTCTGTGAGAAAAAAATCTATTGCTTGGTACATACTCAGCGTTCTTACTCTAACTTATATTCTAGCTTACCTTATACTTATACGGACATACATACAGAGCCCAGCCTGCATATTTTACACACACACAAAATTTATGATGCCCTTAACATTTTTATAATAATGATAAATTTCCCCCCCACGCCGGCCACGCGGTCTTCGCACACACTCATCGTTTTAATTAAATTTTTGAGTTCTGGGTGTCCGAAAAAAAAATACTCGATTTGCTTCTATCGTTTGGATTGACCGCGGTCACAAACTTTTTCCACTGTTATTGAACTTTTTACTAGTAAAATAAAAAAATTTTGTATGGAGCCTACTTCGCTCCGTGCCGGCCGGCAACGATAATGGAACTGGGCAGCGTGCTTCGTTGAGAGGCAGGAAATGCGCATTCACGGCCAACAGATTTTAGTCGCCGTTCATGCTTAATTTGTTGTGACGTATTCCTTTTATGCATGGAATATAGCTGGTACATGTGTGGTAACAGATGACGATATTGGCCTCTGCTATGCTGATGCCACTAGTAGTAGGCATGGCTTACATATATTTCCTGTAGCGGGCCGGTTGGTGCTACAAACTGTTTGTTCCATCGCCATGTTTCACCGCTTCGTCGGATTTTTCACGGCGTCACTAACAGCGCGCCGTCCGGTAATGTTACGTACGGGCGCCGCCACACATACACAGAGTTCTTAGAATTTTTAAGGTGGCGCATTCCTCAGCGAGTTACTCAACACAAACTGCGTCTCTGCTTTGTTACACCACTGTTTCACTTGCCATGCGTTCTGTTGTAATAGACATAACGTTCGACGGGAAATAAAATTTTCACAAAAATTTTACAAAATCCCACCCAAAAATGAAATAAATATAATACAAATACCCATTAACATCAAGAAATAAAAATCTCCAATTCTGACACGTTACAATACCCCCTCAATGAGAATTCTGCTGTCCATAACAGAAGAAATCTCATTGATAAACCCCGAAGAGGACCGGTGAGGAACTGGTGCCAACAACCCCCTCTTGTTCTTACTCCTCGTGGGTACTCGACCCCCCTGGCTCAGCGACTATGGACTCATCTGAACGAGATCACTGGACTTCTCCATAAGAGATCCCAACACCGAGAAATCGAACAGACACGTACCACAGCGCACCTCACCTTCTAACATGCTATCCCCAAAAATCCTCAATCCCTGGCTTAAATTATTCCAGATCCTCCCCCGATATGTTTCCCCTTGGATGCAAGCTGGGCTGCCTTTAGCAGATACTGGGCTCACACACACTCACATTACATATTACACCTTGACAAATTCTTTAAAATTTACAAAAAATTAAAAAAGATTCAAAATTCAAAATAATATACCTTATCAAAAAAAAATTCTCTTCCTTGTTTTTCTGTTTTGTTTAAAATGACTTAATTTAGACATTTCTTATAGTTAAACATCTCCTTAACCTAACAAGTGAATACTTAGAGTCTAACAATACAATGCAATACAAAATAAATCAATAAAAATAAACACGGTTAATACACAAACAATAAAAATAATCAATACTCAAAATATTCATTCGCTGGCAGGCGAAAAATCTTTTTTTTCCCAAAAAAAATAATTTCCAAAAAAAATATTTTCCAAAAATTTTAAAATTCAAGAAAAAAAATTTAATTTTATTTAAATGTTTCCTTTTCATGTAGAAATTATTTAAAAATTGGTTTAAATTGATCAAATAAACAAACTGAATTGACTCCCTACTGCACAAGCTTAGTATGCATATGACCTCATCAGCTGATCGAAACTAGGTCAAGTCCAAGACCCTTGACCTACATATGTTATGTATACTTTATGAAAATACATTCATCATCTGTAACAATCTAACTTGAAACACAAAACATAATAAAATAAAATATTTAAAATTAACAAAATATTAATATAAATAATAAGCAAATTGACATTTAACTTATTTAAAATAAGCAATTCTTAATTTTACATTACCAAATTCTATCAAAATTCTGTCACTGGTTTCAAAATAAAAATTTTATATTCTTTATTACAAATCTCTCTTTATTTAACCATCTTATTCTCCATTACTGTGGGTGATGTACATTATTTATTCTCATTTAATTTACTACTTGATCTGTCTACATATATAATCTTTCTTACTCTGACTCCAACAACTAACAACTTTTACTACCCTGACACCCATCTCTATTAAAAACATCCCCCAAAACACTCTCTAACCCCAACCTATCATTAAACTCAAATCGCCACCTTCTCTCTATATATAAAAAAAATACTCTCTAACCTTTTGTACATAGGATATGTGTTTCCCTCCCAAAGCTCACTACCTTATGTTGGTTCCTGGACTCCCCCTAGGTAACCCTTTCCGGCGCCAATCGGTCCCTTCCCGCCACAACGCCTGTCATTGCGGACTCCGTATCACACCACCCCCTTTACAAAATCACCATCCCCAGAAATCTCAATCTCATTGCCTTACTTCATTACAACAAAATAACAACATCATTAATGATAAACCACATTATATCACTCAAAACTCCGCATATATTCTCCACAACTACTGTGTCAACATCAGTACTTCTCAGAATTCTATGACATTACATTAACTCAAAGCAACATTACATTATCTTCATTTCTACTATTTCAACTTTAACTTTGACTTCAACTTGGACAGATCTATGTGTCCCATAAAATATTTATCACCCAAAACTATCTCTTGTTAACTTGCATAAATTATTACTTTACTTCTCACTTTATCAATTATTTTCATCATTACTTTGACACCTCTGTAATACATTAAAACATTACATTGAACACTAATTACTTGGAACATTTATAAACCATTTTACCAGTGACGCTTTATTGCTGATCAGCTGATATCCTAACATAATGAAAACACATCTCAAAATTGAACAGATTACCTGAAATATATGTCTTTTTATTTATCATTACTTCTCACCTTATTGTTTCCCCTCTTTCTGATTCTGATCATTTATGTTGACCGCCTGCCAGACAGTTTAATTATTGGCTTAGTTTAAAATTACACACATAATGAAAACACATATTTTATCAACACCTATATATAACGTACAACAATAAAATAATACACTTAAAATTATAGCATGAACACCTTATATTGAATGTCCGAGCAGCTAGTTATTTAACAGAGCACAAGCAGTTTTATTGGATCAAAAGTTGAATTAGCAAAAAAATTTTTTACGTTGTAAAATTTAAATTCGTGGCTCATCTGAGCCACCCCCTGATCCACACACACTATTTCAAGTTATGGAGGACTGTATCGCCCTTTCGCTTCGGCAAAGACGGCATATTTTGGAGTAGTTTTACCTCTCCGTGTCTTTGCTTCCGCTATTACATTTGAACATTATCGAATATCAACATATTCTGGTCTATAATTACACACCCTTAATGCGGGTCTACCACCTGGCTTTGCTGCCCCCAAGCGGGCAGCGTGGCAGCCGCTGTTCCATAGTTCCGGGAGATTCCCCTAATTATCACCCCCCATTGAATTTCTACTAAATACCAATTTCAAGTCAGCTATGGTCAAGGGACTTGGTATGACCATAGCTGGCCGCTAGCCAAATCCACGATTAGTGCTGGTAAGGCAGTAATCGCCCGAAAAGTCGGGGAAATCTAACTTCATTTCACTGCCTGTTACATTCATTATTACTATGTGCGACACGGTCGTCTATCAGTGTGTAAATTTTAACTTACACGAAAAAAGGTGTGCCGCACATTTTCGCCATTTTGGCCTCCGATGGAGGTAACACTCTCTGTTACCCCCAACCTATTTCGCTATCTACGAGGGCACAGGCCACCCCCGCAATAGCAACTTAATAACTAACTAATTACTCAAATATACAACATTATAGTATGAGACCTTCATTCATCACTAATCCTTTAACCCACTTACATCATTCCTAATTTTCAACAATTATCTTCCTTAAAATTTTCACAATTTATTATCAATAATTAGTATATATAATTTCTTTCAGTTATTATTAAAATTTTTTAATTATCATTTTTATTAAACACAATTATTTCAAATAATATGACTATTGAATTGAAATCTTAATTACATGTAAACATTTTTGTTACATATGATTCATATTGTAAAAGCTCTGACAACATTCCTATTGTAAATTCATACTTACAGTTCATTTATAATGACATATACAAAACACCCTCACCATGCTACATTACTTTCACCTCACCTCTGAAACATTTCACAAAATTTATTAGTTTAAATTAAATAATTTATCATTCATTACCAAATTTCCATCTTGTAAAATAAATTAAATTCATTAAAAATTTAATTAATTAACATTCAAATAATCAATCAAAGTATTTAACATGTATAAAATTGTTTTAATTAATTTAATTATTAACAATACAAAATTCATTACCATCAACAACTATTATTATTCAATTACCGTTTTTCAAAGTTAATGTTATTATTTATTTAAATTGCAACATATCATTATTATTATTACCACAATTACACACACTTATTTACTTACCATTCCACCATGTACACCAATAAATTTACTACATTATTATTTACAAATTTTAGTTAATAACTGTTCAGGTTTCCGCACTTCATTGTCCAAATTTGCCATGTCAAAACCCATAAAACAAAATGTTTATAGCTGTCTTTTATTGTTTTACAGTTTAACCTCCATTGTCTCAGATAAGTCTTGGTTTTATACAACACTGTTGATTTTTATCGACAAACACACGGTTATTTTGTGTGTCATAACCAGAACAACCAAACTCACTCATTTTACCAGAATACTCATTCAACCAGTCTACATTAGGCATTTTTGTTACATCTCCATCGGTAAATTCGCTCATTATCGGGTTAAATACTTTTGTCAACTCATTATAGTCATCATTACTCAAATATACTTTTAAACTTTCATTCCATTCTTCATACTTTCTATTCAAAAAATACAATTCGGTTACTTTCTCCACACACAATTCTCTGTTTAATTCTCTCTCTTCATAACACCACACCACCTCTCACAATTATTCCGGACAGAGGGTACACGATTACTCAACAAAAATAAACACCTCAATTCATCTATCAATACGGGACTCTTGCCCTTCAAAAACAGCACTTGTGGATTCATTAAATAATCATCATAAACAATAAAGTGAAAATCTACCCTCTGTCCCCACTCTACTACAACATTATTTTTCCTCTCTCTCTCTAACTCACTAACACATCTTGACATCTCATCATCACATTCCACAAACTCATCAGTACTCTCAGATATGACATTTTCAATTACATTATTATTCTCATTATTTTCAACAACATCATTATTATTTATTAATTCTCTATTTTCACACTTGTCATTACAATTTCCATTTGTTTTATTTTTCTCTGGATTCATCACAACTACTTCCATTCTCTCCACACTCTGTTCTAATTTACATAAACTATTTTTTATTGTTTCATGGGTATTTTTACAACATTTATTAATTTCTTGAATCTCATTTTTCAACTCATTAATATCTCTACTTTGTCTATCTAATTTTATGTCATTACTGTCAAAACGACTATCAAATTTATTACTCATTTTTTCTAATTGATTAAGTATAATACTCAACATATCATTATCCACCTTATTGTATTTTGTTGAGGTTGGGGTTGCTTGAATCCCTGAATCCTCTGTATTATCTTTTTCATTTGTGTTACTTGCATTCATAGTTTTGTCGTCTTGACCTACATTCGGTGTTGAATGTATTTCAAGACTATTCATCACAGCTGATTCGTCAAAGTCAGCTGTCTCGCCTATCACAGTCGAGTCGGACAAATCGACTCCGTTCTCTGTATTTTCTATTGTTATACTTTTATATATGTAATTTATTTATTATCTGAACAAGTATTATTTTACGTAACTTTACGTATTTTCACTCTAACCTCTAAATTGCGCTTGTATCTTATTTGTAGGTATGGAATTTCATATTATTAAATTCGTTCCGGTTCGTGGCGCCATTGAGATGTTCTACATTAATACATAATAGAAATGCAAAATAAAAGTGAAGGAACTTCTACTTACCATCACTCCGTAACCTCGGCTTCAGGGTTGCGTCATACGTACGTTGGGATACAAGCACAATCTTTAAGGTTGCGTAAATAATTTACATGACACATGTTTGAGAAGAGAATTACCTTTCACTTTAATTTTGACTCATTCGAAATTTCTTTACATTCTACGGCATCTGAAATAATTCTGTGAGAAAAAATCTATTGCTTGGTACATACTCAGCGTTCTTACTCTAACTTATATTCTAACTTACCTTATACTTATACGGACATACATACAGAGCCCAGCCTGCATATTTTACACACACACAAAATTTATGATGCCCTTAACATTTTTATAATAATGATAAATTTCCCCCCCACGCCGGCCACGTGATCTTCGCACACACTCATCGTTTTAATTAATGTTTGAGTTCTGGGTGTCCGAAAAAAAATACTCGATTTGCTTCTATCGTTTGGATTGACCGCGGTCACAAACTTTTTCCACTGTTATTGAACTTTTTACTAGTAAAATAAAAAAATTTTGTATGGAGCCTACTTCGCTCCGTGCCGGCCGGCAACGATAATGGAACTGGGCAGCGTGCTTCGTTGAGAGGCAGGAAATGCGCATTCACGGCCAACAGATTTTAGTCGCCGTTCATGCTTAATTTGTTGTGACGTATTACTTTTATGCATGGAATATAGCTGGTACATGTGTGGTAACAGATGACGATATTGGCCTCTGCTATGCTGATGCCACTAGTCGTAGGTGTGGCTTACATATATTTCCTGTAGCGGGCCGGTTGGTGCTACAAACTGTTTGTTCCATCGCCATGTTTCACCGCTTCGTCGGATTTTTCACGGCGTCACTAACAGCGCGCCGTCCGGTAATGTTACGTACGGGCGCCGCCACACATACACAGAGTTCTTAGAATTTTTAAGGTAGCGCATTCCTCAGCGAGTTACTCAACACAAACTGCGTCTCTGCTTTGTTACACCACTGTTTCACTTGCCATGCGTTCTGTTGTAATAGACATAACGTTCGACGGGAAATAAAATTTTCACAAAAATTTTACAAAATCCCACCCAAAAATGAAATAAATACAATACAAATACCCATTAACATCAAGAAATAAAAATCCCCAATTCTGACACGTTACAACGTTTACGTCGTTCCTCTGTTTCTTCTCTTTCTTGTCTTCGTTCTTCTTTTGTCTCTTCCGCCTCCTGTCTGCGTTTCTCATCCTGTCGTTTTTCTGCTTCTTCCTGTGTCTGCCGCAGTAGTGTTTGTAAAGCTTCCAGGGATCCATGTTTCCGATTAATCACGAATTACACTCGTCTTGTAAAAAGTGTCCACTGTTTCCACTTTTAACCGTTCTATCCCACTGCTGACACCACTGTTATGATGGTCTACTTGATCGTCGTAGGTACAATGGAAAACAACAAAATACAAGACACCAATTAAGTCACTAATTACCAGCTTTATTTTCCACAGTTAACAGTTCGTAATTAACAACACTGTCTCTACAACAAATCAAATAAAAATAGTTCACACGCAATAAAATGTCCACCAAAATTAAACATAATTGTATTACAATTACCGTCCTATTATAAAACACAACACTTAACTAATAACCACTTGAACGCACACAGTAATTTCGCCCGACAATAACTCGAACCGCGCTGTCAATATATCGCACTAATACTGAAACTTAAGGCCACTGCCGCCATGTATTTATACCTGCGATCACATACCAGAATGTTCCTAATTGCGTCTTAGCGCTCGTGTGAACTACGTATTTAACTGCGGCCTTGACACAGTCCACAGGCTGGTGCCTTCGATAAACCACTCGAAAATGCATCGACAAGCACGTACACCACACGTGTTACATCGAGATTCTTCTGGCACATTCGACAAACACGTAGATTGTTCCGTGATGTCGTAACAATACTAAAATATAAAGAATTAAAATACTGTTACTACTGTGTACATTTTGTAGACTTATCTAGTACTTCATTCTTATTGGTTGACGTTTTCAAGTTCCATAATATTATGGTAGCGAACGTAAAACCCATAAACAGAATGTATTTTCCTATCTTACCCACTGTCTCATCCGACTGTGGAACCAAGAACAGAGTAATATTTTAATTGTCTACAAAATATTATGGTTTAAAAAATTTATCCAAGTAATTGTGCATTCATTAGGTAAATAATTATAAGCATATGTTTAACAATAAGGTTAGATAATAAAATTTGCTGTGGGTGCACAGACTAAAAAACACAATAAAAAAACATGATACTCACTGAGGATCCACATTAGCTGTTGCTTCATCGAGTACCAGAATTTTATTGCTTCTTAGAATAGCCCTTGCTAAACAAATCAGCTGTCTCTGGCCAACACTAAAGTTACATCCACAATCCATTACTCTGCTTTCCAAACCAAAACCTTCTATTTCAGAAAAATTTTCTCTCATTTCCACCTGAAGAGTAGTATATCAAAACACTCATTTAAATTATTAATTTTTTCTTATTTAAAGTTAGTATTTACACGACTTCATATTTGTCATATATTATCAATCTAGATTAAGTAGCTACAACAAAATTTCAAACAAAAAAATTATTTTGAAGATGCATTAATACATGATGGTAGATAATATACTCTACAGCAACTATAGGACTCTTATTTAAATAATACTTGCTCAAACCAGGAATTATATAAAACTGTGCAGTGTGCACCTGTGTACACGATACTCAGGAAAGAAAGTTCTATAGGATCTGTTTTATCTTTCTTTTATGTTCAGCCCATGTTTTGTGTTTTTTACTTCATGCTCACCAATAACAAAGAAGGTGCAGAAACATGAAAAGATATTTCATGATATTCCTTGTGTTCTGTTGTAAAATAATATTTGATATTAAAATATTCATTTAATAATTTTATATCATTTGTACATATGTTAAACACACCAGCCTAGTAGTTCTGGGTAATAAGTAATATGTTGTCTAGTATACTGTTGTATTCAATTACAAATAGAATTAAGATGAATAATTGTTTAATTTGAAATCAATCTACATTTTAATTCTTTGTCTCCAAAGGTGAAGAATTTAATACCTCTTATAACGTTACATATTTTACTATGAGTTAAGTAGCTAAGATAATGTTTTTTTGGCATTTCATACAATGCCTACAGTTGTTCCTCTATTTATCATGGATTAAAATTTACCTCAGCTAAAGCTCTCCACAATTCATAGTCAGGGTAGATGCCAAAAGGATCCAGATTTCTTCTTAAAGTACCTGAGAACAACACAGGATCCTGGGGAATAATTGATATATGAGAACGTAGTGTCTCCAGAGTTAGCTTACTTGTGTCAATACTATCTATAGTAATCAAACCTTCAACCTTCGCTAAACGGAATAAAGCTGTAACAAGAGATGACTTTCCTGCCCCAGTACGGCCAACAATCCCAATCTGTAATTAAATTGTAGTAATTAGAAGCATGCAAAATCTAATTACTATGCAATTCTATTAATTAAGGAGCAAAAAATTCTACATTAATGCTATTCTTCTCTTACATAATTTTCTTATTTTTTTAAGATTATTTTTAATTGGATTAACAAAGATTTCAGAAGAAGTTAGGACTATGTATTTCTTTTACATCTAGTTGTATTATACATTTTGTATATACTGTATTTAGACTATGCGTTTATCCGATTAATCCCAATCAATCTATATAAACTACAATAAGTACTTAACTCTATATCTATCAGCATTAGAAACTGATACAATAATAAAGTAAAATTATTATCATACAAGTTTTTTCTTTATTAAAGTTAAGATTAAATGCATGTAAAAATAAAGTACCTAAATATGTTTTATTGAGATGGACAAATTGAAATGATTATTAGTTTTCATTAATTAACTTTAATTATGCAGGTGAATTTCAGTTTCAAAATCAAGATTACTACTCAACATTGGCTCAACACTTTGTTCTATTAGTGTATGTAGAGAATAAATAAAATTCAGTATGACAATAATGTTACACCTCAAGTCACAACATCACAACATTACTCTATCAGACAATAAACAGAAAATGTATCTCCTTCTGTGGATATACAATAAAATACCAAATCATGCTATCATTTATTATCAAACTCATAACTACTTCTTCTGATATAGTTATAAGAAGAAAATACAAATGTCTGACATAAATTTAACCTTTATGATTGATTGTAATCAAACAATGTCAGAATCTAGGAATCTTATTGTCAGATACTGGTACCTTATTCTCTTATACATGTAACGGGCCTATTTTTGGGGTAATAAAGCAGTTTGTATTTTTTTCATAAAACAATGACGTTTTTTTTACAATGATTGGGACAAAACGTATAAACGAAAGGTAAATTCAGTGGTTGCAACGATAGCGACAATGGCAGCACTGCTTGGGACATTAAATACAAAATTATTGAAACGAACAGAATTAATAAGCTGGAATTGTGCCAAGGTCAACCCATGACACACAAAACCGAGTAAACAAATTATGTAACGAACATCAGACCATATTACGTCAGAGACGATCCCCGTTGTGGAATGCCGTTATGTAACAAAACAGTCTGCTGGCGTAGGAATACAAACTTTAAAACAATAAGACTTGGTCATACAACCACGGCGACAACATAAAATAGCGCCGGTGGCCTATTCCCAGTCGGACAATAACATCTGAACACATCGGACGCAAACAACTGTCGCGTCCGCCCGGCTCGCCGGTTTTAGGCGAAGTTTTGTGTGTTCGCCGGCTGTGCGTGATTTTCGCGCCCGCAACATAAAAATGTAAAAAATTTTTGATATTTGGTCATCTAAAACAGTATTTTTGAAACCGAGTAGATACAGTGAGAAAATAATAAGTAAATCATCATATAACAGTTCGGCAATAAATCAGTGCGTGTATACGAGAAGACATTGTAGGAGGGTACCTTCAGCGTAATAACAGGAAAGTAAACTAACAAATTTTATTATTTCCATACAGTGCAAGAACAGAGGGGAAAATTAATTTGAAATATGAGCTCTAATGGGAATATAACTTGTCTAATGTGAAAGCGTGTGAGTGTGTATGAGTGAGTTTGATTTACGTAATTACAAAGACACTGGTTTACGTTAAGAGAAGTTAGTTTAGTATTATATCTTTACAGCATTTGTTTTAGTGTTCAACAGTTTAATTATCAATAATATCTTTAAAGTTGTGGTCAGAATAAAGCATGTACACTGTCAATGTTAAAATAGTAAAAGTGTAAAAGATGGGAGGAGTAATTTCGTCATTGTCGTTAATATGCAACAGCAAAACTAAATCATGAATAAACACAAGTTTGTTTGAATATAGTAGATCGAAGTAGTCATTTCAAACAACCAATTCTGATCTCCTATGTTCGCCAAAAAGGACCCGAAAAATGGTAAGTACATATATTTCATACGTAGTTGGTAACAAGATGGCACCCGACAAAATTAGACAGTAAAAACTGAATAAATTTAAAGTCAATAATATTTGATTTATTTTATTAATATCAATAAAATAAAACATAACAATGGCTTCTGAACAGGGACAATTTTATATAAAGAAATTTATATAAAATACGGCCTACGGGGAGAACAGAATGGTTGTTTGAGGTAACTGAAAAATGTGTAAACATAAGTAGCAAGGTTATAATATGATTGATAGATGTGTATTATAAATAAGTAAGAATTAAATAAAAATGATGAATACTAATGAAAATATTTACAATGAAGTCAGTTTCACTGATAGTCAAACTGAAAGTCAAATAAATAGCAATTTAAGTGAAACAGAATCAAGAATTATGGATGAAGGAATTCATTCAACGCCAATTCAGAATAAAAACTCAGATAACAATAATATGATGAAATATTTATGTAGCATGGTATGCAGTATGAAAGAGAGTTCAGACAAGCAACAGGCGATGTTAGAGTTAAAATTTAACGAAATAAAGAGTGATTCAAATATTAAATATAATGAAATAAATGCTAGACTTGATGAGAAATTCGAGGTTCAAAAGAACAGTTTTGATGAGTTAACAAACCAAATTAAAGAAATGAATAAATGTTGTAAAAATACCCATAAACTATAAAAAATAGTTTGTGTAAATTAGAACAGAGTGTGGAGAGAATGGAAGTAGTTGTGATGAATCCAGAGAAAAATGAAACAAATGAAAATTGTAATGATAAGTGTGAAAATATGATATTGGAGAAAGAATTAATAAATAATAGTAATGTTGTTGAAAATAATGAGAATAATAGTGTAATTGAAAATGTCATATCAGAGAGTACTGATGAGTTTGTGGAGTGTGATTATGAGATGTTAAGGTGTGTTGGTGAAGTAGAAAGAGAGTGGAAAAATAATATAGTAGTTGAATGTGGGCAGAGGGTAAATTTTCCCATTAATTTTCCTGAACCAAGGTGTTCACAAATGTTGTTTTTGAAGGGCGAGAGACCCGTATTAGTAGATGAATTGAAGTGTATATTGATGTTGTATAATGTTGTACCCTCTGTCTGTAATAATTGTGAGAGTGTGATGTGGTGTTATGAAGAGAGAGATTTGTGTATTGAGAGAGAGATAGAATTGTATAAGTTAAAAAGAAATTATGATGAATCGAGAAAAATATTAGAAGGGGTGAAGATGAACCATATAAAGGACTTACCTGTTGAGAGAGAGAGATAGAGAATTATTTTGATAATATTTTTATAAACGATAATGACTTACCTGACGTAATAGAGGAATATAAAAATGATACAACAACTTACCTGACATTGACCAATAATACTGATGGAGACTGGACAATAACACCTTATGTTGACAAGGTTTATGAAATATTAATAGGGAATAACCCTATAAATTATAATGGCATAATGAATGAAATAAAGGTAATGGATTATAATAATAATAATAATAATAAACGGTATGTGGATAACAATGATGCATGTTACAAATATATTATATATATATATATATATATATGACGATGGAGGCTGAACTAAAAAATCAGTGAGTAGACATTGTTAAATATTGTAAATTTTGGTAACGACCTTGCAGATTTGGACATATGAAGTGTGAAACAATTGAACAGTTATTGACGAATACTTTGTAAATAATGTAGTGAATTCATTTGTGTGTATTATGAAATGTTCGGTAAATAATATGTATATGTAGTAGAAAAATGTTGTGATAATAATAATAATATTATTAATATTTTGCAGTCTAAATAAATAAAAAAATAATTATGAAGACAATAATTAATAACTTGTAAAATTTTGATAGTAATTGAAACATGTTTAGTATTTATATTTAGTATTAAAACTAAATTGAAGTAAATAATTTGAGGTGTTTAAATATTGTGATTGAATATTATATGTTTGAATTTTATAATAAATTTAAAGTGTTTGATGAGATTTCAATGTAATAATAATTAATAAATAAATAAATGCTAAATGGTTTAGTTTGGGGAATAACATAATTGCTAGGATAAATAGATTAATAAGAAATTTGGAAATTTTGAAAATCTAATTGCAGCAAAGGATAAATAAGGAAATGATGATATATAAAAGAGTTAATGAAAAATTTTAAATAAGAATGTTTATAAGTTTTTATATATAAATTATTTAAAAGAGAATTGTTTGTTTAATGTATGCTAATAATCCAGGTTAATTTCTCTTTGTTTATTATGTTATGTTAAGATGTGTGTGGATAATTTTGGTGGGTAGATTGGTGCACAAAGAGGTGACGTAACAGTGTAGTGTGGAACTACCATGGGGGAAGGTTGTAAATTTTGTAAATTTAATATTTTATGTTCATGATGGTTAAGCTTACATATAAAGGGGGTTAAAACATCATCCAAACGAATAATGTCATTTAAGTATAAATTATTAAGTTTAGAGTTACAAAAGATATTTTACTTGTGATTCCCCAACTTTTCGGGCGGTCACGGCCTCACCAAACCCTGACCGTGGAATTGGTTTAGCTTTAACAGCTATGGTTGGGGCACATTACGATTACGCGCTGACCATACTGGCCATAGCTGTTATCGTTGTCAAGGTGTATTTTGAAATTGATGGGGGGTGAAATTAAGGGGAATCACCAAACTAGGGAACAGCGGCTACCACTCTGTCCGCATGGGGGCAGCAACGCCAGGTGGTAGACCCGCATTAAGGGTGCATAACTATAGAACAAAGATATGTTGATATCTGAACTTTTCAAATGTAACGCAGAAGCAAGGACACGGAGATGTCAAATTCCTCCAAAATTTCAGTCCTTGTGGACGCAACTGGACGCCACAGTCCAGGGGGGGTCATAGTGTGTGTGGCAGGGAGGTTATCCAGGGGGGTAACGAATTAGAAATTTGCTGTATTTTAATAATGATGATTCGCTACTAAATAATTTTGTTTTGATTTGCAAAATAGATGCACTAGATACTTCCTATATTGTGTTTATTATATCTTATTGTGTTAATTGCATGTAGTATGTTAGGAATTAAGGATGATAAAAATATAATAATATGTATTCAATGTGTTTTTAGATTTTAAAATAAAATGAAATAAAGTTGTGATAGTTAAAATTTTCAATGGGTTGCAAAAGATAGAAGTGGGTGATAGTAATTGTTTGAGTAAAACGTTTGAGTTAGTCAAGTTGAAAAATATTGGGGTATTAAAGAGAATGAGAGATGAAATACAGACGTTTAATGAAGAAATTTGTGTTAGTGGTTGAAATCACAATCAGAATGATCAATATTGCACACCACTATATAAAAATTATTCCGATTAGCGCTTTCAAGCTTCACAGCTCATCGTCAGATCAGGAATAGACCGAAAATATGTCATACCCAACCCTTCACCCCCCACCCTGCTCACCCACAACAAACTAAACTCTATTCCTGATCTGACGATGAGCTGTGAAGCTTGAAAGCGCTAATCGGAATAATTTTTATATAGTGGTGTGCAATATTGATCATTCTGATTGAAGATGAAATACAAGTAATAGAGAATTTGAGTATAAGAGGAGACACAGTAGTAATGGAGAATTTATGTAGAGTTTTGAGTGATATATTGTTGTTTATAATTGATGATGTTATTTTGTTGAAGTTGAAGTGAGGTAATGAGATTGAGGATGTTTGGGGATGGCAATTTTGTAGTAGGGGGTAGTGTAATGTGGGAGTCCGCAACATAATGATAAGTTGGGACGGGATAGGTATCGATTTAGGGGGGAAGGGGTTGCCTTAGGTAGAATCCAGGAACCAAATAAGGGAATTGAGCTTTTTGGGGGGGGGAACACGTATCATATGTACAAAGGGTTAGAGAGTATTTTTTTTTATATATATAGAGAGAAGGTGGCGAATTGAGTTAAAGTAGTAAGTAGTTAGAGGTAGAGAAGGGTTAGTAGATTTTTGATAGTGGGGTGTCATACTAGTTTTAAGATTTTGTAAGGGAGCGTTAGAGTAATAAAAGGGGTAAGATTATGAGTAAATGCCAAGTTGATAAAGTGAATTATAATGAATAACGTAGAATCACCCAAATTAATGAGAGGGAATAATAAATGAAATGATTGAAAAAAAAAAAAAAATTTTTTTTTGAGAAACGAATTAATAAAAGTTAAATTGAGATTAAAGATAATTTTATGATTTTATATGCAAATTTAATGATGTAAAGTGTGTAAATTTTAAGATAAAATTGATAATAATAACAATGTGAATTATGAATGTACTATGTTTTCTTATGTTATGTTATGTTGTTAGGTATTCTGATATATATGTTAGAAATAAGCAAAAAACAAAACCAGTGTTTCTTAGCGCAAACCAGCACCGCTAGGGGGAAACAGATCAGTTGGGGATATGGTGTTGTACAAGGCCACTAGTTGATATTTTGATTTGTTGTTTCAGTGTTTGGTGATGCTGTGGCGGCGGACCTGAGCTGGCCAGCGCGTCAGAGCAGGGGCGTTAAGTATCTGTCTGACTCTATGGTGTTGGGATCTCGAGAGAGAAGTCCAGTATTGTCATTCAGGTGCGGTCACAGTCACCGGACCAAGGGTGAGTTGATTATATTTTTTGTAAACCATACAGGGGGTTGTGGCGACATATCCTGGCTGATCCCTTTAGCAGGTATGAATGTGTCAATGAGATTTTTTATGCTTCGGCATAAAATATCTCATTGAGGGGGTATTGTAACGGGCCTATTTTTGGGGTAATAAAGCAGTTTGTATTTTTTCATAAAACAATGACATTTTTTTACAATGATTGGGACAAAACGTATAAACGAAAGGTAAATTCAGTGGTTGCAACGATAGCGACAATGGCAGCACTGCTTGGGACATTAAATACAAAATTATTGAAACGAACAGAATTAATAAGCTGGAATTGTGCCAAGGTCAACCCATGACACACAAAATCGAGTAAACAAATTATGTAACGAACATCAGACCATATTACGTCAGAGACGATCCCCGTTGTGGAATGCCGTTATGTAACAAAACAGTCTGCTGGCGTAGGAATACAAACTTTAAAACAATAAGACTTGGTCATACAACCATGGCGACAACATAAAATAGCGCCGGTGGCCTATTCCCAGTCGGACAATAACATCTGAACACATCGGACGCAAACAACTGTCGCGTCCGCCCGGCTCGCCGGTTTTAGGCGAAGTTTTGTGTGTTCGCCGGCTGTGCGTGATTTTCGCGCCCGCAACATAAAAAATGTAAAAAATTTTTTCATATTTGGTCATCTAAAACAGTATTTTTGAAACCGAGTAGATACAGTGAGAAAATAATAAGTAAATCATCATATAACAGTTCGGCAATAAATCAGTGCGTGTATACGAGAAGACATTGTAGGAGGGTACCTTCAGCGTAATAACAGGAAAGTAAACTAACAAATTTTATTATTTTCATACAGTACAAGAACAGAGGGGAAAATTAATTTGAAATATGAGCTCTAATGGGAATATAACTTGTCTAATGTGAAAGCGTGTGAGTGTATGAGTGAGTTTGATTTACGTAATTACAAAGACACTGGTTTACGTTAAGAGAAGTTAGTTTAGTATTATTTCTTTACAGCATTTGTTTTAGTGTTCAACAGTTTAATTATCAATAATATCTTGAAAGTTGTGGTCAGAATAAAGCATGTACACTGTCAATGTTAAAATAGTAAAAGTGTAAAAGATGGGAGGAGTAATTTCGTCATTGTCGTTAATATGCAACAGCAAAACTAAATCATGAATAAACACAAGTTTGTTTGAATATAGTAGATCGAAGTAGTCATTTCAAACAACCAATTCTGATCTCCTATGTTCGCCGAAAAGGACCCGAAATATGGTAAGTACATATATTTCATACGTAGTTGGTAACAAGATGGCACCCGACAAAATTAGACAGTAAAAACTGAATAAATTTAAAGTCAATAATATTTGATTTATTTTATTAATATCAATAAAATAAAACATAACAATGGCTTCTGAACAGGGACAATTTTATATAAAGAAATTTATATAAAATACGGCCTACGGGGAGAACAGAATGGTTGTTTGAGGTAACTGAAAAATGTGTAAACATAAGTAGCAAGGTTATAATATGATTGATAGATGTGTATTATAAATAAGTAAGAATTCAATAAAAATGATGAATACTAATGAAAATATTTACAATGAAGTCAGTTTCACTGATAGTCAAACTGAAAGTCGAATAAATAGCAATTTAAGTGAAACAGAATCAAGAATTATGGATGAAGGAATTCATTCAACGCCAATTCAGAATAAAAACTCAGATAACAATAATATGATGAAATATTTATGTAGCATGGTATGCAGTATGAAAGAGAGTTCAGACAAGCAACAGGCGATGTTAGAGTTAAAATTTAACGAAATAAAGAGTGATTCAAATATTAAATATAATGAAATAAATGCTAGACTTGATGAGAAATTCGAGGTTCAAAAGAACAGTTTTGATGAGTTAACAAACCAAATTAAAGAAATGAATAAATGTTGTAAAAATACCCATAAACAATAAAAAATAGTTTGTGTAAATTAGAACAGAGTGTGGAGAGAATGGAAGTAGTTGTGATGAATCCAGAGAAAAATGAAACAAATGAAAATTGTAATGATAAGTGTGAAAATATGATATTGGAGAAAGAATTAATAAATAATAGTAATGTTGTTGAAAATAATGAGAATAATAGTGTAATTGAAAATGTCATATCAGAGAGTACTGATGAGTTTGTGGAGTGTGATTATGAGATGTTAAGGTGTGTTGGTGAAGTAGAAAGAGAGTGGAAAAATAATATAGTAGTTGAATGTGGGCAGAGGGTAAATTTTCCCATTAATTTTCCTGAACCAAGGTGTTCACAAATGTTGTTTTTGAAGGGCGAGAGACCCGTATTAGTAGATGAATTGAAGTGTATATTGATGTTGTATAATGTTGTACCCTCTGTCTGTAATAATTGTGAGAGTGTGATGTGGTGTTATGAAGAGAGAGATTTGTGTATTGAGAGAGAGATAGAATTGTATAAGTTAAAAAGAAATTATGATGAATGGAGAAAAATATTAGAAGGGGTGAAGATGAACCATATAAAGGACTTACCTGTTGAGAGAGAGAGCTAGAGAATTATTTTGATAATATTTTTATAAACGATAATGACTTACCTGACGTAATAGAGGAATATAAAAATGATACAACAACTTACCTGACATTGACCAATAATACTGATGGAGACTGGACAATAACACCTTATGTTGACAAGGTTTATGAAATATTAATAGGGAATAACCCTATAAATTATAATGGCATAATGAATGAAATAAAGGTAATGGATTATTATAATAATAATAATAATAAACGGTATGTGGATAACAATGATGCATGTTACAAATATATTATATATATATATATATATATGACGATGGAGGCTGAACTAAAAAATCAGTGAGTGGACATTGTTAATATTGTAAATTTTGGTAACGACCTTGCAGATTTGGACATATGAAGTGTGAAACAATTGAACAGTTATTGACGAATACTTTGTAAATAATGTAGTGAATTCATTTGTGTGTATTATGAAATGTTCAGTAAATAATATGTATATGTAGTAGAAAAATGTTGTGATAATAATAATAATATTATTAATATTTTGCAGTCTAAATAAATAAAAAAATAATTATGAAGACAATAATTAATAACTTGTAAAATTTTGATAGTAATTGAAACATGTTTAGTATTTATATTTAGTATTAAAACTAAATTGAAGTAAATAATTTGAGGTGTTTAAATATTGTGATTGAATATTATATGTTTGAATTTTATAATAAATTTAAAGTGTTTGATGAGATTTCAATTTAATAATAATTAATAAATAAATAAATGCTAAATGGTTTAGTTTGGGGAATAACATAATTGCTAGGATAAATAGATTAATAAGAAATTTGGAAATTTTGAAAATCTAATTGCAGCAAAGGATAAATAAGGAAATGATGATATATAAAAGAGTTAATGAAAAATTTTAAATAAGAATGTTTATAAGTTTTTATATATAAATTATTTAAAAGAGAATTGTTTGTTTAATGTATGCTAATAATCCAGGTTAATTTCTCTTTGTTTATTATGTTATGTTAAGATGTGTGTGGATAATTTTGGTGGGTAGATTGGTGCACAAAGAGGTGACGTAACAGTGTAGTGTGGAACTACCATGGGGGAAGGTTGTAAATTTTGTAAATTTAATATTTTATGTTCATGATGGTTAAGCTTACATATAAAGGGGGTTAAAACATCATCCAAACAAATAATGTCATTTAAGTATAAATTATTAAGTTTAGAGTTACAAAAGATATTTTACTTGTGATTCCCCAACTTTTCGGGCGGTCACGGCCTCACCAAACCCTGACCGTGGAATTGGTTTAGCTTTAACAGCTATGGTTGGGGCACATTACGATTACGCGCTGACCATACTGGCCATAGCTGTTATCGTTGTCAAGGTGTATTTTGAAATTGATGGGGGGTGAAATTAAGGGGAATCACCAAACTAGGGAACAGCGGCTACCACTCTGTCCGCATGGGGGCAGCAACACCAGGTGGTAGACCCGCATTAAGGGTGCATAACTATAGAACAAAGATATGTTGATATCTGAACTTTTCAAATGTAACGCAGAAGCAAGGACACGGAGATGTCAAATTCCTCCAAAATTTCAGTCCTTGTGGACGCAACTGGACGCCACAGTCCAGGGGGGGTCATAGTGTGTGTGGCAGGGAGGTTATCCAGGGGGGTAACGAATTAGAAATTTGCTGTATTTTAATAATGATGATTCGCTACTAAATAATTTTGTTTTGATTTGCAAAATAGATGCACTAGATACTTCCTATATTGTGTTTATTATATCTTATTGTGTTAATTGCATGTAGTATGTTAGGAATTAAGGATGATAAAAATATAATAATATGTATTCAATGTGTTTTTAGATTTTAAAATCAAATGAAATAAAGTTGTGATAGTTAAAATTTTCAATGGGTTGCAAAAGATAGAAGTGGGTGATAGTAATTGTTTGAGTAAAACGTTTGAGTTAGTCAAGTTGAAAAATATTGGGGTATTAAAGAGAACGAGAGATGAAATACAGACGTTTAATGAAGAAATTTGTGTTAGTGGTTGAAATCACAATCAGAATGATCAATATTGCACACCACTATATAAAAATTATTCCGATTAGCACTTTCAAGCTTCACAGCTCATCGTCAGATCAGGAATAGACCGAAAATATGTCATACCCAACCCTTCACCCCCCACCCTGCTCACCCACAACAAACTAAACTCTATTCCTGATCTGACGATGAGCTGTGAAGCTTGAAAGCGCTAATCGGAATAATTTTTATATAGTGGTGTGCAATATTGATCATTCTGATTGAAGATGAAATATAAGTAATAGAGAATTTGAGTATAAGAGGAGACACAGTAGTAATGGAGAATTTATGTAGAGTTTTGAGTGATATATTGTTGTTTATAATTGATGATGTTATTTTGTTGAAGTTGAAGTGAGGTAATGAGATTGAGGTTTTTTGGAGATGGCTATTTTGTAGTAGGGGGTAGTGTAATGTGGGAGTCCGCAACATAATGATAAGTTGGGACGGGATAGGTATCGATTTAGGGGGGAAGGGGTTGCCTTAGGTAGAATCCAGGAACCAAATAAGGGAATTGAGCTTTTTGGGGGGGGAACACGTATCCTATGTACAAAGGGTTAGAGAGTATTTTTTTTTTATATATAGAGAGAAGGTGGCGAATTGAGTTAAAGTAGTAAGTAGTTAGAGGTAGAGAAGGGTTAGTAGATTTTTGATAGTGGGGTGTCATACTAGTTTTAAGATTTTGTAAGGGAGCGTTAGAGTAATAAAAGGGGTAAGATTATGAGTAAATGCCAAGTTGATAAAGTGAATTATAATGAATAACGTAGAATCACCCAAATTAATGAGAGGGAATAATAAATGAAATGATTGAAAAAAAAAAAAATTTTTTTTTTAGAAACGAATTAATAAAAGCTAAATTGAGATTAAAGATAATTTTATGATTTTATATGCAAATTTAATGATGTAAAGTGTGTAAATTTTAAGATAAAATTGATAATAATAACAATGTGAATTATGAATGTACTATGTTTTCTTATGTTATGTTATGTTGTTAGGTATTCTGATATATATGTTAGAAATAAGCAAAAAACAAAACCAGTGCTTCTTAGCGCAAACCAGCACCGCTAGGGGGAAACAGATCAGTTGGGGATATGGTGTTGTACAAGGCCACTAGTTGATATTTTGATTTGTTGTTTCAGTGTTTGGTGATGCTGTGGCGGCGGACCTGAGCTGGCCAGCGCGTCAGAGCAGGGGCGTTAAGTATCTGTCTGACTCTATGGTGTTGGGATCTCGAGAGAGAAGTCCAGTATTGTCATTCAGGTGCGGTCACA
This sequence comes from Magicicada septendecula, assembly GCA_034769895.1. Classification (NCBI taxonomy): domain Eukaryota; kingdom Metazoa; phylum Arthropoda; class Insecta; order Hemiptera; family Cicadidae; genus Magicicada; species Magicicada septendecula. The sequence continues at coordinate 179,269,845 of CM068370.1, forward strand.
GTCACCGGACCAAGGGTGAGTTGATTATATTTTTTGTAAACCATACAGGGGGTTGTGGCGACATATCCTGGCTGATCCCTTTAGCAGGTATGAATGTGTCAATGAGATTTTTTATGCTTCGGCATAAAATATCTCATTGAGGGGGTATTGTAACAGGCCTATTTTTGGGGTAATAAAGCAGTTTGTATTTTTTCATAAAGCAATGACATTTTTTTACAATGATTGGGACAAAACGTATAAACGAAAGGTAAATTCAGTGGTTGCAACGATAGCTACAATGGCAGCACTGCTTGGGACATTAAATACAAAATTATTGAAACGAACAGAATTAATAAGCTGGAATTGTGCCAAGGTCAACCCATGACACACAAAACCGAGTAAACAAATTATGTAACGAACATCAGACCATATTACGTCAGAGACGATCCCCGTTGTGGAATGCCGTTATGTAACAAAACAGTCTGCTGGCGTAGGAATACAAACTTTAAAACAATAAGACTTGGTCATACAACCATGGCGACAACATAAAATAGCGCCGGTGGCCTATTCCCAGTCGGACAATAACATCTGAACACATCGGACGCAAACAACTGTCGCGTCCGCCCGGCTCGCCGGTTTTAGGCGAAGTTTTGTGTGTTCGCCGGCTGTGCGTGATTTTCGCGCCCGCAACATAAAAAATGTAAAAAATTTTTTCATATTTGGTCATCTAAAACAGTATTTTTGAAACCGAGTAGATACAGTGAGAAAATAATAAGTAAATCATCATATAACAGTTCGGCAATAAATCAGTGCATGTATACGAGAAGACATTGTAGGAGGGTACCTTCAGCGTAATAACAGGAAAGTAAACTAACAAATTTTATTATTTTCATACAGTACAAGAACAGAGGGGAAAATTAATTTGAAATATGAGCTCTAATGGGAATATAACTTGTCTAATGTGAAAGCGTGTGAGTGTATGAGTGAGTTTGATTTACGTAATTACAAAGACACTGGTTTACGTTAAGAGAAGTTAGTTTAGTATTATTTCTTTACAGCATTTGTTTTAGTGTTCAACAGTTTAATTATCAATAATATCTTGAAAGTTGTGGTCAGAATAAAGCATGTACACTGTCAATGTTAAAATAGTAAAAGTGTAAAAGATGGGAGGAGTAATTTCGTCATTGTCGTTAATATGCAACAGCAAAACTAAATCATGAATAAACACAAGTTTGTTTGAATATAGTAGATCGAAGTAGTCATTTCAAACAACCAATTCTGATCTCCTATGTTCGCCGAAAAGGACCCGAAATATGGTAAGTACATATATTTCATACGTAGTTGGTAACAAGATGGCACCCGACAAAATTAGACAGTAAAAACTGAATAAATTTAAAGTCAATAATATTTGATTTATTTTATTAATATCAATAAAATAAAACATAACAATGGCTTCTGAACAGGGACAATTTTATATAAAGAAATTTATATAAAATACGGCCTACGGGGAGAACAGAATGGTTGTTTGAGGTAACTGAAAAATGTGTAAACATAAGTAGCAAGGTTATAATATGATTGATAGATGTGTATTATAAATAAGTAAGAATTCAATAAAAATGATGAATACTAATGAAAATATTTACAATGAAGTCAGTTTCACTGATAGTCAAACTGAAAGTCGAATAAATAGCAATTTAAGTGAAACAGAATCAAGAATTATGGATGAAGGAATTCATTCAACGCCAATTCAGAATAAAAACTCAGATAACAATAATATGATGAAATATTTATGTAGCATGGTATGCAGTATGAAAGAGAGTTCAGACAAGCAACAGGCGATGTTAGAGTTAAAATTTAACGAAATAAAGAGTGATTCAAATATTAAATATAATGAAATAAATGCTAGACTTGATGAGAAATTCGAGGTTCAAAAGAACAGTTTTGATGAGTTAACAAACCAAATTAAAGAAATGAATAAATGTTGTAAAAATACCCATAAACAATAAAAAATAGTTTGTGTAAATTAGAACAGAGTGTGGAGAGAATGGAAGTAGTTGTGATGAATCCAGAGAAAAATGAAACAAATGAAAATTGTAATGATAAGTGTGAAAATATGATATTGGAGAAAGAATTAATAAATAATAGTAATGTTGTTGAAAATAATGAGAATAATAGTGTAATTGAAAATGTCATATCAGAGAGTACTGATGAGTTTGTGGAGTGTGATTATGAGATGTTAAGGTGTGTTGGTGAAGTAGAAAGAGAGTGGAAAAATAATATAGTAGTTGAATGTGGGCAGAGGGTAAATTTTCCCATTAATTTTCCTGAACCAAGGTGTTCACAAATGTTGTTTTTGAAGGGCGAGAGACCCGTATTAGTAGATGAATTGAAGTGTATATTGATGTTGTATAATGTTGTACCCTCTGTCTGTAATAATTGTGAGAGTGTGATGTGGTGTTATGAAGAGAGAGATTTGTGTATTGAGAGAGAGATAGAATTGTATAAGTTAAAAAGAAATTATGATGAATTGAGAAAAATATTAGAAGGGGTGAAGATGAACCATATAAAGGACTTACCTGTTGAGAGAGAGAGATAGAGAATTATTTTGATAATATTTTTATAAACGATAATGACTTACCTGACGTAATAGAGGAATATAAAAATGATACAACAACTTACCTGACATTGACCAATAATACTGATGGAGACTGGACAATAACACCTTATGTTGACAAGGTTTATGAAATATTAATAGGGAATAACCCTATAAATTATAATGGCATAATGAATGAAATAAAGGTAATGGATTATTATAATAATAATAATAATAAACGGTATGTGGATAACAATGATGCATGTTACAAATATATTATATATATATTGCGACAACACAAATTACTAAACTATTGGCGCATAGGATATGATAGTATGTGTATTTCAAATTACAAGTCTATATTGGAGGGTTTAAGATTATTTATTGTACAAACACAAGTTATAGTTTATATGGTATATTTGTAATGTACAGAATGTAATGTTTGATATAGAGTCTTTCTTTTAAAATGTTAAATAATGTTCATACGCAAGACGTGATACGTTACATAAGAAGACTCCCCCGATGATGTTGTTGAAGGGAAGGGCAAGTCTTTGCGGTATAGTTGGTTCGTCAGGTGTGGCTTATAAATGACAGACGTTTCCCAGAAACGTTTACAGCTGGGCTGGCGTCCTGTAACAGCTTGGCTGATGTCCTGTAGCAGCTGGGCTGGTCCTATAACAGCTGGGCTGATGTCCTATAACAGCTGGGCTGATGTCCTGTAACAGCTGGGCTGATGTCCTGTAACAGCTGGGCTGATGTCCTGCAACAGCTGGGCTGATGTTCTGTAACAGCTGGGCTGATGTCCTGGAATTCCCACGATGAATCCGACACTTCGCACACACAACGGTACTACGGATGTTATTACTCGCAAAACTTATATAGAGTTTAAGACCAAGTAATATCTCAGGTGACAGTGAGTTTAATCAATAACGGTATATTGAACTTATACCTCTCCGGCTTCTTCAAGTGTTCTCGCGAATACCCAGGTCTACCGCGATCAGCAGACCACCCTATGAGGAAATCTTGCACTAGCACGGAAACGTCTTGATGGAACTATTGCGTAACAATTTATACTACTGTCACTGCGGAAAATCTCGCACAGTGATACAGTTACACTCACTTCTTACACACGTAATACTACAATATTAATATCGTGTGTAAAGATATAAAATCAATTGTTATGCGTCACACGCGTTACTAGTCCCGAAAAGTCTTAACAGATCCTTGCAAGCGGTAGAATCTTGTACAAGGAATTGTATGTACCGTTCGTGGTAGCAGCAGTGAATAACTGCTTGTAATTTTTCGCACAATGCGTTAAAACACTGGTGTGTGCAAATGTACCACACACACAGTTCTGAGTCTTCCCGTTTCACTAGCGACGAATAGTTTTTACAACACCTTGCAAGCGGTAGAATTCTTGTACAAGGAGTGCACGACCCGTTCGCGGTAGATGGCGTAGAAGAACTGCCTGTGTAACGACAGGCATAAGAAAATTTCCAACCACCAGTCAGCATTCTATTGGTGGATGGAAGTCACATGGTTAGTAAAAGTGACAATGCACTTTTCATGCATTAGAGTGCATTTACCTTGTAACAGCATGCATAGTGGTAATCAGACTACTCGTATCTCATGCATGCTGCCTACATATTAATAATATACATGAACGTAAACAATAGTCCGACAGGTATAGGGATTGTAGTGATACACACGTCTCAGTTCAGCTAATGTCAAAACAACGATAATACTTCACGCACCGCACGGGAAACGTTACCCACTCACGCACGCGCGCACATTTCCACTAACACAGTACATGAATCACCATAAATAATAATGCACAGTTTTTCTAAACTAAACCCTTAACCTTACTAAATACAATTGATAACAACCAAACTTAACCATCTACCAATATAATATGAATGTCCATTGTCTGTGTAATATATGACTTGCCCAGCCTATCATGATCCTGTGATTCGTTGCAGGATTAACTCCCTCCCGCAAAAAAAAAAAAAATTTTTTTTTTTCTTTAGTTAACTAACAAAAATAAAATTTTTTTTTTTTTATATAACCAAAAAACTACCTAATCCTGAAATAATAATAATACCCTCAAACTAAAATCAAATAAACATCCTCAATTAATACTAACATTTCCAACTGTCACTTTGACAGACGCATCAAATCAAAAGACACGTGGTAACCTTCGAACCACAACAAACACACATGTTCTTGACACACAGATAACGACAACTAATGCAGGATCATAGCGTACACAGACAACATTCCTTATCAAAACTAGATTATTGTTCATTCACAGAGCCAACTTACATACAACATTTAGACCTGAACTTGACATATTTAAAATCACTACACATTCTTACCCCTATATCCTGACAGTTATTTCTAAGTTTACGGATCCTTTGTATAATACTTCCTCAATGAGGACGCATGGAATTTACCAATCGCACGGTTGGTATTTCGGTTGGTTAAGATAAAAGTATTTTTCCCAACTTGTTCCGACAGGGTATACGGACCATTATACAGCCTAAAAAACTTCGCAGCTGTGTTGTCCTCCCTTCTTCCAACATTTAATGCTCGTAAAAGCACACTCTCTCCAGTCTTGAACTTGACTAGTTTATGTTCCGCATTAAATTTTTCCGTGCGCTCCTCGGCGCACCTTTTAATGCGTCTTCTAGCTTCGATTTTCTTTACCTCAACTGGTATAGGCATATTATGCGTCGCTATCCTTTCAATGTGTTTACCCCAGACCCGGCCTGGCATTTCTCCGGTTTGGAGTTCATTCGGCGTATACCCAGTAGTAGAATTATAATTTCCATTTATGGCATACTCAAAAAATTCTAGGAATTCCGGCCACTTACTCTGGTTAGTATTACAGTACGTACGGAACAACCGTCCCAACTCCTTGTTGACCCGCTCGGCCAAGTTACCTTGCGGTCTCCGGATCGCAGTCAAGACCGTCTGGACCCCGTGTTTCTCAAGCTTGGAGTGCCACTTGGTGTTCGTAAATTGCTTACCTTGATCTGAGAGTATCTTCCTTACGGGACCATTTTTCGGCATGTATTTATTTAGCATAATGTTTATGACAGCCGACGTAGTAGGTCTACCAATAGCATATAGGCTAACATGTTTGGTAAAGGCATCGGTAACAACCACCAGGTTCTTCATTCCACGTGCCGCCCGAGGAAGTGGACCCAAAAAATCAATGCATACAAGGTCATTTTTATTACGGACGACAATGTTACCCATTTCAACCTGTGTATGTTGGTTCGGATATTTCGCTGTTTGGCAGATGTGGCAAGAGCGGAGTATGGCCTTTATTTTCCTGGTCAAATTTAGCCACACAAAATCCTCCCGCATTGCCAGGTAACATTTATAAGGCCCCGCATGAGCCAGACTCTCATGACACATCCAGGTGAGGTCTTCCACCATGGCGTCCGGTACCATAATCTTCCATCCGCCATTGATAATTTTATACACTACGTCTTTATATATTCTGTACTTAGGGTTTTCTTGTATCCGGATAGCGTCACATATCCGCTTCAACTTTGTGTCACGCTGCTGTTCCATACCAATATTTCTTAGCTTATTTTTGAGACTGTCTTCTAATTTATATTTGACAGCTAGAATTTGAACCTCCTGGTTATTAGACGCATGACGTTCTTCCACCATTGGAGGGTATCGGCTTAACGTGTCAGCTGCTTGGTTCTCGCTTGCCTTACAGTACTTAATGGTAAAGTCGTACTCTTGGATGGCCATGATCCAACGGGATATGCGAGCGTTCGCTAACTTGCAGCGCAACATGAACGATAAGGCCTGGTTGTCCGAAAGGATTTCGAAGTGTTGTCCAACCAGGTAATAACGAAATTTACTAATGCAGTACACAATAGCCAATATTTCTTTCTCCGATGTGAAATAGTTACGTTCGGCCCCTTTTAGTGACCTACTACTGTGCGCAATTATTTTGTTTTCGCCCTTCTCATTCCGCTGGTAGAGTACCCCTCCAATGGCATAATCAGAGGCATCGCAATTCAGGACATATGTGCCCCTTTTCTCAGGATGAAACACGTGCAGGTTTCTACTATACAAATTTTTAGTCGCGTCGAAAGCATGCTGATGACGCTCCTCCCATCTCCATTTATTACTCTTACGAAGTAGTTCTAACAACGGCTCAATTGTCCCAGAATATTCTGGAGTAAAACGTCTGAAGTAACCAGTCAATCCGAGGAACGCTCTGATATCCCTGGGTTTTGTGGGTTTCGGGAACTCCATGATCGCATGTATTTTTTCCGGGTCCGTTGTTATACCTTCTGCTGAGATAATATGACCCAAAAATTTAATTTGCGATTTCCCGAACTCACACTTTTCAAGATTGAGAGTCAGGTTAGCGGCTTGCAATCTCTGAAATACAATCTTGAGATGTTCAAGATGTTCTTCAAATGATTTGGATATGACCAAAATATCATCAACAAATATGCTGACGAAGTCCTCCACCTCGGGTCCCAGAGCTAACTCCAAACATCTGACCATGGCCGCTAAACTGGTAACCAAACCAAATGGAACTACTTTAAACTGATAGCATTTATTTCGATATAGAAATGCTGTGTATCTTCTCGACTCCTTGGCAAGGGGAATCTGCCAGAATCCACTTTTGAGATCAAGGCGAGACATGTATTTAACCCCTTGACACTTTATGAATAAGTTCTCCGCATTCGGAGCACAGTCGTAGCATTTTTTTGTAATAGAATTTAGATTTCTCATGTCGAGACATAATCGAATGTCGTTATTTTTCTTTTTAACAATAACCATAGGATTTAAAAAATTGCTATCAGTTCGTTCAATCACACCATTCTGAAGCATACTCTTAACTTCGGCATCAACCTGTTGTTGATAGTGAAGGGGGATGGGGTACGTCTTCCGTACAAATTTATTTTCATCTGTGACCTGAATACTGTGTTCATAAACATTCGTGACGGTAGGATTTTTGGAAAACACAGATTCAAATTTATCAAGCATACTTTGCAGCTTATCTTGCTCATTGCTCGTTATCTGCCTGCTGTGAGTCCGCAGATTATGTGTTATCTTATCGGCAAGTTGAACCGCTGGGCGAGTTATAGTAATAGGTTCACAATCAGACCCCGTCTTACCCCTCCTGCGTCCTAACCTGATATTGTGTTTACTATTATTTACTGTACATTGTAGTATTTTATTAGGAAAATCAATGGTCGCGTGCAGTTTATTTAATGTGTCCACTCCCAAAATAACATTATACACGAGTTTCTTGACCATAAGCACCGTGACCTCTATTTCCATTCCCTGAATGGATACTGTTATCATAGCTTTACGGTCAACCCTCTGAAATTCACCCGTCGCTGATTTTATGATTTTGTGGGCTGCTGGCAGAATCGGGATTTTTTTTAAATGTTTCCTGTGCCTCTCTAGGAATCGCTCATCCATTAACGAAATTTCTGCGCCGCTGTCAAATAAAACTTCGCCGACACATCCGTTAATTTTCGCGTTGACAATGAGGTCAGTGTCATTTTCAACGCTAATACCTTTCTCATTTTCCTTACTATGGTTATTGCAAATTAAACTATCTCTAATTACGGCAGGATATAGGCCGGACACTACAAAGTTTTTCTTATAATTAACATCTTTCACATTTGATTTATTGAACTGCTTTTTATATTTACACCCGTCTTTTGAAACTTCATTCATCCCATTATGTTTACACCATTTCCGATTGGTAATTCTATTAGGTATTTTATATTGCTTTGGTGACTGTGTGTGCTTGGTTTGAGTTTGATACTGAAAATTTTTATTCTCCCGTCCATAAAAATTTTGCTGTGAGCTGACGTCATTTAAAGTCTTATATACATACGGGGTACAGTTTAGAGGTGACGAGGTACTTTGCAATCGTGACACTTGCTGTTGTAGTTTTTGAATCCGCAGGTCACGTTCGGCCATTAATTCATTTATCGTAGATATGTGTTGCACTACTTGCTCTGCCGTACCAGAGAATTTCGCTTCATATTCACTAAGTCGTGACTTATTGACTTCCAAATTTGCCTCTATATTGGCCTTCATAGTTTCCACGGTCTCGCTAATATGCTTTTCTGCCGCTTCTACCATTTGTTTGCTTTGTTTGGATTGCTCCTGTATGGCCACGTATGATTTCTCGTTTTCCTCATGGAATGATTTGTTTTGTTTCCCGGCTTCTATTTTACCAGATTTAATTTCTTCTTTACTGGCTTTCTGCTCTTCTTTAATTGCTTTCATTTCTTCTAATAAGGTCGCTAAAGCATTCTTGATTTCTGCAGTATCCGCCATAGTGATTAAATTTTAATTTAAAATTTAGTAAATTTAAATTTATTGATATATACGCAAAGCAAGTTATTATTATCACAACAAGATTAGAACATATGGTAACCAGTTTATACGCACACAGAAAAAGCAGTTCAAAATATCAACATGTAAATACCTTATCTAACATACAACAACTAATAATCTACCTCCAATATACTGATAAAATCTGTTCATATATGATATACAAGAGAATATGCACAATTGAAAAATTATATCCTCAGCTTTTCACATGAACAATACACACACAATTATTACGTTAATTATATTTATACGTCGGATTTTTCCAACAAATTTTATATTCATAGACAAATACATAATAGCGTAAAATTACCGCTATTTACGAGCCCTACGTTGCTAAGCGCCATAATATCTCTATGCGACAACACAAATTACTAAACTATTGGCGCATAGGATATGATAGTATGTGTATTTCAAATTACAAGTCTATATTGGAGGGTTTAAGATTATTTATTGTACAAACACAAGTTATAGTTTATATGGTATATTTGTAATGTACAGAATGTAATGTTTGATATAGAGTCTTTCTTTTAAAATGTTAAATAATGTTCATACGCAAGACGTGATACGTTACATAAGAAGACTCCCCCGATGATGTTGTTGAAGGGAAGGGCAAGTCTTTGCGGTATAGTTGGTTCGTCAGGTGTGGCTTATAAATGACAGACGTTTCCCAGAAACGTTTACAGCTGGGCTGGCGTCCTGTAACAGCTTGGCTGATGTCCTGTAGCAGCTGGGCTGGTCCTATAACAGCTGGGCTGATGTCCTATAACAGCTGGGCTGATGTCCTGTAACAGCTGGGCTGATGTCCTGTAACAGCTGGGCTGATGTCCTGTAACAGCTGGGCTGATGTCCTGCAACAGCTGGGCTGATGTTCTGTAACAGCTGGGCTGATGTCCTGGAATTCCCACGATGAATCCGACACTTCGCACACACAACGGTACTACGGATGTTATTACTCGCAAAACTTATATAGAGTTTAAGACCAAGTAATATCTCAGGTGACAGTGAGTTTAATCAATAACGGTATATTGAACTTATACCTCTCCGGCTTCTTCAAGTGTTCTCGCGAATACCCAGGTCTACCGCGATCAGCAGACCACCCTATGAGGAAATCTTGCACTAGCACGGAAACGTCTTGATGGAACTATTGCGTAACAATTTATACTACTGTCACTGCGGAAAATCTCGCACAGTGATACGGTTACACTCACTTCTTACACACGTAATACTACAATATTAATATCGTGTGTAAAGATATAAAATCAATTGTTATGCGTCACACGCGTTACTATCCCCGAAAAGTCTTAACAGATCCTTGCAAGCGGTAGAATCTTGTACAAGGAATTGTATGTACCGTTCGTGGTAGCAGCAGTGAAGAACTGCTTGTAATTTTTCGCACAATGCGTTAAAACACTGGTGTGTGCAAATGTACCACACACACAGTTCTGAGTCTTCCCGTTTCACTAGCGACGAATAGTTTTTACAACACCTTGCAAGCGGTAGAATTCTTGTACAAGGAGTGCACGACCCGTTCGCGGTAGATGGCGTAGAAGAACTGCCTGTGTAACGACAGGCATAAGAAAATTTCCAACCACCAGTCAGCATTCTATTGGTGGATGGAAGTCACATGGTTAGTAAAAGTGACAATGCACTTTTCATGCATTAGAGTGCATTTACCTTGTAACAGCATGCATAGCGGTAATCAGACTACTCGTATCTCATGCATGCTGCCTACATATTAATAATATACATGAACGTAAACAATAGTCCGACAGGTATAGGGATTGTAGTGATACACACGTCTCAGTTCAGCTAATGTCAAAACAACGATAATACTTCACGCACCGCACGGGAAACGTTACCCACTCACGCACGCGCGCACATTTCCACTAACACAGTACATGAATCACCATAAATAATAATGCACAGTTTTTCTAAACTAAACCCTTAACCTTACTAAATACAATTGATAACAACCAAACTTAACCATCTACCAATATAATATGAATGTCCATTGTCTGTGTAATATATGACTTGCCCAGCCTATCATGATCCTGTGATTCGTTGCAATATATATATATATATATGACGATGGAGGCTGAACTAAAAAATCAGTGAGTGGACATTGTTAAATATTGTAAATTTTGGTAACGACCTTGCAGATTTGGACATATGAAGTGTGAAACAATTGAACAGTTATTGACGAATACTTTGTAAATAATGTAGTGAATTCATTTGTGTGTATTATGAAATGTTCGGTAAATAATATGTATATGTAGTAGAAAAATGTTGTGATAATAATAATAATATTATTAATATTTTGCAGTCTAAATAAATAATAAAATAATTATGAAGACAATAATTAATAACTTGTAAAATTTTGATAGTAATTGAAACATGTTTAGTATTTATATTTAGTATTAAAACTAAATTGAAGTAAATAATTTGAGGTGTTTAAATATTGTGATTGAATATTATATGTTTGAATTTTATAATAAATTTAAAGTGTTTGATGAGATTTCAATGTAATAATAATTAATAAATAAATAAATGCTAAATGGTTTAGTTTGGGGAATAACATAATTGCTAGGATAAATAGATTAATAAGAAATTTGGAAATTTTGAAGATCTAATTGCAGCAAAGGATAAATAAGGAAATGATGATATATAAAAGAGTTAATGAAAAATTTTAAATAAGAATGTTTATAAGTTTTTATATATAAATTATTTAAAAGAGAATTGTTTGTTTAATGTATGCTAATAATCCAGGTTAATTTCTCTTTGTTTATTATGTTATGTTAAGATGTGTGTGGATAATTTTGGTGGGTAGATTGGTGCACAAAGAGGTGACGTAACAGTGTAGTGTGGAACTACCATGGGGGAAGGTTGTAAATTTTGTAAATTTAATATTTTATGTTCATGATGGTTAAGCTTACATATAAAGGGGGTTAAAACATCATCCAAACGAATAATGTCATTTAAGTATAAATTATTAAGTTTAGAGTTACAAAAGATATTTTACTTGTGATTCCCCAACTTTTCGGGCGGTCACGGCCTCACCAAACCCTGACCGTGGAATTGGTTTAGCTTTAACAGCTATGGTTGGGGCACATTACGATTACGCGCTGACCATACTGGCCATAGCTGTTATCGTTGTCAAGGTGTATTTTGAAATTGATGGGGGGTGAAATTAAGGGGAATCACCAAACTAGGGAACAGCGGCTACCACTCTGTCCGCATGGGGACAGCAACGCCAGGTGGTAGACCCGCATTAAGGGTGCATAACTATAGAACAAAGATATGTTGATATCTGAACTTTTCAAATGTAACGCAGAAGCAAGGACACGGAGATGTCAAATTCCCCCAAATTTCAGTCCTTGTGGACGCAACTGGATGCCACAGTCCAGGGGGGGTCATAGTGTGTGTGGCAGGGAGGTTATCCAGGGGGGTAACGAATTAGAAATTTGCTGTATTTTAATAATGATGATTCGCTACTAAATAATTTGTTTTGATTTGCAAAATAGATGCACTAGATACTTCCTATATTGTGTTTATTATATCTTATTGTGTTAATTGCATGTAGTATGTTAGGAATTAAGGATGATAAAAATATAATAATATGTATTCAATGTGTTTTTAGATTTTAAAATCAAATGAAATAAAGTTGTGATAGTTAAAATTTTCAATGGGTTGCAAAAGATAGAAGTGGGTGATAGTAATTGTTTGAGTAAAACGTTTGAGTTAGTCAAGTTGAAAAATATTGGGGTATTAAAGAGAATGAGAGATGAAATACAGACGTTTAATGAAGAAATTTGTGTTAGTGGTTGAAATCACAATCAGAATGATCAATATTGCACACCACTATATAAAAATTATTCCGATTAGCACTTTCAAGCTTCACAGCTCATCGTCAGATCAGGAATAGACCGAAAATATGTCATACCCAACCCTTCACCCCCCACCCTGCTCACCCACAACAAACTAAACTCTATTCCTGATCTGACGATGAGCTGTGAAGCTTGAAAGCACTAATCGGAATAATTTTTATATAGTGGTGTGCAATATTGATCATTCTGATTGAAGATGAAATACAAGTAATAGAGAATTTGAGTATAAGAGGAGACACAGTAGTAATGGAGAATTTATGTAGAGTTTTGAGTGATATATTGTTGTTTATAATTGATGATGTTATTTTGTTGAAGTTGAAGTGAGGTAATGAGATTGAGGTTTTTTGGGGATGGCAATTTTGTAGTAGGGGGTAGTGTAATGTGGGAGTCCACAACATAATGATAAGTTGGGACGGGATAGGTATCGATTTAGGGGGGAAGGGGTTGCCTTAGGTAGAATCCAGGAACCAAATAAGGGAATTGAGCTTTTTGGGGGGGGAACACGTATCCTATGTACAAAGGGTTAGAGAGTATTTTTTTTTTTTATATATATAGAGAGAAGGTGGCGAATTGAGTTAAAGTAGTAAGTAGTTAGAGGTAGAGAAGGGTTAGTAGATTTTTGATAGTGGGGTGTCATACTAGTTTTAAGATTTTGTAAGGGAGCGTTAGAGTAATAAAAGGGGTAAGATTATGAGTAAATGCCAAGTTGATAAAGTGAATTATAATGAATAACGTAGAATCACCCAAATTAATGAGAGGGAATAATAAATGAAATGATTGAAAAAAAAAAAAATTTTTTTTGAGAAACGAATTAATAAAAGTTAAATTGAGATTAAAGATAATTTTATGATTTTATATGCAAATTTAATGATGTAAAGTGTGTAAATTTTAAGATAAAATTGATAATAATAACAATGTGAATTATGAATGTACTATGTTTTCTTATGTTATGTTATGTTGTTAGGTATTCTGATATATATGTTAGAAATAAGCAAAAAACAAAACCAGTGCTTCTTAGCGCAAACCAGCACCGCTAGGGGGAAACAGATCAGTTGGGGATATGGTGTTGTACAAGGCCACTAGTTGATATTTTGATTTGTTGTTTCAGTGTTTGGTGATGCTGTGGCGGCGGACCTGAGCTGGCCAGCGCGTCAGAGCAGGGGCGTTAAGTATCTGTCTGACTCTATGGTGTTGGGATCTCGAGAGAGAAGTCCAGTATTGTCATTCAGGTGCGGTCACAGTCACCGGACCAAGGGTGAGTTGATTATATTTCTTGTAAACCATACAGGGGGTTGTGGCGACATATCCTGGCTGATCCCTTTAGCAGGTATGAATGTGTCAATGAGATTTTTTATGCTTCGGCATAAAATATCTCATTGAGGGGGTATTGTAACGGGCCTATTTTTGGGGTAATAAAGCAGTTTGTATTTTTTTCATAAAACAATGACATTTTTTTACAATGATTGGGACAAAACGTATAAACGAAAGGTAAATTCAGTGGTTGCAACGATAGCGACAATGGCAGCACTGCTTGGGACATTAAATACAAAATTATTGAAACGAACAGAATTAATAAGCTGGAATTGTGCCAAGGTCAACCCATGACACACAAAACCGAGTAAACAAATTATGTAACGAACATCAGACCATATTACGTCAGAGACGATCCCCGTTGTGGAATGCCGTTATGTAACAAAACAGTCTGCTGGCGTAGGAATACAAACTTTAAAACAATAAGACTTGGTCATACAACCACGGCGACAACATAAAATAGCGCCGGTGGCCTATTCCCAGTCGGACAATAACATCTGAACACATCGGACGCAAACAACTGTCGCGTCCGTCTGGCTCGCCGGTTTTAGGCGAAGTTTTGTGTGTTCGCCGGCTGTGCGTGATTTTCGCGCCCGCAACATAAAAAATGTAAAAAATTTTTGATATTTGGTCATCTAAAACAGTATTTTTGAAACCGAGTAGATACAGTGAGAAAATAATAAGTAAATCATCATATAACAGTTCGGCAATAAATCAGTGCGTGTATACGAGAAGACATTGTAGGAGGGTACCTTCAGCGTAATAACCGGAAAGTAAACTAACAAATTTTATTATTTTCATACAGTACAAGAACAGAGGGGAAAATTAATTTGAAATATGAACTCTAATGGGAATATAACTTGTCTAATATGAAAGCGTGTGAGTGTGTATGAGTGAGTTTGATTTACGTAATTACAAAGACACTGGTTTACGTTAAGAGAAGTTAGTTTAGTATTATTTTTTACAGCATTTGTTTTAGTGTTCAACAGTTTAATTATCAATAATATCTTGAAAGTTGTGGTCAGAATAAAGCATGTACACTGTCAATGTTAAAATAGTAAAAGTGTAAAAGATGGGAGGAGTAATTTCGTCATTGTCGTTAATATGCAACAGCAAAACTAAATCATGAATAAACACAAGTTTGTTTGAATATAGTAGATCGAAGTAGTCATTTCAAACAACCAATTCTGATCTCCTATGTTCGCCGAAAAGGACCCGAAAAATGGTAAGTACATATATTTCATACGTAGTTGGTAACAAGATGGCACCCGACAAAATTGGACAGTAAAAACTGAATAAATTTAAAGTCAATAATATTTGATTTATTTTATTAATATCAATAAAATAAAACATAACAATGGCTTCTGAACAGGGACAATTTTATATAAAGAAATTTATATAAAATACGGCCTACGGGGAGAACAGAATGGTTGTTTGAGGTAACTGAAAAATGTGTAAACATAAGTAGCAAGGTTATAATATGATTGATAGATGTGTATTATAAATAAGTAAGAATTAAATAAAAATGATGAATACTAATGAAAATATTTACAATGAAGTCAGTTTCACTGATAGTCAAACTGAAAGTCAAATAAATAGCAATTTAAGTGAAACAGAATCAAGAATTATGGATGAAGGAATTCATTCAACGCCAATTCAGAATAAAAACTCAGATAACAATAATATGATGAAATATTTATGTAGCATGGTATGCAGTATGAAAGAGAGTTCAGACAAGCAACAGGCGATGTTAGAGTTAAAATTTAACGAAATAAAGAGTGATTCAAATATTAAATATAATGAAATAAATGCTAGACTTGATGAGAAATTCGAGGTTCAAAAGAACAGTTTTGATGAGTTAACAAACCAAATTAAAGAAATGAATAAATGTTGTAAAAATACCCATAAACAATAAAAAATAGTTTGTGTAAATTAGAACAGAGTGTGGAGAGAATGGAAGTAGTTGTGATGAATCCAGAGAAAAATGAAACAAATGAAAATTGTAATGATAAGTGTGAAAATATGATATTGGAGAAAGAATTAATAAATAATAGTAATGTTGTTGAAAATAATGAGAATAATAGTGTAATTGAAAATGTCATATCAGAGAGTACTGATGAGTTTGTGGAGTGTGATTATGAGATGTTAAGGTGTGTTGGTGAAGTAGAAAGAGAGTGGAAAAATAATATAGTAGTTGAATGTGGGCAGAGGGTAAATTTTCCCATTAATTTTCCTGAACCAAGGTGTTCACACATGTTGTTTTTGAAGGGCGAGAGACCCGTATTAGTAGATGAATTGAAGTGTATATTGATGTTGTATAATGTTGTACCCTCTGTCTGTAATAATTGTGAGAGTGTGATGTGGTGTTATGAAGAGAGAGATTTGTGTATTGAGAGAGAGATAGAATTGTATAAGTTAAAAAGAAATTATGATGAATTGAGAAAAATATTAGAAGGGGTGAAGATGAACCATATAAAGGACTTACCTGTTGAGAGAGAGAGATAGAGAATTATTTTGATAATATTTTTATAAACGATAATGACTTACCTGACGTAATAGAGGAATATAAAAATGATACAACAACTTACCTGACATTGACCAATAATACTGATGGAGACTGGACAATAACACCTCATGTTGACAAGGTTTATGAAATATTAATAGGGAATAACCCTATAAATTATAATGGCATAATGAATGAAATAAAGGTAATGGATTAATATAATAATAATAATAATAAACGGTATGTGGATAACAATGATGCATGTTACAAATATATTATATATATATTGTGACAGCAGCGGTATGCGAACATCTGCTCTCCGTTACCAGCGGCCGAGACGTGACCAACTACGTGCTCGGAGCGAGCCAATCCGGCATCAGCAGCCGCCGAGACGTGACCAACTTCGTGTTCGGAGCTAGCCAATCAGCGATGCCGGTTAGTTAATAAAACCCGGGCCGGCAGAAAATTTTACGCACTCTTCATCGCCACGCCATCGAACGCACTTCATCTCCTCTCCTCTCTCGGACGACATCGGGGCGGAGTCAGCCGGAAGGAACAGCCGAAGAATAGAACCACCGCCGTTCTTGCGTCTTCGCACTCCCGTTCCGCGCCAGCGATGGATTTCGCTGGGCCGGCAGCCGACTCTACAACCGGTGCCGAAAGAAGAGGAGGACTGCAGTACGCCACGATCAGCGGGCGCAGCCGCCGAACACCTCAGCGCGGCACGACCAACATCACAGTTCTCGCCACTCGGTCCTTTTTAGGGCCACCAAAATAACTAGAGTGTACGATTGGCGCCATTTGTCATGCGGCAAGCCTTTTGTCCGGTGACAAGTGGCGCCCAACGTGGGGCAGCGATCATCTTGCGGATGCAAGATCCAGCCACGCCAGCGAGCTACCAGCCGACACACCAATCAACATGGCGCCCAACAGACACCTCCACAACATCTGGAGAAGAGCAGTAGGCTGGCTACCGGAGAGCATTCAAGACCCGGTGGAGTTGTGACAGCAGCGGTATGCGAACATCTGCTCTCCGTTACCAGCGGCCGAGACGTGACCAACTACGTGCTCGGAGCGAGCCAATCCGGCATCAGCAGCCGCCGAGACGTGACCAACTTCGTGTTCGGAGCTAGCCAATCAGCGATGCCGGTTAGTTAATAAAACCCGGGCCGGCAGAAAATTTTACGCACTCTTCATCGCCACGCCATCGAACGCACTTCATCTCCTCTCCTCTCTCGGACGACATCGGGGCGGAGTCAGCCGGAAGGAACAGCCGAAGAATAGAACCACCGCCGTTCTTGCGTCTTCGCACTCCCGTTCCGCGCCAGCGATGGATTTCGCTGGGCCGGCAGCCGACTCTACAACCGGTGCCGAAAGAAGAGGAGGACTGCAGTACGCCACGATCAGCGGGCGCAGCCGCCGAACACCTCAGCGCGGCACGACCAACATCACAGTTCTCGCCACTCGGTCCTTTTTAGGGCCACCAAAATAACTAGAGTGTACGATTGGCGCCATTTGTCATGCGGCAAGCCTTTTGTCCGGTGACAATATATATATATATATATGACGATGGAGGCTGAACTAAAAAATCAGTGAGTGGACATTGTTAAATATTGTAAATTTTGGTAACGACCCTGCAGATTTGGACATATGAAGTGTGAAACAATTGAACAGTTATTGACGAATACTTTGTAAATAATGTAGTGAATTCATTTGTGTGTATTATGAAATGTTCGGTAAATAATATGTATATGTAGTAGAAAAATGTTGTGATAATAATAATAATATTATTAATATTTTGCAGTCTAAATAAATAAAAAAATAATTATGAAGACAATAATTAATAACTTGTAAAATTTTGATAGTAATTGAAACATGTTTAGTATTTATATTTAGTATTAAAACTAAATTGAAGTAAATAATTTGAGGTGTTTAAATATTGTGATTGAATATTAAATGTTTGAATTTTATAATAAATTTAAAGTGTTTGATGAGATTTCAATTTAATAATAATTAATAAATAAATAAATGCTAAATGGTTTAGTTTGGGGAATAACATAATTGCTAGGATAAATAGATTAATAAGAAATTTGGAAATTTTGAAAATCTAATTGCAGCAAAGGATAAATAAGGAAATGATGATATATAAAATAGTTAATGAAAAATTTTAAATAAGAATGTTTATAAGTTTTTATATATAAATTATTTAAAAGAGAATTGTTTGTTTAATGTATGCTAATAATCCAGGTTAATTTCTCTTTGTTTATTATGTTATGTTAAGATGTGTGTGGATAATTTTGGTGGGTAGATTGGTGCACAAAGAGATGACGTAACAGTGTAGTGTGGAACTACCATGGGGGAAGGTTGTAAATTTTGTAAATTTAATATTTTATGTTCATGATGGTTAAGCTTACATATAAAGGGGGTTAAAACATCATCCAAACGAATAATGTCATTTAAGTATAAATTATTAAGTTTAGAGTTACAAAAGATATTTTACTTGTGATTCCCCAACTTTTCGGGCGGTCACGGCCTCACCAAACCCTGGCCGTGGAATTGGTTTAGCTTTAACAGCTATGGTTGGGGCACATTACGATTACGCGCTGACCATACTGGCCATAGCTGTTATCGTTGTCAAGGTGTATTTTGAAATTGAGGGGGGGTGAAATTAAGGGGAATCACCAAACTAGGGAACAGCGGTTACCACTCTGTCCGCATGGGGGCAGCAACGCCAGGTGGTAGACCCTCATTAAGGGTGCATAACTATAGAACAAAGATATGTTGATATCTGAACTTTTCAAATGTAACGCAGAAGCAAGGACACGGAGATGTCAAATTCCTCCAAAATTTCAGTCCTTGTGGACGCAACTGGACGCCATAGTCCAGGGGGGGTCATAGTGTGTGTGGCAGGGAGGTTATCCAGGGGGGTAACGAATTAGAAATTTGCTGTATTTTAATAATGATGATTCGCTACTAAATAATTTTGTTTTGATTTGCAAAATAGATGCACTAGATACTTCCTATATTGTGTTTATTATATCTTATTGTGTTAATTGCATGTAGTATGTTAGGAATTAAGGATGATAAAAATATAATAATATGTATTCAATGTGTTTTTAGATTTTAAAATCAAATGAAATAAAGTTGTGATAGTTAAAATTTTCAATGGGTTGCAAAAGATAGAAGTGGGTGATAGTAATTGTTTGAGTAAAACGTTTGAGTTAGTCAAGTTGAAAAATATTGGGGTATTAAAGAGAATGAGAGATGAAATACAGACGTTTAATGAAGAAATTTGTGTTAGTGGTTGAAATCACAATCAGAATGATCAATATTGCACACCACTATATAAAAATTATTCCGATTAGCGCTTTCAAGCTTCACAGCTCATCGTCAGATCAGGAATAGACCGAAAATATGTCATACCCAACCCTTCAACCCCCACCCTGCTCACCCACAACAAACTAAACTCTATTCCTGATCTGACGATGAGCTGTGAAGCTTGAAAGCACTAATCGGAATAATTTTTATATAGTGGTGTGCAATATTGATCATTCTGATTGAAGATGAAATACAAGTAATAGAGAATTTGAGTATAAGAGGAGACACAGTAGTAATGGAGAATTTATGTAGAGTTTTGAGTGATATATTGTTGTTTATAATTGATGATGTTATTTTGTTGAAGTTGAAGTGAGGTAATGAGATTGAGGTTTTTTGGGGATGGCAATTTTGTAGTAGGGGGTAGTGTAATGTGGGAGTCCACAACATAATGATAAGTTGGGACGGGATAGGTATCGATTTAGGGGGGAAGGGGTTGCCTTAGGTAGAATCCAGGAACCAAATAAGGGAATTGAGCTTTTTGGGGGGGGAACACGTATCCTATGTACAAAGGGTTAGAGAGTATTTTTTTTTTTTATATATATAGAGAGAAGGTGGCGAATTGAGTTAAAGTAGTAAGTAGTTAGAGGTAGAGAAGGGTTAGTAGATTTTTTATAGTGGGGTGTCATACTAGTTTTAAGATTTTGTAAGGGAGCGTTAGAGTAATAAAAGGGGTAAGATTATGAGTAAATGCCAAGTTGATAAAGTGAATTATAATGAATAACGTAGAATCACCCAAATTAATGAGAGGGAATAATAAATGAAATGATTGAAAAAAAAAAAAAATTTTTTTTGAGAAACGAATTAATAAAAGTTAAATTGAGATTAAAGATAATTTTATGATTTTATATGCAAATTTAATGATGTAAAATGTGTAAATTTTAAGATAAAATTGATAATAATAACAATGTGAATTATGAATGTACTATGTTTTCTTATGTTATGTTATGTTGTTAGGTATTCTGATATATATGTTAGAAATAAGCAAAAAACAAAACCAGTGCTTCTTAGCGCAAACCAGCACCGCTAGGGGGAAACAGATCAGTTGGGGATATGGTGTTGTACAAGGCCACTAGTTGATATTTTGATTTGTTGTTTCAGTGTTTGGTGATGCTGTGGCGGCGGACCTGAGCTGGCCAGCGCGTCAGAGCAGGGGCGTTAAGTATCTGTCTGACTCTATGGTGTTGGGATCTCGAGAGAGAAGTCCAGTATTGTCATTCAGGTGCGGTCACAGTCACCGGACCAAGGGTGAGTTGATTATATTTCTTGTAAACCATACAGGGGGTTGTGGCGACATATCCTGGCTGATCCCTTTAGCAGGTATGAATGTGTCAATGAGATTTTTTATGCTTCGGCATAAAATATCTCATTGAGGGGGTATTGTAACGGGCCTATTTTTGGGGTAATAAAGCAGTTTGTATTTTTTTCATAAAACAATGACATTTTTTTACAATGATTGGGACAAAACGTATAAACGAAAGGTAAATTCAGTGGTTGCAACGATAGCGACAATGGCAGCACTGCTTGGGACATTAAATACAAAATTATTGAAACGAACAGAATTAATAAGCTGGAATTGTGCCAAGGTCAACCCATGACACACAAAACCGAGTAAACAAATTATGTAACGAACATCAGACCATATTACGTCAGAGACGATCCCCGTTGTGGAATGCCGTTATGTAACAAAACAGTCTGCTGGCGTAGGAATACAAACTTTAAAACAATAAGACTTGGTCATACAACCACGGCGACAACATAAAATAGCGCCGGTGGCCTGTTCCCAGTCGGACAATATCATCTGAACACATCGGACGCAAACAACTGTCGCGTCCGCCCGGCTCGCCGGTTTTAGGCGAAGTTTTGTGTGTTCGCCGGCTGTGCGTGATTTTCGCGCCCGCAACATAAAAAATGTAAAAATTTTTTTGATATTTGGTCATCTAAAACAGTATTTTTGAAACCGAGTAGATACAGTGAGAAAATAATAAGTAAATCATCATATAACAGTTCGGCAATAAATCAGTGCGTGTATACAAGAAGACATTGTAGGAGGGTACCTTCAGCGTAATAACAGGAAAGTAAACTAACAAATTTTATTATTTTCATACAGTACAAGAACAGAGGGGAAAATTAATTTGAAATATGAGCTCTAATGGGAATATAACTTGTCTAATGTGAAAGCGTGTGAGTGTGTATGAGTGAGTTTGATTTACGTAATTACAAAGACACTGGTTTACGTTAAGAGAAGTTAGTTTAGTATTATTTCTTTACAGCATTTGTTTTAGTGTTCAACAGTTTAATTATCAATAATATCTTGAAAGTTGTGGTCAGAATAAAGCATGTACACTGTCAATGTTAAAATAGTAAAAGTGTAAAAGATGGGAGGAGTAATTTCGTCATTGTCGTTAATATGCAACAGCAAAACTAAATCATGAATAAACACAAGTTTGTTTGAATATAGTAGATCGAAGTAGTCATTTCAAACAACCAATTCTGATCTCCTATGTTCGCCGAAAAGGACCCGAAAAATGGTAAGTACATATATTTCATACGTAGTTGGTAACAAGATGGCACCCGACAAAATTAGACAGTAAAAACTGAATAAATTTAAAGTCAATAATATTTGATTTATTTTATTAATATCAATAAAATAAAACATAACAATGGCTTCTGAACAGGGACAATTTTATATAAAGAAATTTATATAAAATACGGCCTACGGGGAGAACAGAATGGTTGTTTGAGGTAACTGAAAAATGTGTAAACATAAGTAGCAAGGTTATAATATGATTGATAGATGTGTATTATAAATAAGTAAGAATTAAATAAAAATGATGAATACTAATGAAAATATTTACAATGAAGTCAGTTTCACTGATAGTCAAACTGAAAGTCAAATAAATAGCAATTTAAGTGAAACAGAATCAAGAATTATGGATGAAGGAATTCATTCAACGCCAATTCAGAATAAAAACTCAGATAACAATAATATGATGAAATATTTATGTAGCATGGTATGCAGTATGAAAGAGAGTTCAGACAAGCAACAGGCGATGTTAGAGTTAAAATTTAACGAAATAAAGAGTGATTCAAATATTAAATATAATGAAATAAATGCTAGACTTGATGAGAAATTCGAGGTTCAAAAGAACAGTTTTGATGAGTTAACAAACAAAATTAAAGAAATGAATAAATGTTGTAAAAATACCCATAAACAATAAAAAATAGTTTGTGTAAATTAGAACAGAGTGTGGAGAGAATGGAAGTAGTTGTGATGAATCCAGAGAAAAATGAAACAAATGAAAATTGTAATGATAAGTGTGAAAATATGATATTGGAGAAAGAATTAATAAATAATAGTAATGTTGTTGAAAATAATGAGAATAATAGTGTAATTGAAAATGTCATATCAGAGAGTACTGATGAGTTTGTGGAGTGTGATTATGAGATGTTAAGGTGTGTTGGTGAAGTAGAAAGAGAGTGGAAAAATAATATAGTAGTTGAATGTGGGCAGAGGGTAAATTTTCCCATTAATTTTCCTGAACCAAGGTGTTCACACATGTTGTTTTTGAAGGGCGAGAGACCCGTATTAGTAGATGAATTGAAGTGTATATTGATGTTGTATAATGTTGTACCCTCTGTCTGTAATAATTGTGAGAGTGTGATGTGGTGTTATGAAGAGAGAGATTTGTGTATTGAGAGAGAGATAGAATTGTATAAGTTAAAAAGAAATTATGATGAATTGAGAAAAATATTATAAGGGGTGAAGATGAACCATATAAAGGACTTACCTGTTGAGAGAGAGAGAGATAGAGAATTATTTTGATAATATTTTTATAAACGATAATGACTTACCTGACGTAATAGAGGAATATAAAAATGATACAACAACTTACCTGACATTGACCAATAATACTGATGGAGACTGGACAATAACACCTTATGTTGACAAGGTTTATGAAATATTAATAGGGAATAACCCTATAAATTATAATGGCATAATGAATGAAATAAAGGTAATGGATTATTATAATAATAATAATAATAATAAACGGTATGTGGATAACAATGATGCATGTTACAAATATATTATATATATATATATATATATATATATGACGATGGAGGCTGAACTAAAAAATCAGTGAGTGGACATTGTTAAATATTGTAAATTTTGGTAACGACCTTGCAGATTTGGACATATGAAGTGTGAAACAATTGAACAGTTATTGACGAATACTTTGTAAATAATGTAGTGAATTCATTTGTGTGTATTATGAAATGTTCGGTAAATAATATGTATATGTAGTAGAAAAATGTTGTGATAATAATAATAATATTATTAATATTTTGCAGTCTAAATAAATAAAAAAATAATTATGAAGACAATAATTAATAACTTGTAAAATTTTGATAGTAATTGAAACATGTTTAGTATTTATATTTAGTATTAAAACTAAATTGAAGTAAATAATTTGAGGTGTTTAAATATTGTGATTGAATATTATATGTTTGAATTTTATAATAAATTTAAAGTGTTTGATGAGATTTCAATTTAATAATAATTAATAAATAAATAAATGCTAAATGGTTTAGTTTGGGGAATAACATAATTGCTAGGATAAATAGATTAATAAGAAATTTGGAAATTTTGAAAATCTAATTGCAGCAAAGGATAAATAAGGAAATGATGATATATAAAAGAGTTAATGAAAAATTTTAAATAAGAATGTTTATAAGTTTTTATATATAAATTATTTAAAAGAGAATTGTTTGTTTAATGTATGCTAATAATCCAGGTTAATTTCTCTTTGTTTATTATGTTATGTTAAGATGTGTGTGGATAATTTTGGTGGGTAGATTGGTGCACAAAGAGGTGACGTAACAGTGTAGTGTGGAACTACCATGGGGGAAGGTTGTAAATTTTGTAAATTTAATATTTTATGTTCATGATGGTTAAGCTTACATATAAAGGGGGTTAAAACATCATCCAAACGAATAATGTCATTTAAGTATAAATTATTAAGTTTAGAGTTACAAAAGATATTTTACTTGTGATTCCCCAACTTTTCGGGCGGTCACGGCCTCACCAAACCCTGACCGTGGAATTGGTTTAGCTTTAACAGCTATGGTTGGGGCACATTACGATTACGCGCTGACCATACTGGCCATAGCTGTTATCGTTGTCAAGGTGTATTTTGAAATTGATGGGGGGTGAAATTAAGGGGAATCACCAAACTAGGGAACAGCGGCTACCACTCTGTCCGCATGGGGGCAGCAACGCCAGGTGGTAGACCCGCATTAAGGGTGCATAACTATAGAACAAAGATATGTTGATATCTGAACTTTTCAAATGTAACGCAGAAGCAAGGACACGGTGATGTCAAATTCCTCAAAAATTTCAGTCCTTGTGGATGCAACTGGACGCCACAGTCCAGGGGGGGTCATAGTGTGTGTGGCAGGGAGGTTATCCAGGGGGGTAACGAATTAGAAATTTGCTGTATTTTAATAATGATGATTCGCTACTAAATAATTTTGTTTTGATTTGCAAAATAGATGCACTAGATACTTCCTATATTGTGTTTATTATATCTTATTGTGTTAATTGCATGTGGTATGTTAGGAATTAAGGATGATAAAAATATAATAATATGTATTCAATGTGTTTTTAGATTTTAAAATCAAATGAAATAAAGTTGTGATAGTTAAAATTTTCAATGGGTTGCAAAAGATAGAAGTGGGTGATAGTAATTGTTTGAGTAAAACGTTTGAGTTAGTCAAGTTGAAAAATATTGGAGTATTAAAGAGAATGAGAGATGAAATACAGACGTTTAATGAAGAAATTTGTGTTAGTGGTTGAAATCACAATCAGAATGATCAATATTGCACACCACTATATAAAAATTATTCCGATTAGCACTTTCAAGCTTCACAGCTCATCGTCAGATCAGGAATAGACCGAAAATATGTCATACCCAACCCTTCACCCCCCACCCTGCTCACCCACAACAAACTAAACTCTATTCCTGATCTGACGATGAGCTGTGAAGCTTGAAAGCACTAATCGGAATAATTTTTATATAGTGGTGTGCAATATTGATCATTCTGATTGAAGATGAAATACAAGTAATAGAGAATTTGAGTATAAGAGGAGACACAGTAGTAATGGAGAATTTATGTAGAGTTTTGAGTGATATATTGTTGTTTATAATTGATGATGTTATTTTGTTGAAGTTGAAGTGAGGTAATGAGATTGAGGTTTTTTGGGGATGGCAATTTTGTAGTAGGGGGTAGTGTAATGTGGGAGTCCACAACATAATGATAAGTTGTGACGGGATAGGTATCGATTTAGGGGGGAAGGGGTTGCCTTAGGTAGAATCCAGGAACCAAATAAGGGAATTGAGCTTTTTTGGGGGGGGAACACGTATCCTATGTACAAAGGATTAGGGAGTATTTTTTTTTTTATATATAGAGAGAAGGTGGCGAATTGAGTTAAAGTAGTAAGTAGTTAGAGGTAGAGAAGGGTTAGTAGATTTTTGATAGTGGGGTGTCATACTAGTTTTAAGATTTTGTAAGGGAGCGTTAGAGTAATAAAAGGGGTAAGATTATGAGTAAATGCCAAGTTGATAAAGTGAATTATAATGAATAACGTAGAATCACCCAAATTAATGAGAGGGAATAATAAATGAAATGATTGAAAAAAAAAAAAATTTTTTTTTGAGAAACGAATTAATAAAAGTTAAATTGAGATTAAAGATAATTTTATGATTTTATATGCAAATTTAATGATGTAAAGTGTGTAAATTTTAAGATAAAATTGATAATAATAACAATGTGAATTATGAATGTACTATGTTTTCTTATGTTATGTTATGTTGTTAGGTATTCTGATATATATGTTAGAAATAAGCAAAAAACAAAACCAGTGCTTCTTAGCGCAAACCAGCACCGCTAGGGGGAAACAGATCAGTTGGGGATATGGTGTTGTACAAGGCCACTAGTTGATATTTTGATTTGTTGTTTCAGTGTTTGGTGATGCTGTGGCGGCGGACCTGAGCTGGCCAGCGCGTCAGAGCAGGGGCGTTAAGTATCTGTCTGACTCTATGGTGTTGGGATCTCGAGAGAGAAGTCCAGTATTGTCATTCAGGTGCGGTCACAGTCACCGGACCAAGGGTGAGTTGATTATATTTTTTGTAAACCATACAGGGGGTTGTGGCGACATATCCTGGCTGATCCCTTTAGCAGGTATGAATGTGTCAATGAGATTTTTTATGCTTCGGCATAAAATATCTCATTGAGGGGTTATTGTAACGGGCCTATTTTTGGGGTAATAAAGCAGTTTGTATTTTTTACATAAAACAATGACATTTTTTTACAATGATTGGGACAAAACGTATAAACGAAAGGTAAATTCAGTGGTTGCAACGATAGCGACAATGGCAGCACTGCTTGGGACATTAAATACAAAATTATTGAAACGAACAGAATTAATAAGCTGGAATTGTGCCAAGGTCAACCCATGACACACAAAACCGAGTAAACAAATTATGTAACGAACATCAGACCATATTACGTCAGAGACGATCCCCGTTGTGGAATGCCGTTATGTAACAAAACAGTCTGCTGGCGTAGGAATACAAACTTTAAAACAATAAGACTTGGTCATACAACCACGGCGACAACATAAAATAGCGCCGGTGGCCTATTCCCAGTCGGACAATAACATCTGAACACATCGGACGCAAACAACTGTCGCGTCCTCCCGGCTCGCCGGTTTTAGGCGATGTTTTGTGTGTTCGCCGGCTGTGCGTGATTTTCGCGCCCGCAACATAAAAAATGTAAAAAATTTTTGATATTTGGTCATCTAAAACAGTATTTTTGAAACCGAGTAGATACAGTGAGAAAATAATAAGTAAATCATCATATAACAGTTCGGCAATAAATCAGTGCGTGTATACGAGAAGACATTGTAGGAGGGTACCTTCAGCGTAATAACCGGAAAGTAAACTAACAAATTTTATTATTTTCATACAGTACAAGAACAGAGGGAAAAATTAATTTGAAATATGAGCTCTAATGGGAATATAACTTGTCTAATATGAAAGCGTGTGTGTGTGTATGAGTGAGTTTGATTTACGTAATTACAAAGACACTGGTTTACGTTAAGAGAAGTTAGTTTAGTATTATTTCTTTACAGCATTTGTTTTAGTGTTCAACAGTTTAATTATCAATAATATCTTGAAAGTTGTGGTCAGAATAAAGCATGTACACTGTCAATGTTAAAATAGTAAAAGTGTAAAAGATGGGAGGAGTAATTTCGTCATTGTCGTTAATATGCAACAGCAAAACTAAATCATGAATAAACACAAGTTTGTTTGAATATAGTAGATCGAAGTAGTCATTTCAAACAACCAATTCTGATCTCCTATGTTCGCCGAAAAGGACCCGAAAAATGGTAAGTACATATATTTCATACGTAGTTGGTAACAAGATGGCACCCGACAAAATTAGACAGTAAAAACTGAATAATTTTAAAGTCAATAATATTTGATTTATTTTATTAATATCAATAAAATAAAACATAACAATGGCTTCTGAACAGGGACAATTTTATATAAAGAAATTTATATAAAATACGGCCTACGGGGAGAACAGAATGGTTGTTTGAGGTAACTGAAAAATGTGTAAACATAAGTAGCAAGGTTATAATATGATTGATAGATGTGTATTATAAATAAGTAAGAATTAAATAAAAATGATGAATACTAATGAAAATATTTACAATGAAGTCAGTTTCACTGATAGTCAAACTGAAATTCAAATAAATAGCAATTTAAGTGAAACAGAATCAAGAATTATGGATGAAGGAATTCATTCAACGCCAATTCAGAATAAAAACTCAGATAACAATAATATGATGAAATATTTATGTAGCATGGTATGCAGTATGAAAGAGAGTTCAGACAAGCAACAGGCGATGTTAGAGTTAAAATTTAACGAAATAAAGAGCGATTCAAATATTAAATATAATGAAATAAATGCTAGACTTGATGAGAAATTCGATGTTCAAAAGAACAGTTTTGATGAGTTAACAAACCAAATTAAAGAAATGAATAAATGTTGTAAAAATACCCATAAACAATAAAAAATAGTTTGTGTAAATTAGAACAGAGTGTGGAGAGAATGGAAGTAGTTGTGATGAATCCAGAGAAAAATGAAACAAATGAAAATTGTAATGATAAGTGTGAAAATATGATATTGGAGAAAGAATTAATAAATAATAGTAATGTTGTTGAAAATAATGAGAATAATAGTGTAATTGAAAATGTCATATCAGAGAGTACTGATGAGTTTGTGGAGTGTGATTATGAGATGTTAAGGTGTGTTGGTGAAGTAGAAAGAGAGTGGAAAAATAATATAGTAGTTGAATGTGGGCAGAGGGTAAATTTTCCCATTAATTTTCCTGAACCAAGGTGTTCACACATGTTGTTTTTGAAGGGCGAGAGACCCGTATTAGTAGATGAATTGAAGTGTATATTGATGTTGTATAATGTTGTACCCTCTGTCTGTAATAATTGTGAGAGTGTGATGTGGTGTTATGAAGAGAGAGATTTGTGTATTGAGAGAGAGATAGAATTGTATAAGTTAAAAAGAAATTATGATGAATTGAGAAAAATATTAGAAGGGGTGAAGATGAACCATATAAAGGATTTACCTGTTGAGAGAGAGAGATAGAGAATTATTTTGATAATATTTTTATAAACGATAATGACTTACCTGACGTAATAGAGGAATATAAAAATGATACAACAACTTACCTGACATTGACCAATAATACTGATGGAGACTGGACAATAACACCTTATGTTGACAAGGTTTATGAAATATTAATAGGGAATAACCCTATAAATTATAATGGCATAATGAATGAAATAAAGGTAATGGATTATTATAATAATAATAAACGGTATGTGGATAACAATGATGCATGTTACAAATATATTATATATATATATATATGACGATGGAGGCTGAACTAAAAAATCAGTGAGTGGACATTGTTAAATATTGTAAATTTTGGTAACGACCTTGCAGATTTGGACATATGAAGTGTGAAACAATTGAACAGTTATTGACGAATACTTTGTAAATAATGTAGTGAATTCATTTGTGTGTATTATGAAATGTTCGGTAAATAATATGTATATGTAGTAGAAAAATGTTGTGATAATAATAATAATAATATTATTAATATTTTGCAGTCTAAATAAATAATAAAATAATTATGAAGACAATAATTAATAACTTGTAAAATTTTGATAGTAATTGAAACATGTTTAGTATTTATATTTAGTATTAAAACTAAATTGAAGTAAATAATTTGAGGTGTTTAAATATTGTGATTGAATATTATATGTTTGAATTTTATAATAAATTTAAAGTGTTTGATGAGATTTCAATTTAATAATAATTAATAAATAAATAAATGCTAAATGGTTTAGTTTGGGGAATAACATAATTGCTAGGATAAATAGATTAATAAGAAATTTGGAAATTTTGAAAATCTAATTGCAGCAAAGGATAAATAAGGAAATGATGATATATAAAAGAGTTAATGAAAAATTTTAAATAAGAATGTTTATAAGTTTTTATATATAAATTATTTAAAAGAGAATTGTTTGTTTAATGTATGCTAATAATCCAGGTTAATTTCTCTTTGTTTATTATGTTATGTTAAGATGTGTGTGGATAATTTTGGTGGGTAGATTGGTGCACAAAGAGGTGACGTAACAGTGTAGTGTGGAACTACCATGGGGAAAGGTTGTAAATTTTGTAAATTTAATATTTTATGTTCATGATGGTTAAGCTTACATATAAAGGGGGTTAAAACATCATCCAAACGAATAATGTCATTTAAGTATAAATTATTAAGTTTAGAGTTACAAAAGATATTTTACTTGTGATTCCCCAACTTTTCGGGCGGTCACGGCCTCACCAAACCCTGACCGTGGAATTGGTTTAGCTTTAACAGCTATGGTTGGGGCACATTACGATTACGCGCTGACCATACTGGCCATAGCTGTTATCGTTGTCAAGGTGTATTTTGAAATTGATGGGGGGTGAAATTAAGGGGAATCACCAAACTAGGGAACAGCGGCTACCACTCTGTCCGCATGGGGGCAGCAACGCCAGGTGGTAGACCCGCATTAAGGGTGCATAACTATAGAACAAAGATATGTTGATATCTGAACTTTTCAAATGTAACGCAGAAGCAAGGACACGGAGATGTCAAATTCCTCCAAAATTTCAGTCCTTGTGGACGCAACTGGACGCCACAGTCCAGGGGGGGGTCATAGTGTGTGTGGCAGGGAGGTTATCCAGGGGGGTAACGAATTAGAAATTTGCTGTATTTTAATAATGATGATTCGCTACTAAATAATTTTGTTTTGATTTGCAAAATAGATGCACTAGATACTTCCTATATTGTGTTTATTATATCTTATTGTGTTAATTGCATGTAGTATGTTAGGAATTAAGGATGATAAAAATATAATAATATGTATTCAATGTGTTTTTAGATTTTAAAATCAAATGAAATAAAGTTGTGATAGTTAAAATTTTCAATGGGTTGCAAAAGATAGAAGTGGGTGATAGTAATTGTTTGAGTAAAACGTTTGAGTTAGTCAAGTTGAAAAATATTGGGGTATTAAAGAGAATGAGAGATGAAATACAGACGTTTAATGAAGAAATTTGTGTTAGTGGTTGAAATCACAATCAGAATGATCAATATTGCACACCACTATATAAAAATTATTCCGATTAGCACTTTCGAGCTTCACAGCTCATCGTCAGATCAGGAATAGACCGAAAATATGTCATACCCAACCCTTCACCCCCCACCCTGCTCACCCACAACAAACTAAACTCTATTCCTGATCTGACGATGAGCTGTGAAGCTTGAAAGCGCTAATCGGAATAATTTTTATATAGTGGTGTGCAATATTGATCATTCTGATTGAAGATGAAATACAAGTAATAGAGAATTTGAGTATAAGAGGAGACACAGTAGTAATGGAGAATTTATGTAGAGTTTTGAGTGATATATTGTTGTTTATAATTGATGATGTTATTTTGTTGAAGTTGAAGTGAGGTAATGAGATTGAGGTTTTTTGGGGATGGTAATTTTGTAGTAGGGGGTAGTGTAATGTGGGAGTCCGCAACATAATGATAAGTTGGGACGGGATAGGTATCGATTTAGGGGGGAAGGGGTTGCCTTAGGTAGAATCCAGGAACCAAATAAGGGAATTGAGCTTTTTGGGGGGGGAACACGTATCCTATGTACAAAGGGTTAGAGAGTTTTTTTTTTTTATATATAGAGAGAAGGTGGCGAATTGAGTTAAAGTAGTAAGTAGTTAGAGGTAGAGAAGGGTTAGTAGATTTTTGATAGTGGGGTGTCATACTAGTTTTAAGATTTTGTAAGGGAGCGTTAGAGTAATAAAAGGGGTAAGATTATGAGTAAATGCCAAGTTGATAAAGTGAATTATAATGAATAACATAGAATCACCCAAATTAATGAGAGGGAATAATAAATGAAATGATTGAAAAAAAAAAAAAATTTTTTTTTGAGAAACGAATTAATAAAAGTTAAATTGAGATTAAAGATAATTTTATGATTTTATATGCAAATTTAATGATGTAAAGTGTGTAAATTTTAAGATAAAATTGATAATAATAACAATGTGAATTATGAATGTACTATGTTTTCTTATGTTATGTTATGTTGTTAGGTATTCTGATATATATGTTAGAAATAAGCAAAAAACAAAACCAGTGCTTCTTAGCGCAAACCAGCACCGCTAGGGGGAAACAAATCAGTTGGGGATATGGTGTTGTACAAGGCCACTAGTTGATATTTTGATTTGTTGTTTCAGTGTTTGGTGATGCTGTGGCGGCGGACCTGAGCTGGCCAGCGCGTCAGAGCAGGGGCGTTAAGGATCTGTCTGACTCTATGGTGTTGGGATCTCGAGAGAGAAGTCCAGTATTGTCATTCAGGTGCGGTCACAGTCACCGGACCAAGGGTGAGTTGATTATATTTTTTGTAAACCATACAGGGGGTTGTGGCGACATATCCTGGCTGATCCCTTTAGCAGGTATGAATGTGTCAATGAGATTTTTTATGCTTCGGCATAAAATATCTCATTGAGGGGGTATTGTAACGGGCCTATTTTTGGGGTAATAAAGCAGTTTGTATTTTTTACATAAAACAATGACATTTTTTTACAATGATTGGGACAAAACGTATAAACGAAAGGTAAATTCAGTGGTTGCAACGATAGCGACAATGGCAGCACTGCTTGGGACATTAAATACAAAATTATTGAAACGAACAGAATTAATAAGCTGGAATTGTGCCAAGGTCAACCCATGACACACAAAACCGAGTAAACAAATTATGTAACGAACATCAGACCATATTACGTCAGAGACGATCCCCGTTGTGGAATGCCGTTATGTAACAAAACAGTCTGCTGGCGTAGGAATACAAACTTTAAAACAATAAGACTTGGTCATACAACCACGGCGACAACATAAAATAGCGCCGGTGGCCTATTCCCAGTCGGACAATAACATCTGAACACATCGGACGCAAACAACTGTCGCGTCCGTCCGGCTCGCCGGTTTTAGGCGAAGTTTTGTGTGTTCGCCGGCTGTGCGTGATTTTCGCGCCCGCAACATAAAAAATGTAAAAAATTTTTGATATTTGGTCATCTAAAACAGTATTTTTGAAACCGAGTAGATACAGTGAGAAAATAATAAGTAAATCATCATATAACAGTTCGGCAATAAATCAGTGCGTGTATACGAGAAGACATTGTAGGAGGGTACCTTCAGCGTAATAACAGGAAAGTAAACTAACAAATTTTATTATTTTCATACAGTACAAGAACAGAGGGGAAAATTAATTTGAAATATGAGCTCTAATGGGAATATAACTTGTCTAATGTGAAAGCGTGTGAGTGTGTATGAGTGAGTTTGATTTACGTAATTACAAAGACACTGGTTTACGTTAAGAGAAGTTAGTTTAGTATTATTTCTTTACAGCATTTGTTTTAGTGTTCAACAGTTTAATTATCAATAATATCTTGAAAGTTGTGGTCAGAATAAAGCATGTACACTGTCAATGTTAAAATAGTAAAAGTGTAAAAGATGGGAGGAGTAATTTCGTCATTGTCGTTAATATGCAACAGCAAAACTAAATCATGAATAAACACAAGTTTGTTTGAATATAGTAGATCGAAGTAGTCATTTCAAACAACCAATTCTGATCTCCTATGTTCGCCGAAAAGGACCCGAAAAATGGTAAGTACATATATTTCATACGTAGTTGGTAACAAGATGGCACCCGACAAAATTAGACAGTAAAAACTGAATAAATTTAAAGTCAATAATATTTGATTTATTTTATTAATATCAATAAAATAAAACATAACAATGGCTTCTGAATAGGGACAATTTTATATAAAGAAATTTATATAAAATACGGCCTACGGGGAGAACAGAATGGTTGTTTGAGGTAACTGAAAAATGTGTAAACATAAGTAGCAAGGTTATAATATGATTGATAGATGTGTATTATAAATAAGTAAGAATTAAATAAAAATGATGAATACTAATGAAAATATTTACAATGAAGTCAGTTTCACTGATAGTCAAACTGAAATTCAAATAAATAGCAATTTAAGTGAAACAGAATCAAGAATTATGGATGAAGGAATTCATTCAACGCCAATTCAGAATAAAAACTCAGATAACAATAATATGATGAAATATTTATGTAGCATTGTATGCAGTATGAAAGAGAGTTCAGACAAGCAACAGGCGATGTTAGAGTTAAAATTTAACGAAATAAAGAGTGATTCAAATATTAAATATAATGAAATAAATGCTAGACTTGATGAGAAATTCGAGGTTCAAAAGAACAGTTTTGATGAGTTAACAAACCAAATTAAAGAAATGAATAAATGTTGTAAAAATACCCATAAACAATAAAAAATAGTTTGTGTAAATTAGAACAGAGTGTGGAGAGAATGGAAGTAGTTGTGATGAATCCAGAGAAAAATGAAACAAATGAAAATTGTAATGATATGTGTGAAAATATGATATTGGAGAAAGAATTAATAAATAATAGTAATGTTGTTGAAAATAATGAGAATAATAGTGTAATTGAAAATGTCATATCAGAGAGTACTGATGAGTTTGTGGAGTGTGATTACGAGATGTTAAGGTGTGTTGGTGAAGTAGAAAGAGAGTGGAAAAATAATATAGTAGTTGAATGTGGGCAGAGGGTAAATTTTCCCATTAATTTTCCTGAACCAAGGTGTTCACAAATGTTGTTTTTGAAGGGCGAGAGACCCGTATTAGTAGATGAATTGAAGTGTATATTGATGTTGTATAATGTTGTACCCTCTGTCTGTAATAATTGTGAGAGTGTGATGTGGTGTTATGAAGAGAGAGATTTGTGTATTGAGAGAGAGATAGAATTGTATAAGTTAAAAAGAAATTATGATGAATTGAAGAAAATATTAGAAGGGGTGAAGATGAACCATATAAAGGACTTACCTGTTGAGAGAGAGAGATAGAGAATTATTTTGATAATATTTTTATAAACGATAATGACTTACCTGACGTATTAGAGGAATATAAAAATGATACAACAACTTACCTGACATTGACCAATAATACTGATGGAGACTGGACAATAACACCTTATGTTGACAAGGTTTATGAAATATTAATAGGGAATAACCCTATAAATTATAATGGCATAATGAATGAAATAAAGGTAATGGATTATTATAATAATAATAAACGGTATGTGGATAACAATGATGCATGTTACAAATATATTATATATATATATATATGACGATGGAGGCTGAACTAAAAAATCAGTGAGTGGACATTGTTAAATATTGTAAATTTTGGTAACGACCTTGCAGATTTGGACATATGAAGTGTGAAACAATTGAACAGTTATTGACGAATACTTTGTAAATAATGTAGTGAATTCATTTGTGTGTATTATGAAATGTTCGGTAAATAATATGTATATGTAGTAGAAAAATGTTGTGATAATAATAATAATATTATTAATATTTTGCAGTCTAAATAAATAATAAAATAATTATGAAGACAATAATTAATAACTTGTAAAATTTTGATAGTAATTGAAACATGTTTAGTATTTATATTTAGTATTAAAACTAAATTGAAGTAAATAATTTGAGGTGTTTAAATATTGTGATTGAATATTATATGTTTGAATTTTATAATAAATTTAAAGTGTTTGATGAGATTTCAATTTAATAATAATTAATAAATAAATAAATGCTAAATGGTTTAGTTTGGGGAATAACATAATTGCTAGGATAAATAGATTAATAAGAAATTTGGAAATTTTGAAAATCTAATTGCAGCAAAGGATAAATAAGGAAATGATGATATATAAAAGAGTTAATGAAAAATTTTAAATAAGAATGTTTATAAGTTTTTATATATAAATTATTTAAAAGAGAATTGTTTGTTTAATGTATGCTAATAATCCAGGTTAATTTCTCTTTGTTTATTATGTTATGTTAAGATGTGTGTGGATAATTTTGGTGGGTAGATTGGTGCACAAAGAGGTGACGTAACAGTGTAGTGTGGAACTACCATGGGGGAAGGTTGTAAATTTTGTAAATTTAATATTTTATGTTCATGATGGTTAAGCTTACATATAAAGGGGGTTAAAACATCATCCAAACGAATAATGTCATTTAAGTATAAATTATTAAGTTTAGAGTTACAAAAGATATTTTACTTGTGATTCCCCAACTTTTCGGGCGGTCACGGCCTCACCAAACCCTGACCGTGGAATTGGTTTAGCTTTAACAGCTATGGTTGGGGCACATTACGATTACGATATATATATATATAAATAATATATTAATATATATTTATATATAAATATTTATAATAATAATAGTATGTAATAAAAACATACTATTATATATATATATATATACATATGTATATATATTTATTATATATGAATATATAAATATGGTAATACAGTAGTATTAACATTAATATTTTTAATTTAACTATAAATATACTGTAAGCATATATTTTATTAACCGGATTTGCAAAATGTGGGTGTACAAAAATTGATGTAATTATTGTATTTTAGCTAACTCTTCAACTGTTACTAGTTATTCAGTTCCGTAATTTTATTTTAATCAATAAATAGAGATAGAAAGAAATGAAGGAAAGAGTATATAAAGTTGCGAATCTAGTATTGGCTGTAAGTCTATTGTATAATAAACCATACACCAGATATTATAAGCCATATATAAAAATAAAAAAAAAAGAAAAACAAGAAAAAAATAAGATGCCTGAATGAAAAAGGGTTATTTTGATAGAATAAATTATGTAATATTATACTCTTATTATGTTAACAGAATTAAACTGTATTTTAATATCAAAAATTAATGTTCTTCATAAACTACAACATATAAAAGATAAGCTAAAATTAAG
Source organism: Magicicada septendecula (assembly GCA_034769895.1). Classification (NCBI taxonomy): domain Eukaryota; kingdom Metazoa; phylum Arthropoda; class Insecta; order Hemiptera; family Cicadidae; genus Magicicada; species Magicicada septendecula. Next base: position 179,307,466 of record CM068370.1, read on the forward strand.
CTAATGGGTTCATACCTCATTTATGGAAAATTATCCTCTTTTTAATTAAAAAAAATTCTTCTTATATAATATTTGTGGCATTCTTATTTTTTGGTATTATATTGGTGATTTGTTCAAACAATTGACTGGGTTGTTGAATAGGAGTCGAAATAAATATAGTATCATTTTTGCCTTTTATGATAAATAAAATAAGAGTTTACTCATCTGAGTCAATAATTAAATATTTTATTATTCAGAGAATGGGTTCAAGACTATTATTCCTCTTTGTTGTTATTTTAGGAATATTATTTCAAGTAAAATATTTTATTATAATTAGTTTAATAATTAAAATTGGATCTCCTCCATTCCATTATTGATATGTTTCAGTAATTGATGGATTATCTTGACTAGTGTCTTTTTTAATTATAACTGTTCAGAGGATTATTCCCATTATTTTATTGAGTTATTTAGATATAAGATTGATTTTATTTATTGTTTTATCATGTATTTGAGGTTCATTAGGGGGACTGTGTTATTCATCAATTCGAAAAATTTTAGCATATTCATCAATTTACAATTTAAGTTGAATTTTTAGAGGGGTTATATTGATAAATTATATATGACTGGTATATTTTTTAATTTATTCCCTCCCTTTATTTTTGACTTGTTATCTGTTTTGAATAAATAATATGAATTATTTAAATCAAATTTTTATTTTGTTTAACAATAGGGTTAAATCATTAATGTTAATAACTATTTTTATGTCAATAGGTGGATTACCACCATTTTTAGGGTTTTTCCCAAAATTTATGATAATTTATTGTCTTTTGGTTAATAAAATGTATTTTTTATGTTTAATTTTAGTAATAACTGCTTTATTAGTGTTATTTTATTATTTGCGAGTTGTAATGACAGGATTAATGATAACCAATATATCTTTAAAGTTGTCAACTTTTAGGTTAAATAATACATTATTTATAGTAAATTCTTTATTGATTGGATTTATAGTTGTAACCTTATTTAATGTTATGAATTAGTAAGGTTTTAAGTTAATAAAACTATTATCCTTCAAAGTTAAAAATATAATTTATTGTAAGCCTTAGATTTATTTTAATCACCTTTAAATTTGCAATTTAATATTATTATTAAATATAAGACTAGATTGAAGAAAAAAATAGAAGAATAGGGAAGAAATATTAGATTAGATTAGATTATTGAGAGGAAAACATATCCATAAATAAATTTACAGTTTATTACCTAATTCAGTCATCTCAATTGGGAATAAATCAATGATTAGTTATGAATAAGTGATTTTTCTCAACTAATCATAAAGACATTGGAACATTATATTTCATTTTTGGGATTTGATCGGGAATAGTAGGTACAACTTTAAGAGTTCTTATTCGTGTTGAATTAGGCATTCCTGGATCTTTTATTGGAGATGATCAAATTTATAATGTGATTGTTACTGCTCATGCTTTCGTTATAATTTTTTTTATAGTGATGCCAGTTATGATTGGAGGATTTGGGAATTGATTGGTTCCTTTGATAATTGGTGCTCCTGATATGGCTTTCCCTCGAATAAATAATATAAGTTTTTGATTATTACCACCTTCATTGACATTATTATTAATTGGTAGAATGGTTGATAGAGGTGTAGGTACTGGTTGGACAGTTTATCCTCCGTTGTCAAGAGGCGTCGCACACTCAGGATCTTGTGTTGATTTAACTATTTTTTCTTTACATTTGGCTGGAGCTAGCTCAATCTTAGGTGCAGTTAATTTTATTAGAACAATTTTTAATATACGATCAATGGGAATATACATAGATCGGTTACCTTTATTTGTGTGGGCAGTATTAATTACTGCTTTTTTATTATTGCTTTCATTACCAGTTTTAGCTGGTGCAATTACAATATTATTAACTGATCGAAATTTAAATACTTCTTTTTTTGATCCTTCAGGTGGAGGAGATCCAATTTTATATCAACATTTATTTTGATTTTTTGGACATCCTGAAGTATATATTTTAATTTTGCCTGGATTTGGACTAATTTCTCACATTATCACTCAAGAGAGAGGAAAAATTGAATCTTTTGGATCACTAGGAATAATTTATGCTATAATATCAATTGGTATTTTAGGATTTGTTGTTTGAGCACATCATATATTTACAGTTGGTATGGATGTTGATACACGGGCTTATTTTACTTCTGCTACAATAATTATTGCTGTTCCAACTGGAATTAAAGTTTTTAGATGATTAGCAACTTTGAGAGGAGTTAAAATCAAGATAAGACCTTCAATTTTATGAGCAGTAGGTTTTGTTTTTCTTTTTACTATTGGTGGGTTGACTGGGGTGATTTTGGCTAATTCATCAATTGATATTGTATTACATGATACATATTATGTTGTAGCTCATTTTCATTATGTGTTATCAATAGGTGCAGTATTTGCAATTTTAGGAAGATTTATTCATTGATATCCTTTATTTACTGGATTATCTTTAAATTCTAATTGATTAAAAATTCATTTTTTGATTATGTTTATAGGGGTAAATTTAACCTTTTTTCCTCAACATTTTTTAGGATTGAGAGGTATACCACGTCGGTATTCAGATTATCCTGATGCATTTATATCATGAAACATTGTATCTTCTATTGGAAGAAGAATTTCATTTATTGGAATTTTATTTTTATTGTTTATTATTTGAGAAAGATTTATTTCACATCGATTGATTTTATATTCAATTAATATAAATTCTTCTATTGAATGGTTACATAAACTTCCTCCGTCTGAGCACTCATATAGTGAGATTCCATTATTAGTTCAATTCTAATATGGCAGATGAAGTGCGATGAATTTAAGATTCATATATAAATAACTTTTGTTAGAAATTTCTAATTGATCTTATATTAATATGCAGGACGCTATATCACCATTAATAGAACAGTTAATATTTTTTCATGATCATACTTTAACTATTTTAATTATTATCACTTCAATTGTTACTTATATAATAACAGTTATCATATTTAATAATATTATTAATCGACTTTTATTAGAAGGACAATTAATTGAATTTTTTTGAACACTTTTGCCTGCCTTAACATTAATTTTTATTGCATTCCCATCTTTACGATTATTATATTTATTGGATGAAATTAATAAACCTTTAATAACTTTAAAAATTATTGGTCATCAATGATATTGATCATATGAATATTCAGATTTTTTAAATATTGAATTTGATTCTTATATAAAATCTCAAAATGATATATTAATTAGAGAATTCCGTTTATTAGAAGTAGATAATCGAACGATTTTACCTTTTAGTACTCAAATTCGATTATTGATTTCATCATTTGATGTTATTCATTCATGAGCTATACCATCTATGAGAATTAAAGTGGATGCCGTGCCTGGTCGATTAAACCAAGCGAGAATATTTATCAATCGACCTGGTATATCATTTGGTCAATGTTCTGAAATTTGTGGAGCAAATCATAGATTTATACCTATTGTTATTGAAAGAGTTGATATAAATTGTTTTATTAATTGATTAATAAGTTATTCATTAAGTGACTGAAAGTAAGTGATGGTCTCTTAAACCAATTTATAGTAACTAACGACTACTTTTAATGATGAAAAGTTAGTTTATTATAAAAACATCAATCTGTCAGATTCAAGAAACTAAGAATGGTATTTTTCTATCCCACAAATATCTCCAATAAATTGATGTCTTATGTTTTTCTTTTTTTTATTAATTGTTACTTTAATTATAACTTTTATTTATTTTTCTTTTATGAAAATTCCAAAGATAAATTTGATTAATAATTTTAATAATTTATATAATTGATTATGATAACAAATCTATTTTCAACTTTTGATCCATCAACAGGGTTATTTTCATTAAATTGATTAAGTTCTTTAATTTTATTATTATTCATGCCTATAGGGTTATGATATATTCCCAGTCGTTATGTAATTTTTATAAATAAAGTTTTAAATACAATAAGTTTTGAATTAAATTTATTAATAAGTTCAGGATCTTTTGGTAGATCATTATTATTTTGTTCTTTATTTATTTTTATTCTATTCAATAACTTTCTTGGATTGTTTCCATATATTTTCACTAGATCAAGACATTTAGTATTTTCTCTTAGTTTAGCTCTTCCTCTTTGATTGACTTTTATTTTATTTGGATTTATTAATAATACAAATCATATGTTTTGTCATTTAGTTCCAATAGGGACTCCAATAATTTTAATACCTTTCATGGTATGTATTGAAACTGTCAGAAATTTAATTCGACCAGGATCCTTGGCTGTTCGTCTAACAGCAAATATGATTGCCGGTCATTTACTAATAACATTATTAGGAAATAGATCAACTAATTTAGAAATTTATATAAATTTAATTATTTTAATTCAGATATTATTGATATTATTTGAATCAGCAGTTTGTATAATTCAATCTTATGTTTTTACAGTTTTAAGAACTCTGTATTATAGAGAAGTATCTTAATGAATAATCATCCATATCATTTAGTTGATTGTAGACCATGACCTCTAACGGGGTCAATTGGAGCTCTAACTTTTGTTTCTGGTATAGTAATAATATTTCATATACAAAATTTTATTTTATTATCTTTTGGATTTTTAATTTTAATTTTAACTATAATTCAATGATGACGTGACATTTCGCGTGAAGGGACGTTTATAGGATTTCATACAATAGTTGTAGTGAGAGGTCTAAAATTAGGAATAATTTTATTTATTGTATCAGAAATTTTATTTTTTATTTCTTTCTTTTGGGGATTTTTTCATAGAAGATTAAGACCTGTCATAGAAATTGGTATAAATTTACCTCCTTCTGGAATTATGCCTTTTAACCCAATACAAATTCCTCTATTAAATACTATAATTTTATTGTGTTCTGGAGTAACAATTACGTGAGCTCATCATTCCATAATAGAAAGTAAATATAATGAATCTGTTTATGGTATTTTATTAACTTTAATATTAGGTATATATTTTACTATTCTTCAAATATATGAATATTTTGAATCATCGTTTTGTATTTCAGATTCTGTATATGGATCAACGTTTTTTGTATCAACAGGGTTTCATGGAATTCATGTTATTATTGGAAGAACATTCATTATAATTTGTTTATTACGTCAATTGAAATTTCATTTTTCTAGAGCTCATCATTTTGGTTTTGAAGCAGCTGCTTGATATTGACATTTTGTTGATATTGTTTGACTATTTTTATATGTATCAATTTACTGATGGGGTAGATAAATATTCTATTAGTATATAAGTATATTTAACTTCCAATTAAAAGGATTAATTTTTAAATAGAATAATTTTCAATGTTGTAAGTTATTGTATTATGATATTATTAATTTTATTTACTTTAATAACTCTTTTATATTTTGTGTCAACTAAATCAATAATTGATCGTGAAAAATCATCTCCATTTGAGTGTGGATTTGATCCTTTTGAGTCATCTCGAATTCCTTTTTCAAGACATTTTTTTATAATTGCAGTCATCTTTCTTATTTTTGATGTTGAATTAGTGATTATTATACCCATAGTTATTGCAATATCAACTATTAATATTATTGAAATTTATTTAGTGATATTGTTATTTTTGTTATTTTTAATATTAGGCTTATATCATGAATGAAAAAATAGTATGTTAAATTGAATTTAATGGGAATGTATTTAATTATAATTATTGGATTGCAATCAATAGGTGCTCAAACTAGCCATTCTTAAAAGCAATGAAGTAATAAATACATTTAGTTTCGACCTAAAAAAAGAATCTTTATTCCTTTGTTTATTAATTGAAGCCAAAAATAAGGCACTTTATTGTTAATAAAGTTATTGAATATATAATTTCCAGTTAAAAGGAAATAAGAATAAAAGCAGCTGCTAACTAGCTTTTAAAGCGGTTAAATTCCGTTTTTTCCTTATTTATAAAGTTTATAAAACATTTCATTTTCATTGAAAAGAGAGGAAAAATCCTTATAAATATTTAAAAATATTTATTACCTTAATATCTTCAATATTATGCTCTAATGTTTAAGCTATTTAAATATATCATAATTAGAAATCAAGCAATAAATGTTATTATTTGAATCTTGAAATTATTTTTTCTTATATTAATATTAAATATTATAATTAATTTTATCAATTCAATCATGCCTTGAGGCCCAATTTTTTCTCCTCACCCCAAATCAATTGATTTTTGAAATATAAGTGAATTTTTTAAAAAAAGAAATTGAGTATGAAAAGTTGATAGTTGTTTTAAAAATCATATGGAATTTATGAATTCTCTTGTAAATTTTTTTACTATGGATGAAAACATGGATATTTCATATCCAATTAATAACCCTAAAAAAGATAAAGCCATTGCTATTAGTTTCCCCTCTATGGGGAGAATAATTCTTACAGGATTATTAAATATGATTCATCTAAATATAGACCCTGATAAAATTGAATAAATAGATAAAATCATGATTCTCTTTAATATACTATTAAATGACTCGTTTTGTGAACTAAAATTATAATAACTAAAATTTATGTTTATTGAAAAGTATGTTAATCGGGCAGAATAGAAAGATGTTATTCCAATTCCAATATATATCAATAATAAAATTAAAAAGTTAATATTTCTGGAGCATATTATTTCTATAATTAAATCTTTTGAATAAAACCCTCTCATAAAGGGTATCCCACATAATGATAAATTTGCAATATTTATGAACGTTCTAGTTATTGGTATATTATAACTTATACAGCCTATTATGCGAATATCTTGATTATTCATTAATCTATGAATCAATACTCCAGCACATAAAAAAAGTGATGCCTTAAATAAAGCATGAATAATAAGATGAAAAAAAGATAATATTGGATAACCAAATATTAAAATTGATATTATAATTCCTAATTGTCTTAAAGTTGATAATGCAATAATTTTTTTTAAGTCAAATTCAAAATTTGCAGCTAAACCTGATATAATTATTGTTAGTAATGATAACATTAAAAATACTTGAATTAAATTGAATGATATAATTAAATTTCTGAATCGAATAATTAAATATACTCCTGCAGTAACTAATGTTGATGAGTGAACAAGGGCCGATACTGGAGTTGGAGCAGCTATAGCTGCTGGAAGTCATGAAGAAAAAGGAATTTGAGCTCTTTTTGTAAATCCTGCAATAACAACTAGCATAATTATTGGACTCATTATTATCTTATTAATAAAAGATATAAAATTTCAAGATCCAAAATTTATTATTCATGCAATTAATAAAAGGATTATAACATCTCCAATACGATTTATTAATGCCGTTAGTATTCCAGCATTTCTAGAATTTAAATTTTGATAATAAACAACTAAACAATATGATACTAATCCTAATCCATCTCATCCAATGAGAATGCTTACTATATTAGGTCTAATAATTAATAATACTATTGACATTACAAATATTATAATAATATAAATAAATCGATTAATATATTTATCATTTATCATATATATACCTCTATATAATATAACCATTGATGAAATAAATATAACAGTTGAAAGAAATAAAGTTGATATAAAATCAAAAATTAATGTTATATAAATATTACATGAATTAATTGTAACAATCAGTCATTCTATTATAATTGCATAATCAAAAATAATCATATTTATTGATAGAATTAATATTATTAATCTTAAAATTAATAAAATTAAGAAAATATATATATTAAGTTTATTTTTAGTAATGATCCAATATAGATTTATATTTTTAAATCCACAATTTAATGTTTTATTTTAAACTAATTGAATTATATCAATAATGTTAATTTCAAAATAATTAAATTTAATGGAATTCAATGTATTATAATTAAGAAAAATTCACGTACGTTCCCAGAATTAAAAGAGTAACAACCCGAGAAAATTATTCCATGTTGGGTATGAGAGTATAGATATAAACTATAACAAGCTGATAAAAATGAAGAAAAAGATAGGAAAATTATACACAATGGATTTCAAGACATTAATCTATTTAAAATTATAATTTCTCCTGCTAGACTAATTGTTGGAGGACATGAAATATTTCTAGAAGAAATTAAAAATCATATGAGAGTTATTGAAGGCATAAATCTTAATATTCCTTTATTAATTAGGATTCTACGTCTTCCCGAACGTTCATAAGAAATATTTGCTAAGCAAAATAAAGCAGATGAACATAAACCATGTCCAATTATTATGAAATATGCTCCGATTATACCTCATATATTTATTGTTATAATTCCTCTAATAACTAATCTTATGTGAGCTACAGAAGAGTATGCAATTATAGATTTTATATCAATTTGCATTATACAAGATAATCTAATCATAATTCCCCCTATTAATGAAATAGAAATTCAGATGAATCTATAATTGATAAATATTACTGGTATAATATATATAACACGAATTAAACCATAAGTTCCTAATTTTAAAAGAATTCCAGCCAAAATTATAGAACCAGAAACAGGTGCTTCGACATGAGCTTTTGGTAATCAAAAATGACATATAAATAATGGAACCTTAATTATGAATGCTAATGTTATCCCTAAGTAAATAAACCTATTATCTGATCTCATTAACATTATAATATTAGTTATATTATTTCTATACATATATATAATTGAAACTAATATGGGGAGAGATGCGAATAAAGTATAAAACAATAAATAATATCTGGCATTCACTCGTTCAGGTTGATACCCCCATCCTATAATAATAATTATGGTAGGGATCAAACTAGTTTCAAAAAAGATATAAAATATTATAATATTGTATGAACAAAATGATAAAATTAATAATGTTATTAATAATAACACTATAAACAAAAATAAATTTATATTATTATATTTATATAAGGGACTAGAATTAATTATTAAGAAGGTAATTCAAATTGTAAGAATAATTAATCTATATGAAATATTATCTATATGTATGTTATATCTTAGTATAATTAAATCTTTTCTAAAGAATAAGATGATAAATAGCACTAAAAGAATTAGTATATTTCTTAATAACCATATATTAAATAATAAAGGGGTTAAAAATAATGAAAATAAAACTAATTTTAACATGTTTTTAAAGATATTGATAATAGTTGATCATTACCATGTGATCGAATCATATTAATCAATCTTGATAATCCTACAACTCCTTCACAAACACTAAATGTTAGCAAAACTATTAATATATATATATCATTTAATTCAATTGATAGAAATGCAGAAAATATACAAAATAATCTTAAAATTATTAATTCTAATCTTAATAAACTTATTATGATATGTTTTCGATTTAAACATAATGAGATAATGCCCGATATAAATATAATTAAATACAATAAAGGTAATGACAAATTCATTCGTTTTAATAGTTTAAAAAAAATTTAGATCTTGTAAATCTAAGATAAATTAATAATTTTAAAACTTCAGAAGAGAGTAAAGAATCATTTCAAGCACCCAAAGCTTACATTTTTATTAAATTATCTTCTGTATGAAAATTATAATATCAATTACAATTCTATTATCAATAAATTTTATTTTTATGAAGCACCCATTATCAATGGGATCTATTTTATTAATACAAACAATACTAACTAGAATTATTTGTATATTTTATATAAATTCTTATTTTTTTTCTTATATCTTATTTCTTGTTTTTATTGGAGGAATATTAATTTTATTTATATATATATCAAGAATTGCTTCAAATGAAAAATTTTATTTTTCAATAAAATTATTAATATTAAACATAATTATTTGAATTTTGATCATAATTATAAATACTATTAGATTTAAGATAGATAGAGTTAATAAATTATTGGAAATGAATAATTTATTTGATAGATTTATAATTAAGAAATTATATATATTTCCGTCAGGAATAATAACTATTATGTTAGTTATTTATCTTCTAGTTACATTGATTGTTGTTGTAAATATTATTAGAATTAAATTATCTCCTTTACGAAGAAAATTTTAATGAATGTTAAATATCACTCGACGTATACACCCATTAATTAAAATAATAAATAATTCACTAATTGATTTACCGGCAGCTACGAATTTATCATATTGATGAAATTATGGATCGCTGCTAGGAATATGTTTAGTTGTTCAAATTTTAACTGGATTATTTTTGTCAATACATTATAATGCAGATGTAGCAAGTGCATTTAATAGATTAAGACATATTTGTCGTGATATTAATCATGGATGAATATTACGAATTTCACACGCAAATGGAGCCTCATTGTTTTTTATTTGTGTTTATTTGCATGTTGGGCGAGGACTATATTATGGTTCATATAAAAATTTTGAAACTTGAGCTGTAGGAGTGATCATTTTATTAACTTTAATAGCTACTGCTTTTATAGGTTATGTCCTTCCATGGGGACAAATATCATTTTGAGGAGCAACAGTCATTACGAATTTATTGTCAGCAATTCCATATCTTGGAACAATTTTAGTAAATTGAATTTGAGGAGGATTTGCTGTTGATAATGCAACATTAACTCGATTTTATTCTTTCCATTTTATTATACCATTTGTTGTTTTAGCATTAACAATTGTACACCTTATTTTCTTGCATGTTTTGGGGTCAAACAATCCACTTGGAATTAATTCAAATAATGATAAAATTCCATTCCATCCTTATTTTTCTATTAAAGATGTACTAGGATTTTTATTAATTTTAATTATTTTTCTTTGTTATATGATACTTGAACCATATAAATTAAGTGATCCTGATAATTTTACTCCAGCAAACCCATTAGTTACTCCAAAACATATTCAACCAGAATGATACTTCTTATTTGCATATGCAATCCTACGATCTATTCCTAATAAATTAGGAGGAGTAATTGCATTATTTATATCAATTTTTATTTTAATTTTTGTTCCCTTCATAAACAATTCAAAATTTATAGGACTATTAAACTACCCTATTAATCAGATTTTATTTTGATATTTATTCATTGTTTTAATTTTATTAACTTGGATTGGAGCTTGTCCTGTTGAATACCCATATATCAAGATTGGGATACTTTTAACAACAATTTATTTTATATATTTTGTTTTAGACCCTATAATTAAATCTTTTTGAGATAAATTAATTAAATAGTTAATTAGCTTATAAGTAAAGCATTTACTTTGAAAGTAAAGAAAAGAAAATTGAGTTCTATTAACTTAATATTAATACAATTTTTAATGAACTAAATAATAGATTTAATCATGAAAAAAAAAATCAATAAATTTAAACTTACTGGTAAATATGATTTTCATGCTAAATATATTAATTTATCATAACGATAACGAGGTAAAGTACCTCGAACTCAAATAAATAAAAATGAAATTAATGTTAGTTGAATAGGAAAAACCAAAGAATTAATTTTTCTACCTAGAAATATTAAACAAAATATTATACTCATAAAAATAATTCTAGCATATTCAGCTAAAAAAATAAATGCAAATCCTACACCTCTATATTCAACATTAAATCCAGAAACTAATTCTGATTCCCCTTCAGAAAAATCAAATGGTGATCGATTAGTTTCAGCTATTGATGATGAAATTCAACAAATTCTCAAAGGAAAAAACAAAAAGACTAATCATATAAATTGTTGAAAAAAATAAAATTCAATTAAATTAAAACTCTCAATCATTACAATAGGGCACAAAATAATTAATACGAGACTGACTTCATATGAAATAGTTTGAGCAATTGATCGAATACAACCTAATATAGCGTAATTAGAATTTGATGATCAGCCTGTAATCATTAAACTATAAACCCCTATTCTTGTACAAAAAAAAAAAAATATTATACCCATATTGAACGAAACACAATTGATTAGGTATGGATAAATAACTCACAATAGTAAAGAATTAAATAAGCCTAACACAGGTCTAATTATATAAATTAAATAATTGGATAACATTGGCATATTTCTCTCTTTTAAGAATAACTTAATAGCATCTGAAAATGGTTGTAAAATACCGATAAATCCTACTTTATTTGGACCCTTACGAATTTGAATATATCTTAAAATCTTACGCTCCATCAAAGTTAAAAACGCAACACCAATCAAAATAAACAAAGCAGTAATTAAAACAGTAATTATAAACATTTTCTACATGTAATATTATTACATAATTAAATTCTAAATTTAATGCACTTCTTGCTAAAATAGAATAAATTAAATTATTTGATATGGTCCTTTCGTACTAATATCAAAAATATATTAGTAGATAGAAACCAACCTGGCTCACGCCGATTTGAACTCAGATCATGTAAGAAATTAAAGGTCGAACAGACCTAGAATATTTAGATTTTGCTCTAAACTCTTTTCTTAATCCAACATCGAGGTCGCAATCTAATTTATCGATATGAACTCTCCAAATTAATAACGCTGTTATCCCTAAGGTAATTTAATCTTATAATCAAAAAATTGGATCAATTAAGCATTAATTTATGAAAAGTTCATTTAAAGTTTTATTTATTATAATGTCACCCCAACAAAAAATAAAGTAATTTTTTCAGTTGTTAATTCTAAATTCTAGTAAAACAAATTTATTTAAAATTCTATAGGGTCTTCTCGTCCCACTTATTTATTTAAGATTTTTTACTTAAACTCTAAATTCAATCTATTTTAATTAAAAAAGAAAATTTTTCATCCATTCATTCATACAAGCCTTTAATTAAAAGACTAATTATTATGCTACCTTTGCACGGTCAACTTACCGCGGCCATTAAAATATCATTGGGCAGAATAGACCTTTAATATTTTTCTAAAGGACATGTTTTTGGTAAACAGGCGAAAATTATATTTGCCTAGTTCTTAAATACAACTTATTATAATTTACTAATTTAATCATTTTAATAAAAATATTTTTATTAATTTAATTTTCTTAATATATACCTAAAATATATTAAATGTATTAAAATAAAAAATAAAATTTAACTTACTCATATAAAAAGGCTAATTGCAAGCCTATTTAATTAATTAAAATCTAAAATATTATAGAAATTATATTTAGCTTATCCTTAATATAATTAAATAAATATAAAACTTTATATTGAAATATAAGTTATAATATTTATTTTAAATTAAATTTAATTCTTAAGAAACCAGAAATATTATAGTTCGAGAGAAGTTTCATCACTAAAATTATTTTATTAATATTTATATTACAATAATTAACAAATAACTTTAAATCACTATAATTCGGGAAAAATAAATTTTTATATACAATTAATTAACCCTGATACAAAAGGTACAAATTATAATTTTACTTATTTATATTTATTGTTTGATCTTCACAGTTCAATTAAAAATATTTTTTCCATAAATAATACTAAAACTAAATAATTATTTTTACTTAAAATAATCTCAATAAATTAATTTTAAATTTAAATTATTATTCAAATTATATTGATAAATCAATAATTTTTATTAGTGTAATTAATATGCCTTAAGCTCTAATTTGCACTCTAGCCACACTTTCCAGTACAGCTACTTTGTTACGACTTATCCCACTTTATAATGGGAGTGACGGGCGATATGTACATAATTTAGAACCTAAATTCAAAAAACTATATTTAATAAATTTACTTTCAAATCCAATTTCATGATTTTCATTATAGAAAACAATTCATTTTTATAATAATGTAATCCATTCTTTCTTTAAAATTAGCTGCACCTTGACCTGACATTTTATTAATAAAATTAATGAAAATTATTCTGATAAAGCATTCTTGACAGAGGTATACAAACTTATATAAAGTGAAATCTATCGTGGGTTATCGATTATAAAACAGATTCCTCTGATTAGATAAATTACTGCCAAATTCTTTGAATTTAAAGATCATAACTATTAATAATCTAGTTGTTTTATTTACACTTTCAATAATAGGGTATCTAATCCTAGTTTTAGATAAAAGTTTATCAGACATAAAAGTAAACACATATTTATACATTATTTCACCAAAATTTAAAAATCTTACTATTAATTTATTTTTTAACTGAAACTAATATAATTAAAGTTAGAGAATCGTGTAACCGCAACTGCTGGCACGAATTTTGTCCTCTATAAATAAAATTATTATCTCTAAAATTAATAATTAATAATACTTAATACTGCGCTATAAATAACTATCATTTAGATAGTTTTTAATCAATTTAAAGTTATGCATGTAATATAATTAAATATTTAATTTACAAGCTAGAATAAAACTCCTCCTTTTTAGTTATTTATTAATAGCATAGCTTTCCAAAATGTCAAACAATCCCTTTAAAGCAATATTCACTCAAAAATGTATGATTTTTAATCGATGTTTCCTCACAATAAAAATAAGAATTCATGACTGGTGAATTTTTTGAAATATAATATTATATTTTTACATTAATTTATAAATCATGGCATCAAACCTTTGTAAACAGATCTTTTACAACAATATTCAAAGTAATCCCGGTTTTTTAATATTTATAATTTTTATACAATATATTTATAGTTAAATTAAAAATATTAATGTTAATGTTACTGTATTACCATATTTATATATTCATATATAATAAATATATATAGATATGTATATATATATATAATAGTATGTTTACTATATATATATATTAATATATATATGGTATAATAATCGTATTTCATAAGGTTTATGAAATATTAATAGGGAATAACCCTATAAATTATAATGGCATAATGAATGAAATAAAGGTAATGGATTATTATAATAATAATAATAATAATAAACGGTATGTGGTAAACAATGATGCATGTTACAAATATGTTATATATATATATATATTGCAACGAATCACAGGATCATGATAGGCGGGGCAAGTCATATATTACACAGACAATGGACATTCTTATTATATTCGCAGATGGTTAAGTTTGGTTGTTATCAATTGTATTTAGTAAGGTTATGGGTTTAGTTTAGTAAAACTGTGCATTATTATTTATGGTGATTCATGTACTGTGTTAGTGGAAATGTGCGCGCGTGCGCGATTGGGAAACGTTTCCCGTGCGGGTGCGTGAAGTATTATCGTTGTTTTGACATTAGCTGAACTGAGACGTGTGTATCACTACAATCCCTATACCTGTCGGACTATTGTTTACGTTCATGTATATTATTAATATGTAGGCAGCATGCATGAGATACGAGTAGTCTGATTACCGCTATGCATGCTGTTACAAGGTAAATGCACTTTAATGCATGAAAAGTGCATGGTCACCTTTACTTACCATGTGACTTCCATCCACCAATAGAATGCGGACTGGTGGTTGGAAATTTTCTTAAGCCTGTCGTTACACAGGCAGTTCTTCTACGCCATCTACCGCGAACGGGTCGTGCACTCCTTGTACAAGAATTCTACCGCTTGCAAGGTGTTGTAAAAACTATTCGTCGTTAGTGAAACGGGAAGACTCAGAACTGTGTGTGTGGTACATTTGCACACACCAGTGTTTTAACGCATTGTGCGAAAATTTACAAGCAGTTCTTCACTGCTGCTACCGTGAACGGTACATACAATTCCTTGTACAAGATTATACCGCTTGCAAGGATCTGTTAAGACTTTTCGGGGATAGTAACGCGTGTGACGCATTTCAATTGATTTTATATCTTTACGCACGATATTAATATTGTAGTATTACGTGTGTAAGAAGTGAGTGTAACTGTTTCACTGTGCGAGATTTTCCGCAGTGACAGTAGTATAAATTGTTACGCAATAGTTCCATCAAGACGTTTCCGTGCTAGTGCAAGATTTCCTCATAGGGTGGTCTGCTGATCGCGGTAGACCTTGATATTCGCGAGAACACTTGAAGAAGCCGGAGAGGTATAAGCTCAATATACCGTTATTGATTAAACTCACTGTTACCTGAGATATTACTTGGTCTTAAACTCTATATAAGTTTTGCGAGTGATAAAATCCGTAGTACCGTTGTGTGTGCGAAGTGTCGGATTCATCGTGGGAATTGCAGGACATCAGCCCAGCTGTTACAGGACATCAGCCCAGCTGTTACAGGACATCAGCCCAGCTGTTACAGGACATCAGCCCAGCTGTTACAGGACATCAGCCCAGCTGTTATAGGACATCAGCCCAGCTGTTATAGGACCAGCCCAGCTATTACAGGACATCAGCCAAGCTGTTACAGGACGCCAGCCCAGCTGTAAACGTTTCTGGTGAAACGTCTGTCATTTGTAAGCCACACCTGACGATCCATCTATACCGCAAAGACCGGCCCTTCTCTTCAACAACATCATCGTGGGAGTCTTCTTATGTAACGTATCACGTCTTGCGTATGAACATTATTTAACACTTTAAAAGAAAGACTCTATATCAAACATTACATTCTGTACATTTCAAATATACCATATAAACTATAACTTGTGTTTGTACAATAAATAATCTTAAACCCTCCAATATAGACTTGTAATTTGAAATACACATACTATCATATCCTATGCGCCAATAGTTTAGTAATTTGTGTTGTCGCATAGAGATATTATGGCGCTTAGCAACGTAGGGCTCGTAAATAGCGGTAATTTTACGCTATTATATATTTGTCTATGAATATAAAATTTGTTGGAAAAATCCGACGTATAAGTATAATTAACGTAATAATTGTATGTGTATTGTTCATATGAAAATCTGAGGATATAATTTTTCAAGTGTGCATATTCTCTTGTATATCATATATGAACAGATTTTATCAGTATATTGGAGGTAGATTATTAGTTGTTGTATGTTAGATAAGGTATTTACATGTTGATATTTTGAACTGCTTTTTCTGTGTGCGTATAAACTGGTTACCATATGTTCTAATCTTGTTGTGATAATAATAACTTGCTTTGCGTATAAATCAATAAATTTAAATTTACTAAATTTTAAATTAAATTTTAATCATTATGGCGGATACTGCTGAAATCAAGAATGCTTTAGCGGCCTTATTAGCGAAGATGGAGACCATGTCCGAAGAAAGGAAAACTGATAAAGAGGAAAATAAAGCCTGTCAAGAGGAGGTGAAAATGAGTATACAGAAGCTTTCAGCAGAGATGAAAGCCAGTAAAGAAGAAATTAAATCTGGTAAAATAGAAGCCGGGAAACAAAACAAGTCACTCCATGATGAGAACAAGAAATTATACGCGGCTGTGCAGGAGCAATCTAAACAAAGCAAACAAATGATAGAAGCGGCAGAAAAGCGTATTAGCGAGACCGTGGAAGCTATGAAAGCTGATATAGAGGCGAGTTTGGAGGTTAATAAGTCACGACTTAATGAGTATGGTGAGAAACTCGCTGGAATGGAGGAGCAGGTAATACAACACAGACCCACGGTGAGTGAATTAATGGCCGAGCAAGACGTGCGGATTCAAGAGCTGCAACAGCAAGTGTCACGATTGCAAAGTACCTCGTCACCACTAAACTGTACTACGTATGTATATAAGACTTTGGATGACGTAAATTCACAGCAAAGATTTTATGGACGGCAGAATGAAAACCCCATGGATTTCATTCAAATTTGCCAGCGGGATCTGGAGCAAATTGGTGATACCTTAAGTGAAGCGGATAGAATTAATTTCATAGTGCGGTGACTTAAGGGTACCGCTGCGGAGTGGTTTAGTATCGTCCAGGATAAAATCAACACGTTGGAAGACCTGGTAAGACATTTCAGAGCTAGATACTGGAATGAGGAGATCCAGCGGAAGATACGTACGCAGCTGGAGTTTGGAAAATATTCCAATACCAGAGGTCCTAAAGATGAATATGTGATGCAGTTGATATCCAGAGCTAGATATCTTGAGCCTATCTTAACCGAACCTGACATGGTAAGTAAACTTGCGCACCACTTTGGACGCGGGATACAGGTGGCCGTCCTTACGCAAGGAGTTAAGTCGTGGAATGAGCTACTCACATTACTTGCAAAATGGGAAGGTATCGACAACCCGATTACCAATGGTAACAGTAATGAAACACCGCATAAAAGTTTTCAATATCAAAATCAAACTAAGCAAACACAGTCGCAACAACAACAAAGACCTAAGATGTCGAATAGAAATACCAATCAAAAATTGAGTGCCAATAAAGTAGCAGTAGTAGAGGAAGAGGATTCCGATATAGAACAGTCAAAAAACGTGTAAGGCTGCACGGCGTGAGTCCGTGCAACAGAATAACTAGTACACGTAAAGGTAGGAATGAAGTTTCAAAAGCCCGGTGTAAATATAAAAAGCAGTTCAATAAATCAAATGTGAAAGATGTTAATTATAAGAAAAACTTTGTAGTGTCCGGCCTATATCCTGCCGTAATTAGAGATAGTTTAATTTGCAATAACCATAGTAAGGAAAATGAGAAAGGTATTAGCGTTGAAAATGACACTGACCTCATTGTCAACGCGAAAATTAACGGATGTGTCGGCGAAGTTTTATTTGACAGCGGCGCAGAAATTTCGTTGATGGATGAGCGATTCCTAGAGAGGCACAGGAAACATTTTAAAAAAATCCCGATTCTGCCAGCAGCCCACAAAATCATAAAATCAGCGACGGGTGAATCTCAGAGGGTTGACCGTCAAGCTATGATAACAGTATCCATTCAGGGAATGGAAATAGAGGTCACTGTGCTTATGGTCAAGAAACTCGTGTATAATGTTATTTTGGGAGTGGACACATTAAATAAACTGCACGCGACCATTGATTTTCCAAATAAAATACTAAAATGTACAATAAATAATAGTAAACACAATATCAGGTTAGGACGCAGGAGGGGTAAGACGGGGTCTGATTGTGAACCTATTACTATAACTCGCCCAGCGGTTCAACTTGCCGATAAGATAACACATAATCTGCGGACTCACAGCAGGCAGATAACGAGCAATGAGCAAGATAAGCTGCAAAGTATGCTTGATAAATTTGAATCTGTGTTTTCCAAAAATCCTACCGTCACGAATGTTTATGAACACAGTATTCAGGTCACGGATGAAAATAAATTTGTACGGAAGACGTACCCCATCCCCCTTCACTATCAACAACAGGTTGATGCCGAAGTTAAGAGTATGCTTCAGAATGGTGTGATTGAACGAACTGATAGCAATTTTTTAAATCCTATGGTTGTTGTTAAAAAGAAAAATAACGACATTCGATTATGTCTCGACATGAGAAATCTAAATTCTATTACAAAAAAATGCTACGACTGTGCTCCGAATGCGGAGAACTTATTCATAAAATGTCAAGGGGTTAAATACATGTCTCGCCTTGATCTCAAAAGTGGATTCTGGCAGATTCCCCTTGCCAAGGAGTCGAGAAGATACACAGCATTTCTATATCGAAATAAATGCTATCAGTTTAAAGTAGTTCCATTTGGTTTGGTTACCAGTTTAGCGGCCATGGTCAGATGTTTGGAGTTAGCTCTGGGACCCGAGGTGGAGGACTTCGTCAGCATATTTGTTGATGATATTTTGGTCATATCCAAATCATTTGAAGAACATCTTGCACATCTCAAGATTGTATTTCAGAAATTGCAAGCCGCTAACCTGACTCTCAATCTTGAAAAGTGTGAATTCGGGAAATCGCAAATTAAATTTTTGGGTCATATTATCTCAGCGGAAGGTATAACAACGGACCCGGAAAAAATACATGCGATCATGGAGTTCCCGAAACCCACAAAACCCAGGGATATCAGAGCGTTCCTCGGATTGACTGGTTACTTCAGACGTTTTGCTCCAGAATATTCTGGGACAATTGAGCCGTTGTTAGAACTACTTCGTAAGAGTAATAAATGGAGATGGGAGGAGCGTCATCAGCATGCTTTCGACGCGACTAAAAATTTGTATAGTAGAAACCTGCACGTGTTCCATCCTGAGAAAAGGGGCACATATGTCCTGAATTGCGATGCTTCTGATTATGCCATTGGGGGGGTACTCTACCAACGGAATGAGAAGGGCGAAAACAAAATAATTGCGCACAGTAGTAGGTCACTAAAAGGGGCCGAACGTAACTATTTCACATCGGAGAAAGAAATATTGGCTATTGTGTACTGCATTAGTAAATTTCGTTATTACCTGGTTGGACAACACTTCGAAATCCTTTCGGACAACCAGGCCTTATCGTTCATGTTGCGCTGCAAGTTAGCGAACGCTCGCATATCCCGTTGGATCATGGCCATCCAAGAGTACGACTTTACCATTAAGTACTGTAAGGCAAGCGAGAACCAAGCAGCTGACACGTTAAGCCGATACCCTCCAATGGTGGAAGAACGTCATGCGTCTAATAACCAGGAGGTTCAAATTCTAGCTGTCAAATATAAATTAGAAGACAGTCTCAAAAATAAGCTAAGAAATATTGGTATGGAACAGCAGCGTGACACAAAGTTGAAGCGGATATGTGACGCTATCCGGATACAAGAAAACCCTAAGTACAGAATATATAAAGACGTAGTGTATAAAATTATCAATGGCGGATGGAAGATTATGGTACCGGACGCCATGGTGGAAGACCTCACTTGGATGTGTCATGAGAGTCTGGCTCATGCAGGGCCTTATAAATGTTACCTGGCAATGCGGGAGGATTTTGTGTGGCTAAATATGACCAGGAAAATAAAGGCCATACTCCGCTCATGCCACATCTGCCAAACAGCGAAATATCCGAACCAACATACACAGGTTGAAATGGGTAACATTGTCGTCCGTAATAAAAATGACCTTGTATGCATTGATTTTTTGGGTCCACTTCCTCGGGCGGCACGTGGAATGAAGAACCTGGTGGTTGTTACCGATGCCTTTACCAAACATGTTAGCCTATATGCTATTGGTAGACCTACTACGTCGGCTGTCATAAACATTATGCTAAATAAATACATGCCGAAAAATGGTCCCGTAAGGAAGATACTCTCAGATCAAGGTAAGCAATTTACGAACACCAAGTGGCACTCCGAGCTTGAGAAACACGGGGTCCAGACGGTCTTGACAGCGATCCGGAGACCGCAAGGTAACTTGGCCGAGCGGGTCAACAAGGAGTTGGGACGGTTGTTCCGTACGTACTGTAATACTAACCAGAGTAAGTGGCCGGAATTCCTAGAATTTTTTTAGTATGCCATAAATGGAAATTATAATTCTACTACTGGGTATACTCCGAATGAACTCCAAACCGGAGAAATGCCAGGCCGGGTCTGGGGTAAACACATTGAAAGGATAGCGACGCATAATATGCCTATACCAGTTGAGATAAAGAAAATCGAAGCTAGAAGACGCATTAAAAAGTGCGCCGAGGAGCGCACGGAAAAATTTAATGCGGAACATAAACTAGTCAAGTTCAAGACTGGAGAGAGTGTGCTTGTACGAGCATTAAATGTTGGTAGAAGGGAGGACAACACAGCTGCGAAGTTTTTTAGGCTGTATAATGGTCCGTATACCCTGTCGGAGCAAGTTGGGAAAAATACTTTTATCTTAACCAACCCAAATACCAACCGTGCGATTGGTAAATTCCATGCGTCCTCATTGAGGAAGTATTATACAAAGGATCCGTAAACTCAGAAATAAATGTCAGGATATAGGGGTAAGAATGTGTAGTGATTTTAAATATGTCAAGTTCAGGTTTAAATGTTGTATGTAAGATGACTCTGAGAGTGAACAATAATCTAGTTTAGATAAGGAATGTTGTCTGTGTACGCTATGACCCTGCATTAGATGTCGTTATCTGTGTGTCAAGAACATGTGTGTTTGTTTTGGTTTGAAGGTTACCACGTGTCTTGTGAATTGATGCTTCTGTCAAAGTGACAGTTGGAATTGTTAGTATTAATTGAGGATGTTTATTTGATTTTAGTTCGAGGGTATTATTATTATTTCAGGATTAGGAAGTTGTTTTAGGTATATTAAAAAAAAAAATTTTTTTTTATTTTTTGTTAGTTAACTAAAAAAAAAAAAAAAATTTTTTTTTTATGCGGGAGGGAGTTAATCCTGCAACGAATCACAGGATCATGATAGGCGGGGCAAATCATATATTACACAGACAATGGACATTCTTATTATATTCGTAGATGGTTAAGTTTGGTTGTTATCAATTGTATTTAGTAAGGTTATGGATTTAGTTTAGTAAAACTGTGCATTATTATTTATGGTGATTCATGTACTGTGTTAGTGGAAATGTGCGCGCGTGCGCGATTGGGAAACGTTTCCCGTGCGGTGCGTGAAGTATTATCGTTGTTTTGACATTAGCTGAACTGAGACGTGTGTATCACTACAATCCCTATACCTGTCGGACTATTGTTTACGTTCATGTATATTATTAATATGTAGGCAGCATGCATGAGATACGAGTAGTCTGATTACCGCTATTCATGCTGTTACAAGGTAAATGCACTTTAATGCATGAAAAGTGCATGGTCACCTTTACTTACCATGTGACTTCCATCCACCAATAGAATGCGGACTGGTGGTTGGAAATTTTCTTAAGCCTGTCGTTACACAGGCAGTTCTTCTACGCCATCTACCGCGAACGGGTCGTGCACTCTTTGTACAAGAATTCTACCGCTTGCAAGGTGTTGTAAAAACTATTCGTCGTTAGTGAAACGGGAAGACTCAGAACTGTGTGTGTGGTACATTTGCACACACCAGTGTTTTAACGCATTGTGCGAAAATTTACAAGCAGTTCTTCACTGCTGCTACCGTGAACGGTACATACAATTCCTTGTACAAGATTATACCGCTTGCAAGGATCTGTTAAGACTTTTCGGGGATAGTAACGCGTGTGACGCATAACAATTGATTTTATATCTTTACGCACGATATTAATATTGTAGTATTACGTGTGTAAGAAGTGAGTGTAACTGTTTCACTGTGCGAGATTTTCCGCAGTGACAGTAGTATAAATTGTTACGCAATAGTTCCATCAAGACGTTTCCGTGCTAGTGCAAGATTTCCTCATAGGGTGGTCTGCTGATCGCGGTAGACCTTGATATTCGCGAGAACACTTGAAGAAGCCGGAGAGGTATAAGCTCAATATACCGTTATTGATTAAACTCACTGTCACCTGAGATATTACTTGGTCTTAAACTCTATATAAGTTTTGCGAGTGATAAAATCCGTAGTACCGTTGTGTGTGTGAAGTGTCGGATTCATCGTGGGAATTGCAGGACATCAGCCCAGCTGTTACAGGACATCAGCCCAGCTGTTACAGGACATCAGCCCAGCTGTTACAGGACATCAGCCCAGCTGTTACAGGACATCAGCCCAGCTGTTATAGGACATCAGCCCAGCTGTTATAGGACCAGCCCAGCTATTACAGGACATCAGCCAAGCTGTTACAGGACGCCAGCCCAGCTGTAAACGTTTCTGGTGAAACGTCTGTCATTTGTAAGCCACACCTGACGATCCATCTATACCGCAAAGACCGGCCCTTCTCTTCAACAACATCATCGTGGGAGTCTTCTTATGTAACGTATCCCGTCTTGCGTATGAACATTATTTAACACTTTAAAAGAAAGACTCTATATCAAACATTACATTCTGTACATTTCAAATATACCATATAAACTATAACTTGTGTTTGTACAATAAATAATCTTAAACCCTCCAATATAGACTTGTAATTTGAAATACACATACTATCATATCCTATGCGCCAATAGTTTAGTAATTTGTGTTGTCGCAATATATATATGACGATGGAGGCTGAACTAAAAAATCAGTGAGTGGACATTGTTAAATATTGTAAATTTTGGTAACGACCTTGCAGATTTGGACATATGAAGTGTGAAACAATTGAACAGTTATTGACGAATACTTTGTAAATAATGTAGTGAATTCATTTGTGTGTATTATGAAATGTTCGGTAAATAATATGTATATGTAGCAGAAAAATGTTGTGATATTAATAATAATATTATTAATATTTTGCAGTCTAAATAAATAAAAAAATAATTATGAAGACAATAATTAATAACTTGTAAAATTTTGATAGTAATTGAAACATGTTTAGTATTTATATTTAGTATTAAAACTAAATTGAAGTAAATAATTTGAGGTGTTTAAATATTGTGATTGAATATTATATGTTTGAATTTTATAATAAATTTAAAGTGTTTGATGAGATTTCAATTTAATAATAATTAATAAATAAATAAATGCTAAATGGTTTAGTTTGGGGAATAACATAATTGCTAGGATAAATAGATTAATAAGAAATTTGGAAATTTTGAAAATCTAATTGCAGCAAAGGATAAATAAGGAAATGATGATATATAAAAGAGTTAATGAAAAATTTTAAATAAGAATGTTTATAAGTTTTTATATGTAAATTATTTAAAAGAGAATTGTTTGTTTAATGTATGCTAATAATCCAGGTTAATTTCTCTTTGTTTATTATGTTATGTTAAGATGTGTGTGGATAATTTTGGTGGGTAGATTGGTGCACAAAGAGGTGACGTAACAGTGTAGTGTGGAACTACCATGGGGGAAGGTTGTAAATTTTGTAAATTTAATATTTTATGTTCATGATGGTTAAGCTTACATATAAAGGGGGTTAAAACATCATCCAAACGAATAATGTCATTTAAGTATAAATTATTAAGTTTAGAGTTACAAAAGATATTTTACTTGTGATTCCCCAACTTTTCGGGCGGTCACGGCCTCACCAAACCCTGACCGTGGAATTGGTTTAGCTTTAACAGCTATGGTTGGGGCACATTACGATTACGCGCTGACCATACTGGCCATAGCTGTTATCGTTGTCAAGGTGTATTTTGAAATTGATGGGGGGTGAAATTAAGGGGAATCACCAAACTAGGGAACAGCGGCTACCACTCTGTCCGCATGGGGGCAGCAACGCCAGGTGGTAGACCCGCATTAAGGGTGCATAACTATAGAACAAAGATATGTTGATATCTGAACTTTTCAAATGTAACGCAGAAGCAAGGACACGGAGATGTCAAATTCCTCCAAAATTTCAGTCCTTGTGGACGCAACTGGACGCCACAGTCCAGGGGGGTCATAGTGTGTGTGGCAGGGAGGTTATCCAGGGGGGTAACGAATTAGAAATTTGCTGTATTTTAATAATGATGATTCGCTACTAAATAATTTTGTTTTGATTTGCAAAATAGATGCACTAGATACTTCCTATATCGTGTTTATTATATCTTATTGTGTTAATTGCATGTAGTATGTTAGGAATTAAGGATGATAAAAATATAATAATATGTATTCAATGTGTTTTTAGATTTTAAAATAAAATGAAATAAAGTTGTGATAGTTAAAATTTTCAATGGGTTGCAAAAGATAGAAGTGGGTGATAGTAATTGTTTGAGTAAAACGTTTGAGTTAGTCAAGTTGAAAAATATTGGGGTATTAAAGAGAATGAGAGATGAAATACAGACGTTTAATGAAGAAATTTGTGTTAGTGGTTGAAATCACAATCAGAATGATCAATATTGCACACCACTATATAAAAATTATTCCGATTAGCGCTTTCAAGCTTCACAGCTCATCGTCAGATCAGGAATAGACCGAAAATATGTCATACCCAACCCTTCACCCCCCCACCCTGCTCACCCACAACAAACTAAACTCTATTCCTGATCTGACGATGAGCTGTGAAGCTTGAAAGCGCTAATCGGAATAATTTTTATATAGTGGTGTGCAATATTGATCATTCTGATTGAAGATGAAATACAAGTAATAGAGAATTTGAGTATAAGAGGAGACACAGTAGTAATGGAGAATTTATGTAGAGTTTTGAGTGATATATTGTTGTTTATAATTGATGATGTTATTTTGTTGAAGTTGAAGTGAGGTAATGAGATTGAGGATTTTTGGGGATGGCAATTTTGTAGTAGGGGGTAGTGTAATGTGGGAGTCCGCAACATAATGATAAGTTGGGACGGGATAGGTATCGATTTAGGGGGGAAGGGGTTGCCTTAGGTAGAATCCAGGAACCAAATAAGGGAATTGAGCTTTTTGGGGGGGGGGAACACGTATCCTATGTACAAAGGGTTAGAGAGTATTTTTTTTTATATATATAGAGAGAAGGTGGCGAATTGAGTTAAAGTAGTAAGTAGTTAGAGGTAGAGAAGGGTTAGTAGATTTTTGATAGTGGGGTGTCATACTAGTTTTAAGATTTTGTAAGGGAGCGTTAGAGTAATAAAAGGGGTAAGATTATGAGTAAATGCCAAGTTGATAAAGTGAATTATAATGAATAACGTAGAATCACCCAAATTAATGAGAGGGAATAATAAATGAAATGATTGAAAAAAAAAAAAATTCTTTTTGAGAAACGAATTAATAAAAGTTAAATTGAGATTAAAGATAATTTTCTGATTTTATATGCAAATTTAATGATGTAAAGTGTGTAAATTTTAAGATAAAATTGATAATAATAACAATGTGAATTATGAATGTACTATGTTTTCTTATGTTATGTTATGTTGTTAGGTATTCTGATATATATGTTAGAAATAAGCAAAAAACAAAACCAGTGCTTCTTAGCGCAAACCAGCACCGCTAGGGGGAAACAGATCAGTTGGGGATATGGTGTTGTACAAGGCCACTAGTTGATATTTTGATTTGTTGTTTCAGTGTTTGGTGATGCTGTGGCGGCGGACCTGAGCTGGCCAGCGCGTCAGAGCAGGGGCGTTAAGTATCTGTCTGACTCTATGGTGTTGGGATCTCGAGAGAGAAGTCCAGTATTGTCATTCAGGTGCGGTCACAGTCACCGGACCAAGGGTGAGTTGATTATATTTCTTGTAAACCATACAGGGGGTTGTGGCGACATATCCTGGCTGATCCCTTTAGCAGGTATGAATGTGTCAATGAGATTTTTTATGCTTCGGCATAAAATATCTCATTGAGGGGGTATTGTAACGGGCCTATTTTTGGGGTAATAAAGCAGTTTGTATTTTTTTCATAAAACAATGACATTTTTTTACAATGATTGGGACAAAACGTATAAACGAAAGGTAAATTCAGTGGTTGCAACGATAGCGACAATGGCAGCACTGCTTGGGACATTAAATACAAAATTATTGAAACGAACAGAATTAATAAGCTGGAATTGTGCCAAGGTCAACCCATGACACACAAAACCGAGTAAACAAATTATGTAACGAACATCAGACCATATTACGTCAGAGACGATCCCCGTTGTGGAATGCCGTTATGTAACAAAACAGTCTGCTGGCGTAGGAATACAAACTTTAAAACAATAAGACTTGGTCATACAACCACGGCGACAACATAAAATAGCGCCGGTGGCCTATTCCCAGTCGGACAATAACATCTGAACACATCGGACGCAAACAACTGTCGCGTCCGTCCGGCTCGCCGGTTTTAGGCGAAGTTTTGTGTGTTTGCCGGCTGTGCGTGATTTTCGCGCCCGCAACATAAAAAATGTAAAAAAATTTTGATATTTGGTCATCTAAAACAGTATTTTTGAAACCGAGTAGATACAGTGAGAAAATAATAAGTAAATCATCATATAACAGTTCGGCAATAAATCAGTGCGTGTATACGAGAAGACATTGTAGGAGGGTACCTTCAGCGTAATAACAGGAAAGTAAACTAACAAATTTTATTATTTTCATACAGTACAAGAACAGAGGGGAAAATTAATTTGAAATATGAGCTCTAATGGGAATATAACTTGTCTAATGTGAAAGCGTGTGAGTGTGTATGAGTGAGTTTGATTTACGTAATTACAAAGACACTGGTTTACGTTAAGAGAAGTTAGTTTAGTATTATTTCTTTACAGCATTTGTTTTAGTGTTCAACAGTTTAATTATCAATAATATCTTGAAAGTTGTGGTCAGAATAAAGCATGTACACTGTCAATGTTAAAAGAGTAAAAGTGTAAAAGATGGGAGGAGTAATTTCATCATTGTCGTTAATATGCAACAGCAAAACTAAATCATGAATAAACACAAGTTTGTTTGAATATAGTAGATCGAAGTAGTCATTTCAAACAACCAATTCTGATCTCCTATGTTCGCCGAAAAGGACCCGAAAAATGGTAAGTACATATATTTCATACGTAGTTGGTAACAAGATGGCACCCGACAAAATTAGACAGTAAAAACTGAATAAATTTAAAGTCAATAATATTTGATTTATTTTATTAATATCAATAAAATAAAACATAACAATGGCTTCTGAACAGGGACAATTTTATATAAAGAAATTTATATAAAATACGGCCTACGGGGAGAACAGAATGGTTGTTTGAGGTAACTGAAAAATGTGTAAACATATGTAGCAAGGTTATAATATGATTGATAGATGTGTATTATAAATAAGTAAGAATTAAATAAAAATGATGAATACTAATGAAAATATTTACAATGAAGTCAGTTTCACTGATAGTCAAACTGAAATTCAAATAAATAGCAATTTAAGTGAAACAGAATCAAGAATTATGGATGAAGGAATTCATTCAACGCCAATTCAGAATAAAAACTCAGATAACAATAATATGATGAAATATTTATGTAGCATGGTATGCAGTATGAAAGAGAGTTCAGACAAGCAACAGGCGCTGTCAGAGTTAAAATTTAACGAAATAAAGAGTGATTCAAATATTAAATATAATGAAATAAATGCTAGACTTGATGAGAAATTCGAGGTTCAAAAGAACAGTTTTGATGAGTTAACAAACCAAATTAAAGAAATGAATAAATGTTGTAAAAATACCCATAAACAATAAAAAATAGTTTGTGTAAATTAGAACAGAGTGTGGAGAGAATGGAAGTAGTTGTGATGAATCCAGAGAAAAATGAAACAAATGAAAATTGTAATGATATGTGTGAAAATATGATATTGGAGAAAGAATTAATAAATAATAGTAATGTTGTTGAAAATAATGAGAATAATAGTGTAATTGAAAATGTCATATCAGAGAGTACTGATGAGTTTGTGGAGTGTGATTATGAGATTTAAGGTGTGTTGGTGAAGTAGAAAGAGAGTGGAAAAATAATATAGTAGTTGAATGTGGGCAGAGGGTAAATTTTCCCATTAATTTTCCTGAACCAAGGTGTTCACAAATGTTGTTTTTGAAGGGCGAGAGACCCGTATTAGTAGATGAATTGAAGTGTATATTGATGTTGTATAATGTTGTACCCTCTGTCTGTAATAATTGTGAGAGTGTGATGTGGTGTTATGAAGAGAGAGATTTGTGTATTGAGAGAGAGATAGAATTGTATAAGTTAAAAAGAAATTATGATGAATTGAGAAAAATATTAGAAGGGGTGAAGATGAACCATATAAAGGACTTACCTGTTGAGAGAGAGAGATAGAGAATTATTTTGATAATATTTTTATAAACGACAATGACTTACCTGACGTAATAGAGGAATATAAAAATGATACAACAACTTACCTGACATTGACCAATAATACTGATGGAGACTGGACAATAACACCTTATGTTGACAAGGTTTATGAAATATTAATAGGGAATAACCCTATAAATTATAATGGCATAATGAATGAAATAAAGGTAATGGATTATTATAATAATAATAATAATAAACCGTATGTGGATAACAATGATGCATGTTACAAATATATTATATATATATATATATATATATGATGATGCAGGCTGAACTAAAAAATCAGTGAGTGAACATTGTTAAATATTGTAAATTTTGGTAACGACCTTGCAGATTTGGACATATGAAGTGTGAAACAATTGAACAGTTATTGACGAATACTTTGTAAATAATGTAGTGAATTCATTTGTGTGTATTATGAAATGTTCGGTAAATAATATGTATATGTAGTAGAAAAATGTTGTGATAATAATAATAATATTATTAATATTTTGCAGTCTAAATAAATAAAAAAATAATTATGAAGACAATAATTAATAACTTGTAAAATTTTGATAGTAATTGAAACATGTTTAGTATTTATATTTAGTATTAAAACTAAACTGAAGTAAATAATTTGAGGTGTTTAAATATTGTGATTGAATATTATATGTTTGAATTTTATAATAAATTTAAAGTGTTTGATGAGATTTCAATTTAATAATAATTAATAAATAAATAAATGCTAAATGGTTTAGTTTGGGGAATAACATAATTGCTAGGATAAATAGATTAATAAGAAATTTGGAAATTTTGAAAATCTAATTGCAGCAAAGGATAAATAAGGAAATGATGATATATAAAAGAGTTAATGAAAAATTTTAAATAAGAATGTTTATAAGTTTTTATATATAAATTATTTAAAAGAGAATTGTTTGTTTAATGTATGCTAATAATCCAGGTTAATTTCTCTTTGTTTATTATGTTATGTTAAGATGTGTGTGGATAATTTTGGTGGGTAGATTGGTGCACAAAGAGGTGACGTAACAGTGTATTGTGGAACTACCATGGGGGAAGGTTGTAAATTTTGTAAATTTAATATTTTATGTTCATGATGGTTAAGCTTACATATAAAGGGGGTTAAAACATCATCCAAACGAATAATGTCATTTAAGTATAAATTATTAAGTTTAGAGTTACAAAAGATATTTTACTTGTGATTCCCCAACTTTTCGGGCGGTCACGGCCTCACCAAACCCTGACCGTGGAATTGGTTTAGCTTTAACAGCTATGGTTGGGGCACATTACGATTACGCGCTGACCATACTGGCCATAGCTGTTATCGTTGTCAAGGTGTATTTTGAAATTGATGGGGGGTGAAATTAAGGGAAATCACCAAACTAGGGAACAGCGGCTACCACTCTGTCCGCATGGGGGCAGCAACGCCAGGTGGTAGACCCGCATTAAGGGTGCATAACTATAGAACAAAGATATGTTGATATCTGAACTTTTCAAATGTAACGCAGAAGCAAGGACACGGAGATGTCAAATTCCTCCAAAATTTCAGTCCTTGTGGACGCAACTGGACGCCACAGTCCAGGGGGGGTCATAGTGTGTGTGGCAGGGAGGTTATCCAGGGGGGTAACGAATTAGAAATTTGCTGTATTTTAATAATGATGATTCGCTACTAAATAATTTTGTTTTGATTTGCAAAATAGATGCACTAGATACTTCCTATATTGTGTTTATTATATCTTATTGTGTTAATTGCATGTAGTATGTTAGGAATTAAGGATGATAAAAATATAATAATATGTATTCAATGTGTTTTTAGATTTTAAAATCAAATGAAATAAAGTTGTGATAGTTAAAATTTTCAATGGGTTGCAAAAGATAGAAGTGGGTGATAGTAATTGTTTGAGTAAAACGTTTGAGTTAGTCAAGTTGAAAAATATTGGGGTATTAAAGAGAATGAGAGATGAAATACAGACGTTTAATGAAGAAATTTGTGTTAGTGGTTGAAATCACAATCAGAATGATCAATATTGCACACCACTAAATAAAAATTATTCCGATTAGCACTTTCAAGCTTCACAGCTCATCGTCAGATCAGGAATAGACCGAAAATATGTCATACCCAAACCTTCACCCCCCACCCTGCTCACTCACAACAAACTAAACTCTATTCCTGATCTGACGATGAACTGTGAAGCTTGAAAGCGCTAATCGGAATAATTTTTATATAGTGGTGTGCAATATTGATCATTCTGATTGATGATGAAATACAAGTAATAGAGAATTTGAGTATAAGAGGAGACACAGTAGTAATGGAGAATTTATGTAGAGTTTTGAGTGATATATTGTTGTTTATAATTGATGATGTTATTTTGTTGAAGTTGAAGTGAGGTAATGAGATTGAGGTTTTTTGGGGATGGTAATTTTGTAGTAGGGGGTAGTGTAATGTGGGAGTCCGCAACATAATGATAAGTTGGGACGGGATAGGTATCGATTTAGGGGGGAAGGGGTTGCCTTAGGTAGAATCCAGGAACCAAATAAGGGAATTGAGCTTTTGGGGGGGGGGGAACACGTATCCTATGTACAAAGGGTTAGAGAGTATTTTTTTTTATATATAGCGAGAGAAGGTGGCGAATTGAGTTAAAGTAGTAAGTAGTTAGAGGTAGAGAAGGGTTAGTAGATTTTTGATAGTGGGGTGTCATACTAGTTTTAAGATTTTGTAAGGGAGCGTTAGAGTAATAAAAGGGGTAAGATTATGAGTAAATGCCAAGTTGATAAAGTGAATTATAATGAATAACGTAGAATCACCCAAATTAATGAGAGGGAATAATAAATGAAATGATTGAAAAAAAAAAAAAAAATTTTTTTTGAGAAACGAATTAATAAAAGTTAAATTGAGATTAAAGATAATTTTATGATTTTATATGCAAATTTAATGATGTAAAGTGTGTAAATTTTAAGATAAAATTGATAATAATAACAATGTGAATTATGAATGTACTATGTTTTCTTATGTTATGTTATGTTGTTAGGTATTCTGATATATATGTTAGAAATAAGCAAAAAACAAAACCAGTGCTTCTTAGCGCAAACCAGCACCGCTAGGGGGAAACAGATCAGTTGGGAATATGGTGTTGTACAAGGCCACTAGTTGATATTTTGATTTGTTGTTTCAGTGTTTGGTGATGCTGTGGCGGCGGACCTGAGCTGGCCAGCGCGTCAGAGCAGGGGCGTTAAGTATCTGTCTGACTCTATGGTGTTGGGATCTCGAGAGAGAAGTCCAGTATTGTCATTCAGGTGCGGTCACAGTCACCGGACCAAGGGTGAGTTGATTATATTTTTTGTAAACCATACAGGGGGTTGTGGCGACATATCCTGGCTGATCCCTTTAGCAGGTATGAATGTGTCAATGAGATTTTTTATGCTTCGGCATAAAATATCTCATTGAGGGGGTATTGTAACGGGCCTATTTTTGGGGTAATAAAGCAGTTTGTATTTTTTTCATAAAACAATGACATTTTTTTACAATGATTGGGACAAAACGTATAAACGAAAGGTAAATTCAGTGGTTGCAACGATAGCGACAATGGCAGCACTGCTTGGGACATTAAATACAAAATTATTGAAACGAACAGAATTAATAAGCTGGAATTGTGCCAAGGTCAACCCATGACACACAAAACCGAGTAAACAAATTATGTAACGAACATCAGACCATATTACGTCAGAGACGATCCCCGTTGTGGAATGCCGTTATGTAACAAAACAGTCTGCTGGCGTAGGAATACAAACTTTAAAACAATAAGACTTGGTCATACAACCACGGCGACAACATAAAATAGCGCCGGTGGCCTATTCCCAGTCGGACAATAACATCTGAACACATCGGACGCAAACAACTGTCGCGTCCGCCCGGCTCGCCGGTTTTAGGCGAAGTTTTGTGTGTTCGCCGGCTGTGCGTGATTTTCGCGCCCGCAACATAAAAAATGTAAAAAATTTTTGATATTTGGTCATCTAAAACAGTATTTTTGAAACCGAGTAGATACAGTGAGAAAATAATAAGTAAATCATCATATAACAGTTCGGCAATAAATCAGTGCGTGTATACGAGAAGACATTGTAGGAGGGTACCTTCAGCGGAATAACAGGAAAGTAAACTAACAAATTTTATTATTTTCATACAGTACAAGAACAGAGGGGAAAATTAATTTGAAATATGAGCTCTAATGGGAATATAACTTGTCTAATGTGAAAGCGTGTGAGTGTGTATGAGTGAGTTTGATTTACGTAATTACAAAGACACTGGTTTACGTTAAGAGAAGTTAGTTTAGTATTATTTCTTTACAGCATTTGTTTTAGTGTTCAACAGTTTAATTATCAATAATATCTTGAAAGTTGTGGTCAGAATAAAGCATGTACACTGTCAATGTTAAAATAGTAAAAGTGTAAAAGATGGGAGGAGTAATTTCGTCATTGTCGTTAATATGCAACAGCAAAACTAAATCATGAATAAACACAAGTTTGTTTGAATATAGTAGATCGAAGTAGTCATTTCAAACAACCAATTCTGATCTCCTATGTTCGCCGAAAAGGACCCGAAAAATGGTAAGTACATATATTTCATACGTAGTTGGTAACAAGATGGCACCCGACTAAATTATACAGTAAAAACTGAATAAATTTAAAGTCAATAATATTTGATTTATTTTATTAATATCAATAAAATAAAACATAACAATGGCTTCTGAACAGGGACAATTTTATATAAAGAAATTTATATAAAATACGGCCTACGGGGAGAACAGAATGGTTGTTTGAGGTAACTGAAAAATGTGTAAACATAAGTAGCAAGGTTATAATATGATTGATAGATGTGTATTATAAATAAGTAAGAATTAAATAAAAATGATGAATACTAATGAAAATATTTACAATGAAGTCAGTTTCACTGATAGTCAAACTGAAATTCAAATAAATAGCAATTTAAGTGAAACAGAATCAAGAATTATGGATGAAGGAATTCATTCAACGCCAATTCAGAATAAAAACTCAGATAACAATAATATGATGAAATATTTATGTAGCATGGTATGCAGTATGAAAGAGAGTTCAGACAAGCAACAGGCGATGTTAGAGTTAAAATTTAACGAAATAAAGAGTGATTCAAATATTAAATATAATGAAATAAATGCTAGACTTGATGAGAAATTCGAGGTTCAAAAGAACAGTTTTGATGAGTTAACAAACCAAATTAAAGAAATGAATAAATGTTGTAAAAATACCCATAAACAATAAAAAATAGTTTGTGTAAATTAGAACAGAGTGTGGAGAGAATGGAAGTAGTTGTGATGAATCCAGAGAAAAATTAAACAAATGAAAATTGTAATGATAAGTGTGAAAATATGATATTGGAGAAAGAATTAATAAATAATAGTAATGTTGTTGAAAATAATGAGAATAATAGTGTAATTGAAAATGTCATATCAGAGAGTACTGATGAGTTTGTGGAGTGTGATTATGAGATGTTAAGGTGTGTTGGTGAAGTAGAAAGAGAGTGGAAAAATAATATAGTAGTTGAATGTGGGCAGAGGGTAAATTTTCCCATTAATTTTCCTGAACCAAGGTGTTCACAAATGTTGTTTTTGAAGGGCGAGAGACCCGTATTAGTAGATGAATTGAAGTGTATATTGATTTTGTATAATGTTGTACCCTCTGTCTGTAATAATTGTGAGAGTGTGATGTGGTGTTATGAAGAGAGAGATTTGTGTATTGAGAGAGAGATAGAATTGTATAAGTTAAAAAGAAATTATGATGAATCGAGAAAAATATTAGAAGGGGTGAAGATGAACCATATAAAGGACTTACCTGTTGAGAGAGAGAGAGAGAGAATTATTTTGATAATATTTTTATAAACGATAATGACTTACCTGACGTAATAGAGGAATATAAAAATGATACAACAACTTACCTGACATTGACCAATAATACTGATGGAGACTGGACAATAACACCTTATGTTGACAAGGTTTATGAAATATTAATAGGGAATAACCCTATAAATTATAATGGCATAATGAATGAAATAAAGGTAATGGATTATTATAATAATAATAATAATAAACCGTATGTGGATAACAATGATGCATGTTACAAATATATTATATATATATATATATATATATATGACGATGGAGGCTGAACTAAAAAATCAGTGAGTGGACATTGTTAAATATTGTAAATTTTGGTAACGACCTTGCAGATTTGGACATATGAAGTGTGAAACAATTGAACAGTTATTGACGAATACTTTGTAAATAATGTAGTGAATTCATTTGTGTGTATTATGAAATGTTCGGTAAATAATATGTATATGTAGTAGAAAAATGTTGTGATAATAATAATAATATTATTAATATTTTGCAGTCTAAATAAATAATAAAATAATTATGAAGACAATAATTAATAACTTGTAAAATTTTGATAGTAATTGAAACATGTTTAGTATTTATATTTAGTATTAAAACTAAATTGAAGTAAATAATTTGAGGTGTTTAAATATTGTGATTGAATATTATATGTTTGAATTTTATAATAAATTTAAAGTGTTTGATGAGATTTCAATTTAATAATAATTAATAAATAAATAAATGCTAAATGGTTTAGTTTGGGGAATAACATAATTGCTAGGATAAATAGATTAATAAGAAATTTGGAAATTTTGAAAATCTAATTGCAGCAAAGGATAAATAAGGAAATGATGATATATAAAAGAGTTAATGAAAAATTTTAAATAAGAATGTTTATAAGTTTTTATATATAAATTATTTAAAAGAGAATTGTTTGTTTAATGTATGCTAATAATCCAGGTTAATTTCTCTTTGTTTATTATGTTATGTTAAGATGTGTGTGGATAATTTTGGTGGGTAGATTGGTGCACAAAGAGGTGACGTAACAGTGTAGTGTGGAACTACCATGGGGGAAGGTTGTAAATTTTGTAAATTTAATATTTTATGTTCATGATGGTTAAGCTTACATATAAAGGGGGTTAAAACATCATCCAAACGAATAATGTCATTTAAGTATAAATTATTAAGTTTAGAGTTACAAAAGATATTTTACTTGTGATTCCCCAACTTTTCGGGCGGTCACGGCCTCACCAAACCCTGACCGTGGAATTGGTTTAGCTTTAACAGCTATGGTTGGGGCACATTACGATTACGCGCTGACCATACTGGCCATAGCTGTTATCGTTGTCAAGGTGTATTTTGAAATTGATGGGGGGTGAAATTAAGGGGAATCACCAAACTAGGGAACAGCGGCTACCACTCTGTCCGCATGGGGGCAGCAACGCCAGGTGGTAGACCCGCATTAAGGGTGCATAACTATAGAACAAAGATATGTTGATATCTGAACTTTTCAAATGTAACGCAGAAGCAAGGACACGGAGATGTCAAATTCCTCCAAAATTTCAGTCCTTGTGGACGCAGCTGGACGCCACAGTCCAGGGGGGGTCATAGTGTGTGTGGCAGGGAGGTTATCCAGGGGGGTAACGAATTAGAAATTTGCTGTATTTTAATAATGATGATTCGCTACTAAATAATTTTGTTTTGATTTGCAAAATAGATGCACTAGATACTTCCTATATTGTGTTTATTATATCTTATTGTGTTAATTGCATGTAGTATGTTAGGAATTAAGGATGATAAAAATATAATAATATGTATTCAATGTGTTTTTAGATTTTAAAATCAAATGAAATAAAGTTGTGATAGTTAAAATTTTCAATGGGTTGCAAAAGATAGAAGTGGGTGATAGTAATTGTTTGAGTAAAACGTTTGAGTTAGTCAAGTTGAAAAATATTGGGGTATTAAAGAGAATGAGAGATGAAATACAGACGTTTAATGAAGAAATTTGTGTTAGTGGTTGAAATCACAATCAGAATGATCATTATTGCACACCACTATATAAAAATTATTCCGATTAGCGCTTTCAAGCTTCACAGCTCATCGTCAGATCAGGAATAGACCGAAAATATGTCATACCCAAACCTTCACCCCACCCTGCTCACTCACAACAAACTAAACTCTATTCCTGATCTGACGATGAGCTGTGAAGCTTGAAAGCGCTAATCGGAATAATTTTTATATAGTGGTGTGCAATATTGATCATTCTGATTGAAGATGAAATACAAGTAATAGAGAATTTGAGTATAAGAGGAGACACAGTAGTAATGGAGAATTTATGTAGAGTTTTGAGTGATATATTGTTGTTTATAATTGATGATGTTATTTTGTTGAAGTTGAAGTGAGGTAATGAGATTGAGGTTTTTTGGGGATGGCAATTTTGTAGTAGGGGGTAGTGTAATGTGGGAGTATGTAACATAATGATAAGTTGGGACGGGATAGGTATCGATTTAGGGGGAAGGGGTTGCCTTAGGTAGAATCCAGGAACCAAATAAGGGAATTGAGCTTTTTGGGGGGGGGGAACACGTATCCTATGTACAAAGGGTTAGAGAGTATTTTTTTTTATATATATAGAGAGAAGGTGGCGAATTGAGTTAAAGTAGTAAGTAGTTAGAGGTAGAGAAGGGTTAGTAGATTTTTGATAGTGGGGTGTCATACTAGTTTTAAGATTTTGTAAGGGAGCGTTAGAGTAATAAAAGGGGTAAGATTATGAGTAAATGCCAAGTTGATAAAGTGAATTATAATGAATAACGTAGAATCACCCAAATTAATGAGAGGGAATAATAAATGAAATGATTGAAAAAAAAAAAAAATTTTTTTTGAGAAACGAATTAATAAAAGTTAAATTGAGATTAAAGATAATTTTATGATTTTATATGCAAATTTAATGATATAAAGTGTGTAAATTTTAAGATAAAATTGATAATAATAACAATGTGAATTATGAATGTACTATGTTTTCTTATGTTATGTTATGTTGTTAGGTATTCTGATATATATGTTAGAAATAAGCAAAAAACAAAACCAGTGCTTCTTAGCGCAAACCAGCACCGCTAGGGGGAAACAGATTAGTTGGGGATATGGTGTTGTACAAGGCCACTAGTTGATATTTTGATTTGTTGTTTCAGTGTTTGGTGATGCTGTGGCGGCGGACCTGAGCTGGCCAGCGCGTCAGAGCAGGGGCGTTAAGTATCTGTCTGACTCTATGGTGTTGGGATCTCGAGAGAGAAGTCCAGTATTGTCATTCAGGTGCGGTCACAGTCACCGGACCAAGGGTGAGTTGATTATATTTTTTGTAAACCATACAGGGGGTTGTGGCGACATATCCTGGCTGATCCCTTTAGCAGGTATGAATGTGTCAATGAGATTTTTTATGCTTCGGCATAAAATATCTCATTGAGGGGGTATTGTAACGGGCCTATTTTTGGGGTAATAAAGCAGTTTGTATTTTTTTCATAAAACAATGACATTTTTTTACAATGATTGGGACAAAACGTATAAACGAAAGGTAAATTCAGTGGTTGCAACGATAGCGACAATGGCAGCACTGCTTGGGACATTAAATACAAAATTATTGAAACGAACAGAATTAATAAGCTGGAATTGTGCCAAGGTCAACCCATGACACACAAAACCGAGTAAACAAATTATGTAACGAACATCAGACCATATTACGTCAGAGACGATCCCCGTTGTGGAATGCCGTTATGTAACAAAACAGTCTGCTGGCGTAGGAATACAAACTTTAAAACAATAAGACTTGGTCATACAACCACGGCGACAACATAAAATAGCGCCGGTGGCCTATTCCCAGTCGGACAATAACATCTGAACACATCGGACGCAAACAACTGTCGCGTCCGCCCGGCTCGCCGGTTTTAGGCGAAGTTTTGTGTGTTCGACGGCTGTGCGTGATTTTCGCGCCCGCAACATAAAAAATGTAAAAAATTTTTGATATTTGGTCATCTAAAACAGTATTTTTGAAACCGAGTAGATACAGTGAGAAAATAATAAGTAAATCATCATATAACAGTTCGGCAATAAATCAGTGCGTGTATACGAGAAGACATTGTAGGAGGG
The DNA here is from genome assembly GCA_034769895.1 of Magicicada septendecula. Classification (NCBI taxonomy): domain Eukaryota; kingdom Metazoa; phylum Arthropoda; class Insecta; order Hemiptera; family Cicadidae; genus Magicicada; species Magicicada septendecula. Next base: position 179,346,882 of record CM068370.1, read on the forward strand.
TACCTTCAGCGGAATAACAGGAAAGTAAACTAACAAATTTTATTATTTTCATACAGTACAAGAACAGAGGGGAAAATTAATTTGAAATATGAGCTCTAATGGGAATATAACTTGTCTAATGTGAAAGCGTGTGAGTGTGTATGAGTGAGTTTGATTTACGTAATTACAAAGACACTGGTTTACGTTAAGAGAAGTTAGTTTAGTATTATTTCTTTACAGCATTTGTTTTAGTGTTCAACAGTTTAATTATCAATAATATCTTGAAAGTTGTGGTCAGAATAAAGCATGTACACTGTCAATGTTAAAATAGTAAAAGTGTAAAAGATGGGAGGAGTAATTTCGTCATTGTCGTTAATATGCAACAGCAAAACTAAATCATGAATAAACACAAGTTTGTTTGAATATAGTAGATCGAAGTAGTCATTTCAAACAACCAATTCTGATCTCCTATGTTCGCCGAAAAGGACCCGAAAAATGGTAAGTACATATATTTCATACGTAGTTGGTAACAAGATGGCACCCGACTAAATTATACAGTAAAAACTGAATAAATTTAAGGTCAATAATATTTGATTTATTTTATTAATATCAATAAAATAAAACATAACAATGGCTTCTGAACAGGGACAATTTTATATAAAGAAATTTATATAAAATACGGCCTACGGGGAGAACAGAATGGTTGTTTGAGGTAACTGAAAAATGTGTAAACATAAGTAGCAAGGTTATAATATGATTGATAGATGTGTATTATAAATAAGTAAGAATTAAATAAAAATGATGAATACTAATGAAAATATTTACAATGAAGTCAGTTTCACTGATAGTCAAACTGAAATTCAAATAAATAGCAATTTAAGTGAAACAGAATCAAGAATTATGGATGAAGGAATTCATTCAACGCCAATTCAGAATAAAAACTCAGATAACAATAATATGATGAAATATTTATGTAGCATGGTATGCAGTATGAAAGAGAGTTCAGACAAGCAACAGGCGATGTTAGAGTTAAAATTTAACGAAATAAAGAGTGATTCAAATATTAAATATAATGAAATAAATGCTAGACTTGATGAGAAATTCGAGGTTCAAAAGAACAGTTTTGATGAGTTAACAAACCAAATTAAAGAAATGAATAAATGTTGTAAAAATACCCATAAACAATAAAAAATAGTTTGTGTAAATTAGAACAGAGTGTGGAGAGAATGGAAGTAGTTGTGATGAATCCAGAGAAAAATTAAACAAATGAAAATTGTAATGATAAGTGTGAAAATATGATATTGGAGAAAGAATTAATAAATAATAGTAATGTTGTTGAAAATAATGAGAATAATAGTGTAATTGAAAATGTCATATCAGAGAGTACTGATGAGTTTGTGGAGTGTGATTATGAGATGTTAAGGTGTGTTGGTGAAGTAGAAAGAGAGTGGAAAAATAATATAGTAGTTGAATGTGGGCAGAGGGTAAATTTTCCCATTAATTTTCCTGAACCAAGGTGTTCACAAATGTTGTTTTTGAAGGGCGAGAGACCCGTATTAGTAGATGAATTGAAGTGTATATTGATTTTGTATAATGTTGTACCCTCTGTCTGTAATAATTGTGAGAGTGTGATGTGGTGTTATGAAGAGAGAGATTTGTGTATTGAGAGAGAGATAGAATTGTATAAGTTAAAAAGAAATTATGATGAATCGAGAAAAATATTAGAAGGGGTGAAGATGAACCATATAAAGGACTTACCTGTTGAGAGAGAGAGAGAGAGAATTATTTTGATAATATTTTTATAAACGATAATGACTTACCTGACGTAATAGAGGAATATAAAAATGATACAACAACTTACCTGACATTGACCAATAATACTGATGGAGACTGGACAATAACACCTTATGTTGACAAGGTTTATGAAATATTAATAGGGAATAACCCTATAAATTATAATGGCATAATGAATGAAATAAAGGTAATGGATTATTATAATAATAATAATAATAAACCGTATGTGGATAACAATGATGCATGTTACAAATATATTATATATATATATATATATATATATATATATATATGACGATGGAGGCTGAACTAAAAAATCAGTGAGTGGACATTGTTAAATATTGTAAATTTTGGTAACGACCTTGCAGATTTGGACATATGAAGTGTGAAACAATTGAACAGTTATTGACGAATACTTTGTAAATAATGTAGTGAATTCATTTGTGTGTATTATGAAATGTTCGGTAAATAATATGTATATGTAGTAGAAAAATGTTGTGATAATAATAATAATATTATTAATATTTTGCAGTCTAAATAAATAATAAAATAATTATGAAGACAATAATTAATAACTTGTAAAATTTTGATAGTAATTGAAACATGTTTAGTATTTATATTTAGTATTAAAACTAAATTGAAGTAAATAATTTGAGGTGTTTAAATATTGTGATTGAATATTATATGTTTGAATTTTATAATAAATTTAAAGTGTTTGATGAGATTTCAATTTAATAATAATTAATAAATAAATAAATGCTAAATGGTTTAGTTTGGGGAATAACATAATTGCTAGGATAAATAGATTAATAAGAAATTTGGAAATTTTGAAAATCTAATTGCAGCAAAGGATAAATAAGGAAATGATGATATATAAAAGAGTTAATGAAAAATTTTAAATAAGAATGTTTATAAGTTTTTATATATAAATTATTTAAAAGAGAATTGTTTGTTTAATGTATGCTAATAATCCAGGTTAATTTCTCTTTGTTTATTATGTTATGTTAAGATGTGTGTGGATAATTTTGGTGGGTAGATTGGTGCACAAAGAGGTGACGTAACAGTGTAGTGTGGAACTACCATGGGGGAAGGTTGTAAATTTTGTAAATTTAATATTTTATGTTCATGATGGTTAAGCTTACATATAAAGGGGGTTAAAACATCATCCAAACGAATAATGTCATTTAAGTATAAATTATTAAGTTTAGAGTTACAAAAGATATTTTACTTGTGATTCCCCAACTTTTCGGGCGGTCACGGCCTCACCAAACCCTGACCGTGGAATTGGTTTAGCTTTAACAGCTATGGTTGGGGCACATTACGATTACGCGCTGACCATACTGGCCATAGCTGTTATCGTTGTCAAGGTGTATTTTGAAATTGATGGGGGGTGAAATTAAGGGGAATCACCAAACTAGGGAACAGCGGCTACCACTCTGTCCGCATGGGGGCAGCAACGCCAGGTGGTAGACCCGCATTAAGGGTGCATAACTATAGAACAAAGATATGTTGATATCTGAACTTTTCAAATGTAACGCAGAAGCAAGGACACGGAGATGTCAAATTCCTCCAAAATTTCAGTCCTTGTGGACGCAGCTGGACGCCACAGTCCAGGGGGGGTCATAGTGTGTGTGGCAGGGAGGTTATCCAGGGGGGTAACGAATTAGAAATTTGCTGTATTTTAATAATGATGATTCGCTACTAAATAATTTTGTTTTGATTTGCAAAATAGATGCACTAGATACTTCCTATATTGTGTTTATTATATCTTATTGTGTTAATTGCATGTAGTATGTTAGGAATTAAGGATGATAAAAATATAATAATATGTATTCAATGTGTTTTTAGATTTTAAAATCAAATGAAATAAAGTTGTGATAGTTAAAATTTTCAATGGGTTGCAAAAGATAGAAGTGGGTGATAGTAATTGTTTGAGTAAAACGTTTGAGTTAGTCAAGTTGAAAAATATTGGGGTATTAAAGAGAATGAGAGATGAAATACAGACGTTTAATGAAGAAATTTGTGTTAGTGGTTGAAATCACAATCAGAATGATCATTATTGCACACCACTATATAAAAATTATTCCGATTAGCGCTTTCAAGCTTCACAGCTCATCGTCAGATCAGGAATAGACCGAAAATATGTCATACCCAAACCTTCACCCCACCCTGCTCACTCACAACAAACTAAACTCTATTCCTGATCTGACGATGAGCTGTGAAGCTTGAAAGCGCTAATCGGAATAATTTTTATATAGTGGTGTGCAATATTGATCATTCTGATTGAAGATGAAATACAAGTAATAGAGAATTTGAGTATAAGAGGAGACACAGTAGTAATGGAGAATTTATGTAGAGTTTTGAGTGATATATTGTTGTTTATAATTGATGATGTTATTTTGTTGAAGTTGAAGTGAGGTAATGAGATTGAGGTTTTTTGGGGATGGCAATTTTGTAGTAGGGGGTAGTGTAATGTGGGAGTATGTAACATAATGATAAGTTGGGACGGGATAGGTATCGATTTAGGGGGAAGGGGTTGCCTTAGGTAGAATCCAGGAACCAAATAAGGGAATTGAGCTTTTTGGGGGGGGGGGGAACACGTATCCTATGTACAAAGGGTTAGAGAGTATTTTTTTTTATATATATAGAGAGAAGGTGGCGAATTGAGTTAAAGTAGTAAGTAGTTAGAGGTAGAGAAGGGTTAGTAGATTTTTGATAGTGGGGTGTCATACTAGTTTTAAGATTTTGTAAGGGAGCGTTAGAGTAATAAAAGGGGTAAGATTATGAGTAAATGCCAAGTTGATAAAGTGAATTATAATGAATAACGTAGAATCACCCAAATTAATGAGAGGGAATAATAAATGAAATGATTGAAAAAAAAAAAAAATTTTTTTTGAGAAACGAATTAATAAAAGTTAAATTGAGATTAAAGATAATTTTATGATTTTATATGCAAATTTAATGATATAAAGTGTGTAAATTTTAAGATAAAATTGATAATAATAACAATGTGAATTATGAATGTACTATGTTTTCTTATGTTATGTTATGTTGTTAGGTATTCTGATATATATGTTAGAAATAAGCAAAAAACAAAACCAGTGCTTCTTAGCGCAAACCAGCACCGCTAGGGGGAAACAGATTAGTTGGGGATATGGTGTTGTACAAGGCCACTAGTTGATATTTTGATTTGTTGTTTCAGTGTTTGGTGATGCTGTGGCGGCGGACCTGAGCTGGCCAGCGCGTCAGAGCAGGGGCGTTAAGTATCTGTCTGACTCTATGGTGTTGGGATCTCGAGAGAGAAGTCCAGTATTGTCATTCAGGTGCGGTCACAGTCACCGGACCAAGGGTGAGTTGATTATATTTTTTGTAAACCATACAGGGGGTTGTGGCGACATATCCTGGCTGATCCCTTTAGCAGGTATGAATGTGTCAATGAGATTTTTTATGCTTCGGCATAAAATATCTCATTGAGGGGGTATTGTAACGGGCCTATTTTTGGGGTAATAAAGCAGTTTGTATTTTTTTCATAAAACAATGACATTTTTTTACAATGATTGGGACAAAACGTATAAACGAAAGGTAAATTCAGTGGTTGCAACGATAGCGACAATGGCAGCACTGCTTGGGACATTAAATACAAAATTATTGAAACGAACAGAATTAATAAGCTGGAATTGTGCCAAGGTCAACCCATGACACACAAAACCGAGTAAACAAATTATGTAACGAACATCAGACCATATTACGTCAGAGACGATCCCCGTTGTGGAATGCCGTTATGTAACAAAACAGTCTGCTGGCGTAGGAATACAAACTTTAAAACAATAAGACTTGGTCATACAACCACGGCGACAACATAAAATAGCGCCGGTGGCCTATTCCCAGTCGGACAATAACATCTGAACACATCGGATGCAAACAACTGTCGCGTCCGCCCGGCTCGCCGGTTTTAGGCGAAGTTTTGTGTGTTCGACGGCTGTGCATGATTTTCGCGCCCGCAACATAAAAAATGTAAAAAATTTTTGATATTTGGTCATCTAAAACAGTATTTTTGAAACCGAGTAGATACAGTGAGAAAATAATAAGTAAATCATCATATAACAGTTCGGCAATAAATCAGTGCGTGTATACGAGAAGACATTGTAGGAGGGTACCTTCAGCGTAATAACAGGAAAGTAAACTAACAAATTTTATTATTTTCATACAGTACAAGAACAGAGGGGAAAATTAATTTGAAATATGAGCTCTAATGGGAATATAACTTGTCTAATGTGAAAGCGTGTGAGTGTGTATGAGTGAGTTTGATTTACGTAATTACAAAGACACTGGTTTACGTTAAGAGAAGTTAGTTTAGTATTATTTCTTTACAGCATTTGTTTTAGTGTTCAACAGTTTAATTATCAATAATATCTTGAAAGTTGTGGTCAGAATAAAGCATGTACACTGTCAATGTTAAAATAGTAAAAGTGTAAAAGATGGGAGGAGTAATTTCGTCATTGTCGTTAATATGCAACAGCAAAACTAAATCATGAATAAACACAAGTTTGTTTGAATATAGTAGATCGAAGTAGTCATTTCAAATAACCAATTCTGATCTCCTATGTTCGCCGAAAAGGACCCGAAAAATGGTAAGTACATATATTTCATACGTAGTTGGTAACAAGATGGCACCCGACAAAATTAGACAGTAAAAACTGAATAAATTTAAAGTCAATAATATTTGATTTATTTTATTAATATCAATAAAATAAAACATAACAATGGCTTCTGAACAGGGACAATTTTATATAAAGAAATTTATATAAAATACGGCCTACGGGGAGAACAGAATGGTTGTTTGAGGTAACTGAAAAATGTGTAAACATAAGTAGCAAGGTTATAATATGATTGATAGATGTGTATTATAAATAAGTAAGAATTAAATAAAAATGATGAATACTAATGAAAATATTTACAATGAAGTCAGTTTCACTGATAGTCAAACTGAAAGTCAAATAAATAGCAATTTAAGTGAAACAGAATCAAGAATTATGGATGAAGGAATTCATTCAACGCCAATTCAGAATAAAAACTCAGATAACAATAATATGATGAAATATATATGTAGCATGGTATGCAGTATGAAAGAGAGTTCAGACAAGCAACAGGCGATGTTAGAGTTAAAATTTAACGAAATAAAGAGTGATTCAAATATTAAATATAATGAAATAAATGCTAGACTTGATGAGAAATTCGAGGTTCAAAAGAACAGTTTTGATGAGTTAACAAACCAAATTAAAGAAATGAATAAATGTTGTAAAAATACCCATAAACAATAAAAAATAGTTTGTGTAAATTAGAACAGAGTGTGGAGAGAATGGAAGTAGTTGTGATGAATCCAGGGAAAAATGAAACAATGAAAATTGTAATGATAAGTGTGAAAATATGATATTGGAGAAAGAATTAATAAATAATAGTAATGTTGTTGAAAATAATGAGAATAATAGTGTAATTGAAAAGTCATATCAGAGAGTACTGATGAGTTTGTGGAGTGTGATTATGAGATGTTAAGGTGTGTTGGTGAAGTAGAAAGAGAGTGGAAAAATAATATAGTAGTTGAATGTGGGCAGAGGGTAAATTTTCCCATTAATTTTTCTGAACCAAGGTGTTCACAAATGTTGTTTTTGAAGGGCGAGAGACCCGTATTAGTAGATGAATTGAAGTGTATATTGATTTTGTATAATGTTGTACCCTCTGTCTGTAATAATTGTGAGAGTGTGATGTGGTGTTATGAAGAGAGAGATTTGTGTATTGAGAGAGAGATAGAATTGTATAAGTTAAAAAGAAATTATGATGAATCGAGAAAAATATTAGAAGGGGTGAAGATGAACCATATAAAGGACTTACCTGTTGAGAGAGAGAGATAGAGAATTATTTTGATAATATTTTTATAAACGATAATGACTTGCCTGACGTAATAGAGGAATATAAAAATGATACAACAACTTACCTGACATTGACCAATAATACTGATGGAGACTGGACAATAACACCTTATGTTGACAAGGTTTATGAAATATTAATAGGGAATAACCCTATAAATTATAATGGCATAATGAATGAAATAAAGGTAATGGATTATTATAATAATAACAATAATAAACGGTATATGGATAACAATGATGCATGTTACAAATATATTATATATATATATATATATATATATATATGACGATGGAGGCTGAACTAAAAAAATCATTGAGTGGACATTGTTAAATATTGTAAATTTTGGTAACGACCTTGCAGATTTGGACATATGAAGTGTGAAACAATTGAACAGTTATTGACGAATACTTTGTAAATAATGTAGTGAATTCATTTGTGTGTATTATGAAATGTTCGGTAAATAATATGTATATGTAGTAGAAAAATGTTGTGATAATAATAATAATATTATTAATATTTTGCAGTCTAAATAAATAAAAAAATAATTATGAAGACAATAATTAATAACTTGTAAAATTTTTATAGTAATTGAAACATGTTTAGTATTTATATTTAGTATTAAAACTAAATTGAAGTAAATAATTTGAGGTGTTTAAATATTGTGATTGAATATTATATGTTTGAATTTTATAATAAATTTAAAGTGTTTGATGAGATTTCAATTTAATAATAATTAATAAATAAATAAATGCTAAATGGTTTAGTTTGGGGAATAACATAATTGCTAGGATAAATAGATTAATAAGAAATTTGGAAATTTTGAAAATCTAATTGCAGCAAAGGATAAATAAGGAAATGATGATATATAAAAGAGTTAATGAAAAATTTTAAATAAGAATGTTTATAAGTTTTTATATATAAATTATTTAAAAGAGAATTGTTTGTTTAATGTATGCTAATAATCCAGGTTAATTTCTCTTTGTTTATTATGTTATGTTAAGATGTGTGTGGATAATTTTGGTGGGTAGATTGGTGCACAAAGAGGTGACGTAACAGTGTATTGTGGAACTACCATGGGGGAAGGTTGTAAATTTTGTAAATTTAATATTTTATGTTCATGATGGTTAAGCTTATATATAAAGGGGGTTAAAACATCATCCAAACGAATAATGTCATTTAAGTATAAATTATTAAGTTTAGAGTTACAAAAGATATTTTACTTGTGATTCCCCAACTTTTCGGGCGGTCACGGCCTCACCAAACCCTGACCGTGGAATTGGTTTAGCTTTAACAGCTATGGTTGGGGCACATTACGATTACGCGCTGACCATACTGGCCATAGCTGTTATCGTTGTCAAGGTGTATTTTGAAATTGATGGGGGGTGAAATTAAGGGGAATCACCAAACTAGGGAACAGCGGCTACCACTCTGTCCGCATGGGGGCAGCAACGCCAGGTGGTAGACCCGCATTAAGGGTGCATAACTATAGAACAAAGATATGTTGTTATCTGAACTTTTCAAATGTAACGCAGAAGCAAGGACACGGAGATGTCAAATTCCTCCAAAATTTCAGTCCTTGTGGACGCAACTGGACGCCACAGTCCAGGGGGGGTCATAGTGTGTGTGGCAGGGAGGTTATCCAGGGGGGTAACGAATTAGAAATTTGCTGTATTTTAATAATGATTATTCGCTACTAAATAATTTTGTTTTGATTTGCAAAATAGATGCACTAGATACTTCCTATATTGTGTTTATTATATCTTATTGTGTTAATTGCATGTAGTATGTTAGGAATTAAGGATGATAAAAATATAATAATATGTATTCAATGTGTTTTTAGATTTTAAAATCAAATGAAATAAAGTTGTGATAGTTAAAATTTTCAATGGGTTGCAAAAGATAGAAGTGGGTGATAGTAATTGTTTGAGTAAAACGTTTGAGTTAGTCAAGTTGAAAAATATTGGGGTATTAAAGAGAATGAGAGATGAAATACAGACGTTTAATGAAGAAATTTGTGTTAGTGGTTGAAATCACAATCAGAATGATCAATATTGCACACCACTATATAAAAATTATTCCGATTAGCGCTTTCAAGCTTCACAGCTCATCGTCAGATCAGGAATAGACCGAAAATATGTCATACCCAACCCTTCAACCCCACCCTGCTCACCCACAACAAACTAAACTCTATTCCTGATCTGACGATGAGCTGTGAAGCTTGAAAGCGCTAATCGGAATAATTTTTATATAGTGGTGTGCAATATTGATCATTCTGATTGAAGATGAAATACAAGTAATAGAGAATTTGAGTATAAGAGGAGACACAGCAGTAATGGAGAATTTATGTAGAGTTTTGAGTGATATATTGTTGTTTATAATTGATGATGTTATTTTGTTGAAGTTGAAGTGAGGTAATGAGATTGAGGTTTTTTGGGGATGGCAATTTTGTAGTAGGGGGTAGTGTAATGTGGGAGTCCGCAACATAATGATAAGTTGGGACGGGATAGGTATCGATTTAGGGGGGAAGGGGTTGCCTTAGGTAGAATCCAGGAACCAAATAAGGGAATTGAGGTTTTTGGGGGGGGGGAACACGTATCCTATGTACAAAGGGTTAGAGAGTATTTTTTTTTATATATATAGAGAGAAGGTGGCGAATTGAGTTAAAGTAGTAAGTAGTTATAGGTAGAGACGGGTTAGTAGATTTTTGATAGTGGGGTGTCATACTAGTTTTAAGATTTTGTAAGGAAGCGTTAGAGTAATAAAAGGGGTAAGATTATGAGTAAATGCCAAGTTGATAAAGTGAATTATAATGAATAACGTAGAATCACCCAAATTAATGAGAGGGAATAATAAATGAAATGATTGAAAAAAAAAAAAAATTTTTTTTGAGAAACGAATTAATAAAAGTTAAATTGAGATTAAAGATAATTTTCTGATTTTATATGCAAATTTAATTATGTAAAGTGTGTAAATTTTAAGATAAAATTGACAATAATAACAATGTGAATTATGAATGTACTATGTTTTCTTATGTTATGTTATGTTGTTAGGTATTCTGATATATATGTTAGAAATAAGCAAAAAACAAAACCAGTGCTTCTTAGCGCAAACCAGCACCGCTAGGGGGAAACAGATCAGTTGGGGATATGGTGTTGTACAAGGCCACTAGTTGATATTTTGATTTGTTGTTTCAGTGTTTGGTGATGCTGTGGCAGCGGACCTGAGCTGGCCAGCGCGTCAGAGCAGGGGCGTTAAGTATCTGTCTGACTCTATGGTGTTGGGATCTCGAGAGAGAAGTCCAGTATTGTCATTCAGGTGCGGTCACAGTCACCGGACCAAGGGTGAGTTGATTATATTTTTTGTAAACCATACAGGGGGTTGTGGCGACATATCCTGGCTGATCCCTTTAGCAGGTATGAATGTGTCAATGAGATTTTTTATGCTTCGGCATAAAATATCTCATTGAGGGGGTATTGTAACGGGCCTATTTTTGGGGTAATAAAGCAGTTTGTATTTTTTTCATAAAACAATGACATTTTTTTACAATGATTGGGACAAAACGTATAAACGAAAGGTAAATTCAGTGGTTGCAACGATAGCGACAATGGCAGCACTGCTTGGGACATTAAATACAAAATTATTGAAACGAAAAGAATTAATAAGCTGGAATTGTGCCAAGGTCAACCCATGACACACAAAACCGAGTAAACAAATTATGTAACGAACATCAGACCATATTACGTCAGAGACGATCCCCGTTGTGGAATGCCGTTATGTAACAAAACAGTCTGCTGGCGTAGGAATACAAACTTTAAAACAATAAGACTTGGTCATACAACCACGGCGACAACATGAAATAGCGCCGGTGGCCTATTCCCAGTCGGACAATAACATCTGAACACATCGGACGCAAACAACTGTCGCGTCCGCCCGGCTCGCCGGTTTTAGGCGAAGTTTTGTGTGTTCGCCGGCTGTGCGTGATTTTCGCGCCAGCAACTTAAAAAATGTAAAAAAATTTTGATATTTGGTCATCTAAAACAGTATTTTTGAAACCGAGTAGATACAGTGAGAAAATAATAAGTAAATCATCATATAACAGTTCGGCAATAAATCAGTGCGTGTATACGAGAAGACATTGTAGGAGGGTACCTTCAGCGTAATAACAGGAAAGTAAACTAACAAATTTTATTATTTTCATACAGTACAAGAACAGAGGGGAAAATTAATTTGAAATATGAGCTCTAATGGGAATATAACTTGTCTAATGTGAAAGCGTGTGAGTGTGTATGAGTGAGTTTGATTTACGTAATTACAAAGACACTGGTTTACGTTAAGAGAAGTTAGTTTAGTATTATTTCTTTACAGCATTTGTTTTAGTGTTCAACAGTTTAATTATCAATAATATCTTGAAAGTTGTGGTCAGAATAAAGCATGTACACTGTCAATGTTAAAATAGTAAAAGTGTAAAAGATGGGAGGAGTAATTTCGTCATTGTCGTTAATATGCAACAGCAAAACTAAATCATGAATAAACACAAGTTTGTTTGAATATAGTAGATCGAAGTAGTCATTTCAAACAACCAATTCTGATCTCCTATGTTCGCCGAAAAGGACCCGAAAAATGGTAAGTACATATATTTCATACGTAGTTGGTAACAAGATGGCACCCGACAAAATTAGACAGTAAAAACTGAATAAATTTAAAGTCAATAATATTTGATTTATTTTATTAATATCAATAAAATAAAACATAACAATGGCTTCTGAACAGGGACAATTTTATATAAAGAAATTTATATAAAATACGGCCTACGGGGAGAACAGAATGGTTGTTTGAGGTAACTGAAAAATGTGTAAACATAAGTAGCAAGGTTATAATATGATTGATAGATGTGTATTATAAATAAGTAAGAATTAAATAAAAATGATGAATACTAATGAAAATATTTACAATGAAGTCAGTTTCACTGATAGTCAAACTGAAAGTCAAATAAATAGCAATTTAAGTGAAACAGAATCAAGAATTATGGATGAAGGAATTCATTCAACGCCAATTCAGAATAAAAACTCAGATAACAATAATATGATGAAATATTTATGTAGCATGGTATGCAGTATGAAAGAGAGTTCAGACAAGCAACAGGCGATGTTAGAGTTAAAATTTAACGAAATAAAGAGTGATTCAAATATTAAATATAATGAAATAAATGCTAGACTTGATGAGAAATTCGAGGTTCAAAAGAACAGTTTTGATGAGTTAACAAACCAAATTAAAGAAATGAATAAATGTTGTAAAAATACCCATAAACAATAAAAAATAGTTTGTGTAAATTAGAACAGAGTGTGGAGAGAATGGAAGTAGTTGTGATGAATCCAGAGAAAAATGAAACAAATGAAAATTGTAATGATAAGTGTGAAAATATGATATTGGAGAAAGAATTAATAAATAATAGTAATGTTGTTGAAAATAATGAGAATAATAGTGTAATTGAAAATGTCATATCAGAGAGTACTGATGAGTTTGTGGAGTGTGATTATGAGATGTTAAGGTGTGTTGGTGAAGTAGAAAGAGAGTGGAAAAATAATATAGTAGTTGAATGTGGGCAGAGGGTAAATTTTCCCATTAATTTTTCTGAACCAAGGTGTTCACAAATGTTGTTTTTGAAGGGCGAGAGACCCGTATTAGTAGATGAATTGAAGTGTACATTGATGTTGTATAATGTTGTACCCTCTGTCTGTAATAATTGTGAGAGTGTGATGTGGTGTTATGAAGAGAGAGATTTGTGTATTGAGAGAGAGATAGAATTGTATAAGTTAAAAAGAAATTATGATGAATTGAGAAAAATATTAGAAGGGGTGAAGATGAACCATATAAAGGACTTACCTGTTGAGAGAGAGAGATAGAGAATTATTTTGATAATATTTTTATAAACGATAATGACTTACCTGACGTAATAGAGGAATATAAAAATGATACAACAACTTACCTGACATTGACCAATAATAATGTTGGAGACTGGACAATAACACCTTATGTTGACAAGGTTTATGAAATATTAATAGGGAATAACCCTATACATTATAATGGCATAATGAATGAAATAAAGGTAATGGATTATTATAATAATAATAATAATAAACGGTATGTGGATAACAATGATGCATGTTACAAATATATTATATATATATATATATATATATATATATATGATGATGCAGGCTGAACTAAAAAATCAGTGAGTGGACATTGTTAAATATTGTAAATTTTGGTAACGACCTTGCAGATTTGGACATATGAAGTGTGAAACAATTGAACAGTTATTGACGAATACTTTGTAAATAATGTAGTGAATTCATTTGTGTGTATTATGAAATGTTCGGTAAATAATATGTATATGTAGTAGAAAAATGTTGTGATAATAATAATAATATTATTAATATTTTGCAGTCTAAATAAATAATAAAATAATTATGAAGACAATAATTAATAACTTGTAAAATTTTGATAGTAATTGAAACATGTTTAGTATTTATATTTAGTATTAAAACTAAATTGAAGTAAATAATTTGAGGTGTTTAAATATTGTGATTGAATATTATATGTTTGAATTTTATAATAAATTTAAAGTGTTTGATGAGATTTCAATTTAATAATAATTAATAAATAAATAAATGCTAAATGGTTTAGTTTGGGGAATAACATAATTGCTAGGATAAATAGATTAATAAGAAATTTGGAAATTTTGAAAATCTAATTGCAGCAAAGGATAAATAAGGAAATGATGATATATAAAAGAGTTAATGAAAAATTTTAAATAAGAATGTTTATAAGTTTTTATATATAAATTATTTAAAAGAGAATTGTTTGTTTAATGTATGCTAATAATCCAGGTTAATTTCTCTTTGTTTATTATGTTATGTTAAGATGTGTGTGGATAATTTTGGTGGGTAGATTGGTGCACAAAGAGGTGACGTAACAGTGTAGTGTGGAACTACCATGGGGGAAGGTTGTAAATTTTGTAAATTTAATATTTTATGTTCATGATGGTTAAGCTTACATATAAAGGGGGTTAAAACATCATCCAAACGAATAATGTCATTTAAGTATAAATTATTAAGTTTAGAGTTACAAAAGATATTTTACTTGTGATTCCCCAACTTTTCGGGCGGTCACGGCCTCACCAAACCCTGACCGTGGAATTGGTTTAGCTTTAACAGCTATGGTTGGGGCACATTACGATTACGCGCTGACCATACTGGCCATAGCTGTTATCGTTGTCAAGGTGTATTTTGAAATTGATGGGGGGTGAAATTAAGGGGAATCACCAAACTAGGGAACAGCGGCTACCACTCTGTCCGCATGGGGGCAGCAACGCCAGGTGGTAGACCCGCATTAAGGGTGCATAACTATAGAACAAAGATATGTTGATATCTGAACTTTTCAAATGTAACGCAGAAGCAAGGACACGGAGATGTCAAATTCCTCCAAAATTTCAGTCCTTGTGGACGCAACTGGACGCCACAGTCCAGGGGGGGTCATAGTGTGTGTGGCAGGGAGGTTATCCAGGGGGGTAACGAATTAGAAATTTGCTGTATTTTAATAATGATTATTCGCTACTAAATAATTTTGTTTTGATTTGCAAAATAGATGCACTAGATACTTCCTATATTGTGTTTATTATATCTTATTGTGTTAATTGCATGTAGTATGTTAGGAATTAAGGATGATAAAAATATAATAATATGTATTCAATGTGTTTTTAGATTTTAAAATCAAATGAAATAAAGTTGTGATAGTTAAAATTTTCAATGGGTTGCAAAAGATAGAAGTGGGTGATAGTAATTGTTTGAGTAAAACGTTTGAGTTAGTCAAGTTGAAAAATATTGGGGTATTAAAGAGAATGAGAGATGAAATACAGACGTTTAATGAAGAAATTTGTGTTAGTGGTTGAAATCACAATCAGAATGATCAATATTGCACACCACTATATAAAAATTATTCCGATTAGCGCTTTCAAGCTTCACAGCTCATCGTCAGATCAGGAATAGACCGAAAATATGTCATACCCAACCCTTCACCCCCCACCCTGCTCACCCACAACAAACTAAACTCTATTCCTGATCTGACGATGAGCTGTGAAGCTTGAAAGCGCTAATCGGAATAATTTTTATATAGTGGTGTGCAATATTGATCATTCTGATTGAAGATGAAATACAAGTAATAGAGAATTTGAGTATAAGAGGAGACACAGTAGTAATGGAGAATTTATGTAGAGTTTTGAGTGATATATTGTTGTTTATAATTGATGATGTTATTTTGTTGAAGTTGAAGTGAGGTAATGAGATTGAGGTTTTTTGGGGATGGCAATTTTGTAGTAGGGGGTAGTGTAATGTGGGAGTCCGCAACATAATGATAAGTTGGGACGGGATAGGTATCGATTTAGGGGGGAAGGGGTTGCCTTAGGTAGAATCCAGGAACCAAATAAGGGAATTGAGCTTTTTGGGGGGGGAACACGTATCCTATGTACAAAGGGTTAGAGAGTATTTTTTTTTATATATATAGAGAGAAGGTGGCGAATTGAGTTAAAGTAGTAAGTAGTTAGAGGTAGAGAAGGGTTAGTAGATTTTTGATAGTGGGGTGTCATACTAGTTTTAAGATTTTGTAAGGGAGCGTTAGAGTAATAAAAGGGGTAAGATTATGAGTAAATGCCAAGTTGATAAAGTGAATTATAATGAATAACGTAGAATCACCCAAATTAATGAGAGGGAATAATAAATGAAATGATTGAAAAAAAAAAAAATTTTTTTTGAGAAACGAATTAATAAAAGTTAAATTGAGATTAAAGATAATTTTATGATTTTATATGCAAATTTAATGATGTAAAGTGTGTAAATTTTAAGATAAAATTGATAATAATAACAATGTGAATTATGAATGTACTATGTTTTCTTATGTTATGTTATGTTGTTAGGTATTCTGATATATATGTTAGAAATAAGCAAAAAACAAAACCAGTGCTTCTTAGCGCAAACCAGCACCGCTAGGGGGAAACAGATCAGTTGGGGATATGGTGTTGTACAAGGCCACTAGTTGATATTTTGATTTGTTGTTTCAGTGTTTGGTGATGCTGTGGCGGCGGACCTGAGCTGGCCAGCGCGTCAGAGCAGGGGCGTTAAGTATCTGTCTGACTCTATGGTGTTGGGATCTCGAGAGAGAAGTCCAGTATTGTCATTCAGGTGCGGTCACAGTCACCGGACCAAGGGTGAGTTGATTATATTTTTTGTAAACCATACAGGGGGTTGTGGCGACATATCCTGGCTGATCCCTTTAGCAGGTATGAATGTGTCAATGAGATTTTTTATGCTTCGGCATAAAATATCTCATTGAGGGGGTATTGTAACGGGCCTATTTTTGGGGTAATAAAGCAGTTTGTATTTTTTTCATAAAACAATGACATTTTTTTACAATGATTGGGACAAAACGTATAAACGAAAGGTAAATTCAGTGGTTGCAACGATAGCGACATTGGCAGCACTGCTTGGGACATTAAATACAAAATTATTGAAACGAACAGAATTAATAAGCTGGAATTGTGCCAAGGTCAACCCATGACACACAAAACCGAGTAAACAAATTATGTAACGAACATCAGACCATATTACGTCAGAGACGATCCCCGTTGTGGAATGCCGTTATGTAACAAAACAGTCTGCTGGCGTAGGAATACAAACTTTAAAACAATAAGACTTGGTCATACAACCACGGCGACAACATAAAATAGCGCCGGTGGCCTATTCCCAGTCGGACAATAACATCTGAACACATCGGACGCAAACAACTGTCGCGTCCGCCCGGCTCGCCGGTTTTAGGCGAAGTTTTGTGTGTTCGCCGGCTGTGCGTGATTTCCGCGCACGCAACATAAAAAATGTAAAAAATTTTTGATATTTGGTCATCTAAAACAGTATTTTTGAAACCGAGTAGATACAGTGAGAAAATAATAAGTAAATCATCATATAACAGTTCGGCAATAAATCAGTGCGTGTATACGAGAAGACATTGTAGGAGGGTACCTTCAGCGTAATAACAGGAAAGTAAACTAACAAATTTTATTATTTTCATACAGTACAAGAACAGAGGGGAAAATTAATTTGAAATATGAGCTCTAATGGGAATATAACTTGTCTAATGTGAAAGCGTGTGAGTGTGTATGAGTGAGTTTGATTTACGTAATTACAAAGACACTGGTTTACGTTAAGAGAAGTTAGTTTAGTATTATTTCTTTACAGCATTTGTTTTAGTGTTCAACAGTTTAATTATCAATAATATCTTGAAAGTTGTGGTCAGAATAAAGCATGTACACTGTCAATGTTAAAATAGTAAAAGTGTAAAAGATGGGAGGAGTAATTTCGTCATTGTCGTTAATATGCAACAGCAAAACTAAATCATGAATAAACACAAGTTTGTTTGAATATAGTAGATCGAAGTAGTCAATTCAAACAACCGATTATGATCTCCTATGTTCGCCGAAAAGGACCCGAAAAATGGTAAGTACATATATTTCATACGTAGTTGGTAACAAGATGGCACCCGACAAAATTAGACAGTAAAAACTGAATAAATTTAAAGTCAATAATATTTGATTTATTTTATTAATATCAATAAAATAAAACATAACAATGGCTTCTGAACAGGGACAATTTTATATAAAGAAATTTATATAAAATACGGCCTACGGGGAGAACAGAATGGTTGTTTGAGGTAACTGAAAAATGTGTAAACATAAGTAGCAAGGTTATAATATGATTGATAGATGTGTATTATAAATAAGTAAGAATTAAATAAAAATGATGAATACTAATGAAAATATTTACAATGAAGTCAGTTTCACTGATAGTCAAACTGAAAGTCAAATAAATAGCAATTTAAGTGAAACAGAATCAAGAATTATGGATGAAGGAATTCATTCAACGCCAATTCAGAATAAAAACTCAGATAACAATAATATGATGAAATATTTATGTAGCATGGTATGCAGTATGAAAGAGAGTTCAGACAAGCAACAGGCGATGTTAGAGTTAAAATTTAACGAAATAAAGAGTGATTCAAATATTAAATATAATGAAATAAATGCTAGAATTGATGAGAAATTGGAGGTTCAAAAGAACAGTTTTGATGAGTTAACAAACCAAATTAAAGAAATGAATAAATGTTGTAAAAATACCCATAAACAATAAAAAATAGTTTGTGTAAATTAGAACAGAGTGTGGAGAGAATGGAAGTAGTTGTGATGAATCCAGAGAAAAATGAAACAAATGAAAATTGTAATGATAAGTGTGAAAATATGATATTGGAGAAAGAATTAATAAATAATAGTAATGTTGTTGAAAATAATGAGAATAATAGTGTAATTGAAAATGTCATATCAGAGAGTACTGATGAGTTTGTGGAGTGTGATTATGAGATGTTAAGGTGTGTTGGTGAAGTAGAAAGAGAGTGGAAAAATAATATAGTAGTTGAATGTGGGCAGAGGGTAAATTTTCCCATTAATTTTCCTGAACCAAGGTGTTCACAAATGTTGTTTTTGAAGGGCGAGAGACCCGTATTAGTAGATGAATTGAAGTGTACATTGATGTTGTATAATGTTGTACCCTCTGTCTGTAATAATTGTGAGAGTGTGATGTGGTGTTATGAAGAGAGAGATTTGTGTATTGAGAGAGAGATAGAATTGTATAAGTTAAAAAGAAATTATGATGAATTGAGAAAAATATTAGAAGGGGTGAAGATGAACCATATAAAGGACTTACCTGTTGAGAGAGAGAGATAGAGAATTATTTTGATAATATTTTTATAAACGATAATGACTTACCTGACGTAATAGAGGAATATAAAAATGATACAACAACTTACCTGACATTGACCAATAATACTGTTGGAGACTGGACAATAACACCTTATGTTGACAAGGTTTATGAAATATTAATAGGGAATAACCCTATAAATTATAATGGCATAATGAATGAAATAAAGGTAATGGATTATTATAATAATAATAATAATAAACGGTATGTGGATAACAATGATGCATGTTACAAATATATTATATATATATATATATATATATATATGATGATGCAGGCTGAAATAAAAAATCAGTGAGTGGACATTGTTAAATATTGTAAATTTTGGTAACGACCTTGCAGATTTGGACATATGAAGTGTGAAACAATTGAACAGTTATTGACGAATACTTTGTAAATAATGTAGTGAATTCATTTGTGTGTATTATGAAATGTTCGGTAAATAATATGTATATGTAGTAGAAAAATGTTGTGATAATAATAATAATATTATTAATATTTTGCAGTCTAAATAAATAATAAAATAATTATGAAGACAATAATTAATAACTTGTAAAATTTTGATAGTAATTGAAACATGTTTAGTATTTATATTTAGTATTAAAACTAAATTGAAGTAAATAATTTGAGGTGTTTAAATATTGTGATTGAATATTATATGTTTGAATTTTATAATAAATTTAAAGTGTTTGATGAGATTTCAATGTAATAATAATTAATAAATAAATAAATGCTAAATGGTTTAGTTTGGGGAATAACATAATTGCTAGGATAAATAGATTAATAAGAAATTTGGAAATTTTGAAAATCTAATTGCAGCAAAGGATAAATAAGGAAATGATGATATATAAAAGAGTTAATGAAAAATTTTAAATAAGAATGTTTATAAGTTTTTATATATAAATTATTTAAAAGAGAATTGTTTGTTTAATGTATGCTAATAATCCAGGTTAATTTCTCTTTGTTTATTATGTTATGTTAAGATGTGTGTGGATAATTTTGGTGGGTAGATTGGTGCACAAAGAGGTGACGTAACAGTGTAGTGTGGAACTACCATGGGGGAAGGTTGTAAATTTTGTAAATTTAATATTTTATGTTCATGATGGTTAAGCTTACATATAAAGGGGGTTAAAACATCATCCAAACGAATAATGTCATTTAAGTATAAATTATTAAGTTTAGAGTTACAAAAGATATTTTACTTGTGATTCCCCAACTTTTCGGGCGGTCACGGCCTCACCAAACCCTGACCGTGGAATTGGTTTAGCTTTAACAGCTATGGTTGGGGCACATTACGATTACGCGCTGACCATACTGGCCATAGCTGTTATCGTTGTCAAGGTGTATTTTGAAATTGATGGGGGGGTGAAATTAAGGGGAATCACCAAACTAGGGAACAGCGGCTACCACTCTGTCCGCATGGGGGCAGCAACGCCAGGTGGTAGACCCGCATTAAGGGTGCATAACTATAGAACAAAGATATGTTGATATCTGAACTTTTCAAATGTAACGCAGAAGCAAGGACACGGAGATGTCAAATTCCTCCAAAATTTCAGTCCTTGTGGACGCAACTGGACGCCACAGTCCAGGGGGTGTCATAGTGTGTGTGGCAGGGAGGTTATCCAGGGGGGTAACGAATTAGAAATTTGCTGTATTTTAATAATGATTATTCGCTACTAAATAATTTTGTTTTGATTTGCAAAATAGATGCACTAGATACTTCCTATATTGTGTTTATTATATCTTATTGTGTTAATTGCATGTAGTATGTTAGGAATTAAGGATGATAAAAATATAATAATATGTATTCAATGTGTTTTTAGATTTTAAAATCAAATGAAATAAAGTTGTGATAGTTAAAATTTTCAATGGGTTGCAAAAGATAGAAGTGGGTGATAGTAATTGTTTGAGTAAAACGTTTGAGTTAGTCAAGTTGAAAAATATTGGGGTATTAAAGAGAATGAGAGATGAAATACAGACGTTTAATGAAGAAATTTGTGTTAGTGGTTGAAATCACAATCAGAATGATCAATATTGCACACCACTATATAAAAATTATTCCGATTAGCGCTTTCAAGCTTCACAGCTCATCGTCAGATCAGGAATAGACCGAAAATATGTCATACCCAACCCTTCACCCCCCACCCTGCTCACCCACAACAAACTAAACTCTATTCCTGATCTGACGATGAGCTGTGAAGCTTGAAAGCGCTAATCGGAATAATTTTTATATAGTGGTGTGCAATATTGATCATTCTGATTGAAGATGAAATACAAGTAATAGAGAATTTGAGTATAAGAGGAGACACAGTAGTAATGGAGAATTTATGTAGAGTTTTGAGTGATATATTGTTGTTTATAATTGATGATGTTATTTTGTTGAAGTTGAAGTGAGGTAATGAGATTGAGGTTTTTTGGGGATGGCAATTTTGTAGTAGGGGGTAGTGTAATGTGGGAGTCCGCAACATAATGATAAGTTGGGACGGGATAGGTATCGATTTAGGGGGGAAGGGGTTGCCTTAGGTAGAATCCAGGAACCAAATAAGGGAATTGAGCTTTTTGGGGGGGGAACACGTATCCTATGTACAAAGGGTTAGAGAGTATTTTTTTTTATATATATAGAGAGAAGGTGGCGAATTGAGTTAAAGTAGTAAGTAGTTAGAGGTAGAGAAGGGTTAGTAGATTTTTGATAGTGGGGTGTCATACTAGTTTTAAGATTTTGTAAGGGAGCGTTAGAGTAATAAAAGGGGTAAGATTATGAGTAAATGCCAAGTTGATAAAGTGAATTATAATGAATAACGTAGAATCACCCAAATTAATGAGAGGGAATAATAAATGAAATGATTGAAAAAAAAAAAAAATTTTTTTTGAGAAACGAATTAATAAAAGTTAAATTGAGATTAAAGATAATTTTATGATTTTATATGCAAATTTAATGATGTAAAGTGTGTAAATTTTAAGATAAAATTGATAATAATAACAATGTGAATTATGAATGTACTATGTTTTCTTATGTTATGTTATGTTGTTAGGTATTCTGATATATATGTTAGAAATAAGCACAAAACAAAACCAGTGCTTCTTAGCGCAAACCAGCACCGCTAGGGGGAAACAGATCAGTTGGGGATATGGTGTTGTACAAGGCCACTAGTTGATATTTTGATTTGTTGTTTCAGTGTTTGGTGATGCTGTGGCGGCGGACCTGAGCTGGCCAGCGCGTCAGAGCAGGGGCATTAAGTATCTGTCTGACTCTATGGTGTTGGGATCTCGAGAGAGAAGTCCAGTATTGTCATTCAGGTGCGGTCACAGTCACCGGACCAAGGGTGAGTTGATTATATTTTTTGTAAACCATACAGGGGGTTGTGGCGACATATCCTGGCTGATCCCTTTAGCAGGTATGAATGTGTCAATGAGATTTTTTATGCTTCGGCATAAAATATCTCATTGAGGGGGTATTGTAACGGGCCTATTTTTGGGGTAATAAAGCAGTTTGTATTTTTTTCATAAAACAATGACATTTTTTTACAATGATTGGGACAAAACGTATAAACGAAAGGTAAATTCAGTGGTTGCAACGATAGCGACAATGGCAGCACTGCTTGGGACATTAAATACAAAATTATTGAAAAGAACAGAATTAATAAGCTGGAATTGTGCCAAGGTCAACCCATGACACACAAAACCGAGTAAACAAATTATGTAACGAACATCAGACCATATTACGTCAGAGACGATCCCCGTTGTGGAATGCCGTTATGTAACAAAACAGTCTGCTGGCGTAGGAATACAAACTTTAAAACAATAAGACTTGGTCATACAACCACGGCGACAACATAAAATAGCGCCGGTGGCCTATTCCCAGTCGGACAATAACATCTGAACACATCGGACGCAAACAACTGTCGCGTCCGCCCGGCTCGCCGGTTTTAGGCGAAGTTTTGTGTGTTCGCCGGCTGTGCGTGATTTCCGCGCCCGCAACATAAAAAATGTAAAAAATTTTTGATATTTGGTCATCTAAAACAGTATTTTTGAAACCGAGTAGATACAGTGAGAAAATAATAAGTAAATCATCATATAACAGTTCGGCAATAAATCAGTGCGTGTATACGAGAAGACATTGTAGGAGGGTACCTTCAGCGTAATAACAGGAAAGTAAACTAACAAATTTTATTATTTTCATACAGTACAAGAACAGAGGGGAAAATTAATTTGAAATATGAGCTCTAATGGGAATATAACTTGTCTAATGTGAAAGCGTGTGAGTGTGTATGAGTGAGTTTGATTTACGTAATTACAAAGACACTGGTTTACGTTAAGAGAAGTTAGTTTAGTATTATTTCTTTACAGCATTTGTTTTAGTGTTCAACAGTTTAATTATCAATAATATCTTGAAAGTTGTGGTCAGAATAAAGCATGTACACTGTCAATGTTAAAATAGTAAAAGTGTAAAAGATGGGAGGAGTAATTTCGTCATTGTCGTTAATATGCAACAGCAAAACTAAATCATGAATAAACACAAGTTTGTTTGAATATAGTAGATCGAAGTAGTCAATTCAAACAACCAATTATGATCTCCTATGTTCGCCGAAAAGGACCCGAAAAATGGTAAGTACATATATTTCATACGTAGTTGGTAACAAGATGGCACCCGACAAAATTAGACAGTAAAAACTGAATAAATTTAAAGTCAATAATATTTGATTTATTTTATTAATATCAATAAAATAAAACATAACAATGGCTTCTGAACAGGGACAATTTTATATAAAGAAATTTATATAAAATACGGCCTACGGGGAGAACAGAATGGTTGTTTGAGGTAACTGAAAAATGTGTAAACATAAGTAGCAAGGTTATAATATGATTGATAGATGTGTATTATAAATAAGTAAGAATTAAATAAAAATGATGAATACTAATGAAAATATTTACAATGAAGTCAGTTTCACTGATAGTCAAACTGAAAGTCAAATAAATAGCAATTTAAGTGAAACAGAATCAAGAATTATGGATGAAGGAATTCATTCAACGCCAATTCAGAATAAAAACTCAGATAACAATAATATGATGAAATATTTATGTAGCATGGTATGCAGTATGAAAGAGAGTTCAGACAAGCAACAGGCGATGTTAGAGTTAAAATTTAACGAAATAAAGAGTGATTCAAATATTAAATATAATGAAATAAATGCTAGACTTGATGAGAAATTCGAGGTTCAAAAGAACAGTTTTGATGAGTTAACAAACCAAATTAAAGAAATGAATAAATGTTGTAAAAATACCCATAAACAATAAAAAATAGTTTGTGTAAATTAGAACAGAGTGTGGAGAGAATGGAAGTAGTTGTGATGAATCCAGGGAAAAATGAAACAAATGAAAATTGTAATGATAAGTGTGAAAATATGATATTGGAGAAAGAATTAATAAATAATAGTAATGTTGTTGAAAATAATGAGAATAATAGTGTAATTGAAAATGTCATATCAGAGAGTACTGATGAGTTTGTGGAGTGTGATTATGAGATGTTAAGGTGTGTTGGTGAAGTAGAAAGAGAGTGGAAAAATAATATAGTAGTTGAATGTGGGCAGAGGGTAAATTTTCCCATTAATTTTCCTGAACCAAGGTGTTCACAAATGTTGTTTTTGAAGGGCGAGAGACCCGTATTAGTAGATGAATTGAAGTGTACATTGATGTTGTATAATGTTGTACCCTCTGTCTGTAATAATTGTGAGAGTGTGATGTGGTGTTATGAAGAGAGAGATTTGTGTATTGAGAGAGAGATAGAATTGTATAAGTTAAAAAGAAATTATGATGAATTGAGAAAAATATTAGAAGGGGTGAAGATGAACCATATAAAGGACTTACCTGTTGAGAGAGAGAGATAGAGAATTATTTTGATAATATTTTTATAAACGATAATGACTTACCTGACGTAATAGAGGAATATAAAAATGATACAACAACTTACCTGACATTGACCAATAATACTGATGGAGACTGGACAATAACACCTTATGTTGACAAGGTTTATGAAATATTAATAGGGAATAACC
This sequence comes from Magicicada septendecula, assembly GCA_034769895.1. NCBI lineage: Eukaryota > Metazoa > Arthropoda > Insecta > Hemiptera > Cicadidae > Magicicada > Magicicada septendecula. The sequence continues at coordinate 179,372,494 of CM068370.1, forward strand.
CTATAAATTATAATGGCATAATGAATGAAATAAAGGTAATGGATTATTATAATAATAATAATAATAAACGGTATGTGGATAACAATGATGCATGTTACAAATATATTATATATATTGCGACAACACAAATTACTAATTTATTGGCGCATAGGATATGATAGTATGTGTATTTCAAATTACAAGTCTATATTGGAGGGTTTAAGATTATTTATTGTACAAACACCAGTTATAGTTTATATGGTATATTTGAAATGTACAGAATGTAATGTTTGATATAGAGTCTTTCTTTTAAAATGCTAAATAATGTTCATACGCAAGACGTGATACGTTACATAAGAAGACTTCCACGATGATGTTGAAGAGAAGGGCCGGTCTTTGCGGTGTAGTTGGTTCGTCAGGTGTGGCTTCCAAATGACAGACGTTTCACCAGAAACGTTTACAGCTGGGCTGGCGTCCTGTAATAGCTTGGCTGATGTCCTGTAATAGCTGGGCTGGTCCTATAACAGCTGGGCTGATGTCCTATAACAGCTGGGCTGATGTCCTATAACAGCTGGGCTGATGTCCTATAACAGCTGGGCTGATGTCCTGTAACAGCTGGGCTGATGTCCTGCAATTCCCACGATGAATCCGACACTTCGCACACACAACGGTACTACTGATTTATTACTCGCAAAACTTATATAGAGTTTAAGACCAAGTAATATCTCAGGTGACAGTGAGTTTAATCAATAACGGTATATTGAACTTATACCTCTCCGGCTTCTTCAAGTGTTCTCGCGAATACCAAGGTCTACCGCGATCAGGAGACCACCCTATGAGGAAATCTTGCACTAGCACGGAAACGTCTTGATGGAACTATAGCGTAACAATTAATGATACTGTCACTGCGGAAAATCTCGCACAGTGATACAGTTACACTCACTTCTTACACACGTACTACTACAATATTAGTATCGTGTGTAAAGATACAAAATCAATTGTTATGCGTCACACGCGTTACTATCCCCGAAAAGTCTTAACAAATCCTTGCAAGCGGTAGAGTCTTGTACAAGGATTGTATGTACCGTTCGCGGTAGCAGCAGTGAAGAACTGCTTGTAATTTTACGCACAATGCGTTAAAACACTGATGTCTGCAACTGTACTACACACACAGTTCTGAGTCTTCCCGTTTCACTAACGACGAATAGTTTTTACAACACCTTGCAAGCGGTAGAATTCTTGTACAAGGAGTGCACGTTCCGTTCGCGGTAGATGGCGTAGAAGAACTGCCTGTGTAACGACAGGCATAAGAAAATTTCCAACCACCAGTCAGCATTCTATTGGTGGATGGAAGTCACATGGTTAGTAAAGGTGACCATGCACTTTTCATGCATTAGAGTGCATTTACCTTGTAACAGCATGCATAGCGGTAATCAGACTACACGTATCTCATGCATGCTGCCTACATATTAATAATGTACATGAACATAAACAATAGTCCGACAGGTATAGGGATTGTAGCGATACACATGTCTCAGTTCAGCTAATGTCAAAACAACGATAATACTTCACGCACCGCACGGGAAACGTTTCCCACTCGCGCACGCGCGCACATTTCCACTAACACAGTACATGAATAACCATAAATAATAATGCACAGTTTTATTAAACTAAACCCTTAACCTTACTAAATACAATTGATAACAACCAAACTTAACCATCTACCAATATAATATGAATGTCCATTGTCTGTGTAATATATGACTTGCCCCGCCTATCATGATCCTGTGATTCGTTGCAGGATTAACTCCCTCCCGCATAAAAAAAAAATTTTTTTTTTTTTCTGTAGTTAACTAACAAAAAATAAATTTTTTTTTTTTTTTTTTTTTTTTTTCAATATAACCAAAACAACTTCCTAATCCTGAAATAATAATAATACCCTCAAACTAAAATCAAATAAACATCCTCAATTAATACTAACATTTCCAACTGTCACTTTGACAGAAGCATCACATCAAAAGACACGTGGTAACCTTCAAACCAAAACAAACACACATGTTCTTGACACACAGATAACGACATCTAATGCAGGGTCATAGCGTACACAGACAACATTCCTTATCAAAACTAGATTATTGTTCATTCACAGAGCCATCTTATATACAACATTTAAACCTGAATTGACATATTTAAATCACTACACATTCTTACCCCTATATCCTGACATTTATTTCTGAGTTTACGGATCCTTTGTATAATACTTCCTCAATGAGGACGCATGGAATTTACCAATCGCACGGTTGGTATTTGGGTTGGTTAAGATAAAAGTATTTTTCCCAACTTGCTCCGACAGGGTATACGGACCATTATACAGCCTAAAAAACTTCGCGGCTGTGTTGTCCTCCCTTCTTCCAACATTTAATGCTCGTAAAAGCACACTCTCTCCAGTCTTGAACTTGACTAGTTTATGTTCCGCATTAAATTTTTCCGTGCGCTCCTCGGCGCATTTTTAATGCGTCTTCTAGCTTCGATTTTCTTTATCTCACCTGGTATAGGCATATTATGCGTCGCTATCCTTTCAATGTGTTTACCCCAGACCCGGCCTGGCATTTCTCCGGTTTGGAGTTCATTCGGAGTATACCCAGTAGTAGAATTATAATTTCCATTTATGGCATACTCAAAAAATTCTAGGAATTCCGGCCACTTACTCTGGTTAGTATTACAGTACGTACGGAACAACCGTCCCAACTCCTTGTTGACCCGCTCGGCCAAGTTACCTTGCGGTCTCCGGATCGCAGTCAAGACCGTCTGGACCCCGTGTTTCTCAAGCTCGGAGTGCCACTTGGTGTTCGTAAATTGCTTACCTTGATCTGAGAGTATCTTCCTTACGGGACCATTTTTCGGCATGTATTTATTTAGCATAATGTTTATGACAGCCGACGTAGTAGGTCTACCAATAGCATATAGGCTAACATGTTTGGTAAAGGCATCCGTAACAACCACCAGGTTCTTCATTCCACGTGCCGCCCGAGGAAGTGGACCCAAAAAATCAATGCATACAAGGTCATTTTTATTACGGACGACAATGTTACCCATTTCAACCTGTGTATGTTGGTTCGGATATTTCGCTGTTTGGCAGATGTGGCATGAGCGGAGTATGGCCTTTATTTTCCTGGTCATATTTAGCCACACAAAATCCTCCCGCATTGCCAGGTAACATTTATAAGGCCCCGCATGAGCCAGACACTCATGACACATCCAGGTGAGGTCTTCCACCATGGCGTCCGGTACCATAATCTTCCATCCGCCATTGATAATTTTATACACTACGTCTTTATATATTCTGTACTTAGGGTTTTCTTGTATCCGGATAGCGTCACATATCCGCTTCAACTTTGTGTCACGCTGCTGTTCCATACCAATATTTCTTAGCTTATTTTTGAGACTGTCTTCTAATTTATATTTGACAGCTAGAATTTGAACCTCCTGGTTATTAGACGCATGACGTTCTTCCACCATTGGAGGGTATCGGCTTAACGTGTCAGCTGCTTGGTTCTCGCTTGCCTTACAGTACTTAATGGTAAAGTCGTACTCTTGGATGGCCATGATCCAACGGGATATGCGAGCGTTCGCTAACTTGCAGCGCAACATGAACGATAAGGCCTGGTTGTCCGAAAGGATTTCGAAGTGTTGTCCAACCAGGTAATAACGAAATTTACTAATGCAGTACACAATAGCCAATATTTCTTTCTCCGATGTGAAATAGTTACGTTCGGCCCCTTTTAGTGACCTACTACTGTGCGCAATTATTTTGTTTTCGCCCTTCTCATTTCGTTGGTAGAGTACCCCCCCAATGGCATAATCAGAAGCATCGCAATTCAGGACATATGTGCCCCTTTTCTCAGGATGGAACACGTGCAGGTTTCTACTATACAAATTTTTAGTCGCGTCGAAAGCATGCTGATGACGCTCCTCCCATCTCCATTTATTACTCTTACGAAGTAGTTCTAACAACGGCTCAATTGTCCCAGAATATTCTGGAGTAAAACGTCTGAAGTAACCAGTCAATCCGAGGAACGCTCTGATATCCCTGGGTTTTGTGGGTTTCGGGAACTCCATGATCGCATGTATTTTTTCCGGGTCCGTGGTTATACCTTCCGCTGAGATAATATGACCCAAAAATTTAATTTGCGATTTCCCGAATTCACACTTTTCAAGATTGAGAGTCAGGTTAGCGGCTTGCAATTTCTGAAATACAATCTTGAGATGTTCAAGATGTTCTTCAAATGATTTGGATATGACCAAAATATCATCAACAAATATGCTGACGAAGTCCTCCACCTCGGGTCCCAGAGCTAACTCCAAACATCTGACCATGGCCGCTAAACTGGTAACCAAACCAAATGGAACTACTTTAAACTGATAGCATTTATTTCGATATAGAAATGCTGTGTATCTTCTCGACTCCTTGGCAAGGGGAATCTGCCAGAATCCACTTTTGAGATCAAGGCGAGACATGTATTTAACCCCTTGACATTTTATGAATAAGTTCTCCGCATTCGGAGCACAGTCGTAGCATTTTTTTGTAATAGAATTTAGATTTCTCATGTCGAGACATAATCGAATGTCGTTATTTTTCTTTTTAACAACAACCATAGGATTTAAAAAATTGCTATCAGTTCGTTCAATCACACCATTCTGAAGCATACTCTTAACTTCGGCATCAACTTGTTGTTGATAGTGAAGGGGGATGGGGTACGTCTTCCGTACAAATTTATTTTCATCCGTGACCTGAATACTGTGTTCATAAACATTCGTGACGGTAGGATTTTTGGAAAACACAGATTCAAATTTATCAAGCATACTTTGCAGCTTATCTTGCTCATTGCTCGTTATCTGCCTGCTGTGAGTCCGCAGATTATGTGTTATCTTATCGGCAAGTTGAACCGCTGGGCGAGTTATAGTAATAGGTTCACAATCAGACCCCGTCTTACCCCTCCTGCGTCCTAACCTGATATTGTGTTTACTATTATTTACTGTACATTTTAGTATTTTATTTGGAAAATCAATGGTCGCGTGCAGTTTATTTAATGTGTCCACTCCCAAAATAACATTATACACGAGTTTCTTGACCATAAGCACAGTGACCTCTATTTCCATTCCCTGAATGGATACTGTTATCATAGCTTGACGGTCAACCCTCTGAGATTCACCCGTCGCTGATTTTATGATTTTGTGGGCTGCTGGCAGAATCGGGATTTTTTTTAAATGTTTCCTGTGCTTCTCTAGGAATCGCTCATCCATTAACGAAATTTCTGCGCCGCTGTCAAATAAAACTTCGCCGACACATCCGTTAATTTTCGCGTTGACAATGAGGTCAGTGTCATTTTCAACGCTAATACCTTTCTCATTTTCCTTACTATGGTTATTGCAAATTAAACTATCTCTAATTACGGCAGGATATAGGCCGGACACTACAAAGTTTTTCTTATAATTAACATCTTTCACATTTGATTTATTGAACTGCTTTTTATATTTACACCGGGCTTTTGAAACTTCATTCCTACCTTTACGTGTACTAGTTATTCTGTGGCACGGACTCACGCCGTGCAGCCTTACACGTTTTTTGACTGTTCTATATCGGAATCCTCTTCCTCTACTACTGCTACTTTATTGGCACTAAATTTTTGATTGGTATTTCTATTCGACATCTTAGGTCGTTGTTGTTGTTGCGACTGTGTTTGCTTAGTTTGATTTTGATATTCAAAACTTTTATGCGGTGTTACATTACCGTTACCATTGATATTCGGGTTGTCGATACCTTCCCATTTTGCAAGTAATGTGAGTAGCTCGTCCCACGACTTAACTCCTTGCGTAAGGACGGCCACCTGTATCCCGCGTCCAAAGTGGTGCGCAAGTTTACTTACCATGTCAGGTTCGGTTAAGCTAGGCTCAAGATATCTAGCTCTGGATATCAACTGCATCACATATGCATCTTTAGGACCTCTGGTATTGGAATATTTTCCAAACTCCAGCTGCGTACGTATCTTACGCTGGATCTCCTCATTCCAGTACCTAGCTCTGAAATGTCTTACCAGGTCTTCCAACGTGTTGATTTTATCCTGGACGATACTAAACCACTCCGCAGCGGTACCCTTAAGTCGCCGCACTATGAAATTAATTCTATCAGCTTCACTTAAGGTATCACCAATTTGCTCCAGATCCCGCTGGCAAATTTGAATGAAATCCATGGGGTTTTCATTCTCCCGTCCATAAAATTTTTTCTGTGAATTAACATCATCCAAAGTCTTATATACATACGTGGTACAGTTTAGTGGTGACGAGGTACTTTGCAATCGTGACACTTGCTGTTGCAGCTCTTGAATCCGCACGTCTTGCTCGGCCATTAATTCACTCACCGTGGATCTGTGTTGTATTACCTGCTCCTCCATTCCAGCGAGTTTCTCACCATACTCATTAAGTCGTGACTTATTAACCTCCAAACTCGCCTCTATATCAGCTTTCATAGCTTCCACGGTCTCGCTAATACGCTTTTCTGCCGCTTCTATCATTTGTTTGCTTTGTTTAGATTGCTCCTGCACAGCCGCGTATAATTTCTTGTTCTCATCATGGAGTGACTTGTTTTGTTTCCCGGCTTCTATTTTACCAGATTTAATTTCTTCTTTACTGGCTTTCTGCTCTTCTTTAATTGCTTTCATTTCTTCTAATAAGGCCGCTAAAGCATTCTTGATTTCAGCAGTATCCGCCATAATGATTAAAATTTAATTTAAAATTTAGTAAATTTAAATTTATTGATTTATACGCAAAGCAAGTTATTATTATCACCACAAGATTAGAACATATGGTAACCAGTTTATGCGCACACAGAAAAAGCAGTTCAAAATATCAACATGTAAATACCTTATCTAACATACAACAACTAATAATCAACCTCCAATATACTGATAAAATCTGTTCATATACGATATACAAGAGAATATGCACAATTGAAAATTTATATCCTCAGCTTTTCATATGAACAATACACATACAATTATCACGTTAATTAAATTTATACGTCGGATTTTTCCAACAAATTTTATATTCATAGACAAATATGTAATAGCGTAAATTTACCGCTATTTAACGAGCCCTACGTTGCTAAGCGCCAAAATATCTCTATGCGACAACACAAATTACTAATTTATTGGCGCATAGGATATGATAGTATGTGTATTTCAAATTACAAGTCTATATTGGAGGGTTTAAGATTATTTATTGTACAAACACAAGTTATAGTTTATATGGTATATTTGAAATGTACAGAATGTAATGTTTGATATAGAGTCTTTCTTTTAAAATGCTAAATAATGTTCATACGCAAGACGTGATACGTTACATAAGAAGACTCCCACGATGATGTTGAAGAGAAGGGCCGGTCTTTGCGGTGTAGTTGGTTCGTCAGGTGTGGCTTCCAAATGACAGACGTTTCACCAGAAACGTTTACAGCTGGGCTGGCGTCCTGTAACAGCTGGGTTGGTCCTATAACAGCTGGGCTGGTGTCCTTTAACAGCTGGGCTGATGTCCTATAACAGCTGGGCTGATGTCCTATAACAGCTGGGCTGATGTCCTATAACAGCTGGGCTGATGTCCTGTAACAGCTGGGCTGATGTCCTGCAATTCCCACGATGAATCCGACACTTCGCACACACAACGGTACTACGGATTTATTACTCGCAAAACTTATATAGAGTTTAAGACCAAGTAATATCTCAGGTGACAGTGAGTTTAATCAATAACGGTATATTGAACTTATACCTCTCCGGCTTCTTCAAGTGTTCTCGCGAATACCAAGGTCTACCGCGATCAGCAGACCACCCTATGAGGAAATCTTGCACTAGCACGGAAACGTCTTGATGGAACTATAGCGTAACAATTAATGATACTGTCACTGCGGAAAATCTCGCACAGTGATACAGTTACACTCACTTCTTACACACGTACTACTACAATATTAATATCGTGTGTAAAGATATAAAAACAATTGTTATGCGTCACACGCGTTACTATCCCCGAAAAGTCTTAACAGATCCTTGCAAGCGGTAGAGTCTTGTACAAGGATTGTATGTACCGTTCGCGGTAGCAGCAGTGAAGAACTGCTTGTAATTTTACGCACAATGCGTTAAAACACTGATGTCTGCAACTGTACTACACACACAGTTCTGAGTCTTCCCGTTTCACTAACGACGAATAGTTTTTACAACACCTTGCAAGCGGTAGAATTCTTGTACAAGGAGTGCACGTTCCGTTCGCGGTAGATGGCGTAGAAGAACTGCCTGTGTAACGACAGGCATAAGAAAATTTCCAACCACCAGTCAGCATTCTATTGGTGGATGGAAGTCACATGGTTAGTAAAGGTGACCATGCACTTTTCATGCATTACAGTGCATTTACCTTGTAACAGCATGCATAGCGGTAATCAGACTACACGTATCTCATGCATGCTGCCTACATATTAATAATATACATGAACGTAAACAATAGTCCGACAGGTATAGGGATTGTAGCGATACACATGTCTCAGTTCAGCTAATGTCAAAACAACGATAATACTTCACGCACCGCACGGGAAATGTTTCCCACTCGCGCACGCGCGCACATTTCCACTAACACAGTACATGAATAACCATAAATAATAATGCACAGTTTTATTAAACTAAACCCTTAACCTTACTAAATACAATTGATAACAACCAAACTTAACCATCTACCAATATAATATGAATGTCCATTGTCTGTGTAATATATGACTTGCCCCGCCTATCATGATCCTGTGATTCGTTGCAATATATATATATATATATATATATATATATATATATATGATGATGCAGGCTGAACTAAAAAATCAGTGAGTGGACATTGTTAAATATTGTAAATTTTGGTAACGACCTTGCAGATTTGGACATATGAAGTGTGAAACAATTGAACAGTTATTGACGAATACTTTGTAAATAATGTAGTGAATTCATTTGTGTGTATTATGAAATGTTCGGTAAATAATATGTATATGTAGTAGAAAAATGTTGTGATAATAATAATAATATTATTAATATTTTGCAGTCTAAATAAATAATAAAATAATTATGAAGACAATAATTAATAACTTGTAAAATTTTGATAGTAATTGAAACATGTTTAGTATTTATATTTAGTATTAAAACTAAATTGAAGTAAATAATTTGAGGTGTTTAAATATTGTGATTGAATATTATATGTTTGAATTTTATAATAAATTTAAAGTGTTTGATGAGATTTCAATTTAATAATAATTAATAAATAAATAAATGCTAAATGGTTTAGTTTGGGGAATAACATAATTGCTAGGATAAATAGATTAATAAGAAATTTGGAAATTTTGAAAATCTAATTGCAGCAAAGGATAAATAAGGAAATGATGATATATAAAAGAGTTAATGAAAAATTTTAAATAAGAATGTTTATAAGTTTTTATATATAAATTATTTAAAAGAGAATTGTTTGTTTAATGTATGCTAATAATCCAGGTTAATTTCTCTTTGTTTATTATGTTATGTTAAGATGTGTGTGGATAATTTTGGTGGGTAGATTGGTGCACAAAGAGGTGACGTAACAGTGTAGTGTGGAACTACCATGGGGGAAGGTTGTAAATTTTGTAAATTTAATATTTTATGTTCATGATGGTTAAGCTTACATATAAAGGGGGTTAAAACATCATCCAAACGAATAATGTCATTTAAGTATAAATTATTAAGTTTAGAGTTACAAAAGATATTTTACTTGTGATTCCCCAACTTTTCGGGCGGTCACGGCCTCACCAAACCCTGACCGTGGAATTGGTTTAGCTTTAACAGCTATGGTTGGGGCACATTACGATTACGCGCTGACCATACTGGCCATAGCTGTTATCGTTGTCAAGGTGTATTTTGAAATTGATGGGGGGTGAAATTAAGGGGAATCACCAAACTAGGGAACAGCGGCTACCACTCTGTCCGCATGGGGGCAGCAACGCCAGGTGGTAGACCTGCATTAAGGGTGCATAACTATAGAACAAAGATATGTTGATATCTGAACTTTTCAAATGTAACGCAGAAGCAAGGACACGGAGATGTCAAATTCCTCCAAAATTTCAGTCCTTGTGGACGCAACTGGACGCCACAGTCCAGGGGGGGTCATAGTGTGTGTGGCAGGGAGGTTATCCAGGGGGGTAACGAATTAGAAATTTGCTGTATTTTAATAATGATGATTCGCTACTAAATAATTTTGTTTTGATTTGCAAAATAGATGCACTAGATACTTCCTATATTGTGTTTATTATATCTTATTGTGTTAATTGCATGTAGTATGTTAGGAATTAAGGATGATAAAAATATAATAATATGTATTCAATGTGTTTTTAGATTTTAAAATCAAATGAAATAAAGTTGTGATAGTTAAAATTTTCAATGGGTTGCAAAAGATAGAAGTGGGTGATAGTAATTGTTTGAGTAAAACGTTTGAGTTAGTCAAGTTGAAAAATATTGGGGTATTAAAGAGAATGAGAGATGAAATACAGACGTTTAATGAAGAAATTTGTGTTAGTGGTTGAAATCACAATCAGAATGATCAATATTGCACACCACTATATAAAAATTATTCCGATTAGCGCTTTCAAGCTTCACAGCTCATCGTCAGATCAGGAATAGACCGAAAATATGTCATACCCAACCCTTCACCCCCCACCCTGCTCACCCACAACAAACTAAACTCTATTCCTGATCTGACGATGAGCTGTGAAGCTTGAAAGCGCTAATCGGAATAATTTTTATATAGTGGTGTGCAATATTGATCATTCTGATTGAAGATGAAATACAAGTAATAGAGAATTTGAGTATAAGAGGAGACACAGTAGTAATGGAGAATTTATGTAGAGTTTTGAGTGATATATTGTTGTTTATAATTGATGATGTTATTTTGTTGAAGTTGAAGTGAGGTAATGAGATTGAGGTTTTTTGGGGATGGCAATTTTGTAGTAGGGGGTAGTGTAATGTGGGAGTCCGCAACATAATGATAAGTTGGGACGGGATAGGTATCGATTTAGGGGGGAAGGGGTTGCCTTAGGTAGAATCCAGGAACCAAATAAGGGAATTGAGCTTTTGGGGGGGGGAACACGTATCCTATGTACAAAGGGTTAGAGAGTATTTTTTTTTATATATAGAGAGAAGGTGGCGAATTGAGTTAAAGTAGTAAGTAGTTAGAGGTAGAGAAGGGTTAGTAGATTTTTGATAGTGGGGTGTCATACTAGTTTTAAGATTTTGTAAGGGAGCGTTAGAGTAATAAAAGGGGTAAGATTATGTGTAAATGCCAAGTTGATAAGGTGAATTATAATGAATAACGTAGAATCACCCAAATTAATGAGAGGGAATAATAAATGAAATGATTGAAAAAAAAAAAAAATTTTTTTTGAGAAACGAATTAATAAAAGTTAAATTGAGATTAAAGATAATTTTATGATTTTATATGCAAATTTAATGATGTAAAGTGTGTAAATTTTAAGATAAAATTGATAATAATAACAATGTGAATTATGAATGTACTATGTTTTCTTATGTTATGTTATGTTGTTAGGTATTCTGATATATATGTTAGAAATAAGCAAAAAACAAAACCAGTGCTTCTTAGCGCAAACCAGCACCGCTAGGGGGAAACAGATCAGTTGGGGATATGGTGTTGTACAAGGCCACTAGTTGATATTTTGATTTGTTGTTTCAGTGTTTGGTGATGCTGTGGCGGCGGACCTGAGCTGGCCAGCGCGTCAGAGCAGGGGCGTTAAGTATCTGTCTGACTCTATGGTGTTGGGATCTCGAGAGAGAAGTCCAGTATTGTCATTCAGGTGCGGTCACAGTCACCGGACCAAGGGTGAGTTGATTATATTTTTTGTAAACCATACAGGGGGTTGTGGCGACATATCCTGGCTGATCCCTTTAGCAGGTATGAATGTGTCAATGAGATTTTTTATGCTTCGGCATAAAATATCTCATTGAGGGGGTATTGTAACGGGCCTATTTTTGGGGTAATAAAGCAGTTTCTATTTTTTTCATAAAACAATGACATTTTTTTACAATGATTGGGACAAAACGTATAAACGAAAGGTAAATTCAGTGGTTGCAACGATAGCGACAATGGCAGCACTGCTTGGGACATTAAATACAAAATTATTGAAACGAACAGAATTAATAAGCTGGAATTGTGCCAAGGTCAACCCATGACACACAAAACCTAGTAAACAAATTATGTAACGAACATCAGACCATATTACGTCAGAGACGATCCCCGTTGTGGAATGCCGTTATGTAACAAAACAGTCTGCTGGCGTAGGAATACAAACTTTAAAACAATAAGACTTGGTCATACAACCACGGCGACAACATAAAATAGCGCCGGTGGCCTATTCCCAGTCGGACAATAACATCTGAACACATCGGACGCAAACAACTGTCGCGTCCGCCCGACTCGCCGGTTTTAGGCGACGTTTTGTGTGTTCGCCGGCTGTGCGTGATTTTCGCGCCCGCAACATAAAAAATGTAAAACATTTTTGATATTTGGTCATCTAAAACAGTATTTTTGAAACCGAGTAGATACAGTGAGAAAATAATAAGTAAATCATCATATAACAGTTCGGCAATAAATCAGTGCGTGTATACGAGAAGACATTGTAGGAGGATACCTTCAGCGTAATAACAGGAAAGTAAACTAACAAATTTTATTATTTTCATACAGTACAAGAACAGAGGGGAAAATTAATTTGAAATATGAGCTCTAATGGGAATATAACTTGTCTAATGTGAAAGCGTGTGAGTGTGTATGAGTGAGTTTGCTTTACGTAGTTACAAAGACACTGGTTTACGTTAAGAGAAGTTAGTTTAGTATTATTTCTTTACAGCATTTGTTTTAGTGTTCAACAGTTTAATTATCAATAATATCTTGAAAGTTGTGGTCAGAATAAAGCATGTACACTGTCAATGTTACAATAGTAAAAGTGTAAAAGATGGGAGGAGTAATTTCGTCATTGTCGTTAATATGCAACAGCAAAACTAAATCATGAATAAACACAAGTTTGTTTGAATATAGTAGATCGAAGTAGTCATTTCAAACAACCAATTCTGATCTCCTATGTTCGCCGAAAAGGACCCGAAAAATGGTAAGTACATATATTTCATACGTAGTTGGTAACAAGATGGCACCCGACAAAATTAGACAGTAAAAACTGAATAAATTTAAAGTCAATAATATTTGATTTATTTTATTAATATCAATAAAATAAAACATAACAATGGCTTCTGAACAGGGACAATTTTATATAAAGAAATTTATATAAAATATGGCCTACGGGGAGAACAGAATGGTTGTTTGAGGTAACTGAAAAATGTGTAAACATAAGTAGCAAGGTTATAATATGATTGATAGATGTGTATTATAAATAAGTAAGAATTAAATAAAAATGATGAATACTAATGAAAATATTTACAATGAAGTCAGTTTCACTGATAGTCAAACTGAAAGTCAAATAAATAGCAATTTAAGTGAAACAGAATCAAGAATTACGGATGAAGGAATTCATTCAACGCCAATTCAGAATAAAAACTCAGATAACAATAATATGACGAAATATTTATGTAGCATGGTATGCAGTATGAAAGAGAGTTCAGACAAGCAACAGGCGATGTTAGAGTTAAAATTTAACGAAATAAAGAGTGATTCAAATATTAAATATTATGAAATAAATGCTAGACTTGATGAGAAATTCGAGGTTCAAAAGAACAGTTTTGATGAGTTAACAAACCAAATTAAAGAAATGAATAAATGTTGTAAAAATACCCATAAACAATAAAAAATAGTTTGTGTAAATTAGAACAGAGTGTGGAGAGAATGGAAGTAGTTGTGATGAATCCAGAGAAAAATGAAACAAATGAAAATTGTAATGATAAGTGTGAAAATATGATATTGGAGAAAGAATTAATAAATAATAGTAATGTTGTTGAAAATAATGAGAATAATAGTGTAATTGAAAATGTCATATCAGAGATTACTGATGAGTTTGTGGAGTGTGATTATGAGATGTTAAGGTGTGTTGGTGAAGTAGAAAGAGAGTGGAAAAATAATATAGTAGTTGAATGTGGGCAGAGGGTAAATTTTCCCATTAATTTTCCTGAACCAAGGTGTTCACAAATGTTGTTTTTGAGGGGCGAGAGACCCGTATTAGTAGATGAATTGAAGTGTATATTGATGTTGTATAATGTTGTACCCTCTGTCTGTAATAATTGTGAGAGTGTGATGTGGTGTTATGAAGAGAGAGATTTGTGTATTGAGAGAGAGATAGAATTGTATAAGTTAAAAAGAAATTATGATGAATTGAGAAAAATATTAGAAGGGGTGAAGATGAACCATATAAAGGACTTACCTGTTGAGAGAGAGAGATAGAGAATTATTTTGATAATATTTTTATAAACGATAATGACTTACCTGACGTAATAGAGGAATATAAAAATGATACAACAACTTACCTGACATTGACCAATAATACTGATGGAGACTGGACAATAACACCTTATGTTGACAAGGTTTATGAAATATTAATAGGGAATAACCCTATAAATTATAATGGCATAATGAATGAAATAAAGGTAATGGATTATTATAATAATAATAATAATAAACGGTATGTGGATAACAATGATGCATGTTACAAATATATTTTATATATATATATATATATATATATATATATATGATTATGCAGGCTGAACTAAAAAATCAGTGAGTGGACATTGTTAAATATTGTAAATTTTGGTAACGACCTTGCAGATTTGGACATATGAAGTGTGAAACAATTGAACAGTTATTGACGAATACTTTGTAAATAATGTAGTGAATTCATTTGTGTGTATTATGAAATGTTCGGTAAATAATATGTATATGTAGTAGAAAAATGTTGTGATAATAATAATAATATTATTAATATTTTGCAGTCTAAATAAATAATAAAATAATTATGAAGACAATAATTAATAACTTGTAAAATTTTGATAGTAATTGAAACATGTTTAGTATTTATATTTAGTATTAAAACTAAATTGAAGTAAATAATTTGAGGTGTTTAAATATTGTGATTGAATATTATATGTTTGAATTTTATAATAAATTTAAAGTGTTTGATGAGATTTCAATTTAATAATAATTAATAAATAAATAAATGCTAAATGGTTTAGTTTGGGGAATAACATAATTGCTAGGATAAATAGATTAATAAGAAATTTGGAAATTTTGAAAATCTAATTGCAGCAAAGGATAAATAAGGAAATGATGATATATAAAAGAGTTAATGAAAAATTTTAAATAAGAATGTTTATAAGTTTTTATATATAAATTATTTAAAAGAGAATTGTTTGTTTAATGTATGCTAATAATCCAGGTTAATTTCTCTTTGTTTATTATGTTATGTTAAGATGTGTGTGGATAATTTTGGTGGGTAGATTGGTGCACAAAGAGGTGACGTAACAGTGTAGTGTGGAACTACCATGGGGGAAGGTTGTAAATTTTGTAAATTTAATATTTTATGTTCATGATGGTTAAGCTTACATATAAAGGGGGTTAAAACATCATCCAAACGAATAATGTCATTTAAGTATAAATTATTAAGTTTAGAGTTACAAAAGATATTTTACTTGTGATTCCCCAACTTTTCGGGCGGTCACGGCCTCACCAAACCCTGACCGTGGAATTGGTTTAGCTTTAACAGCTATGGTTGGGGCACATTACGATTACGCGCTGACCATACTGGCCATAGCTGTTATCGTTGTCAAGGTGTATTTTGAAATTGATGGGGGGTGAAATTAAGGGGAATCACCAAACTAGGGAACAGCGGCTACCACTCTGTCCGCATGGGGGCAGCAACGCCAGGTGGTAGACCTGCATTAAGGGTGCATAACTATAGAACAAAGATATGTTGATATCTGAACTTTTCAAATGTAACGCAGAAGCAAGGACACGGAGATGTCAAATTCCTCCAAAATTTCAGTCCTTGTGGACGCAACTGGACGCCACAGTCCAGGGGGGGTCATAGTGTGTGTGGCAGGGAGGTTATCCAGGGGGGTAACGAATTAGAAATTTGCTGTATTTTAATAATGATGATTCGCTACTAAATAATTTTGTTTTGATTTGCAAAATAGATGCACTAGATACTTCCTATATTGTGTTTATTATATCTTATTGTGTTAATTGCATGTAGTATGTTAGGAATTAAGGATGATAAAAATATAATAATATGTATTCAATGTGTTTTTAGATTTTAAAATCAAATGAAATAAAGTTGTGATAGTTAAAATTTTCAATGGGTTGCAAAAGATAGAAGTGGGTGATAGTAATTGTTTGAGTAAAACGTTTGAGTTAGTCAAGTTGAAAAATATTGGGGTATTAAAGAGAATGAGAGATGAAATACAGACGTTTAATGAAGAAATTTGTGTTAGTGGTTGAAATCACAATCAGAATGATCAATATTGCACACCACTATATAAAAATTATTCCGATTAGCGCTTTCAAGCTTCACAGCTCATCGTCAGATCAGGAATAGACCGAAAATATGTCATACCCAACCCTTCACCCCCCACCCTGCTCACCCACAACAAACTAAACTCTATTCCTGATCTGACGATGAGCTGTGAAGCTTGAAAGCGCTAATCGGAATAATTTTTATATAGTGGTGTGCAATATTGATCATTCTGATTGAAGATGAAATACAAGTAATAGAGAATTTGAGTATAAGAGGAGACACAGTAGTAATGGAGAATTTATGTAGAGTTTTGAGTGATATATTGTTGTTTATAATTGATGATGTTATTTTGTTGAAGTTGAAGTGAGGTAATGAGATTGAGGTTTTTTGGGGATGGCAATTTTGTAGTAGGGGGTAGTGTAATGTGGGAGTCCGCAACATAATGATAAGTTGGGACGGGATAGGTATCGATTTAGGGGGGAAGGGGTTGCCTTAGGTAGAATCCAGGAACCAAATAAGGGAATTGAGCTTTTGGGGGGGGGAACACGTATCCTATGTACAAAGGGTTAGAGAGTATTTTTTTTTATATATAGAGAGAAGGTGGCGAATTGAGTTAAAGTAGTAAGTAGTTAGAGGTAGAGAAGGGTTAGTAGATTTTTGATAGTGGGGTGTCATACTAGTTTTAAGATTTTGTAAGGGAGCGTTAGAGTAATAAAAGGGGTAAGATTATGTGTAAATGCCAAGTTGATAAGGTGAATTATAATGAATAACGTAGAATCACCCAAATTAATGAGAGGGAATAATAAATGAAATGATTGAAAAAAAAAAAAAAATTTTTTTTGAGAAACGAATTAATAAAAGTTAAATTGAGATTAAAGATAATTTTATGATTTTATATGCAAATTTAATGATGTAAAGTGTGTAAATTTTAAGATAAAATTGATAATAATAACAATGTGAATTATGAATGTACTATGTTTTCTTATGTTATGTTATGTTGTTAGGTATTCTGATATATATGTTAGAAATAAGCAAAAAACAAAACCAGTGCTTCTTAGCGCAAACCAGCACCGCTAGGGGGAAACAGATCAGTTGGGGATATGGTGTTGTACAAGGCCACTAGTTGATATTTTGATTTGTTGTTTCAGTGTTTGGTGATGCTGTGGCGGCGGACCTGAGCTGGCCAGCGCGTCAGAGCAGGGGCGTTAAGTATCTGTCTGACTCTATGGTGTTGGGATCTCGAGAGAGAAGTCCAGTATTGTCATTCAGGTGCGGTCACAGTCACCGGACCAAGGGTGAGTTGATTATATTTTTTGTAAACCATACAGGGGGTTGTGGCGACATATCCTGGCTGATCCCTTTAGCAGGTATGAATGTGTCAATGAGATTTTTTATGCTTCGGCATAAAATATCTCATTGAGGGGGTATTGTAACGGGCCTATTTTTGGGGTAATAAAGCAGTTTCTATTTTTTTCATAAAACAATGACATTTTTTTACAATGATTGGGACAAAACGTATAAACGAAAGGTAAATTCAGTGGTTGCAATGATAGCGACAATGGCAGCACTGCTTGGGACATTAAATACAAAATTATTGAAACGAACAGAATTAATAAGCTGGAATTGTGCCAAGGTCAACCCATGACACACAAAACCTAGTAAACAAATTATGTAACGAACATCAGACCATATTACGTCAGAGACGATCCCCGTTGTGGAATGCCGTTATGTAACAAAACAGTCTGCTGGCGTAGGAATACAAACTTTAAAACAATAAGACTTGGTCATACAACCACGGCGACAACATAAAATAGCGCCGGTGGCCTATTCCCAGTCGGACAATAACATCTGAACACATCGGACGCAAACAACTGTCGCGTCCGCCCGACTCGCCGGTTTTAGGCGATGTTTTGTGTGTTCGCCGGCTGTGCGTGATTTTCGCGCCCGCAACATAAAAAATGTAAAACATTTTTGATATTTGGTCATCTAAAACAGTATTTTTGAAACCGAGTAGATACAGTGAGAAAATAATAAGTAAATCATCATATAACAGTTCGGCAATAAATCAGTGCGTGTATACGAGAAGACATTGTAGGAGGATACCTTCAGCGTAATAACAGGAAAGTAAACTAACAAATTTTATTATTTTCATACAGTACAAGAACAGAGGGGAAAATTAATTTGAAATATGAGCTCTAATGGGAATATAACTTGTCTAATGTGAAAGCGTGTGAGTGTGTATGAGTGAGTTTGCTTTACGTAATTACAAAGACACTGGTTTACGTTAAGAGAAGTTAGTTTAGTATTATTTCTTTACAGCATTTGTTTTAGTGTTCAACAGTTTAATTATCAATAATATCTTGAAAGTTGTGGTCAGAATAAAGCATGTACACTGTCAATGTTACAATAGTAAAAGTGTAAAAGATGGGAGGAGTAATTTCGTCATTGTCGTTAATATGCAACAGCAAAACTAAATCATGAATAAACACAAGTTTGTTTGAATATAGTAGATCGAAGTAGTCATTTCAAACAACCAATTCTGATCTCCTATGTTCGCCGAAAAGGACCCGAAAAATGGTAAGTACATATATTTCATACGTAGTTGGTAACAAGATGGCACCCGACAAAATTAGACAGTAAAAACTGAATAAATTTAAAGTCAATAATATTTGATTTATTTTATTAATATCAATAAAATAAAACATAACAATGGCTTCTGAACAGGGACAATTTTATATAAAGAAATTTATATAAAATATGGCCTACGGGGAGAACAGAATGGTTGTTTGAGGTAACTGAAAAATGTGTAAACATAAGTAGCAAGGTTATAATATGATTGATAGATGTGTATTATAAATAAGTAAGAATTAAATAAAAATGATGAATACTAATGAAAATATTTACAATGAAGTCAGTTTCACTGATAGTCAAACTGAAAGTCAAATAAATAGCAATTTAAGTGAAACAGAATCAAGAATTACGGATGAAGGAATTCATTCAACGCCAATTCAGAATAAAAACTCAGATAACAATAATATGACGAAATATTTATGTAGCATGGTATGCAGTATGAAAGAGAGTTCAGACAAGCAACAGGCGATGTTAGAGTTAAAATTTAACGAAATAAAGAGTGATTCAAATATTAAATATTATGAAATAAATGCTAGACTTGATGAGAAATTCGAGGTTCAAAAGAACAGTTTTGATGAGTTAACAAACCAAATTAAAGAAATGAATAAATGTTGTAAAAATACCCATAAACAATAAAAAATAGTTTGTGTAAATTAGAACAGAGTGTGGAGAGAATGGAAGTAGTTGTGATGAATCCAGAGAAAAATGAAACAAATGAAAATTGTAATGATAAGTGTGAAAATATGATATTGGAGAAAGAATTAATAAATAATAGTAATGTTGTTGAAAATAATGAGAATAATAGTGTAATTGAAAATGTCATATCAGAGATTACTGATGAGTTTGTGGAGTGTGATTATGAGATGTTAAGGTGTGTTGGTGAAGTAGAAAGAGAGTGGAAAAATAATATAGTAGTTGAATGTGGGCAGAGGGTAAATTTTCCCATTAATTTTCCTGAACCAAGGTGTTCACAAATGTTGTTTTTGAGGGGCGAGAGACCCGTATTAGTAGATGAATTGAAGTGTATATTGATGTTGTATAATGTTGTACCCTCTGTCTGTAATAATTGTGAGAGTGTGATGTGGTGTTATGAAGAGAGAGATTTGTGTATTGAGAGAGAGATAGAATTGTATAAGTTAAAAAGAAATTATGATGAATTGAGAAAAATATTAGAAGGGGTGAAGATGAACCATATAAAGGACTTACCTGTTGAGAGAGAGAGATAGAGAATTATTTTGATAATATTTTTATAAACGATAATGACTTACCTGACGTAATAGAGGAATATAAAAATGATACAACAACTTACCTGACATTGACCAATAATACTGATGGAGACTGGACAATAACACCTTATGTTGACAAGGTTTATGAAATATTAATAGGGAATAACCCTATAAATTATAATGGCATAATGAATGAAATAAAGGTAATGGATTATAATAAAAATAATAATAATAATAATAAACGGTATGTGGATAACAATGATGCATGTTACAAATATATTTTATATATATATATATATATATATATATATATATATATATATGATTATGCAGGCTGAACTAAAAAATCAGTGAGTGGACATTGTTAAATATTGTAAATTTTGGTAACGACCTTGCAGATTTGGACATATGAAGTGTGAAACAATTGAACAGTTATTGACGAATACTTTGTAAATAATGTAGTGAATTCATTTGTGTGTATTATGAAATGTTCGGTAAATAATATGTATATGTAGTAGAAAAATGTTGTGATAATAATAATAATATTATTAATATTTTGCAGTCTAAATAAATAATAAAATAATTATGAAGACAATAATTAATAACTTGTAAAATTTTGATAGTAATTGAAACATGTTTAGTATTTATATTTAGTATTAAAACTAAATTGAAGTAAATAATTTGAGGTGTTTAAATATTGTGATTGAATATTATATGTTTGAATTTTATAATAAATTTAAAGTGTTTGATGAGATTTCAATTTAATAATAATTAATAAATAAATAAATGCTAAATGGTTTAGTTTGGGGAATAACATAATTGCTAGGATAAATAGATTAATAAGAAATTTGGAAATTTTGAAAATCTAATTGCAGCAAAGGATAAATAAGGAAATGATGATATATAAAAGAGTTAATGAAAAATTTTAAATAAGAATGTTTATAAGTTTTTATATATAAATTATTTAAAAGAGAATTGTTTGTTTAATGTATGCTAATAATCCAGGTTAATTTCTCTTTGTTTATTATGTTATGTTAAGATGTGTGTGGATAATTTTGGTGGGTAGATTGGTGCACAAAGAGGTGACGTAACAGTGTAGTGTGGAACTACCATGGGGGAAGGTTGTAAATTTTGTAAATTTAATATTTTATGTTCATGATGGTTAAGCTTACATATAAAGGGGGTTAAAACATCATCCAAACGAATAATGTCATTTAAGTATAAATTATTAAGTTTAGAGTTACAAAAGATATTTTACTTGTGATTCCCCAACTTTTCGGGCGGTCACGGCCTCACCAAACCCTGACCGTGGAATTGGTTTAGCTTTAACAGCTATGGTTGGGGCACATTACGATTACGCGCTGACCATACTGGCCATAGCTGTTATCGTTGTCAAGGTGTATTTTGAAATTGATGGGGGGTGAAATTAAGGGGAATCACCAAACTAGGGAACAGCGGCTACCACTCTGTCCGCATGGGGGCAGCAACGCCAGGTGGTAGACCTGCATTAAGGGTGCATAACTATAGAACAAAGATATGTTGATATCTGAACTTTTCAAATGTAACGCAGAAGCAAGGACACGGAGATGTCAAATTCCTCCAAAATTTCAGTCCTTGTGGACGCAACTGGACGCCACAGTCCAGGGGGGGTCATAGTGTGTGTGGCAGGGAGGTTATCCAGGGGGGTAACGAATTAGAAATTTGCTGTATTTTAATAATGATGATTCGCTACTAAATAATTTTGTTTTGATTTGCAAAATAGATGCACTAGATACTTCCTATATTGTGTTTATTATATCTTATTGTGTTAATTGCATGTAGTATGTTAGGAATTAAGGATGATAAAAATATAATAATATGTATTCAATGTGTTTTTAGATTTTAAAATCAAATGAAATAAAGTTGTGATAGTTAAAATTTTCAATGGGTTGCAAAAGATAGAAGTGGGTGATAGTAATTGTTTGAGTAAAACGTTTGAGTTAGTCAAGTTGAAAAATATTGGGGTATTAAAGAGAATGAGAGATGAAATACAGACGTTTAATGAAGAAATTTGTGTTAGTGGTTGAAATCACAATCAGAATGATCAATATTGCACACCACTATATAAAAATTATTCCGATTAGCGCTTTCAAGCTTCACAGCTCATCGTCAGATCAGGAATAGACCGAAAATATGTCATACCCAACCCTTCACCCCCCACCCTGCTCACCCACAACAAACTAAACTCTATTCCTGATCTGACGATGAGCTGTGAAGCTTGAAAGCGCTAATCGGAATAATTTTTATATAGTGGTGTGCAATATTGATCATTCTGATTGAAGATGAAATACAAGTAATAGAGAATTTGAGTATAAGAGGAGACACAGTAGTAATGGAGAATTTATGTAGAGTTTTGAGTGATATATTGTTGTTTATAATTGATGATGTTATTTTGTTGAAGTTGAAGTGAGGTAATGAGATTGAGGTTTTTTGGGGATGGCAATTTTGTAGTAGGGGGTAGTGTAATGTGGGAGTCCGCAACATAATGATAAGTTGGGACGGGATAGGTATCGATTTAGGGGGGAAGGGGTTGCCTTAGGTAGAATCCAGGAACCAAATAAGGGAATTGAGCTTTTGGGGGGGGGAACACGTATCCTATGTACAAAGGGTTAGAGAGTATTTTTTTTTATATATAGAGAGAAGGTGGCGAATTGAGTTAAAGTAGTAAGTAGTTAGAGGTAGAGAAGGGTTAGTAGATTTTTGATAGTGGGGTGTCATACTAGTTTTAAGATTTTGTAAGGGAGCGTTAGAGTAATAAAAGGGGTAAGATTATGTGTAAATGCCAAGTTGATAAGGTGAATTATAATGAATAACGTAGAATCACCCAAATTAATGAGAGGGAATAATAAATGAAATGATTGAAAAAAAAAAAAAAATTTTTTTTGAGAAACGAATTAATAAAAGTTAAATTGAGATTAAAGATAATTTTATGATTTTATATGCAAATTTAATGATGTAAAGTGTGTAAATTTTAAGATAAAATTGATAATAATAACAATGTGAATTATGAATGTACTATGTTTTCTTATGTTATGTTATGTTGTTAGGTATTCTGATATATATGTTAGAAATAAGCAAAAAACAAAACCAGTGCTTCTTAGCGCAAACCAGCACCGCTAGGGGGAAACAGATCAGTTGGGGATATGGTGTTGTACAAGGCCACTAGTTGATATTTTGATTTGTTGTTTCAGTGTTTGGTGATGCTGTGGCGGCGGACCTGAGCTGGCCAGCGCGTCAGAGCAGGGGCGTTAAGTATCTGTCTGACTCTATGGTGTTGGGATCTCGAGAGAGAAGTCCAGTATTGTCATTCAGGTGCGGTCACAGTCACCGGACCAAGGGTGAGTTGATTATATTTTTTGTAAACCATACAGGGGGTTGTGGCGACATATCCTGGCTGATCCCTTTAGCAGGTATGAATGTGTCAATGAGATTTTTTATGCTTCGGCATAAAATATCTCATTGAGGGGGTATTGTAACGGGCCTATTTTTGGGGTAATAAAGCAGTTTGTATTTTTTTCATAAAACAATGACATTTTTTTACAATGATTGGGACAAAACGTATAAACGAAAGGTAAATTCAGTGGTTGCAACGATAGCGACAATGGCAGCACTGCTTGGGACATTAAATACAAAATTATTGAAACGAACAGAATTAATAAGCTGGAATTGTGCCAAGGTCAACCCATGACACACAAAACCTAGTAAACAAATTATGTAACGAACATCAGACCATATTACGTCAGAGACGATCCCCGTTGTGGAATGCCGTTATGTAACAAAACAGTCTGCTGGCGTAGGAATACAAACTTTAAAACAATAAGACTTGGTCATACAACCACGGCGACAACATAAAATAGCGCCGGTGGCCTATTCCCAGTCGGACAATAACATCTGAACACATCGGACGCAAACAACTGTCGCGTCCGCCCGACTCGCCGGTTTTAGGCGACGTTTTGTGTGTTCGCCGGCTGTGCGTGATTTTCGCGCCCGCAACATAAAAAATGTAAAACATTTTTGATATTTGGTCATCTAAAACAGTATTTTTGAAACCGAGTAGATACAGTGAGAAAATAATAAGTAAATCATCATATAACAGTTCGGCAATAAATCAGTGCGTGTATACGAGAAGACATTGTAGGAGGATACCTTCAGCGTAATAACAGGAAAGTAAACTAACAAATTTTATTATTTTCATACAGTACAAGAACAGAGGGGAAAATTAATTTGAAATATGAGCTCTAATGGGAATATAACTTGTCTAATGTGAAAGCGTGTGAGTGTGTATGAGTGAGTTTGCTTTACGTAATTACAAAGACACTGGTTTACGTTAAGAGAAGTTAGTTTAGTATTATTTCTTTACAGCATTTGTTTTAGTGTTCAACAGTTTAATTATCAATAATATCTTGAAAGTTGTGGTCAGAATAAAGCATGTACACTGTCAATGTTACAATAGTAAAAGTGTAAAAGATGGGAGGAGTAATTTCGTCATTGTCGTTAATATGCAACAGCAAAACTAAATCATGAATAAACACAAGTTTGTTTGAATATAGTAGATCGAAGTAGTCATTTCAAACAACCAATTCTGATCTCCTATGTTCGCCGAAAAGGACCCGAAAAATGGTAAGTACATATATTTCATACGTAGTTGGTAACAAGATGGCACCCGACAAAATTAGACAGTAAAAACTGAATAAATTTAAAGTCAATAATATTTGATTTATTTTATTAATATCAATAAAATAAAACATAACAATGGCTTCTGAACAGGGACAATTTTATATAAAGAAATTTATATAAAATATGGCCTACGGGGAGAACAGAATGGTTGTTTGAGGTAACTGAAAAATGTGTAAACATAAGTAGCAAGGTTATAATATGATTGATAGATGTGTATTATAAATAAGTAAGAATTAAATAAAAATGATGAATACTAATGAAAATATTTACAATGAAGTCAGTTTCACTGATAGTCAAACTGAAAGTCAAATAAATAGCAATTTAAGTGAAACAGAATCAAGAATTACGGATGAAGGAATTCATTCAACGCCAATTCAGAATAAAAACTCAGATAACAATAATATGACGAAATATTTATGTAGCATGGTATGCAGTATGAAAGAGAGTTCAGACAAGCAACAGGCGATGTTAGAGTTAAAATTTAACGAAATAAAGAGTGATTCAAATATTAAATATTATGAAATAAATGCTAGACTTGATGAGAAATTCGAGGTTCAAAAGAACAGTTTTGATGAGTTAACAAACCAAATTAAAGAAATGAATAAATGTTGTAAAAATACCCATAAACAATAAAAAATAGTTTGTGTAAATTAGAACAGAGTGTGGAGAGAATGGAAGTAGTTGTGATGAATCCAGAGAAAAATGAAACAAATGAAAATTGTAATGATAAGTGTGAAAATATGATATTGGAGAAAGAATTAATAAATAATAGTAATGTTGTTGAAAATAATGAGAATAATAGTGTAATTGAAAATGTCATATCAGAGATTACTGATGAGTTTGTGGAGTGTGATTATGAGATGTTAAGGTGTGTTGGTGAAGTAGAAAGAGAGTGGAAAAATAATATAGTAGTTGAATGTGGGCAGAGGGTAAATTTTCCCATTAATTTTCCTGAACCAAGGTGTTCACAAATGTTGTTTTTGAGGGGCGAGAGACCCGTATTAGTAGATGAATTGAAGTGTATATTGATGTTGTATAATGTTGTACCCTCTGTCTGTAATAATTGTGAGAGTGTGATGTGGTGTTATGAAGAGAGAGATTTGTGTATTGAGAGAGAGATAGAATTGTATAAGTTAAAAAGAAATTATGATGAATTGAGAAAAATATTAGAAGGGGTGAAGATGAACCATATAAAGGACTTACCTGTTGAGAGAGAGAGATAGAGAATTATTTTGATAATATTTTTATAAACGATAATGACTTACCTGACGTAATAGAGGAATATAAAAATGATACAACAACTTACCTGACATTGACCAATAATACTGATGGAGACTGGACAATAACACCTTATGTTGACAAGGTTTATGAAATATTAATAGGGAATAACCCTATAAATTATAATGGCATAATGAATGAAATAAAGGTAATGGATTATTATAATAATAATAATAATAAACGGTATGTGGATAACAATGATGCATGTTACAAATATATTTTATATATATATATATATATATATATATATATATATATATGATTATGCAGGCTGAACTAAAAAATCAGTGAGTGGACATTGTTAAATATTGTAAATTTTGGTAACGACCTTGCAGATTTGGACATATGAAGTGTGAAACAATTGAACAGTTATTGACGAATACTTTGTAAATAATGTAGTGAATTCATTTGTGTGTATTATGAAATGTTCGGTAAATAATATGTATATGTAGTAGAAAAATGTTGTGATAATAATAATAATATTATTAATATTTTGCAGTCTAAATAAATAATAAAATAATTATGAAGACAATAATTAATAACTTGTAAAATTTTGATAGTAATTGAAACATGTTTAGTATTTATATTTAGTATTAAAACTAAATTGAAGTAAATAATTTGAGGTGTTTAAATATTGTGATTGAATATTATATGTTTGAATTTTATAATAAATTTAAAGTGTTTGATGAGATTTCAATGTAATAATAATTAATAAATAAATAAATGCTAAATGGTTTAGTTTGGGGAATAACATAATTGCTAGGATAAATAGATTAATAAGAAATTTGGAAATTTTGAAAATCTAATTGCAGCAAAGGATAAATAAGGAAATGATGATATATAAAAGAGTTAATGAAAAATTTTAAATAAGAATGTTTATAAGTTTTTATATATAAATTATTTAAAAGAGAATTGTTTGTTTAATGTATGCTAATAATCCAGGTTAATTTCTCTTTGTTTATTATGTTATGTTAAGATGTGTGTGGATAATTTTGGTGGGTAGATTGGTGCACAAAGAGGTGACGTAACAGTGTAGTGTGGAACTACCATGGGGGAAGGTTGTAAATTTTGTAAATTTAATATTTTATGTTCATGATGGTTAAGCTTACATATAAAGGGGGTTAAAACATCATCCAAACGAATAATGTCATTTAAGTATAAATTATTAAGTTTAGAGTTACAAAAGATATTTTACTTGTGATTCCCCAACTTTTCGGGCGGTCACGGCCTCACCAAACCCTGACCGTGGAATTGGTTTAGCTTTAACAGCTATGGTTGGGGCACATTACGATTACGCGCTGACCATACTGGCCATAGCTGTTATCGTTGTCAAGGTGTATTTTGAAATTGATGGGGGGTGAAATTAAGGGGAATCACCAAACTAGGGAACAGCAGCTACCACTCTGTCCACATGGGGGCAGCAACGCCAGGTGGTAGACCTGCATTAAGGGTGCATAACTATAGAACAAAGATATGTTGATATCTGAACTTTTCAAATGTAACGCAGAAGCAAGGACACGGAGATGTCAAATTCCTCCAAAATTTCAGTCCTTGTGGACGCAACTGGACGCCACAGTCCAGGGGGGGTCATAGTGTGTGTGGAAGGGAGGTTATCCAGGGGGGTAACGAATTAGAAATTTGCTGTATTTTAATAATGATGATTCGCTACTAAATAATTTTGTTTTGATTTGCAAAATAGATGCACTAGATACTTCCTATATTGTGTTTATTATATCTTATTGTGTTAATTGCATGTAGTATGTTAGGAATTAAGGATGATAAAAATATAATAATATGTATTCAATGTGTTTTTAGATTTTAAAATCAAATGAAATAAAGTTGTGATAGTTAAAATTTTCAATGGGTTGCAAAAGATAGAAGTGGGTGATAGTAATTGTTTGAGTAAAACGTTTGAGTTAGTCAAGTTGAAAAATATTGGGGTATTAAAGAGAATGAGAGATGAAATACAGACGTTTAATGAAGAAATTTGTGTTAGTGGTTGAAATCACAATCAGAATGATCAATATTGCACACCACTATATAAAAATTATTCCGATTAGCGCTTTCAAGCTTCACAGCTCATCGTCAGATCAGGAATAGACCGAAAATATGTCATACCCAAACCTTAACCCCCCACCCTGCTCACCCACAACAAACTAAACTCTATTCCTGATCTGACGATGAGCTGTGAAGCTTGAAAGCGCTAATCGGAATAATTTTTATATAGTGGTGTGCAATATTGATCATTCTGATTGAAGATGAAATACAAGTAATAGAGAATTTGAGTATAAGAGGAGACACAGTAGTAATGGAGAATTTATGTAGAGTTTTGAGTGATATATTGTTGTTTATAATTGATGATGTTATTTTGTTGAAGTTGAAGTGAGGTAATGAGATTGAGGTTTTTTGGGGATGGCAATTTTGTAGTAGGGTGTAGTGTAATGTGGGAGTCCGCAACATAATGATAAGTTGGGACGGGATAGGTATCGATTTAGGGGGGAAGGGGTTGCCTTAGGTAGAATCCAGGAACCAAATAAGGGAATTGAGCTTTTGGGGGGGCGGAACACGTATCCTATGTACAAAGGGTTAGAGAGTATTTTTTTTTTATATATAGAGAGAAGGTGGCAAATTGAGTTAAAGTAGTAAGTAGTTAGAGGTAGAGAAGGGTTAGTAGATTTTTGATAGTGGGGTGTCATACTAGTTTTAAGATTTTGTAAGGGAGCGCTAGAGTAATAAAAGGGGTAAGATTATGAGTAAATGCCAAGTTGATAAAGTGAATTATAATGAATAACGTAGAACCACCCAAATTAATGAGAGGGAATAATAAATGAAATGATTGAAAAAAAAAAAAAATTTTTTTGAGAAACGAATTAATAAAAGTTAAATTGAGATTAAAGATAATTTTATGATTTTATATGCAAATTTAATGATGTAAAGTGTGTAAATTTTAAGATAAAATTGATAATAATAACAATGTGAATTATGAATGTACTATGTTTTCTTATGTTATGTTATGTTGTTAGGTATTCTGATATATATGTTAGAAATAAGCAAAAAACAAAACCAGTGCTTCTTAGCGCAAACCAGCACCGCTAGGGGGAAACAGATCAGTTGGGGATATGGTGTTGTACAAGGCCACTAGTTGATATTTTGATTTGTTGTTTCAGTGTTTGGTGATGCTGTGGCGGCGGACCTGAGCTGGCCAGCGCGTCAGAGCAGGGGCGTTAAGTATCTGTCTGACTCTATGGTGTTGGGATCTCGAGAGAGAAGTCCAGTATTGTCATTCAGGTGCGGTCACAGTCACCGGACCAAGGGTGAGTTGATTATATTTTTTGTAAACCATACAGGGGGTTGTGGCGACATATCCTGGCTGATCCCTTTAGCAGGTATGAATGTGTCAATGAGATTTTTTATGCTTCGGCATAAAATATCTCATTGAGGGGGTATTGTAACGGGCCTATTTTTGGGGTAATAAAGCAGTTTGTATTTTTTTCATAAAACAATGACATTTTTTTACAATGCTTGGGACAAAACGTATAAACGAAAGGTAAATTCAGTGGTTGCAACTATAGCGACAATGGCAGCACTGCTTGGGACATTAAATACAAAATTATTGAAACGAACAGAATTAATAAGCTGGAATTGTGACAAGGTCAACCCATGACACACAAAACCGAGTAAACAAATTATGTAACGAACATCAGACCATATTACGTCAGAGACGATCCCCGTTGTGGAATGCCGTTATGTAACAAAACAGTCTGCTGGCGTAGGAATACAAACTTTAAAACAATAAGACTTGGTCATACAACCACGGCGACAACATAAAATAGCGCCGGTGGCCTATTCCCGGTCGGACAATAACATCTGAACACATCGGACGCAAACAACTGTCGCGTCCGCCCGGCTCGCCGGTTTTAGGCGAAGTTTTGTGTGTTCGCCGGCTGTGCGTGATTTTCGCGCCCGCAACATAAAAAATGTAAAAATTTTTTTGATATTTGGTCATCTAAAACAGTATTTTTGAAACCGAGTAGATACAGTGAGAAAATAATAAGTAAATCATCATATAACAGTTCGGCAATAAATCAGTGCGTGTATACGAGAAGACATTGTAGGAGGGTACCTTCAGCGTAATAACAGGAAAGTAACCTAACAAATTTTATTATTTTCATACAGTACAAGAACAGAGGGGAAAATTAATTTGAAATATGAGCTCTAATGGGAATATAACTTGTCTAATGTGAAAGCGTGTGAGTGTATGAGTGAGTTTGATTTACGTAATTACAAAGACACTGGTTTACGTTAAGAGAAGTTAGTTTAGTATTATTTCTTTACAGCATTTGTTTTAGTGTTCAACAGTTTAATTATCAATAATATCTTGAAAGTTGTGGTCAGAATAAAGCATGTACACTGTCAATGTTAAAATAGTAAAAGTGTAAAAGATGGGAGGAGTAATTTCGTCATTGTCGTTAATATGCAACAGCAAAACTAAATCATGAATAAACACAAGTTTGTTTGAATATAGTAGATCGAAGTAGTCATTTCAAACAACCAATTCTGATCTCCTATGTTCGCCGAAAAGGACCCGAAAAAAGGTAAGTACATATATTTCATACGTAGTTGGTAACAAGATGGCACCCGACAAAATTAGACAGTAAAAACTGAATAAATTTAAAGTCAATAATATTTGATTTATTTTATTAATATCAATAAAATAAAACATAACAATGGCTTCTGAACAGGGACAATTTTATATAAAGAAATTTATATAAAATACGGCCTACGGGGAGAACAGAATGGTTGTTTGAGGTAACTGAAAAATGTGTAAACATAAGTAGCAAGGTTATAATATGATTGATAGATGTGTATTATAAATAAGTAAGAATTAAATAAAAATGATGAATACTAATGAAAATATTTACAATGAAGTCAGTTTCACTGATAGTCAAACTGAAAGTCAAATAAATAGCAATTTAAGTGAAACAGAATCAAGAATTATGGATGAAGGAATTCATTCAACGCCAATTCAGAATAAAAACTCAGATAACAATAATATGATGAAATATTTATGTAGCATGGTATGCAGTATGAAAGAGAGTTCAGACAAGCAACAGGCGATGTTAGAGTTAAAATTTAACGAAATAAAGAGTGATTCAAATATTAAATATAATGTTTTAGTGGATAGTTAGTGAGGATCAGTCAATAATACAACTTTTAGTAATTTTGCGTCGACGTTTCGACAATATTTATTGTCATCTTCAGGACAATTGTTGCTGACGCCAAACACACAACTGTGGTTTTGGCGTCAGCAACAATTGTCCTGAAGATGTCAATAAATATTGTCGAAACGTCGACGCAAAATTACTAAAATTGTATTATTGACCGATCCTCACTAACTATCCACTAAAACATTCACTGATTGACGGTCACTAAAAATTTAAGGAATTAAATATAATGAAATAAATGCTAGACTTGATGAGAAATTCGAGGTTCAAAAGAACAGTTTTGATGAGTTAACAAACCAAATTAAAGAAATGAATAAATGTTGTAAAAATACCCATAAACAATAAAAAATAGTTTGTGTAAATTAGAACAGAGTGTGGAGAGAATGGAAGTAGTTGTGATGAATCCAGAGAAAAATGAAACAAATGAAAATTGTAATGATAAGTGTGAAAATATGATATTGGAGAAAGAATTAATAAATAATAGTAATGTTGTTGAAAATAATGAGAATAATAGTGTAATTGAAAATGTCATATCAGAGAGTACTGATGAGTTTGTGGAGTGTGATTATGAGATGTTAAGGTGTGTTGGTGAAGTAGAAAGAGAGTGGAAAAATAATATAGTAGTTGAATGTGGGCAGAGGGTAAATTTTCCCATTAATTTTCCTGAACCACGTTGTTCACGAATGTTGTTTTTGAAGGGCGAGAGACCCGTATTAGTAGATGAATTGAAGTGTACATTGATGTTGTATAATGTTGTACCCTCTGTCTGTAATAATTGTGAGAGTGTGATGTGGTGTTATGAAGAGAGAGATTTGTGTATTGAGAGAGATAGAATTGTATAAGTTAAAAAGAAATTATGATGAATTGAGAAAAATATTAGAAGGGGTGAAGATGAACCATATAAAGGACTTACCTGTTGAGAGAGAGAGATAGAGAATTATTTTGATAATATTTTTATAAACGATAATGACTTACCTGACGTAATAGAGGAATATAAAAATGATACAACAACTTACCTGACGTTGACCAATAATACTGATGGAGACTGGACAATAACACCTTATGTTGACAAGGTTTATGAAATATTAATAGGGAATAACCCTATAAATTATAATGGCATAATGAATGAAATAAAGGTAATGGATTATTATAATAATAATAATAATAAACGGTATGTGGATAACAATGATGCATGTTACAAATATATTATATATATATATATATATATATATATATATGACGATGGAGGCTGAACTAAAAAATCAGTGAGTGGACATTGTTAAATATTGTAAATTTTGGTAACGACCTTGCAGATTTGGACATATGAAGTGTGAAACAATTGAACAGTTATTGACGAATACTTTGTAAATAATGTAGTGAATTCATTTGTGTGTATTATGAAATGTTCGGTAAATAATATGTATATGTAGTAGAAAAATGTTGTGATAATAATAATAATATTATTAATATTTTGCAGTCTAAATAAATAATAAAATAATTATGAAGACAATAATTAATAACTTGTAAAATTTTGATAGTAATTGAAACATGTTTAGTATTTATATTTAGTATTAAAACTAAATTGAAGTAAATAATTTGAGGTGTTTAAATATTGTGATTGAATATTATATGTTTGAATTTTATAATAAATTTAAAGTGTTTGATGAGATTTCAATTTAATAATAATTAATAAATAAATAAATGCTAAATGGTTTAGTTTGGGGAATAACATAATTGCTAGGATAAATAGATTAATAAGAAATTTGGAAATTTTGAAAATCTAATTGCAGCAAAGGATAAATAAGGAAATGATGATATATAAAAGAGTTAATGAAAAATTTTAAATAAGAATGTTTATAAGTTTTTATATATAAATTATTTAAAAGAGAATTGTTTGTTTAATGTATGCTAATAATCCAGGTTAATTTCTCTTTGTTTATTATGTTATGTTAAGATGTGTGTGGATAATTTTGGTGGGTAGATTGGTGCACAAAGAGGTGACGTAACAGTGTATTGTGGAACTACCATGGGGGAAGGTTGTAAATTTTGTAAATTTAATATTTTATGTTCATGATGGTTAAGCTTACATATAAAGGGGGTTAAAACATCATCCAAACGAATAATGTCATTTAAGTATAAATTATTAAGTTTAGAGTTACAAAAGATATTTTACTTGTGATTCCCCAACTTTTCGGGCGGTCACGGCCTCACCAAACCCTGACCGTGGAATTGGTTTAGCTTTAACAGCTATGGTTGGGGCACATTACGATTACGCGCTGACCATACTGGCCATAGCTGTTATCGTTGTCAAGGTGTATTTTGAAATTGATGGGGGGTGAAATTAAGGGGAATCACCAAACTAGGGAACAGCGGCTACCACTCTGTCCGCATGGGGGCTTCAACGCGAGGTGGTAGACCCGCATTAAGGGTGCATAACTATAGAACAAAGATATGTTGATATCTGAACTTTTCAAATGTAACGCAGAAGCAAGGACACGGAGATGTCAAATTCCTCCAAAATTTCAGTCCTTGTGGATGCAACTGGACGCCACAGTCCAGGGGGGTCATAGTGTGTGTGGCAGGGAGGTTATCCAGGGGGGTAACGAATTAGAAATTTGCTGTATTTTAATAATGATGATTCGCTACTAAATAATTTTGTTTTGATTTGCAAAATAGATGCACTAGATACTTCCTATATTGTGTTTATTATATCTTATTGTGTTAATTGCATGTAGTATGTTAGGAATTAAGGATGATAAAAATATAATAATATGTATTCAATGTGTTTTTAGATTTTAAAATCAAATGAAATAAAGTTGTGATAGTTAAAATTTTCAATGGGTTGCAAAAGATAGAAGTGGGTGATAGTAATTGTTTGAGTAAAACGTTTGAGTTAGTCAAGTTGAAAAATATTGGGGTATTAAAGAGAATGAGAGATGAAATACAGACGTTTAATGAAGAAATTTGTGTTAGTGGTTGAAATCACAATCAGAATGATCAATATTGCACACCACTATATAAAAATTATTCCGATTAGCACTTTCAAGCTTCACAGCTCATCGTCAGATCAGGAATAGACCGAAAATATGTCATACCCAACCCTTCACCCCCCACCATGCTCACCCACGACAAACTAAACTCTATTCCTGATCTGACGATGAGCTGTGAAGCTTGAAAGCGCTAATCGGAATAATTTTTATATAGTGGTGTGCAATATTGATCATTCTGATTGAAGATGAAATACAAGTAATAGAGAATTTGAGTATAAGAGGAGACACAGTAGTAATGGAGAATTTATGTAGAGTTTTGAGTGATATATTGTTGTTTATAATTGATGATGTTATTTTGTTGAAGTTGAAGTGAGGTAATGAGATTGAGGTTTTTTGGGGATGGTAATTTTGTAGTAGGGGGTAGTGTAATGTGGGAGTCCGCAACATAATGATAAGTTGGGATGGGATAGGTATCGATTTAGGGGGGAAGGGGTTGCCTTAGGTAGAATCCAGGAACCAAATAAGGGAATTGAGCTTTTTGGGGGGGGGGAACACGTATCCTATGTACAAAGGGTTAGAGAGTATTTTTTTTTTATATATATAGAGAGAAGGTGGCGAATTGAGTTAAAGTAGTAAGTAGTTAGAGGTAGAGAAGGGTTAGTAGATTTTTGATAGTGGGGTGTCATACTAGTTTTAAGATTTTGTAAGGGAGCGTTAGAGTAATAAAAGGGGTAAGATTATGAGTAAATGCCAAGTTGATAAAGTGAATTATAATGAATAACGTAGAATCACCCAAATTAATGAGAGGGAATAATAAATGAAATGATTGAAAAAAAAAAAATTTTTTTTGAGAAACGAATTAATAAAAGTTAAATTGAGATTAAAGATAATTTTATGATTTTATATGCAAATTTAATGATGTAAAGTGTGTAAATTTTAAGATAAAATTGATAATAATAACAATGTGAATTATGAATGTACTATGTTTTCTTATGTTATGTTATGTTGTTAGGTATTCTGATATATATGTTAGAAATAAGCAAAAAACAAAACCAGTGCTTCTTAGCGCAAACCAGCACCGCTAGGGGGAAACAGATCAGTTGGGGATATGGTGTTGTACAAGGCCACTAGTTGATATTTTGATTTGTTGTTTCAGTGTTTGGTGATGCTGTGGCGGCGGACCTGAGCTGGCCAGCGCGTCAGAGCAGGGGCGTTAAGTATCTGTCTGACACTATGGTGTTGGGATCTCGAGAGAGAAGTCCAGTATTGTCATTCAGGTGCGGTCACAGTCACCGGACCAAGGATGAGTTGATTATATTTTTTGTAAACCATACAGGGGGTTGTGGCGACATATCCTGGCTGATCCCTTTAGCAGGTATGAATGTGTCAATGAGATTTTTTATGCTTCGGCATAAAATATCTCATTGAGGGGGTATTGTAACGGGCCTATTTTTGGGGTAATAAAGCAGTTTGTATTTTTTTCATAAAACAATGACATTTTTTTACAATGATTGGGACAAAACGTATAAACGAAAGGTAAATTCAGTGGTTGCAACGATAGCGACAATGGCAGCACTGCTTGGGACATTAAATACAAAATTATTGAAACGAACAGAATTAATAAGCTGGAATTGTGCAAAGGTCAACCCATGACACACAAAACCGAGTAAACAAATTATGTAACGAACATCAGACCATATTACGTCAGAGACGATCCCCGTTGTGGAATGCCGTTATGTAACAAAACAGTCTGCTGGCGTAGGAATACAAACTTTAAAACAATAAGACTTGGTCATACAACCACGGCGACAACATAAAATAGCGCCGGTGGCCTATTCCCAGTCGGACAATAACATCTGAACACATCGGACGCAAACAACTGTCGCGTCCGCCCGGCTCGCCGGTTTTAGGCGAAGTTTTGTGTGTTCGCCGGCTGTGCGTGATTTTCGCGCCCGCAACATAAAAAATGTAAAATTTTTTTGATATTTGGTCATCTAAAACAGTATTTTTGAAACCGAGTAGATACAGTGAGAAAATAATAAGTAAATCATCATATAACAGTTCGGCAATAAATCAGTGCGTGTATACGAGAAGACATTGTAGGAGGGTACCTTCAGCGTAATAACAGGAAAGTAAACTAACAAATTTTATTATTTTCATACAGTACAAGAACAGAGGGGAAAATTAATTTGAAATATGAGCTCTAATGGGAATATAACTTGTCTAATGTGAAAGCGTGTGAGTGTATGAGTGAGTTTGATTTACGTAATTACAAAGACACTGGTTTACGTTAAGAGAAGTTAGTTTAGTATTATTTCTTTACAGCATTTGTTTTAGTGTTCAACAGTTTAATTATCAATAATATCTTGAAAGTTGTGGTCAGAATAAAGCATGTACACTGTCAATGTTAAAATAGTAAAAGTGTAAAAGATGGGAGGAGTAATTTCGTCATTGTCGTTAATATGCAACAGCAAAACTAAATCATGAATAAACACAAGTTTGTTTGAATATAGTAGATCGAAGTAGTCATTTCAAACAACCAATTCTGATCTCCTATGTTCGCCGAAAAGGACCCGAAAAATGGTAAGTACATATATTTCATACGTAGTTGGTAACAAGATGGCACCCGACAAAATTAGACAGTAAAAACTGAATAAATTTAAAGTCAATAATATTTGATTTATTTTATTAATATCAATAAAATAAAACATAACAATGGCTTCTGAACAGGGACAATTTTATATAAAGAAATTTATATAAAATACGGCCTACGGGGAGAACAGAATGGTTGTTTGAGGTAACTGAAAAATGTGTAAACATAAGTAGCAAGGTTATAATATGATTGATAGATGTGTATTATAAATAAGTAAGAATTAAATAAAAATGATGAATACTAATGAAAATATTTACAATGAAGTCAGTTTCACTGATAGTCAAACTGAAAGTCAAATAAATAGCAATTTAAGTGAAACAGAATCAAGAATTATGGATGAAGGAATTCATTCAACGCCAATTCAGAATAAAAACTCAGATAACAATAATATGATGAAATATTTATGTAGCATGGTATGCAGTATGAAAGAGAGTTCAGACAAGCAACAGGCGATGTTAGAGTTAAAATTTAACGAAATAAAGAGTGATTCAAATATTAAATATAATGAAATAAATGCTAGACTTGATGAGAAATTCGAGGTTCAAAAGAACAGTTTTGATGAGTTAACAAACCAAATTAAAGAAATGAATAAATGTTGTAAAAATACCCATAAACAATAAAAAATAGTTTGTGTAAATTAGAACAGAGTGTGGAGAGAATGGAAGTAGTTGTGATGAATCCAGAGAAAAATGAAACAAATGAAAATTGTAATGATAAGTGTGAAAATATGATATTGGAGAAAGAATTAATAAATAATAGTAATGTTGTTGAAAATAATGAGAATAATAGTGTAATTGAAAATGTCATATCAGAGAGTACTGATGAGTTTGTGGAGTGTGATTATGAGATGTTAAGGTGTGTTGGTGAAGTAGAAAGAGAGTGGAAAAATAATATAGTAGTTGAATGTGGGCAGAGGGTATATTTTCCCATTAATTTTCCTGAACCAAGGTGTTCACAAATGTTGTTTTTGAAGGGCGAGAGACCCGTATTAGTAGATGAATTGAAGTGTATATTGATGTTGTATAATGTTGTACCCTCTGTCTGTAATAATTGTGAGAGTGTGATGTGGTGTTATGAAGAGAGAGATTTGTGTATTGAGAGAGAGATAGAATTGTATAAGTTAAAAAGAAATTATGATGAATTGAGAAAAATATTAGAAGGGGTGAAGATGAACCATATAAAGGACTTACCTGTTGAGAGAGAGAGATAGAGAATTATTTTGATAATATTTTTATAAACGATAATGACTTACCTGACGTAATAGAGGAATATAAAAATGATACAACAACTTACCTGACATTGACCAATAATACTGATGGAGACTGGACAATAACACCTTATGTTGACAAGGTTTATGAAATATTAATAGGGAATAACCCTATAAATTATAATGGCATAATGAATGAAATAAAGGTAATGGATTATAATAAAAATAATAATAATAATAATAAACGGTATGTGGATAACAATGATGCATGTTACAAATATATTATATATATATATATATATATATATGATGATGCAGGCTGAACTAAAAAATCAGTGAGTGGACATTGTTAAATATTGTAAATTTTGGTAACGACCTTGCAGATTTGGACATATGAAGTGTGAAACAATTGAACAGTTATTGACGAATACTTTGTAAATAATGTAGTGAATTCATTTGTGTGTATTATGAAATGTTCGGTAAATAATATGTATATGTAGTAGAAAAATGTTGTGATAATAATAATAATATTATTAATATTTTGCAGTCTAAATAAATAATAAAATAATTATGAAGACAATAATTAATAACTTGTAAAATTTTGATAGTAATTGAAACATGTTTAGTATTTATATTTAGTATTAAAACTAAATTGAAGTAAATAATTTGAGGTGTTTAAATATTGTGATTGAATATTATATGTTTGAATTTTATAATAAATTTAAAGTGTTTGATGAGATTTCAATTTAATAATAATTAATAAATAAATAAATGCTAAATGGTTTAGTTTGGGGAATAACATAATTGCTAGGATAAATAGATTAATAAGAAATTTGGAAATTTTGAAAATCTAATTGCAGCAAAGGATAAATAAGGAAATGATATATAAAAGAGTTAATGAAAAATTTTAAATAAGAATGTTTATAAGTTTTTATATATAAATTATTTAAAAGAGAATTGTTTGTTTAATGTATGCTAATAATCCAGGTTAATTTCTCTTTGTTTATTATGTTATGTTAAGATGTGTGTGGATAATTTTGGTGGGTAGATTGGTGCACAAAGAGGTGACGTAACAGTGTAGTGTGGAACTACCATGGGGGAAGGTTGTAAATTTTGTAAATTTAATATTTTATGTTCATGATGGTTAAGCTTACATATAAAGGGGGTTAAAACATCATCCAAACGAATAATGTCATTTAAGTATAAATTATTAAGTTTAGAGTTACAAAAGATATTTTACTTGTGATTCCCCAACTTTTCGGGCGGTCACGGCCTCACCAAACCCTGACCGTGAAATTGGTTTAGCTTTAACAGCTATGGTTGGGGCACATTACGATTACGCGCTGACCATACTGGCCATAGCTGTTATCGTTGTCAAGGTGTATTTTGAAATTGATGGGGGGTGAAATTAAGGGGAATCACCAAACTAGGGAACAGCGGCTACCACTCTGTCCGCATGGGGGCAGCAACGCCAGGTGGTAGACCCGCATTAAGGGTGCATAACTATAGAACAAAGATATGTTGATATCTGAACTTTTCAAATGTAACGCAGAAGCAAGGACACGGAGATGTCAAATTCCTCCAAAATTTCAGTCCTTGTGGACGCAACTGGACGCCACAGTCCAGGGGGGGTCATAGTGTGTGTGGCAGGGAGGTTATCCAGGGGGGTAACGAATTAGAAATTTGCTGTATTTTAATATTGATGATTCACTACTAAATAATTTTGTTTTGATTTGCAAAATAGATGCACTAGATACTTCCTATATTGTGTTTATTATATCTTATTGTGTTAATTGCATGTAGTATGTTAGGAATTAAGGATGATAAAAATATAATAATATGTATTCAATGCGTTTTTAGATTTTAAAATAAAATGAAATAAAGTTGTGATAGTTAAAATTTTCAATGGGTTGCAAAAGATAGAAGTGGGTGATAGTAATTGTTTGAGTAAAACGTTTGAGTTAGTCAAGTTGAAAAATATTGGGGTATTAAAGAGAATGAGAGATGAAATACAGACGTTTAATGAAGAAATTTGTGTTAGTGGTTGAAATCACAATCAGAATGATCAATATTGCACACCACTATATAAAAATTATTCCGATTAGCGCTTTCAAGCTTCACAGCTCATCGTCAGATCAGGAATAGACCGAAAATATGTCATACCCAACCCTTCACCCCCCACCCTGCTCACCCACAACAAACTAAACTCTATTCCTGATCTGACGATGAGCTGTGAAGCTTGAAAGCGCTAATCGGAATAATTTTTATATAGTGGTGTGCAATATTGATCATTCTGATTGAAGATGAAATACAAGTAATAGAGAATTTGAGTATAAGAGGAGACACAGTAG
This sequence comes from Magicicada septendecula, assembly GCA_034769895.1. NCBI lineage: Eukaryota > Metazoa > Arthropoda > Insecta > Hemiptera > Cicadidae > Magicicada > Magicicada septendecula. The sequence continues at coordinate 179,413,317 of CM068370.1, forward strand.
TAATGGAGAATTTATGTAGAGTTTTGAGTGATATATTGTTGTTTATAATTGATGATGTTATTTTGTTGAAGTTGAAGTGAGGTAATGAGATTGAGGTTTTTTGGGGATGAAAATTTTGTAGTAGGGGGTAGTGTAATGTGGGAGTCCGCAACATAATGATAAGTTGGGACGGGATAGGTATCGATTTAGGGGGGAAGGGGTTGCCTTAGGTAGAATCCAGGAACCAAATAAGGGAATTGAGCTTTTGGGGGGGGAACACGTATCCTATGTACAAAGGGTTAGAGAGTATTTTTTTTTTATATATAGAGAGAAGGTGGCGAATTGAGTTAAAGTAGTAAGTAGTTAGAGGTAGAGAAGGGTTAGTAGATTTTTGATAGTGGGGTGTCATACTAGTTTTAAGATTTTGTAAGGGAGCGTTAGAGTAATAAAAGGGGTAAGATTATGAGTAAATGCCAAGTTGATAAAGTGAATTATAATGAATAACATAGAATCACCCAAATTAATGAGAGGGAATAATAAATGAAATGATTGAAAAAAAAAAAAAAATTTTTTTTTGAGAAACGAATTAATAAAAGTTAAATTGAGATTAAAGATAATTTTATGATTTTATATGCAAATTTAATGATGTAAAGTGTGTAAATTTTAAGATAAAATTGATAATAATAACAATGTGAATTATGAATGTACTATGTTTTCTTATGTTATGTTATGTTGTTAGGTATTCTGATATATATGTTAGAAATAAGCAAAAAACAAAACCAGTGCTTCTTAGCGCAAACCAGCACCGCTAGGGGGAACAGATCAGTTGGGGATATGGTGTTGTACAAGGCCACTAGTTGATATTTTGATTTGTTGTTTCAGTGTTTGGTGATGCTGTGGCGGCGGACCTGAGCTGGCCAGCGCGTCAGAGCAGGGGCGTTAAGTATCTGTCTGACTCTATGGTGTTGGGATCTCGAGAGAGAAGTCCAGTATTGTCATTCAGGTGCGGTCACAGTCACCGGACCAAGGGTGAGTTGATTATATTTTTTGTAAACCATACAGGGGGTTGTGGCGACATATCCTGGCTGATCCCTTTAGCAGGTATGAATGTGTCAATGAGATTTTTTATGCTTCGGCATAAAATATCTCATTGAGGGGGTATTGTAACGGGCCTATTTTTGGGGTAATAAAGCAGTTTGTATTTTTTTCATAAAACAATTTTTTTTTTTTTACAATGATTGGGACAAAACGTATAAACGAAAGGTAAATTCAGTGGTTGCAACGATAGCGACAATGGCATCACTGCTTGGGACATTAAATACAAAATTATTGAAACGAACAGAATTAATAAGCTGGAATTGTGCCAAGGTCAACCCATGACACACAAAACCGAGTAAACAAATTATGTAACGAACATCAGACCATATTACGTCAGAGACGATCCCCGTTGTGGAATGCCGTTATGTAACAAAACAGTCTGCTGGCGTAGGAATACAAACTTTAAAACAATAAGACTTGGTCATACAACCACGGCGACAACATAAAATAGCGCCGGTGGCCTATTCCCAGTCAGACAATAACATCTGAACACATCGGACGCAAACAACTGTCGCGTCCGCCCGGCTCGCCGGTTTTAGGCGAAGTTGTGTGTGTGTTCGCCGGCTGTGCGTGATTTTCGCGCCCGCAACATAAAAAATGTAAAAATTTTTTGATATTTGGTCATCTAAAACAGTATTTTTGAAACCGAGTAGATACAGTGAGAAAATAATAAGTAAATCATCATATAACAGTTCGGCAATAAATCAGTGCGTGTATACGAGAAGACATTGTAGGAGGGTACCTTCAGCGTAATAACAGGAAAGTAAACTAACAAATTTTATTATTTTCATACAGTACAAGAACAGAGGGGAAAATTAATTTGAAATATGAGCTCTAATGGGAATATAACTTGTCTAATGTGAAAGCGTGTGAGTGTGTATGAGTGAGTTTGATTTACGTAATTACAAAAACACTGGTTTACGTTAAGAGAAGTTAGTTTAGTATTATTTCTTTACAGCGTTTGTTTTAGTGTTCAACAGTTTAATTATCAATAATATCTTGAAAGTTGTGGTCAGAATAAAGCATGTACACTGTCAATGTTAAAATAGTAAAAGTGTAAAAGATGGGAGGAGTAATTTCGTCATTGTCGTTAATATGCAACAGCAAAACTAAATCATGAATAAACACAAGTTTGTTTGAATATAGTAGATCGAAGTAGTCATTTCAAACAACCAATTCTGATCTCCTATGTTCGCCGAAAAGGACCCGAAAAATGGTAAGTACATATATTTCATACGTAGTTGGTAACAAGATGGCACCCGACAAAATTAGACAGTAAAAACTGAATAAATTTAAAGTCAATAATATTTGATTTATTTTATTAATATCAATAAAATAAAACATAACAATGGCTTCTGAACAGGGACAATTTTATATAAAGAAATTTATATAAAATACGGCCTACGGGGAGAACAGAATGGTTGTTTGAGGTAACTGAAAAATGTGTAAACATAAGTAGCAAGGTTATAATATGATTGATAGATGTGTATTATAAATAAGTAAGAATTAAATAAAAATGATGGATACTAATGAAAATATTTACAATGAAGTCAGTTTCACTGATAGTCAAACTGAAAGTCAAATAAATAGCAATTTAAGTGAAACAGAATCAAGAATTATGGATGAAGGAATTCATTCAACGCCAATTCAGAATAAAAACTCAGATAACAATAATATGATGAAATATTTATGTAGCATGGTATGCAGTATGAAAGAGAGTTCAGACAAGCAACAGGCGATGTTAGAGTTAAAATTTTACGAAATAAAGAGTGATTCAAATATTAAATATAATGAAATAAATGCTAGACTTGATGAGAAATTCGAGGTTCAAAAGAACAGTTTTGATGAGTTAACAAACCAAATTAAAGAAATGAATAAATGTTGTAAAAATACCCATAAACAATAAAAAAAAATTGTTTGTGTAAATTAGAACAGAGTGTGGAGAGAATGGAAGTAGTTGTGATGAATTCTTGGATTTCGTTGTCCATGACGTGTCCGTTACTTAATTAAATATCACTATAATATTGACGACTCGGAACACAAAGTTTTTTATATGTAAAAACGTAAAGTTTTACCTTACAGCCTAAACCGGCTTTCTACTATAATATTGACGACTCGGAACACAAAGTTTTTTATAAGTAAAAACGTAAAGTTTTACCTTACAGCCTAAACCGGCTTTCTATGTGAAGGATGAAGCCTTCTATAGGTGAAAGCCGGTTTAGGCTGTAAGGTAAAACTTTACGTTTTTACTTATAAAAAACTTTGTGTTCCGAGTCGTCAATATTATAGTGATATTTAGTTGTGATGAATCCAGAGAAAAATGAAACAAATGAAAATTGTAATGATAAGTGTGAAAATATGATATTGGAGAAAGAATTAATAAATAATAGTAATGTTGTTGAAAATAATGAGAATAATAGTGTAATTGAAAATGTCATATCAGAGAGTACTGATGAGTTTGTGGAGTGTGATTATGAGATGTTAAGGTGTGTTGGTGAAGTAGAAAGAGAGTGGAAAAATAATATAGTAGTTGAATGTGGGCAGAGGGTAAATTTTCCCATTAATTTTCCTGAACCAAGGTGTTCACAAATGTTGTTTTTGAAGGGCGAGAGACCCGTATTAGTAGATGAATTGAAGTGTATATTGATGTTGTATAATGTTGTACCCTCTGTCTGTAATAATTGTGAGAGTGTGATGTGGTGTTATGAAGAGAGAGATTTGTGTATTGAGAGAGAGATAGAATTGTATAAGTTAAAAAGAAATTATGATGAATTGAGAAAAATATTAGAAGGGGTGAAGATGAACCATATAAAGGACTTACCTGTTGAGAGAGAGAGATAGAGAATTATTTTGATAATATTTTTATAAACGATAATGACTTACCTGACGTAATAGAGGAATATAAAAATGATACAACAACTTACCTGACATTGACCAATAATACTGATGGAGACTGGACAATAACACCTTATGTTGACAAGGTTTATGAAATATTAATAGGGAATAACCCTATAAATTATAATGGCATAATGAATGAAATAAAGGTAATGGATTATAATAAAAATAATAATAATAATAATAAACGGTATGTGGATAACAATGATGCATGTTACAAATATATTATATATATATATATATATATATATATATATATATATATGATGATGCAGGCTGAACTAAAAAATCAGTGAGTGGACATTGTTAAATATTGTAAATTTTGGTAACGACCTTGCAGATTTGGACATATGAAGTGTGAAACAATTGAACAGTTATTGACGAATACTTTGTAAATAATGTAGTGAATTCATTTGTGTGTATTATGAAATGTTCGGTAAATAATATGTATATGTAGTAGAAAAATGTTGTGATAATAATAATAATATTATTAATATTTTGCAGTCTAAATAAATAATAAAATAATTATGAAGACAATAATTAATAACTTGTAAAATTTTGATAGTAATTGAAACATGTTTAGTATTTATATTTAGTATTAAAACTAAATTGAAGTAAATAATTTGAGGTGTTTAAATATTGTGATTGAATATTATATGTTTGAATTTTATAATAAATTTAAAGTGTTTGATGAGATTTCAATTTAATAATAATTAATAAATAAATAAATGCTAAATGGTTTAGTTTGGGGAATAACATAATTGCTAGGATAAATAGATTAATAAGAAATTTGGAAATTTTGAAAATCTAATTGCAGCAAAGGATAAATAAGGAAATGATGATATATAAAAGAGTTAATGAAAAATTTTAAATAAGAATGTTTATAAGTTTTTATATATAAATTATTTAAAAGAGAATTGTTTGTTTAATGTATGCTAATAATCCAGGTTAATTTCTCTTTGTTTATTATGTTATGTTAAGATGTGTGTGGATAATTTTGGTGGGTAGATTGGTGCACAAAGAGGTGACGTAACAGTGTATTGTGGAACTACCATGGGGGAAGGTTGTAAATTTTGTAAATTTAATATTTTATGTTCATGATGGTTAAGCTTACATATAAAGGGGGTTAAAACATCATCCAAACGAATAATGTCATTTAAGTATAAATTATTAAGTTTAGAGTTACAAAAGATATTTTACTTGTGATTCCCCAACTTTTCGGGCGGTCACGGCCTCACCAAACCCTGACCGTGGAATTGGTTTAGCTTTAACAGCTATGGTTGGGGCACATTACGATTACGCGCTGACCATACTGGCCATAGCTGTTATCGTTGTCAAGGTGTATTTTGAAATTGATGGGGGGTGAAATTAAGGGGAATCACCAAACTAGGGAACAGCGGCTACCACTCTGTCCGCATGGGGGCTTCAACGCGAGGTGGTAGACCCGCATTAAGGGTGCATAACTATAGAACAAAGATATGTTGATATCTGAACTTTTCAAATGTAACGCAGAAGCAAGGACACGGAGATGTCAAATTCCTCCAAAATTTCAGTCCTTGTGGATGCAACTGGACGCCACAGTCCAGGGGGGTCATAGTGTGTGTGGCAGGGAGGTTATCCAGGGGGGTAACGAATTAGAAATTTGCTGTATTTTAATAATGATGATTCGCTACTAAATAATTTTGTTTTGATTTGCAAAATAGATGCACTAGATACTTCCTATATTGTGTTTATTATATCTTATTGTGTTAATTGCATGTAGTATGTTAGGAATTAAGGATGATAAAAATATAATAATATGTATTCAATGTGTTTTTAGATTTTAAAATCAAATGAAATAAAGTTGTGATAGTTAAAATTTTCAATGGGTTGCAAAAGATAGAAGTGGGTGATAGTAATTGTTTGAGTAAAACGTTTGAGTTAGTCAAGTTGAAAAATATTGGGGTATTAAAGAGAATGAGAGATGAAATACAGACGTTTAATGAAGAAATTTGTGTTAGTGGTTGAAATCACAATCAGAATGATCAATATTGCACACCACTATATAAAAATTATTCCGATTAGCACTTTCAAGCTTCACAGCTCATCGTCAGATCAGGAATAGACCGAAAATATGTCATACCCAACCCTTCACCCCCCACCATGCTCACCCACGACAAACTAAACTCTATTCCTGATCTGACGATGAGCTGTGAAGCTTGAAAGCGCTAATCGGAATAATTTTTATATAGTGGTGTGCAATATTGATCATTCTGATTGAAGATGAAATACAAGTAATAGAGAATTTGAGTATAAGAGGAGACACAGTAGTAATGGAGAATTTATGTAGAGTTTTGAGTGATATATTGTTGTTTATAATTGATGATGTTATTTTGTTGAAGTTGAAGTGAGGTAATGAGATTGAGGTTTTTTGGGGATGGCAATTTTGTAGTAGGGGGTAGTGTAATGTGGGAGTCCGCAACATAATGATAAGTTGGGATGGGATAGGTATCGATTTAGGGGGGAAGGGGTTGCCTTAGGTAGAATCCAGGAACCAAATAAGGGAATTGAGCTTTTTGGGGGGGGGGAACACGTATCCTATGTACAAAGGGTTAGAGATTTTTTTTTTTTTAAATATATAGAGAGAAGGTGGCGAATTGAGTTAAAGTAGTAAGTAGTTAGAGGTAGAGAAGGGTTAGTAGATTTTTGATAGTGGGGTGTCATACTAGTTTTAAGATTTTGTAAGGGAGCGTTAGAGTAATAAAAGGGGTAAGATTATGAGTAAATGCCAAGTTGATAAAGTGAATTATAATGAATAACGTAGAATCACCCAAATTAATGAGAGGGAATAATAAATGAAATGATTGAAAAAAAAAAAATTTTTTTTGAGAAACGAATTAATAAAAGTTAAATTGAGATTAAAGATAATTTTATGATTTTATATGCAAATTTAATGATGTAAAGTGTGTAAATTTTAAGATAAAATTGATAATAATAACAATGTGAATTATGAATGTACTATGTTTTCTTATGTTATGTTATGTTGTTAGGTATTCTGATATATATGTTAGAAATAAGCAAAAAACAAAACCAGTGCTTCTTAGCGCAAACCAGCACCGCTAGGGGGAAACAGATCAGTTGGGGATATGGTGTTGTACAAGGCCACTAGTTGATATTTTGATTTGTTGTTTCAGTGTTTGGTGATGCTGTGGCGGCGGACCTGAGCTGGCCAGCGCGTCAGAGCAGGGGCGTTAAGTATCTGTCTGACACTATGGTGTTGGGATCTCGAGAGAGAAGTCCAGTATTGTCATTCAGGTGCGGTCACAGTCACCGGACCAAGGGTGAGTTGATTATATTTTTTGTAAACCATACAGGGGGTTGTGGCGACATATCCTGGCTGATCCCTTTAGCAGGTATGAATGTGTCAATGAGATTTTTTATGCTTCGGCATAAAATATCTCATTGAGGGGGTATTGTAACGGGCCTATTTTTGGGGTAATAAAGCAGTTTGTATTTTTTTCATAAAACAATGACATTTTTTTACAATGATTGGGACAAAACGTATAAACGAAAGGTAAATTCAGTGGTTGCAACGATAGCGACAATGGCAGCACTGCTTGGGACATTAAATACAAAATTATTGAAACGAACAGAATTAATAAGCTGGAATTGTGCAAAGGTCAACCCATGACACACAAAACCGAGTAAACAAATTATGTAACGAACATCAGACCATATTACGTCAGAGACGATCCCCGTTGTGGAATGCCGTTATGTAACAAAACAGTCTGCTGGCGTAGGAATACAAACTTTAAAACAATAAGACTTGGTCATACAACCACGGCGACAACATAAAATAGCGCCGGTGGCCTATTCCCAGTCGGACAATAACATCTGAACACATCGGACGCAAACAACTGTCGCGTCCGCCCGGCTCGCCGGTTTTAGGCGAAGTTTTGTGTGTTCGCCGGCTGTGCGTGATTTTCGCGCCCGCAACATAAAAAATGTAAAATTTTTTTGATATTTGGTCATCTAAAACAGTATTTTTGAAACCGAGTAGATACAGTGAGAAAATAATAAGTAAATCATCATATAACAGTTCGGCAATAAATCAGTGCGTGTATACGAGAAGACATTGTAGGAGGGTACCTTCAGCGTAATAACAGGAAAGTAAACTAACAAATTTTATTATTTTCATACAGTACAAGAACAGAGGGGAAAATTAATTTGAAATATGAGCTCTAATGGGAATATAACTTGTCTAATGTGAAAGCGTGTGAGTGTATGAGTGAGTTTGATTTACGTAATTACAAAGACACTGGTTTACGTTAAGAGAAGTTAGTTTAGTATTATTTCTTTACAGCATTTGTTTTAGTGTTCAACAGTTTAATTATCAATAATATCTTGAAAGTTGTGGTCAGAATAAAGCATGTACACTGTCAATGTTAAAATAGTAAAAGTGTAAAAGATGGGAGGAGTAATTTCGTCATTGTCGTTAATATGCAACAGCAAAACTAAATCATGAATAAACACAAGTTTGTTTGAATATAGTAGATCGAAGTAGTCATTTCAAACAACCAATTCTGATCTCCTATGTTCGCCGAAAAGGACCCGAAAAATGGTAAGTACATATATTTCATACGTAGTTGGTAACAAGATGGCACCCGACAAAATTAGACAGTAAAAACTGAATAAATTTAAAGTCAATAATATTTGATTTATTTTATTAATATCAATAAAATAAAACATAACAATGGCTTCTGAACAGGGACAATTTTATATAAAGAAATTTATATAAAATACGGCCTACGGGGAGAACAGAATGGTTGTTTGAGGTAACTGAAAAATGTGTAAACATAAGTAGCAAGGTTATAATATGATTGATAGATGTGTATTATAAATAAGTAAGAATTAAATAAAAATGATGAATACTAATGAAAATATTTACAATGAAGTCAGTTTCACTGATAGTCAAACTGAAAGTCAAATAAATAGCAATTTAAGTGAAACAGAATCAAGAATTATGGATGAAGGAATTCATTCAACGCCAATTCAGAATAAAAACTCAGATAACAATAATATGATGAAATATTTATGTAGCATGGTATGCAGTATGAAAGAGAGTTCAGACAAGCAACAGGCGATGTTAGAGTTAAAATTTAACGAAATAAAGAGTGATTCAAATATTAAATATAATGAAATAAATGCTAGACTTGATGAGAAATTCGAGGTTCAAAAGAACAGTTTTGATGAGTTAACAAACCAAATTAAAGAAATGAATAAATGTTGTAAAAATACCCATAAACAATAAAAAATAGTTTGTGTAAATTAGAACAGAGTGTGGAGAGAATGGAAGTAGTTGTGATGAATCCAGAGAAAAATGAAACAAATGAAAATTGTAATGATAAGTGTGAAAATATGATATTGGAGAAAGAATTAATAAATAATAGTAATGTTGTTGAAAATAATGAGAATAATAGTGTAATTGAAAATGTCATATCAGAGAGTACTGATGAGTTTGTGGAGTGTGATTATGAGATGTTAAGGTGTGTTGGTGAAGTAGAAAGAGAGTGGAAAAATAATATAGTAGTTGAATGTGGGCAGAGGGTATATTTTCCCATTAATTTTCCTGAACCAAGGTGTTCACAAATGTTGTTTTTGAAGGGCGAGAGACCCGTATTAGTAGATGAATTGAAGTGTATATTGATGTTGTATAATGTTGTACCCTCTGTCTGTAATAATTGTGAGAGTGTGATGTGGTGTTATGAAGAGAGAGATTTGTGTATTGAGAGAGAGATAGAATTGTATAAGTTAAAAAGAAATTATGATGAATTGAGAAAAATATTAGAAGGGGTGAAGATGAACCATATAAAGGACTTACCTGTTGAGAGAGAGAGATAGAGAATTATTTTGATAATATTTTTATAAACGATAATGACTTACCTGACGTAATAGAGGAATATAAAAATGATACAACAACTTACCTGACATTGACCAATAATACTGATGGAGACTGGACAATAACACCTTATGTTGACAAGGTTTATGAAATATTAATAGGGAATAACCCTATAAATTATAATGGCATAATGAATGAAATAAAGGTAATGGATTATAATAAAAATAATAATAATAATAATAAACGGTATGTGGATAACAATGATGCATGTTACAAATATATTATATATATATATATATATATATATATATATGATGATGCAGGCTGAACTAAAAAATCAGTGAGTGGACATTGTTAAATATTGTAAATTTTGGTAACGACCTTGCAGATTTGGACATATGAAGTGTGAAACAATTGAACAGTTATTGACGAATACTTTGTAAATAATGTAGTGAATTCATTTGTGTGTATTATGAAATGTTCGGTAAATAATATGTATATGTAGTAGAAAAATGTTGTGATAATAATAATAATATTATTAATATTTTGCAGTCTAAATAAATAATAAAATAATTATGAAGACAATAATTAATAACTTGTAAAATTTTGATAGTAATTGAAACATGTTTAGTATTTATATTTAGTATTAAAACTAAATTGAAGTAAATAATTTGAGGTGTTTAAATATTGTGATTGAATATTATATGTTTGAATTTTATAATAAATTTAAAGTGTTTGATGAGATTTCAATTTAATAATAATTAATAAATAAATAAATGCTAAATGGTTTAGTTTGGGGAATAACATAATTGCTAGGATAAATAGATTAATAAGAAATTTGGAAATTTTGAAAATCTAATTGCAGCAAAGGATAAATAAGGAAATGATATATAAAAGAGTTAATGAAAAATTTTAAATAAGAATGTTTATAAGTTTTTATATATAAATTATTTAAAAGAGAATTGTTTGTTTAATGTATGCTAATAATCCAGGTTAATTTCTCTTTGTTTATTATGTTATGTTAAGATGTGTGTGGATAATTTTGGTGGGTAGATTGGTGCACAAAGAGGTGACGTAACAGTGTAGTGTGGAACTACCATGGGGGAAGGTTGTAAATTTTGTAAATTTAATATTTTATGTTCATGATGGTTAAGCTTACATATAAAGGGGGTTAAAACATCATCCAAACGAATAATGTCATTTAAGTATAAATTATTAAGTTTAGAGTTACAAAAGATATTTTACTTGTGATTCCCCAACTTTTCGGGCGGTCACGGCCTCACCAAACCCTGACCGTGAAATTGGTTTAGCTTTAACAGCTATGGTTGGGGCACATTACGATTACGCGCTGACCATACTGGCCATAGCTGTTATCGTTGTCAAGGTGTATTTTGAAATTGATGGGGGGTGAAATTAAGGGGAATCACCAAACTAGGGAACAGCGGCTACCACTCTGTCCGCATGGGGGCAGCAACGCCAGGTGGTAGACCCGCATTAAGGGTGCATAACTATAGAACAAAGATATGTTGATATCTGAACTTTTCAAATGTAACGCAGAAGCAAGGACACGGAGATGTCAAATTCCTCCAAAATTTCAGTCCTTGTGGACGCAACTGGACGCCACAGTCCAGGGGGGGTCATAGTGTGTGTGGCAGGGAGGTTATCCAGGGGGGTAACGAATTAGAAATTTGCTGTATTTTAATATTGATGATTCACTACTAAATAATTTTGTTTTGATTTGCAAAATAGATGCACTAGATACTTCCTATATTGTGTTTATTATATCTTATTGTGTTAATTGCATGTAGTATGTTAGGAATTAAGGATGATAAAAATATAATAATATGTATTCAATGCGTTTTTAGATTTTAAAATAAAATGAAATAAAGTTGTGATAGTTAAAATTTTCAATGGGTTGCAAAAGATAGAAGTGGGTGATAGTAATTGTTTGAGTAAAACGTTTGAGTTAGTCAAGTTGAAAAATATTGGGGTATTAAAGAGAATGAGAGATGAAATACAGACGTTTAATGAAGAAATTTGTGTTAGTGGTTGAAATCACAATCAGAATGATCAATATTGCACACCACTATATAAAAATTATTCCGATTAGCGCTTTCAAGCTTCACAGCTCATCGTCAGATCAGGAATAGACCGAAAATATGTCATACCCAACCCTTCACCCCCCACCCTGCTCACCCACAACAAACTAAACTCTATTCCTGATCTGACGATGAGCTGTGAAGCTTGAAAGCGCTAATCGGAATAATTTTTATATAGTGGTGTGCAATATTGATCATTCTGATTGAAGATGAAATACAAGTAATAGAGAATTTGAGTATAAGAGGAGACACAGTAGTAATGGAGAATTTATGTAGAGTTTTGAGTGATATATTGTTGTTTATAATTGATGATGTTATTTTGTTGAAGTTGAAGTGAGGTAATGAGATTGAGGTTTTTTGGGGATGAAAATTTTGTAGTAGGGGGTAGTGTAATGTGGGAGTCCGCAACATAATGATAAGTTGGGACGGGATAGGTATCGATTTAGGGGGGAAGGGGTTGCCTTAGGTAGAATCCAGGAACCAAATAAGGGAATTGAGCTTTTGGGGGGGGAACACGTATCCTATGTACAAAGGGTTAGAGAGTATTTTTTTTTTATATATAGAGAGAAGGTGGCGAATTGAGTTAAAGTAGTAAGTAGTTAGAGGTAGAGAAGGGTTAGTAGATTTTTGATAGTGGGGTGTCATACTAGTTTTAAGATTTTGTAAGGGAGCGTTAGAGTAATAAAAGGGGTAAGATTATGAGTAAATGCCAAGTTGATAAAGTGAATTATAATGAATAACATAGAATCACCCAAATTAATGAGAGGGAATAATAAATGAAATGATTGAAAAAAAAAAAAAAATTTTTTTTTGAGAAACGAATTAATAAAAGTTAAATTGAGATTAAAGATAATTTTATGATTTTATATGCAAATTTAATGATGTAAAGTGTGTAAATTTTAAGATAAAATTGATAATAATAACAATGTGAATTATGAATGTACTATGTTTTCTTATGTTATGTTATGTTGTTAGGTATTCTGATATATATGTTAGAAATAAGCAAAAAACAAAACCAGTGCTTCTTAGCGCAAACCAGCACCGCTAGGGGGAACAGATCAGTTGGGGATATGGTGTTGTACAAGGCCACTAGTTGATATTTTGATTTGTTGTTTCAGTGTTTGGTGATGCTGTGGCGGCGGACCTGAGCTGGCCAGCGCGTCAGAGCAGGGGCGTTAAGTATCTGTCTGACTCTATGGTGTTGGGATCTCGAGAGAGAAGTCCAGTATTGTCATTCAGGTGCGGTCACAGTCACCGGACCAAGGGTGAGTTGATTATATTTTTTGTAAACCATACAGGGGGTTGTGGCGACATATCCTGGCTGATCCCTTTAGCAGGTATGAATGTGTCAATGAGATTTTTTATGCTTCGGCATAAAATATCTCATTGAGGGGGTATTGTAACGGGCCTATTTTTGGGGTAATAAAGCAGTTTGTATTTTTTTCATAAAACAATTTTTTTTTTTTTACAATGATTGGGACAAAACGTATAAACGAAAGGTAAATTCAGTGGTTGCAACGATAGCGACAATGGCATCACTGCTTGGGACATTAAATACAAAATTATTGAAACGAACAGAATTAATAAGCTGGAATTGTGCCAAGGTCAACCCATGACACACAAAACCGAGTAAACAAATTATGTAACGAACATCAGACCATATTACGTCAGAGACGATCCCCGTTGTGGAATGCCGTTATGTAACAAAACAGTCTGCTGGCGTAGGAATACAAACTTTAAAACAATAAGACTTGGTCATACAACCACGGCGACAACATAAAATAGCGCCGGTGGCCTATTCCCAGTCGGACAATAACATCTGAACACATCGGACGCAAACAACTGTCGCGTCCGCCCGGCTCGCCGGTTTTAGGCGAAGTTGTGTGTGTGTTCGCCGGCTGTGCGTGATTTTCGCGCCCGCAACATAAAAAATGTAAAAATTTTTTGATATTTGGTCATCTAAAACAGTATTTTTGAAACCGAGTAGATACAGTGAGAAAATAATAAGTAAATCATCATATAACAGTTCGGCAATAAATCAGTGCGTGTATACGAGAAGACATTGTAGGAGGGTACCTTCAGCGTAATAACAGGAAAGTAAACTAACAAATTTTATTATTTTCATACAGTACAAGAACAGAGGGGAAAATTAATTTGAAATATGAGCTCTAATGGGAATATAACTTGTCTAATGTGAAAGCGTGTGAGTGTGTATGAGTGAGTTTGATTTACGTAATTACAAAAACACTGGTTTACGTTAAGAGAAGTTAGTTTAGTATTATTTCTTTACAGCGTTTGTTTTAGTGTTCAACAGTTTAATTATCAATAATATCTTGAAAGTTGTGGTCAGAATAAAGCATGTACACTGTCAATGTTAAAATAGTAAAAGTGTAAAAGATGGGAGGAGTAATTTCGTCATTGTCGTTAATATGCAACAGCAAAACTAAATCATGAATAAACACAAGTTTGTTTGAATATAGTAGATCGAAGTAGTCATTTCAAACAACCAATTCTGATCTCCTATGTTCGCCGAAAAGGACCCGAAAAATGGTAAGTACATATATTTCATACGTAGTTGGTAACAAGATGGCACCCGACAAAATTAGACAGTAAAAACTGAATAAATTTAAAGTCAATAATATTTGATTTATTTTATTAATATCAATAAAATAAAACATAACAATGGCTTCTGAACAGGGACAATTTTATATAAAGAAATTTATATAAAATACGGCCTACGGGGAGAACAGAATGGTTGTTTGAGGTAACTGAAAAATGTGTAAACATAAGTAGCAAGGTTATAATATGATTGATAGATGTGTATTATAAATAAGTAAGAATTAAATAAAAATGATGAATACTAATGAAAATATTTACAATGAAGTCAGTTTCACTGATAGTCAAACTGAAAGTCAAATAAATAGCAATTTAAGTGAAACAGAATCAAGAATTATGGATGAAGGAATTCATTCAACGCCAATTCAGAATAAAAACTCAGATAACAATAATATGATGAAATATTTATGTAGCATGGTATGCAGTATGAAAGAGAGTTCAGACAAGCAACAGGCGATGTTAGAGTTAAAATTTTACGAAATAAAGAGTGATTCAAATATTAAATATAATGAAATAAATGCTAGACTTGATGAGAAATTCGAGGTTCAAAAGAACAGTTTTGATGAGTTAACAAACCAAATTAAAGAAATGAATAAATGTTGTAAAAATACCCATAAACAATAAAAAAAAATTGTTTGTGTAAATTAGAACAGAGTGTGGAGAGAATGGAAGTAGTTGTGATGAATTCTTGGATTTCGTTGTCCATGACGTGTCCGTTACTTAATTAAATATCACTATAATATTGACGACTCGGAACACAAAGTTTTTTATATGTAAAAACGTAAAGTTTTACCTTACAGCCTAAACCGGCTTTCTACTATAATATTGACGACTCGGAACACAAAGTTTTTTATAAGTAAAAACGTAAAGTTTTACCTTACAGCCTAAACCGGCTTTCTATGTGAAGGATGAAGCCTTCTATAGGTGAAAGCCGGTTTAGGCTGTAAGGTAAAACTTTACGTTTTTACTTATAAAAAACTTTGTGTTCCGAGTCGTCAATATTATAGTGATATTTAGTTGTGATGAATCCAGAGAAAAATGAAACAAATGAAAATTGTAATGATAAGTGTGAAAATATGATATTGGAGAAAGAATTAATAAATAATAGTAATGTTGTTGAAAATAATGAGAATAATAGTGTAATTGAAAATGTCATATCAGAGAGTACTGATGAGTTTGTGGAGTGTGATTATGAGATGTTAAGGTGTGTTGGTGAAGTAGAAAGAGAGTGGAAAAATAATATAGTAGTTGAATGTGGGCAGAGGGTAAATTTTCCCATTAATTTTCCTGAACCAAGGTGTTCACAAATGTTGTTTTTGAAGGGCGAGAGACCCGTATTAGTAGATGAATTGAAGTGTATATTGATGTTGTATAATGTTGTACCCTCTGTCTGTAATAATTGTGAGAGTGTGATGTGGTGTTATGAAGAGAGAGATTTGTGTATTGAGAGAGAGATAGAATTGTATAAGTTAAAAAGAAATTATGATGAATTGAGAAAAATATTAGAAGGGGTGAAGATGAACCATATAAAGGACTTACCTGTTGAGAGAGAGAGATAGAGAATTATTTTGATAATATTTTTATAAACGATAATGACTTACCTGACGTAATAGAGGAATATAAAAATGATACAACAACTTACCTGACATTGACCAATAATACTGATGGAGACTGGACAATAACACCTTATGTTGACAAGGTTTATGAAATATTAATAGGGAATAACCCTATAAATTATAATGGCATAATGAATGAAATAAAGGTAATGGATTATAATAAAAATAATAATAATAATAATAAACGGTATGTGGATAACAATGATGCATGTTACAAATATATTATATATATATATATATATATATATATATGATGATGCAGGCTGAACTAAAAAATCAGTGAGTGGACATTGTTAAATATTGTAAATTTTGGTAACGACCTTGCAGATTTGGACATATGAAGTGTGAAACAATTGAACAGTTATTGACGAATACTTTGTAAATAATGTAGTGAATTCATTTGTGTGTATTATGAAATGTTCGGTAAATAATATGTATATGTAGTAGAAAAATGTTGTGATAATAATAATAATATTATTAATATTTTGCAGTCTAAATAAATAATAAAATAATTATGAAGACAATAATTAATAACTTGTAAAATTTTGATAGTAATTGAAACATGTTTAGTATTTATATTTAGTATTAAAACTAAATTGAAGTAAATAATTTGAGGTGTTTAAATATTGTGATTGAATATTATATGTTTGAATTTTATAATAAATTTAAAGTGTTTGATGAGATTTCAATTTAATAATAATTAATAAATAAATAAATGCTAAATGGTTTAGTTTGGGGAATAACATAATTGCTAGGATAAATAGATTAATAAGAAATTTGGAAATTTTGAAAATCTAATTGCAGCAAAGGATAAATAAGGAAATGATGATATATAAAAGAGTTAATGAAAAATTTTAAATAAGAATGTTTATAAGTTTTTATATATAAATTATTTAAAAGAGAATTGTTTGTTTAATGTATGCTAATAATCCAGGTTAATTTCTCTTTGTTTATTATGTTATGTTAAGATGTGTGTGGATAATTTTGGTGGGTAGATTGGTGCACAAAGAGGTGACGTAACAGTGTATTGTGGAACTACCATGGGGGAAGGTTGTAAATTTTGTAAATTTAATATTTTATGTTCATGATGGTTAAGCTTACATATAAAGGGGGTTAAAACATCATCCAAACGAATAATGTCATTTAAGTATAAATTATTAAGTTTAGAGTTACAAAAGATATTTTACTTGTGATTCCCCAACTTTTCGGGCGGTCACGGCCTCACCAAACCCTGACCGTGGAATTGGTTTAGCTTTAACAGCTATGGTTGGGGCACATTACGATTACGCGCTGACCATACTGGCCATAGCTGTTATCGTTGTCAAGGTGTATTTTGAAATTGATGGGGGGTGAAATTAAGGGGAATCACCAAACTAGGGAACAGCGGCTACCACTCTGTCCGCATGGGGGCTTCAACGCGAGGTGGTAGACCCGCATTAAGGGTGCATAACTATAGAACAAAGATATGTTGATATCTGAACTTTTCAAATGTAACGCAGAAGCAAGGACACGGAGATGTCAAATTCCTCCAAAATTTCAGTCCTTGTGGATGCAACTGGACGCCACAGTCCAGGGGGGTCATAGTGTGTGTGGCAGGGAGGTTATCCAGGGGGGTAACGAATTAGAAATTTGCTGTATTTTAATAATGATGATTCGCTACTAAATAATTTTGTTTTGATTTGCAAAATAGATGCACTAGATACTTCCTATATTGTGTTTATTATATCTTATTGTGTTAATTGCATGTAGTATGTTAGGAATTAAGGATGATAAAAATATAATAATATGTATTCAATGTGTTTTTAGATTTTAAAATCAAATGAAATAAAGTTGTGATAGTTAAAATTTTCAATGGGTTGCAAAAGATAGAAGTGGGTGATAGTAATTGTTTGAGTAAAACGTTTGAGTTAGTCAAGTTGAAAAATATTGGGGTATTAAAGAGAATGAGAGATGAAATACAGACGTTTAATGAAGAAATTTGTGTTAGTGGTTGAAATCACAATCAGAATGATCAATATTGCACACCACTATATAAAAATTATTCCGATTAGCACTTTCAAGCTTCACAGCTCATCGTCAGATCAGGAATAGACCGAAAATATGTCATACCCAACCCTTCACCCCCCACCATGCTCACCCACGACAAACTAAACTCTATTCCTGATCTGACGATGAGCTGTGAAGCTTGAAAGCGCTAATCGGAATAATTTTTATATAGTGGTGTGCAATATTGATCATTCTGATTGAAGATGAAATACAAGTAATAGAGAATTTGAGTATAAGAGGAGACACAGTAGTAATGGAGAATTTATGTAGAGTTTTGAGTGATATATTGTTGTTTATAATTGATGATGTTATTTTGTTGAAGTTGAAGTGAGGTAATGAGATTGAGGTTTTTTGGGGATGGCAATTTTGTAGTAGGGGGTAGTGTAATGTGGGAGTCCGCAACATAATGATAAGTTGGGATGGGATAGGTATCGATTTAGGGGGGAAGGGGTTGCCTTAGGTAGAATCCAGGAACCAAATAAGGGAATTGAGCTTTTTGGGGGGGGGGAACACGTATCCTATGTACAAAGGGTTAGAGATTTTTTTTTTTTTAAATATATAGAGAGAAGGTGGCGAATTGAGTTAAAGTAGTAAGTAGTTAGAGGTAGAGAAGGGTTAGTAGATTTTTGATAGTGGGGTGTCATACTAGTTTTAAGATTTTGTAAGGGAGCGTTAGAGTAATAAAAGGGGTAAGATTATGAGTAAATGCCAAGTTGATAAAGTGAATTATAATGAATAACGTAGAATCACCCAAATTAATGAGAGGGAATAATAAATGAAATGATTGAAAAAAAAAAAATTTTTTTTGAGAAACGAATTAATAAAAGTTAAATTGAGATTAAAGATAATTTTATGATTTTATATGCAAATTTAATGATGTAAAGTGTGTAAATTTTAAGATAAAATTGATAATAATAACAATGTGAATTATGAATGTACTATGTTTTCTTATGTTATGTTATGTTGTTAGGTATTCTGATATATATGTTAGAAATAAGCAAAAAACAAAACCAGTGCTTCTTAGCGCAAACCAGCACCGCTAGGGGGAAACAGATCAGTTGGGGATATGGTGTTGTACAAGGCCACTAGTTGATATTTTGATTTGTTGTTTCAGTGTTTGGTGATGCTGTGGCGGCGGACCTGAGCTGGCCAGCGCGTCAGAGCAGGGGCGTTAAGTATCTGTCTGACACTATGGTGTTGGGATCTCGAGAGAGAAGTCCAGTATTGTCATTCAGGTGCGGTCACAGTCACCGGACCAAGGGTGAGTTGATTATATTTTTTGTAAACCATACAGGGGGTTGTGGCGACATATCCTGGCTGATCCCTTTAGCAGGTATGAATGTGTCAATGAGATTTTTTATGCTTCGGCATAAAATATCTCATTGAGGGGGTATTGTAACGGGCCTATTTTTGGGGTAATAAAGCAGTTTGTATTTTTTTCATAAAACAATGACATTTTTTTACAATGATTGGGACAAAACGTATAAACGAAAGGTAAATTCAGTGGTTGCAACGATAGCGACAATGGCAGCACTGCTTGGGACATTAAATACAAAATTATTGAAACGAACAGAATTAATAAGCTGGAATTGTGCAAAGGTCAACCCATGACACACAAAACCGAGTAAACAAATTATGTAACGAACATCAGACCATATTACGTCAGAGACGATCCCCGTTGTGGAATGCCGTTATGTAACAAAACAGTCTGCTGGCGTAGGAATACAAACTTTAAAACAATAAGACTTGGTCATACAACCACGGCGACAACATAAAATAGCGCCGGTGGCCTATTCCCAGTCGGACAATAACATCTGAACACATCGGACGCAAACAACTGTCGCGTCCGCCCGGCTCGCCGGTTTTAGGCGAAGTTTTGTGTGTTCGCCGGCTGTGCGTGATTTTCGCGCCCGCAACATAAAAAATGTAAAATTTTTTTGATATTTGGTCATCTAAAACAGTATTTTTGAAACCGAGTAGATACAGTGAGAAAATAATAAGTAAATCATCATATAACAGTTCGGCAATAAATCAGTGCGTGTATACGAGAAGACATTGTAGGAGGGTACCTTCAGCGTAATAACAGGAAAGTAAACTAACAAATTTTATTATTTTCATACAGTACAAGAACAGAGGGGAAAATTAATTTGAAATATGAGCTCTAATGGGAATATAACTTGTCTAATGTGAAAGCGTGTGAGTGTATGAGTGAGTTTGATTTACGTAATTACAAAGACACTGGTTTACGTTAAGAGAAGTTAGTTTAGTATTATTTCTTTACAGCATTTGTTTTAGTGTTCAACAGTTTAATTATCAATAATATCTTGAAAGTTGTGGTCAGAATAAAGCATGTACACTGTCAATGTTAAAATAGTAAAAGTGTAAAAGATGGGAGGAGTAATTTCGTCATTGTCGTTAATATGCAACAGCAAAACTAAATCATGAATAAACACAAGTTTGTTTGAATATAGTAGATCGAAGTAGTCATTTCAAACAACCAATTCTGATCTCCTATGTTCGCCGAAAAGGACCCGAAAAATGGTAAGTACATATATTTCATACGTAGTTGGTAACAAGATGGCACCCGACAAAATTAGACAGTAAAAACTGAATAAATTTAAAGTCAATAATATTTGATTTATTTTATTAATATCAATAAAATAAAACATAACAATGGCTTCTGAACAGGGACAATTTTATATAAAGAAATTTATATAAAATACGGCCTACGGGGAGAACAGAATGGTTGTTTGAGGTAACTGAAAAATGTGTAAACATAAGTAGCAAGGTTATAATATGATTGATAGATGTGTATTATAAATAAGTAAGAATTAAATAAAAATGATGAATACTAATGAAAATATTTACAATGAAGTCAGTTTCACTGATAGTCAAACTGAAAGTCAAATAAATAGCAATTTAAGTGAAACAGAATCAAGAATTATGGATGAAGGAATTCATTCAACGCCAATTCAGAATAAAAACTCAGATAACAATAATATGATGAAATATTTATGTAGCATGGTATGCAGTATGAAAGAGAGTTCAGACAAGCAACAGGCGATGTTAGAGTTAAAATTTAACGAAATAAAGAGTGATTCAAATATTAAATATAATGAAATAAATGCTAGACTTGATGAGAAATTCGAGGTTCAAAAGAACAGTTTTGATGAGTTAACAAACCAAATTAAAGAAATGAATAAATGTTGTAAAAATACCCATAAACAATAAAAAATAGTTTGTGTAAATTAGAACAGAGTGTGGAGAGAATGGAAGTAGTTGTGATGAATCCAGAGAAAAATGAAACAAATGAAAATTGTAATGATAAGTGTGAAAATATGATATTGGAGAAAGAATTAATAAATAATAGTAATGTTGTTGAAAATAATGAGAATAATAGTGTAATTGAAAATGTCATATCAGAGAGTACTGATGAGTTTGTGGAGTGTGATTATGAGATGTTAAGGTGTGTTGGTGAAGTAGAAAGAGAGTGGAAAAATAATATAGTAGTTGAATGTGGGCAGAGGGTATATTTTCCCATTAATTTTCCTGAACCAAGGTGTTCACAAATGTTGTTTTTGAAGGGCGAGAGACCCGTATTAGTAGATGAATTGAAGTGTATATTGATGTTGTATAATGTTGTACCCTCTGTCTGTAATAATTGTGAGAGTGTGATGTGGTGTTATGAAGAGAGAGATTTGTGTATTGAGAGAGAGATAGAATTGTATAAGTTAAAAAGAAATTATGATGAATTGAGAAAAATATTAGAAGGGGTGAAGATGAACCATATAAAGGACTTACCTGTTGAGAGAGAGAGATAGAGAATTATTTTGATAATATTTTTATAAACGATAATGACTTACCTGACGTAATAGAGGAATATAAAAATGATACAACAACTTACCTGACATTGACCAATAATACTGATGGAGACTGGACAATAACACCTTATGTTGACAAGGTTTATGAAATATTAATAGGGAATAACCCTATAAATTATAATGGCATAATGAATGAAATAAAGGTAATGGATTATAATAAAAATAATAATAATAATAATAAACGGTATGTGGATAACAATGATGCATGTTACAAATATATTATATATATATATATATATATGATGATGCAGGCTGAACTAAAAAATCAGTGAGTGGACATTGTTAAATATTGTAAATTTTGGTAACGACCTTGCAGATTTGGACATATGAAGTGTGAAACAATTGAACAGTTATTGACGAATACTTTGTAAATAATGTAGTGAATTCATTTGTGTGTATTATGAAATGTTCAGTAAATAATATGTATATGTAGTAGAAAAATGTTGTGATAATAATAATAATATTATTAATATTTTGCAGTCTAAATAAATAATAAAATAATTATGAAGACAATAATTAATAACTTGTAAAATTTTGATAGTAATTGAAACATGTTTAGTATTTATATTTAGTATTAAAACTAAATTGAAGTAAATAATTTGAGGTGTTTAAATATTGTGATTGAATATTATATGTTTGAATTTTATAATAAATTTAAAGTGTTTGATGAGATTTCAATTTAATAATAATTAATAAATAAATAAATGCTAAATGGTTTAGTTTGGGGAATAACATAATTGCTAGGATAAATAGATTAATAAGAAATTTGGAAATTTTGAAAATCTAATTGCAGCAAAGGATAAATAAGGAAATGATATATAAAAGAGTTAATGAAAAATTTTAAATAAGAATGTTTATAAGTTTTTATATATAAATTATTTAAAAGAGAATTGTTTGTTTAATGTATGCTAATAATCCAGGTTAATTTCTCTTTGTTTATTATGTTATGTTAAGATGTGTGTGGATAATTTTGGTGGGTAGATTGGTGCACAAAGAGGTGACGTAACAGTGTAGTGTGGAACTACCATGGGGGAAGGTTGTAAATTTTGTAAATTTAATATTTTATGTTCATGATGGTTAAGCTTACATATAAAGGGGGTTAAAACATCATCCAAACGAATAATGTCATTTAAGTATAAATTATTAAGTTTAGAGTTACAAAAGATATTTTACTTGTGATTCCCCAACTTTTCGGGCGGTCACGGCCTCACCAAACCCTGACCGTGAAATTGGTTTAGCTTTAACAGCTATGGTTGGGGCACATTACGATTACGCGCTGACCATACTGGCCATAGCTGTTATCGTTGTCAAGGTGTATTTTGAAATTGATGGGGGGTGAAATGAAGGGGAATCACCAAACTAGGGAACAGCGGCTACCACTCTGTCCGCATGGGGGCAGCAACGCCAGGTGGTAGACCCGCATTAAGGGTGCATAACTATAGAACAAAGATATGTTGATATCTGAACTTTTCAAATGTAACGCAGAAGCAAGGACACGGAGATGTCAAATTCCTCCAAAATTTCAGTCCTTGTGGACGCAACTGGACGCCACAGTCCAGGGGGGGTCATAGTGTGTGTGGCAGGGAGGTTATCCAGGGGGGTAATGAATTAGAAATTTGCTGTATTTTAATAATGATGATTCACTACTAAATAATTTTGTTTTGATTTGCAAAATAGATGCACTAGATACTTCCTATATTGTGTTTATTATATCTTATTGTGTTAATTGCATGTAGTATGTTAGGAATTAAGGATGATAAAAATATAATAATATGTATTCAATGCGTTTTTAGATTTTAAAATAAAATGAAATAAAGTTGTGATAGTTAAAATTTTCAATGGGTTGCAAAAGATAGAAGTGGGTGATAGTAATTGTTTGAGTAAAACGTTTGAGTTAGTCAAGTTGAAAAATATTGGGGTATTAAAGAGAATGAGAGATGAAATACAGACGTTTAATGAAGAAATTTGTGTTAGTGGTTGAAATCACAATCAGAATGATCAATATTGCACACCACTATATAAAAATTATTCCGATTAGCGCTTTCAAGCTTCACAGCTCATCGTCAGATCAGGAATAGACCGAAAATATGTCATACCCAACCCTTCACCCCCCACCCTGCTCACCCACAACAAACTAAACTCTATTCCTGATCTGACGATGAGCTGTGAAGTTTGAAAGCGCTAATCGGAATAATTTTTATATAGTGGTGTGCAATATTGATCATTCTGATTGAAGATGAAATACAAGTAATAGAGAATTTGAGTATAAGAGGAGACACAGTAGTAATGGAGAATTTATGTAGAGTTTTGAGTGATATATTGTTGTTTATAATTGATGATGTTATTTTGTTGAAGTTGAAGTGAGGTAATGAGATTGAGGTTTTTTGGGGATGAAAATTTTGTAGTAGGGGGTAGTGTAATGTGGGAGTCCGCAACATAATGATAAGTTGGGACGGGATAGGTATCGATTTAGGGGGGAAGGGGTTGCCTTAGGTAGAATCCAGGAACCAAATAAGGGAATTGAGCTTTTGGGGGGGGAACACGTATCCTATGTACAAAGGGTTAGAGAGTATTTTTTTTTTATATATAGAGAGAAGGTGGCGAATTGAGTTAAAGTAGTAAGTAGTTAGAGGTAGAGAAGGGTTAGTAGATTTTTGATAGTGGGGTGTCATACTAGTTTTAAGATTTTGTAAGGGAGCGTTAGAGTAATAAAAGGGGTAAGATTATGAGTAAATGCCAAGTTGATAAAGTGAATTATAATGAATAACATAGAATCACCCAAATTAATGAGAGGGAATAATAAATGAAATGATTGAAAAAAAAAAAAAAATTTTTTTTTGAGAAACGAATTAATAAAAGTTAAATTGAGATTAAAGATAATTTTATGATTTTATATGCAAATTTAATGATGTAAAGTGTGTAAATTTTAAGATAAAATTGATAATAATAACAATGTGAATTATGAATGTACTATGTTTTCTTATGTTATGTTATGTTGTTAGGTATTCTGATATATATGTTAGAAATAAGCAAAAAACAAAACCAGTGCTTCTTAGCGCAAACCAGCACCGCTAGGGGGAACAGATCAGTTGGGGATATGGTGTTGTACAAGGCCACTAGTTGATATTTTGATTTGTTGTTTCAGTGTTTGGTGATGCTGTGGCGGCGGACCTGAGCTGGCCAGCGCGTCAGAGCAGGGGCGTTAAGTATCTGTCTGACTCTATGGTGTTGGGATCTCGAGAGAGAAGTCCAGTATTGTCATTCAGGTGCGGTCACAGTCACCGGACCAAGGGTGAGTTGATTATATTTTTTGTAAACCATACAGGGGGTTGTGGCGACATATCCTGGCTGATCCCTTTAGCAGGTATGAATGTGTCAATGAGATTTTTTATGCTTCGGCATAAAATATCTCATTGAGGGGGTATTGTAACGGGCCTATTTTTGGGGTAATAAAGCAGTTTGTATTTTTTTCATAAAACAATTTTTTTTTTTTTACAATGATTGGGACAAAACGTATAAACGAAAGGTAAATTCAGTGGTTGCAACGATAGCGACAATGGCATCACTGCTTGGGACATTAAATACAAAATTATTGAAACGAACAGAATTAATAAGCTGGAATTGTGCCAAGGTCAACCCATGACACACAAAACCAAGTAAACAAATTATGTAACGAACATCAGACCATATTACGTCAGAGACGATCCCCGTTGTGGAATGCCGTTATGTAACAAAACAGTCTGCTGGCGTAGGAATACAAACTTTAAAACAATAAGACTTGGTCATACAACCACGGCGACAACATAAAATAGCGCCGGTGGCCTATTCCCAGTCGGACAATAACATCTGAACACATCGGACGCAAACAACTGTCGCGTCCGCCCGGCTCGCCGGTTTTAGGCGAAGTTGTGTGTGTGTTCGCCGGCTGTGCGTGATTTTCGCGCCCGCAACATAAAAAATGTAAAAAATTTTTGATATTTGGTCATCTAAAACAGTATTTTTGAAACCGAGTAGATACAGTGAGAAAATAATAAGTAAATCATCATATAACAGTTCGGCAATAAATCAGTGCGTGTATACGAGAAGACATTGTAGGAGGGTACCTTCAGCGTAATAACAGGAAAGTAAACTAACAAATTTTATTATTTTCATACAGTACAAGAACAGAGGGGAAAATTAATTTGAAATATGAGCTCTAATGGGAATATAACTTGTCTAATGTGAAAGCGTGTGAGTGTGTATGAGTGAGTTTGATTTACGTAATTACAAAAACACTGGTTTACGTTAAGAGAAGTTAGTTTAGTATTATTTCTTTACAGCGTTTGTTTTAGTGTTCAACAGTTTAATTATCAATAATATCTTGAAAGTTGTGGTCAGAATAAAGCATGTACACTGTCAATGTTAAAATAGTAAAAGTGTAAAAGATGGGAGGAGTAATTTCGTCATTGTCGTTAATATGCAACAGCAAAACTAAATCATGAATAAACACAAGTTTGTTTGAATATAGTAGATCGAAGTAGTCATTTCAAACAACCAATTCTGATCTCCTATGTTCGCCGAAAAGGACCCGAAAAATGGTAAGTACATATATTTCATACGTAGTTGGTAACAAGATGGCACCCGACAAAATTAGACAGTAAAAACTGAATAAATTTAAAGTCAATAATATTTGATTTATTTTATTAATATCAATAAAATAAAACATAACAATGGCTTCTGAACAGGGACAATTTTATATAAAGAAATTTATATAAAATACGGCCTACGGGGAGAACAGAATGGTTGTTTGAGGTAACTGAAAAATGTGTAAACATAAGTAGCAAGGTTATAATATGATTGATAGATGTGTATTATAAATAAGTAAGAATTAAATAAAAATGATGAATACTAATGAAAATATTTACAATGAAGTCAGTTTCACTGATAGTCAAACTGAAAGTCAAATAAATAGCAATTTAAGTGAAACAGAATCAAGAATTATGGATGAAGGAATTCATTCAACGCCAATTCAGAATAAAAACTCAGATAACAATAATATGATGAAATATTTATGTAGCATGGTATGCAGTATGAAAGAGAGTTCAGACAAGCAACAGGCGATGTTAGAGTTAAAATTTTACGAAATAAAGAGTGATTCAAATATTAAATATAATGAAATAAATGCTAGACTTGATGAGAAATTCGAGGTTCAAAAGAACAGTTTTGATGAGTTAACAAACCAAATTAAAGAAATGAATAAATGTTGTAAAAATACCCATAAACAATAAAAAAAAATTGTTTGTGTAAATTAGAACAGAGTGTGGAGAGAATGGAAGTAGTTGTGATGAATTCTTGGATTTCGTTGTCCATGACGTGTCCGTTACTTAATTAAATATCACTATAATATTGACGACTCGGAACACAAAGTTTTTTATATGTAAAAACGTAAAGTTTTACCTTACAGCCTAAACCGGCTTTCTACTATAATATTGACGACTCGGAACACAAAGTTTTTTATAAGTAAAAACGTAAAGTTTTACCTTACAGCCTAAACCGGCTTTCTATGTGAAGGATGAAGCCTTCTATAGGTGAAAGCCGGTTTAGGCTGTAAGGTAAAACTTTACGTTTTTACTTATAAAAAACTTTGTGTTCCGAGTCGTCAATATTATAGTGATATTTAGTTGTGATGAATCCAGAGAAAAATGAAACAAATGAAAATTGTAATGATAAGTGTGAAAATATGATATTGGAGAAAGAATTAATAAATAATAGTAATGTTGTTGAAAATAATGAGAATAATAGTGTAATTGAAAATGTCATATCAGAGAGTACTGATGAGTTTGTGGAGTGTGATTATGAGATGTTAAGGTGTGTTGGTGAAGTAGAAAGAGAGTGGAAAAATAATATAGTAGTTGAATGTGGGCAGAGGGTAAATTTTCCCATTAATTTTCCTGAACCAAGGTGTTCACAAATGTTGTTTTTGAAGGGCGAGAGACCCGTATTAGTAGATGAATTGAAGTGTATATTGATGTTGTATAATGTTGTACCCTCTGTCTGTAATAATTGTGAGAGTGTGATGTGGTGTTATGAAGAGAGAGATTTGTGTATTGAGAGAGAGATAGAATTGTATAAGTTAAAAAGAAATTATGATGAATTGAGAAAAATATTAGAAGGGGTGAAGATGAACCATATAAAGGACTTACCTGTTGAGAGAGAGAGATAGAGAATTATTTTGATAATATTTTTATAAACGATAATGACTTACCTGACGTAATAGAGGAATATAAAAATGATACAACAACTTACCTGACATTGACCAATAATACTGATGGAGACTGGACAATAACACCTTATGTTGACAAGGTTTATGAAATATTAATAGGGAATAACCCTATAAATTATAATGGCATAATGAATGAAATAAAGGTAATGGATTATAATAAAAATAATAATAATAATAATAAACGGTATGTGGATAACAATGATGCATGTTACAAATATATTATATATATATATATATATATGATGATGCAGGCTGAACTAAAAAATCAGTGAGTGGACATTGTTAAATATTGTAAATTTTGGTAACGACCTTGCAGATTTGGACATATGAAGTGTGAAACAATTGAACAGTTATTGACGAATACTTTGTAAATAATGTAGTGAATTCATTTGTGTGTATTATGAAATGTTCGGTAAATAATATGTATATGTAGTAGAAAAATGTTGTGATAATAATAATAATATTATTAATATTTTGCAGTCTAAATAAATAATAAAATAATTATGAAGACAATAATTAATAACTTGTAAAATTTTGATAGTAATTGAAACATGTTTAGTATTTATATTTAGTATTAAAACTAAATTGAAGTAAATAATTTGAGGTGTTTAAATATTGTGATTGAATATTATATGTTTGAATTTTATAATAAATTTAAAGTGTTTGATGAGATTTCAATTTAATAATAATTAATAAATAAATAAATGCTAAATGGTTTAGTTTGGGGAATAACATAATTGCTAGGATAAATAGATTAATAAGAAATTTGGAAATTTTGAAAATCTAATTGCAGCAAAGGATAAATAAGGAAATGATGATATATAAAAGAGTTAATGAAAAATTTTAAATAAGAATGTTTATAAGTTTTTATATATAAATTATTTAAAAGAGAATTGTTTGTTTAATGTATGCTAATAATCCAGGTTAATTTCTCTTTGTTTATTATGTTATGTTAAGATGTGTGTGGATAATTTTGGTGGGTAGATTGGTGCACAAAGAGGTGACGTAACAGTGTAGTGTGGAACTACCATGGGGGAAGGTTGTAAATTTTGTAAATTTAATATTTTATGTTCATGATGGTTAAGCTTACATATAAAGGGGGTTAAAACATCATCCAAACGAATAATGTCATTTAAGTATAAATTATTAAGTTTAGAGTTACAAAAGATATTTTACTTGTGATTCCCCAACTTTTCGGGCGGTCACGGCCTCACCAAACCCTGACCGTGAAATTGGTTTAGCTTTAACAGCTATGGTTGGGGCACATTACGATTACGCGCTGACCATACTGGCCATAGCTGTTATCGTTGTCAAGGTGTATTTTGAAATTGATGGGGGGTGAAATTAAGGGGAATCACCAAACTAGGGAACAGCGGCTACCACTCTGTCCGCATGGGGGCAGCAACGCCAGGTGGTAGACCCGCATTAAGGGTGCATAACTATAGAACAAAGATATGTTGATATCTGAACTTTTCAAATGTAACGCAGAAGCAAGGACACGGAGATGTCAAATTCCTCCAAAATTTCAGTCCTTGTGGACGCAACTGGACGCCACAATCCAGGGGGGGTCATAGTGTGTGTGGCAGGGAGGTTATCCAGGGGGGTAACGAATTAGAAATTTGCTGTATATTAATAATGATGATTCGCTACTAAATAATTTTGTTTTGATTTGCAAAATAGATGCACTAGATACTTCCTATATTGTGTTTATTATATCTTATTGTGTTAATTGCATGTAGTATGTTAGGAATTAAGGATGATAAAAATATAATAATATGTATTCAATGAGTTTTTAGATTTTAAAATAAAATGAAATAAAGTTGTGATAGTTAAAATTTTCAATGGGTTGCAAAAGATAGAAGTGGGTGATAGTAATTGTTTGAGTAAAACGTTTGAGTTAGTCAAGTTGAAAAATATTGGGGTATTAAAGAGAATGAGAGATGAAATACAGACGTTTAATGAAGAAATTTGTGTTAGTGGTTGAAATCACAATCAGAATGATCAATATTGCACACCACTATATAAAAATTATTCCGATTAGCGCTTTCAAGCTTCACAGCTCATCGTCAGATCAGGAATAGACCGAAAATATGTCATACCCAACCCTTCACCCCCCACCCTGCTCACCCACAACAAACTAAACTCTATTCCTGATCTGACGATGAGCTGTGAAGCTTGAAAGCGCTAATCGGAATAATTTTTATATAGTGGTGTGCAATATTGATCATTCTGATTGAAGATGAAATACAAGTAATAGAGAATTTGAGTATAAGAGGAGACACAGTAGTAATGGAGAATTTATGTAGAGTTTTGAGTGATATATTGTTGTTTATAATTGATGATGTTATTTTGTTGAAGTTGAAGTGAGGTAATGAGATTGAGGTTTTTTGGGGATGGCAATTTTGTAGTAGGGGGTAGTGTAATGTGGGAGTCCGCAACATAATGATAAGTTGGGACGGGATAGGTATCGATTTAGGGGGGAAGGGGTTGCCTTAGGTAGAATCCAGGAACCAAATAAGGGAATTGAGCTTTTGGGGGGGGGGGAACACGTATCCTATGTACAAAGGGTTAGAGAGTATTTTTTTTTATATATAGAGAGAAGGTGGCGAATTGAGTTAAAGTAGTAAGTAGTTAGAGGTAGAGAAGGGTTAGTAGATTTTTGATAGTGGGGTATCATACTAGTTTTAAGATTTTGTAAGGGAGCGTTAGAGTAATAAAAGGGGTAAGATTATGAGTAAATGCCAAGTTGATAAAGTGAATTATAATGAATAACATAGAATCACCCAAATTAATGAGAGGGAATAATAAATGAAATGATTGAAAAAAAAAAAAAATTTTTTTTTAGAAACGAATTAATAAAAGTTAAATTGAGATTAAAGATAATTTTATGATTTTATATGCAAATTTAATGATTTAAAGTGTGTAAATTTTAAGATAAAATTGATAATAATAACAATGTGAATTATGAATGTACTATGTTTTCTTATGTTATGTTATGTTGTTAGGTATTCTGATATATATGTTAGAAATAAGCAAAAAACAAAACCAGTGCTTCTTAGCGCAAACCAGCACCGCTAGGGGGAAACAGATCAGTTGGGGATATGGTGTTGTACAAGGCCACTAGTTGATATTTTGATTTGTTGTTTCAGTGTTTGGTGATGCTGTGGCGGCGGACCTGAGCTGGCCAGCGCGTCAGAGCAGGGGCGTTAAGTATCTGTCTGACTCTATGGTGTTGGGATCTCGAGAGAGAAGTCCAGTATTGTCATTCAGGTGCGGTCACAGTCACCGGACCAAGGGTGAGTTGATTATATTTTTTGTAAACCATACAGGGGGTTGTGGCGACATATCCTGGCTGATCCCTTTAGCAGGTATGAATGTGTCAATGAGATTTTTTATGCTTCGGCATAAAATATCTCATTGAGGGGGTATTGTAACGGGCCTATTTTTGGGGTAATAAAGCAGTTTGTATTTTTTTCATAAAACAATTTTTTTTTTTTTACAATGATTGGGACAAAACGTATAAACGAAAGGTAAATTCAGTGGTTGCAACGATAGCGACAATGGCATCACTGCTTGGGACATTAAATACAAAATTATTGAAACGAACAGAATTAATAAGCTGGAATTGTGCCAAGGTCAACCCATGACACACAAAACCAAGTAAACAAATTATGTAACGAACATCAGACCATATTACGTCAGAGACGATCCCCGTTGTGGAATGCCGTTATGTAACAAAACAGTCTGCTGGCGTAGGAATACAAACTTTAAAACAATAAGACTTGGTCATACAACCACGGCGACAACATAAAATAGCGCCGGTGGCCTATTCCCAGTCGGACAATAACATCTGAACACATCGGACGCAAACAACTGTCGCGTCCGCCCGGCTCGCCGGTTTTAGGCGAAGTTGTGTGTGTGTTCGCCGGCTGTGCGTGATTTTCGCGCCCGCAACATAAAAAATGTAAAAAATTTTTGATATTTGGTCATCTAAAACAGTATTTTTGAAACCGAGTAGATACAGTGAGAAAATAATAAGTAAATCATCATATAACAGTTCGGCAATAAATCAGTGCGTGTATACGAGAAGACATTGTAGGAGGGTACCTTCAGCGTAATAACAGGAAAGTAAACTAACAAATTTTATTATTTTCATACAGTACAAGAACAGAGGGGAAAATTAATTTGAAATATGAGCTCTAATGGGAATATAACTTGTCTAATGTGAAAGCGTGTGAGTGTGTATGAGTGAGTTTGATTTACGTAATTACAAAAACACTGGTTTACGTTAAGAGAAGTTAGTTTAGTATTATTTCTTTACAGCGTTTGTTTTAGTGTTCAACAGTTTAATTATCAATAATATCTTGAAAGTTGTGGTCAGAATAAAGCATGTACACTGTCAATGTTAAAATAGTAAAAGTGTAAAAGATGGGAGGAGTAATTTCGTCATTGTCGTTAATATGCAACAGCAAAACTAAATCATGAATAAACACAAGTTTGTTTGAATATAGTAGATCGAAGTAGTCATTTCAAACAACCAATTCTGATCTCCTATGTTCGCCGAAAAGGACCCGAAAAATGGTAAGTACATATATTTCATACGTAGTTGGTAACAAGATGGCACCCGACAAAATTAGACAGTAAAAACTGAATAAATTTAAAGTCAATAATATTTGATTTATTTTATTAATATCAATAAAATAAAACATAACAATGGCTTCTGAACAGGGACAATTTTATATAAAGAAATTTATATAAAATACGGCCTACGGGGAGAACAGAATGGTTGTTTGAGGTAACTGAAAAATGTGTAAACATAAGTAGCAAGGTTATAATATGATTGATAGATGTGTATTATAAATAAGTAAGAATTAAATAAAAATGATGAATACTAATGAAAATATTTACAATGAAGTCAGTTTCACTGATAGTCAAACTGAAAGTCAAATAAATAGCAATTTAAGTGAAACAGAATCAAGAATTATGGATGAAGGAATTCATTCAACGCCAATTCAGAATAAAAACTCAGATAACAATAATATGATGAAATATTTATGTAGCATGGTATGCAGTATGAAAGAGAGTTCAGACAAGCAACAGGCGATGTTAGAGTTAAAATTTTACGAAATAAAGAGTGATTCAAATATTAAATATAATGAAATAAATGCTAGACTTGATGAGAAATTCGAGGTTCAAAAGAACAGTTTTGATGAGTTAACAAACCAAATTAAAGAAATGAATAAATGTTGTAAAAATACCCATAAACAATAAAAAAAAATTGTTTGTGTAAATTAGAACAGAGTGTGGAGAGAATGGAAGTAGTTGTGATGAATTCTTGGATTTCGTTGTCCATGACGTGTCCGTTACTTAATTAAATATCACTATAATATTGACGACTCGGAACACAAAGTTTTTTATATGTAAAAACGTAAAGTTTTACCTTACAGCCTAAACCGGCTTTCTACTATAATATTGACGACTCGGAACACAAAGTTTTTTATAAGTAAAAACGTAAAGTTTTACCTTACAGCCTAAACCGGCTTTCTATGTGAAGGATGAAGCCTTCTATAGGTGAAAGCCGGTTTAGGCTGTAAGGTAAAACTTTACGTTTTTACTTATAAAAAACTTTGTGTTCCGAGTCGTCAATATTATAGTGATATTTAGTTGTGATGAATCCAGAGAAAAATGAAACAAATGAAAATTGTAATGATAAGTGTGAAAATATGATATTGGAGAAAGAATTAATAAATAATAGTAATGTTGTTGAAAATAATGAGAATAATAGTGTAATTGAAAATGTCATATCAGAGAGTACTGATGAGTTTGTGGAGTGTGATTATGAGATGTTAAGGTGTGTTGGTGAAGTAGAAAGAGAGTGGAAAAATAATATAGTAGTTGAATGTGGGCAGAGGGTAAATTTTCCCATTAATTTTCCTGAACCAAGGTGTTCACAAATGTTGTTTTTGAAGGGCGAGAGACCCGTATTAGTAGATGAATTGAAGTGTATATTGATGTTGTATAATGTTGTACCCTCTGTCTGTAATAATTGTGAGAGTGTGATGTGGTGTTATGAAGAGAGAGATTTGTGTATTGAGAGAGAGATAGAATTGTATAAGTTAAAAAGAAATTATGATGAATTGAGAAAAATATTAGAAGGGGTGAAGATGAACCATATAAAGGACTTACCTGTTGAGAGAGAGAGATAGAGAATTATTTTGATAATATTTTTATAAACGATAATGACTTACCTGACGTAATAGAGGAATATAAAAATGATACAACAACTTACCTGACATTGACCAATAATACTGATGGAGACTGGACAATAACACCTTATGTTGACAAGGTTTATGAAATATTAATAGGGAATAACCCTATAAATTATAATGGCATAATGAATGAAATAAAGGTAATGGATTATAATAAAAATAATAATAAACGGTATGTGGATAACAATGATGCATGTTACAAATATATTATATATATATATATATATATATGATGATGCAGGCTGAACTAAAAAATCAGTGAGTGGACATTGTTAAATATTGTAAATTTTGGTAACGACCTTGCAGATTTGGACATATGAAGTGTGAAACAATTGAACAGTTATTGACGAATACTTTGTAAATAATGTAGTGAATTCATTTGTGTGTATTATGAAATGTTCGGTAAATAATATGTATATGTAGTAGAAAAATGTTGTGATAATAATAATAATATTATTAATATTTTGCAGTCTAAATAAATAATAAAATAATTATGAAGACAATAATTAATAACTTGTAAAATTTTGATAGTAATTGAAACATGTTTAGTATTTATATTTAGTATTAAAACTAAATTGAAGTAAATAATTTGAGGTGTTTAAATATTGTGATTGAATATTATATGTTTGAATTTTATAATAAATTTAAAGTGTTTGATGAGATTTCAATTTAATAATAATTAATAAATAAATAAATGCTAAATGGTTTAGTTTGGGGAATAACATAATTGCTAGGATAAATAGATTAATAAGAAATTTGGAAATTTTGAAAATCTAATTGCAGCAAAGGATAAATAAGGAAATGATGATATATAAAAGAGTTAATGAAAAATTTTAAATAAGAATGTTTATAAGTTTTTATATATAAATTATTTAAAAGAGAATTGTTTGTTTAATGTATGCTAATAATCCAGGTTAATTTCTCTTTGTTTATTATGTTATGTTAAGATGTGTGTGGATAATTTTGGTGGGTAGATTGGTGCACAAAGAGGTGACGTAACAGTGTAGTGTGGAACTACCATGGGGGAAGGTTGTAAATTTTGTAAATTTAATATTTTATGTTCATGATGGTTAAGCTTACATATAAAGGGGGTTAAAACATCATCCAAACGAATAATGTCATTTAAGTATAAATTATTAAGTTTAGAGTTACAAAAGATATTTTACTTGTGATTCCCCAACTTTTCGGGCGGTCACGGCCTCACCAAACCCTGACCGTGAAATTGGTTTAGCTTTAACAGCTATGGTTGGGGCACATTACGATTACGCGCTGACCATACTGGCCATAGCTGTTATCGTTGTCAAGGTGTATTTTGAAATTGATGGGGGGTGAAATTAAGGGGAATCACCAAACTAGGGAACAGCGGCTACCACTCTGTCCGCATGGGGGCAGCAACGCCAGGTGGTAGACCCGCATTAAGGGTGCATAACTATAGAACAAAGATATGTTGATATCTGAACTTTTCAAATGTAACGCAGAAGCAAGGACACGGAGATGTCAAATTCCTCCAAAATTTCAGTCCTTGTGGACGCAACTGGACGCCACAATCCAGGGGGGGTCATAGTGTGTGTGGCAGGGAGGTTATCCAGGGGGGTAACGAATTAGAAATTTGCTGTATATTAATAATGATGATTCGCTACTAAATAATTTTGTTTTGATTTGCAAAATAGATGCACTAGATACTTCCTATATTGTGTTTATTATATCTTATTGTGTTAATTGCATGTAGTATGTTAGGAATTAAGGATGATAAAAATATAATAATATGTATTCAATGAGTTTTTAGATTTTAAAATAAAATGAAATAAAGTTGTGATAGTTAAAATTTTCAATGGGTTGCAAAAGATAGAAGTGGGTGATAGTAATTGTTTGAGTAAAACGTTTGAGTTAGTCAAGTTGAAAAATATTGGGGTATTAAAGAGAATGAGAGATGAAATACAGACGTTTAATGAAGAAATTTGTGTTAGTGGTTGAAATCACAATCAGAATGATCAATATTGCACACCACTATATAAAAATTATTCCGATTAGCGCTTTCAAGCTTCACAGCTCATCGTCAGATCAGGAATAGACCGAAAATATGTCATACCCAACCCTTCACCCCCCACCCTGCTCACCCACAACAAACTAAACTCTATTCCTGATCTGACGATGAGCTGTGAAGCTTGAAAGCGCTAATCGGAATAATTTTTATATAGTGGTGTGCAATATTGATCATTCTGATTGAAGATGAAATACAAGTAATAGAGAATTTGAGTATAAGAGGAGACACAGTAGTAATGGAGAATTTATGTAGAGTTTTGAGTGATATATTGTTGTTTATAATTGATGATGTTATTTTGTTGAAGTTGAAGTGAGGTAATGAGATTGAGGTTTTTTGGGGATGGCAATTTTGTAGTAGGGGGTAGTGTAATGTGGGAGTCCGCAACATAATGATAAGTTGGGACGGGATAGGTATCGATTTAGGGGGGAAGGGGTTGCCTTAGGTAGAATCCAGGAACCAAATAAGGGAATTGAGCTTTTGGGGGGGGGGAACACGTATCCTATGTACAAAGGGTTAGAGAGTATTTTTTTTTATATATAGAGAGAAGGTGGCGAATTGAGTTAAAGTAGTAAGTAGTTAGAGGTAGAGAAGGGTTAGTAGATTTTTGATAGTGGGGTATCATACTAGTTTTAAGATTTTGTAAGGGAGCGTTAGAGTAATAAAAGGGGTAAGATTATGAGTAAATGCCAAGTTGATAAAGTGAATTATAATGAATAACATAGAATCACCCAAATTAATGAGAGGGAATAATAAATGAAATGATTGAAAAAAAAAAAAAATTTTTTTTTAGAAACGAATTAATAAAAGTTAAATTGAGATTAAAGATAATTTTATGATTTTATATGCAAATTTAATGATTTAAAGTGTGTAAATTTTAAGATAAAATTGATAATAATAACAATGTGAATTATGAATGTACTATGTTTTCTTATGTTATGTTATGTTGTTAGGTATTCTGATATATATGTTAGAAATAAGCAAAAAACAAAACCAGTGCTTCTTAGCGCAAACCAGCACCGCTAGGGGGAAACAGATCAGTTGGGGATATGGTGTTGTACAAGGCCACTAGTTGATATTTTGATTTGTTGTTTCAGTGTTTGGTGATGCTGTGGCGGCGGACCTGAGCTGGCCAGCGCGTCAGAGCAGGGGCGTTAAGTATCTGTCTGACTCTATGGTGTTGGGATCTCGAGAGAGAAGTCCAGTATTGTCATTCAGGTGCGGTCACAGTCACCGGACCAAGGGTGAGTTGATTATATTTTTTGTAAACCATACAGGGGGTTGTGGCGACATATCCTGGCTGATCCCTTTAGCATGTATGAATGTGTCAATGAGATTTTTTATGCTTCGGCATAAAATATCTCATTGAGGGGGTATTGTAACGGGCCTATTTTTGGGGTAATAAAGCAGTTTGTATTTTTTTCATAAAACAATTTTTTTTTTTTTACAATGATTGGGACAAAAAGTATAAACGAAAGGTAAATTCAGTGGTTGCAACGATAGCGACAATGGCATCACTGCTTGGGACATTAAATACAAAATTATTGAAACGAACAGAATTAATAAGCTGGAATTGTGCCAAGGTCAACCCATGACACACAAAACCGAGTAAACAAATTATGTAACGAACATCAGACCATATTACGTCAGAGACGATCCCCGTTGTGGAATGCCGTTATGTAACAAAACAGTCTGCTGGCGTAGGAATACATACTTTAAAACAATAAGACTTGGTCATACAACCACGGCGACAACATAAAATAGCGCCGGTGGCCTATTCCCAGTCGGACAATAACATCTGAACACATCGGACGCAAACAACTGTCGCGTCCGCCCGGCTCGCCGGTTTTAGGCGAAGTTTTGTGTGTTCGCCGGCTGTGCGTAATTTTCGCGCCCGCAACATAAAAAATGTAAAAAATTTTTGATATTTGGTCATCTAAAACAGTATTTTTGAAACCGAGTAGATACAGTGAGAAAATAATAAGTAAATCATCATATAACAGTTCGGCAATAAATCAGTGCGTGTATACGAGAAGACATTGTAGGAGGGTACCTTCAGCGTAATAACAGGAAAGTAAACTAACAAATTTTATTATTTTCATACAGTACAAGAACAGAGGGGAAAATTAATTTGAAATATGAGCTCTAATGGGAATATAACTTGTCTAATGTGAAAGCGTGTGAGTGTGTATGAGTGAGTTTGATTTACGTAATTACAAAGACACTGGTTTACGTTAAGAGAAGTTAGTTTAGTATTATTTCTTTACAGCATTTGTTTTAGTGTTCAACAGTTTAATTATCAATAATATCTTGAAAGTTGTGGTCAGAATAAAGCATGTACACTGTCAATGTTAAAATAGTAAAAGTGTAAAAGATGGGAGGAGTAATTTCGTCATTGTCGTTAATATGCAACAGCAAAACTAAATCATGAATAAACACAAGTTTGTTTGAATATAGTAGATCGAAGTAGTCATTTCAAACAACCAATTCTGATCTCCTATGTTCGCCGAAAAGGACCCGAAAAATGGTAAGTACATATATTTCATACGTAGTTGGTAACAAGATGGCACCCGACAAAATTAGACAGTAAAAACTGAATAAATTTAAAGTCAATAATATTTGATTTATTTTATTAATATCAATAAAATAAAACATAACAATGGCTTCTGAACAGGGACAATTTTATATAAAGAAATTTATATAAAATACGGCCTACGGGGAGAACAGAATGGTTGTTTGAGGTAACTGAAAAATGTGTAAACATAAGTAGCAAGGTTATAATATGATTGATAGATGTGTATTATAAATAAGTAAGAATTAAATAAAAATGATGAATACTAATGAAAATATTTACAATGAAGTCAGTTTCACTGATAGTCAAACTGAAAGTCAAATAAATAGCAATTTAAGTGAAACAGAATCAAGAATTATGGATGAAGGAATTCATTCAACGCCAATTCAGAATAAAAACTCAGATAACAATAATATGATGAAATATTTATGTAGCATGGTATGCAGTATGAAAGAGAGTTCAGACAAGCAACAGGCGATGTTAGAGTTAAAATTTAACGAAATAAAGAGTGATTCAAATATTAAATATAATGAAATAAATGCTAGACTTGATGAGAAATTCGAGGTTCAAAAGAACAGTTTTGATGAGTTAACAAACCAAATTAAAGAAATGAATAAATGTTGTAAAAATACCCATAAACAATAAAAAATAGTTTGTGTAAATTAGAACAGAGTGTGGAGAGAATGGAAGTAGTTGTGATGAATCCAGAGAAAAATGAAACAAATGAAAATTGTAATGATAAGTGTGAAAATATGATATTGGAGAAAGAATTAATAAATAATAGTAATGTTGTTGAAAATAATGAGAATAATAGTGTAATTGAAAATGTCATATCAGAGAGTACTGATGAGTTTGTGGAGTGTGATTATGAGATGTTAAGGTGTGTTGGTGAAGTAGAAAGAGAGTGGAAAAATAATATAGTAGTTGAATGTGGGCAGAGGGTATATTTTCCCATTAATTTTCCTGAACCAAGGTGTTCACAAATGTTGTTTTTGAAGGGCGAGAGACCCGTATTAGTAGATGAATTGAAGTGTATATTGATGTTGTATAATGTTGTACCCTCTGTCTGTAATAATTGTGAGAGTGTGATGTGGTGTTATGAAGAGAGAGATTTGTGTATTGAGAGAGAGATAGAATTGTATAAGTTAAAAAGAAATTATGATGAATTGAGAAAAATATTAGAAGGGGTGAAGATGAACCATATAAAGGACTTACCTGTTGAGAGAGAGAGATAGAGAATTATTTTGATAATATTTTTATAAACGATAATGACTTACCTGACGTAATAGAGGAATATAAAAATGATACAACAACTTACCTGACATTGACCAATAATACTGATGGAGACTGGACAATAACACCTTATGTTGACAAGGTTTATGAAATATTAATAGGGAATAACCCTATAAATTATAATGGCATAATGAATGAAATAAAGGTAATGGATTATAATAAAAATAATAATAATAATAATAAACGGTATGTGGATAACAATGATGCATGTTACAAATATATTATATATATATATATATATATATATATATATGATGATGCAGGCTGAACTAAAAAATCAGTGAGTGGACATTGTTAAATATTGTAAATTTTGGTAACGACCTTGCAGATTTGGACATATGAAGTGTGAAACAATTGAACAGTTATTGACGAATACTTTGTAAATAATGTAGTGAATTCATTTGTGTGTATTATGAAATGTTCGGTAAATAATATGTATATGTAGTAGAAAAATGTTGTGATAATAATAATAATATTATTAATATTTTGCAGTCTAAATAAATAATAAAATAATTATGAAGACAATAATTAATAACTTGTAAAATTTTGATAGTAATTGAAACATGTTTAGTATTTATATTTAGTATTAAAACTAAATTGAAGTAAATAATTTGAGGTGTTTAAATATTGTGATTGAATATTATATGTTTGAATTTTATAATAAATTTAAAGTGTTTGATGAGATTTCAATTTAATAATAATTAATAAATAAATAAATGCTAAATGGTTTAGTTTGGGGAATAACATAATTGCTAGGATAAATAGATTAATAAGAAATTTGGAAATTTTGAAAATCTAATTGCAGCAAAGGATAAATAAGGAAATGATGATATATAAAAGAGTTAATGAAAAATTTTAAATAAGAATGTTTATAAGTTTTTATATATAAATTATTTAAAAGAGAATTGTTTGTTTAATGTATGCTAATAATCCAGGTTAATTTCTCTTTGTTTATTATGTTATGTTAAGATGTGTGTGGATAATTTTGGTGGGTAGATTGGTGCACAAAGAGGTGACGTAACAGTGTATTGTGGAACTACCATGGGGGAAGGTTGTAAATTTTGTAAATTTAATATTTTATGTTCATGATGGTTAAGCTTACATATAAAGGGGGTTAAAACATCATCCAAACGAATAATGTCATTTAAGTATAAATTATTAAGTTTAGAGTTACAAAAGATATTTTACTTGTGATTCCCCAACTTTTCGGGCGGTCACGGCCTCACCAAACCCTGACCGTGGAATTGGTTTAGCTTTAACAGCTATGGTTGGGGCACATTACGATTACGCGCTGACCATACTGGCCATAGCTGTTATCATTGTCAAGGTGTATTTTGAAATTGATGGGGGGTTAAATTAAGGGGAATCACCAAACTAGGGAACAGCGGCTACCACTCTGTCCGCATGGGGGCTTCAACGCGAGGTGGTAGACCCGCATTAAGGGTGCATAACTATAGAACAAAGATATGTTGATATCTGAACTTTTCAAATGTAACGCAGAAGCAAGGACACGGAGATGTCAAATTCCTCCAAAATTTCAGTCCTTGTGGATGCAACTGGACGCCACAGTCCAGGGGGGTCATAGTGTGTGTGGCAGGGAGGTTATCCAGGGGGGTAACGAATTAGAAATTTGCTGTATTTTAATAATGATGATTCGCTACTAAATAATTTTGTTTTGATTTGCAAAATAGATGCACTAGATACTTCCTATATTGTGTTTATTATATCTTATTGTGTTAATTGCATGTAGTATGTTAGGAATTAAGGATGATAAAAATATAATAATATGTATTCAATGTGTTTTTAGATTTTAAAATCAAATGAAATAAAGTTGTGATAGTTAAAATTTTCAATGGGTTGCAAAAGATAGAAGTGGGTGATAGTAATTGTTTGAGTAAAACGTTTGAGTTAGTCAAGTTGAAAAATATTGGGGTATTAAAGAGAATGAGAGATGAAATACAGACGTTTAATGAAGAAATTTGTGTTAGTGGTTGAAATCACAATCAGAATGATCAATATTGCACACCACTATATAAAAATTATTCCGATTAGCACTTTCAAGCTTCACAGCTCATCGTCAGATCAGGAATAGACCGAAAATATGTCATACCCAACCCTTCACCCCCCACCATGCTCACCCACGACAAACTAAACTCTATTCCTGATCTGACGATGAGCTGTGAAGCTTGAAAGCGCTAATCGGAATAATTTTTATATAGTGGTGTGCAATATTGATCATTCTGATTGAAGATGAAATACAAGTAATAGAGAATTTGAGTATAAGAGGAGACACAGTAGTAATGGAGAATTTATGTAGAGTTTTGAGTGATATATTGTTGTTTATAATTGATGATGTTATTTTGTTGAAGTTGAAGTGAGGTAATGAGATTGAGGTTTTTTGGGGATGGCAATTTTGTAGTAGGGGGTAGTGTAATGTGGGAGTCCGCAACATAATGATAAGTTGGGATGGGATAGGTATCGATTTAGGGGGGAAGGGGTTGCCTTAGGTAGAATCCAGGAACCAAATAAGGGAATTGAGCTTTTTGGGGGGGGGGAACACGTATCCTATGTACAAAGGGTTAGAGATTTTTTTTTTTTTAAATATATAGAGAGAAGGTGGCGAATTGAGTTAAAGTAGTAAG
Source organism: Magicicada septendecula (assembly GCA_034769895.1). Lineage (NCBI taxonomy): Eukaryota > Metazoa > Arthropoda > Insecta > Hemiptera > Cicadidae > Magicicada > Magicicada septendecula. The sequence goes on from CM068370.1 coordinate 179,456,504, forward strand.
TAGTTAGAGGTAGAGAAGGGTTAGTAGATTTTTGATAGTGGGGTGTCATACTAGTTTTAAGATTTTGTAAGGGAGCGTTAGAGTAATAAAAGGGGTAAGATTATGAGTAAATGCCAAGTTGATAAAGTGAATTATAATGAATAACGTAGAATCACCCAAATTAATGAGAGGGAATAATAAATGAAATGATTGAAAAAAAAAAATTTTTTTTGAGAAACGAATTAATAAAAGTTAAATTGAGATTAAAGATAATTTTATGATTTTATATGCAAATTTAATGATGTAAAGTGTGTAAATTTTAAGATAAAATTGATAATAATAACAATGTGAATTATGAATGTACTATGTTTTCTTATGTTATGTTATGTTGTTAGGTATTCTGATATATATGTTAGAAATAAGCAAAAAACAAAACCAGTGCTTCTTAGCGCAAACCAGCACCGCTAGGGGGAAACAGATCAGTTGGGGATATGGTGTTGTACAAGGCCACTAGTTGATATTTTGATTTGTTGTTTCAGTGTTTGGTGATGCTGTGGCGGCGGACCTGAGCTGGCCAGCGCGTCAGAGCAGGGGCGTTAAGTATCTGTCTGACACTATGGTGTTGGGATCTCGAGAGAGAAGTCCAGTATTGTCATTCAGGTGCGGTCACAGTCACCGGACCAAGGGTGAGTTGATTATATTTTTTGTAAACCATACAGGGGGTTGTGGCGACATATCCTGGCTGATCCCTTTAGCAGGTATGAATGTGTCAATGAGATTTTTTATGCTTCGGCATAAAATATCTCATTGAGGGGGTATTGTAACGGGCCTATTTTTGGGGTAATAAAGCAGTTTGTATTTTTTTCATAAAACAATGACATTTTTTTACAATGATTGGGACAAAACGTATAAACGAAAGGTAAATTCAGTGGTTGCAACGATAGCGACAATGGCAGCACTGCTTGGGACATTAAATACAAAATTATTGAAACGAACAGAATTAATAAGCTGGAATTGTGCAAAGGTCAACCCATGACACACAAAACCGAGTAAACAAATTATGTAACGAACATCAGACCATATTACGTCAGAGACGATCCCCGTTGTGGAATGCCGTTATGTAACAAAACAGTCTGCTGGCGTAGGAATACAAACTTTAAAACAATAAGACTTGGTCATACAACCACGGCGACAACATAAAATAGCGCCGGTGGCCTATTCCCAGTCGGACAATAACATCTGAACACATCGGACGCAAACAACTGTCGCGTCCGCCCGGCTCGCCGGTTTTAGGCGAAGTTTTGTGTGTTCGCCGGCTGTGCGTGATTTTCGCGCCCGCAACATAAAAAATGTAAAATTTTTTTGATATTTGGTCATCTAAAACAGTATTTTTGAAACCGAGTAGATACAGTGAGAAAATAATAAGTAAATCATCATATAACAGTTCGGCAATAAATCAGTGCGTGTATACGAGAAGACATTGTAGGAGGGTACCTTCAGCGTAATAACAGGAAAGTAAACTAACAAATTTTATTATTTTCATACAGTACAAGAACAGAGGGGAAAATTAATTTGAAATATGAGCTCTAATGGGAATATAACTTGTCTAATGTGAAAGCGTGTGAGTGTGTATGAGTGAGTTTGATTTACGTAATTACAAAGACACTGGTTTACGTTAAGAGAAGTTAGTTTAGTATTATTTCTTTACAGCATTTGTTTTAGTGTTCAACAGTTTAATTATCAATAATATCTTGAAAGTTGTGGTCAGAATAAAGCATGTACACTGTCAATGTTAAAATAGTAAAAGTGTAAAAGATGGGAGGAGTAATTTCGTCATTGTCGTTAATATGCAACAGCAAAACTAAATCATGAATAAACACAAGTTTGTTTGAATATAGTAGATCGAAGTAGTCATTTCAAACAACCAATTCTGATCTCCTATGTTCGCCGAAAAGGACCCGAAAAATGGTAAGTACATATATTTCATACGTAGTTGGTAACAAGATGGCACCCGACAAAATTAGACAGTAAAAACTGAATAAATTTAAAGTCAATAATATTTGATTTATTTTATTAATATCAATAAAATAAAACATAACAATGGCTTCTGAACAGGGACAATTTTATATAAAGAAATTTATATAAAATACGGCCTACGGGGAGAACAGAATGGTTGTTTGAGGTAACTGAAAAATGTGTAAACATAAGTAGCAAGGTTATAATATGATTGATAGATGTGTATTATAAATAAGTAAGAATTAAATAAAAATGATGAATACTAATGAAAATATTTACAATGAAGTCAGTTTCACTGATAGTCAAACTGAAAGTCAAATAAATAGCAATTTAAGTGAAACAGAATCAAGAATTATGGATGAAGGAATTCATTCAACGCCAATTCAGAATAAAAACTCAGATAACAATAATATGATGAAATATTTATGTAGCATGGTATGCAGTATGAAAGAGAGTTCAGACAAGCAACAGGCGATGTTAGAGTTAAAATTTAACGAAATAAAGAGTGATTCAAATATTAAATATAATGAAATAAATGCTAGACTTGATGAGAAATTCGAGGTTCAAAAGAACAGTTTTGATGAGTTAACAAACCAAATTAAAGAAATGAATAAATGTTGTAAAAATACCCATAAACAATAAAAAATAGTTTGTGTAAATTAGAACAGAGTGTGGAGAGAATGGAAGTAGTTGTGATGAATCCAGAGAAAAATGAAACAAATGAAAATTGTAATGATAAGTGTGAAAATATGATATTGGAGAAAGAATTAATAAATAATAGTAATGTTGTTGAAAATAATGAGAATAATAGTGTAATTGAAAATGTCATATCAGAGAGTACTGATGAGTTTGTGGAGTGTGATTATGAGATGTTAAGGTGTGTTGGTGAAGTAGAAAGAGAGTGGAAAAATAATATAGTAGTTGAATGTGGGCAGAGGGTATATTTTCCCATTAATTTTCCTGAACCAAGGTGTTCACAAATGTTGTTTTTGAAGGGCGAGAGACCCGTATTAGTAGATGAATTGAAGTGTATATTGATGTTGTATAATGTTGTACCCTCTGTCTGTAATAATTGTGAGAGTGTGATGTGGTGTTATGAAGAGAGAGATTTGTGTATTGAGAGAGAGATAGAATTGTATAAGTTAAAAAGAAATTATGATGAATTGAGAAAAATATTAGAAGGGGTGAAGATGAACCATATAAAGGACTTACCTGTTGAGAGAGAGAGATAGAGAATTATTTTGATAATATTTTTATAAACGATAATGACTTACCTGACGTAATAGAGGAATATAAAAATGATACAACAACTTACCTGACATTGACCAATAATACTGATGGAGACTGGACAATAACACCTTATGTTGACAAGGTTTATGAAATATTAATAGGGAATAACCCTATAAATTATAATGGCATAATGAATGAAATAAAGGTAATGGATTATAATAAAAATAATAATAATAATAATAAACGGTATGTGGATAACAATGATGCATGTTACAAATATATTATATATATATATATATATATGATGATGCAGGCTGAACTAAAAAATCAGTGAGTGGACATTGTTAAATATTGTAAATTTTGGTAACGACCTTGCAGATTTGGACATATGAAGTGTGAAACAATTGAACAGTTATTGACGAATACTTTGTAAATAATGTAGTGAATTCATTTGTGTGTATTATGAAATGTTCAGTAAATAATATGTATATGTAGTAGAAAAATGTTGTGATAATAATAATAATATTATTAATATTTTGCAGTCTAAATAAATAATAAAATAATTATGAAGACAATAATTAATAACTTGTAAAATTTTGATAGTAATTGAAACATGTTTAGTATTTATATTTAGTATTAAAACTAAATTGAAGTAAATAATTTGAGGTGTTTAAATATTGTGATTGAATATTATATGTTTGAATTTTATAATAAATTTAAAGTGTTTGATGAGATTTCAATTTAATAATAATTAATAAATAAATAAATGCTAAATGGTTTAGTTTGGGGAATAACATAATTGCTAGGATAAATAGATTAATAAGAAATTTGGAAATTTTGAAAATCTAATTGCAGCAAAGGATAAATAAGGAAATGATATATAAAAGAGTTAATGAAAAATTTTAAATAAGAATGTTTATAAGTTTTTATATATAAATTATTTAAAAGAGAATTGTTTGTTTAATGTATGCTAATAATCCAGGTTAATTTCTCTTTGTTTATTATGTTATGTTAAGATGTGTGTGGATAATTTTGGTGGGTAGATTGGTGCACAAAGAGGTGACGTAACAGTGTAGTGTGGAACTACCATGGGGGAAGGTTGTAAATTTTGTAAATTTAATATTTTATGTTCATGATGGTTAAGCTTACATATAAAGGGGGTTAAAACATCATCCAAACGAATAATGTCATTTAAGTATAAATTATTAAGTTTAGAGTTACAAAAGATATTTTACTTGTGATTCCCCAACTTTTCGGGCGGTCACGGCCTCACCAAACCCTGACCGTGAAATTGGTTTAGCTTTAACAGCTATGGTTGGGGCACATTACGATTACGCGCTGACCATACTGGCCATAGCTGTTATCGTTGTCAAGGTGTATTTTGAAATTGATGGGGGGTGAAATTAAGGGGAATCACCAAACTAGGGAACAGCGGCTACCACTCTGTCCGCATGGGGGCAGCAACGCCAGGTGGTAGACCCGCATTAAGGGTGCATAACTATAGAACAAAGATATGTTGATATCTGAACTTTTCAAATGTAACGCAGAAGCAAGGACACGGAGATGTCAAATTCCTCCAAAATTTCAGTCCTTGTGGACGCAACTGGACGCCACAGTCCAGGGGGGTCATAGTGTGTGTGGCAGGGAGGTTATCCAGGGGGGTAACGAATTAGAAATTTGCTGTATTTTAATAATGATGATTCACTACTAAATAATTTTGTTTTGATTTGCAAAATAGATGCACTAGATACTTCCTATATTGTGTTTATTATATCTTATTGTGTTAATTGCATGTAGTATGTTAGGAATTAAGGATGATAAAAATATAATAATATGTATTCAATGCGTTTTTAGATTTTAAAATAAAATGAAATAAAGTTGTGATAGTTAAAATTTTCAATGGGTTGCAAAAGATAGAAGTGGGTGATAGTAATTGTTTGAGTAAAACGTTTGAGTTAGTCAAGTTGAAAAATATTGGGGTATTAAAGAGAATGAGAGATGAAATACAGACGTTTAATGAAGAAATTTGTGTTAGTGGTTGAAATCACAATCAGAATGATCAATATTGCACACCACTATATAAAAATTATTCCGATTAGCGCTTTCAAGCTTCACAGCTCATCGTCAGATCAGGAATAGACCGAAAATATGTCATACCCAACCCTTCACCCCCCACCCTGCTCACCCACAACAAACTAAACTCTATTCCTGATCTGACGATGAGCTGTGAAGCTTGAAAGCGCTAATCGGAATAATTTTTATATAGTGGTGTGCAATATTGATCATTCTGATTGAAGATGAAATACAAGTAATAGAGAATTTGAGTATAAGAGGAGACACAGTAGTAATGGAGAATTTATGTAGAGTTTTGAGTGATATATTGTTGTTTATAATTGATGATGTTATTTTGTTGAAGTTGAAGTGAGGTAATGAGATTGAGGTTTTTTGGGGATGAAAATTTTGTAGTAGGGGGTAGTGTAATGTGGGAGTCCGCAACATAATGATAAGTTGGGACGGGATAGGTATCGATTTAGGGGGGAAGGGGTTGCCTTAGGTAGAATCCAGGAACCAAATAAGGGAATTGAGCTTTTGGGGGGGGAACACGTATCCTATGTACAAAGGGTTAGAGAGTATTTTTTTTTTATATATAGAGAGAAGGTGGCGAATTGAGTTAAAGTAGTAAGTAGTTAGAGGTAGAGAAGGGTTAGTAGATTTTTGATAGTGGGGTGTCATACTAGTTTTAAGATTTTGTAAGGGAGCGTTAGAGTAATAAAAGGGGTAAGATTATGAGTAAATGCCAAGTTGATAAAGTGAATTATAATGAATAACATAGAATCACCCAAATTAATGAGAGGGAATAATAAATGAAATGATTGAAAAAAAAAAAAAAATTTTTTTTTGAGAAACGAATTAATAAAAGTTAAATTGAGATTAAAGATAATTTTATGATTTTATATGCAAATTTAATTATGTAAAGTGTGTAAATTTTAAGATAAAATTGATAATAATAACAATGTGAATTATGAATGTACTATGTTTTCTTATGTTATGTTATGTTGTTAGGTATTCTGATATATATGTTAGAAATAAGCAAAAAACAAAACCAGTGCTTCTTAGCGCAAACCAGCACCGCTAGGGGGAACAGATCAGTTGGGGATATGGTGTTGTACAAGGCCACTAGTTGATATTTTGATTTGTTGTTTCAGTGTTTGGTGATGCTGTGGCGGCGGACCTGAGCTGGCCAGCGCGTCAGAGCAGGGGCGTTAAGTATCTGTCTGACTCTATGGTGTTGGGATCTCGAGAGAGAAGTCCAGTATTGTCATTCAGGTGCGGTCACAGTCACCGGACCAAGGGTGAGTTGATTATATTTTTTGTAAACCATACAGGGGGTTGTGGCGACATATCCTGGCTGATCCCTTTAGCAGGTATGAATGTGTCAATGAGATTTTTTATGCTTCGGCATAAAATATCTCATTGAGGGGGTATTGTAACGGGCCTATTTTTGGGGTAATAAAGCAGTTTGTATTTTTTTCATAAAACAATTTTTTTTTTTTTACAATGATTGGGACAAAACGTATAAACGAAAGGTAAATTCAGTGGTTGCAACGATAGCGACAATGGCATCACTGCTTGGGACATTAAATACAAAATTATTGAAACGAACAGAATTAATAAGCTGGAATTGTGCCAAGGTCAACCCATGACACACAAAACCAAGTAAACAAATTATGTAACGAACATCAGACCATATTACGTCAGAGACGATCCCCGTTGTGGAATGCCGTTATGTAACAAAACAGTCTGCTGGCGTAGGAATACAAACTTTAAAACAATAAGACTTGGTCATACAACCACGGCGACAACATAAAATAGCGCCGGTGGCCTATTCCCAGTCGGACAATAACATCTGAACACATCGGACGCAAACAACTGTCGCGTCCGCCCGGCTCGCCGGTTTTAGGCGAAGTTGTGTGTGTGTTCGCCGGCTGTGCGTGATTTTCGCGCCCGCAACATAAAAAATGTAAAAAATTTTTGATATTTGGTCATCTAAAACAGTATTTTTGAAACCGAGTAGATACAGTGAGAAAATAATAAGTAAATCATCATATAACAGTTCGGCAATAAATCAGTGCGTGTATACGAGAAGACATTGTAGGAGGGTACCTTCAGCGTAATAACAGGAAAGTAAACTAACAAATTTTATTATTTTCATACAGTACAAGAACAGAGGGGAAAATTAATTTGAAATATGAGCTCTAATGGGAATATAACTTGTCTAATGTGAAAGCGTGTGAGTGTGTATGAGTGAGTTTGATTTACGTAATTACAAAAACACTGGTTTACGTTAAGAGAAGTTAGTTTAGTATTATTTCTTTACAGCGTTTGTTTTAGTGTTCAACAGTTTAATTATCAATAATATCTTGAAAGTTGTGGTCAGAATAAAGCATGTACACTGTCAATGTTAAAATAGTAAAAGTGTAAAAGATGGGAGGAGTAATTTCGTCATTGTCGTTAATATGCAACAGCAAAACTAAATCATGAATAAACACAAGTTTGTTTGAATATAGTAGATCGAAGTAGTCATTTCAAACAACCAATTCTGATCTCCTATGTTCGCCGAAAAGGACCCGAAAAATGGTAAGTACATATATTTCATACGTAGTTGGTAACAAGATGGCACCCGACAAAATTAGACAGTAAAAACTGAATAAATTTAAAGTCAATAATATTTGATTTATTTTATTAATATCAATAAAATAAAACATAACAATGGCTTCTGAACAGGGACAATTTTATATAAAGAAATTTATATAAAATACGGCCTACGGGGAGAACAGAATGGTTGTTTGAGGTAACTGAAAAATGTGTAAACATAAGTAGCAAGGTTATAATATGATTGATAGATGTGTATTATAAATAAGTAAGAATTAAATAAAAATGATGAATACTAATGAAAATATTTACAATGAAGTCAGTTTCACTGATAGTCAAACTGAAAGTCAAATAAATAGCAATTTAAGTGAAACAGAATCAAGAATTATGGATGAAGGAATTCATTCAACGCCAATTCAGAATAAAAACTCAGATAACAATAATATGATGAAATATTTATGTAGCATGGTATGCAGTATGAAAGAGAGTTCAGACAAGCAACAGGCGATGTTAGAGTTAAAATTTTACGAAATAAAGAGTGATTCAAATATTAAATATAATGAAATAAATGCTAGACTTGATGAGAAATTCGAGGTTCAAAAGAACAGTTTTGATGAGTTAACAAACCAAATTAAAGAAATGAATAAATGTTGTAAAAATACCCATAAACAATAAAAAAAAATTGTTTGTGTAAATTAGAACAGAGTGTGGAGAGAATGGAAGTAGTTGTGATGAATTCTTGGATTTCGTTGTCCATGACGTGTCCGTTACTTAATTAAATATCACTATAATATTGACGACTCGGAACACAAAGTTTTTTATATGTAAAAACGTAAAGTTTTACCTTACAGCCTAAACCGGCTTTCTACTATAATATTGACGACTCGGAACACAAAGTTTTTTATAAGTAAAAACGTAAAGTTTTACCTTACAGCCTAAACCGGCTTTCTATGTGAAGGATGAAGCCTTCTATAGGTGAAAGCCGGTTTAGGCTGTAAGGTAAAACTTTACGTTTTTACTTATAAAAAACTTTGTGTTCCGAGTTCCGAGTCGTCAATATTATAGTGATATTTAGTTGTGATGAATCCAGAGAAAAATGAAACAAATGAAAATTGTAATGATAAGTGTGAAAATATGATATTGGAGAAAGAATTAATAAATAATAGTAATGTTGTTGAAAATAATGAGAATAATAGTGTAATTGAAAATGTCATATCAGAGAGTACTGATGAGTTTGTGGAGTGTGATTATGAGATGTTAAGGTGTGTTGGTGAAGTAGAAAGAGAGTGGAAAAATAATATAGTAGTTGAATGTGGGCAGAGGGTAAATTTTCCCATTAATTTTCCTGAACCAAGGTGTTCACAAATGTTGTTTTTGAAGGGCGAGAGACCCGTATTAGTAGATGAATTGAAGTGTATATTGATGTTGTATAATGTTGTACCCTCTGTCTGTAATAATTGTGAGAGTGTGATGTGGTGTTATGAAGAGAGAGATTTGTGTATTGAGAGAGAGATAGAATTGTATAAGTTAAAAAGAAATTATGATGAATTGAGAAAAATATTAGAAGGGGTGAAGATGAACCATATAAAGGACTTACCTGTTGAGAGAGAGAGATAGAGAATTATTTTGATAATATTTTTATAAACGATAATGACTTACCTGACGTAATAGAGGAATATAAAAATGATACAACAACTTACCTGACATTGACCAATAATACTGATGGAGACTGGACAATAACACCTTATGTTGACAAGGTTTATGAAATATTAATAGGGAATAACCCTATAAATTATAATGGCATAATGAATGAAATAAAGGTAATGGATTATAATAAAAATAATAATAATAATAATAAACGGTATGTGGATAACAATGATGCATGTTACAAATATATTATATATATATATATATATATGATGATGCAGGCTGAACTAAAAAATCAGTGAGTGGACATTGTTAAATATTGTAAATTTTGGTAACGACCTTGCAGATTTGGACATATGAAGTGTGAAACAATTGAACAGTTATTGACGAATACTTTGTAAATAATGTAGTGAATTCATTTGTGTGTATTATGAAATGTTCGGTAAATAATATGTATATGTAGTAGAAAAATGTTGTGATAATAATAATAATATTATTAATATTTTGCAGTCTAAATAAATAATAAAATAATTATGAAGACAATAATTAATAACTTGTAAAATTTTGATAGTAATTGAAACATGTTTAGTATTTATATTTAGTATTAAAACTAAATTGAAGTAAATAATTTGAGGTGTTTAAATATTGTGATTGAATATTATATGTTTGAATTTTATAATAAATTTAAAGTGTTTGATGAGATTTCAATTTAATAATAATTAATAAATAAATAAATGCTAAATGGTTTAGTTTGGGGAATAACATAATTGCTAGGATAAATAGATTAATAAGAAATTTGGAAATTTTGAAAATCTAATTGCAGCAAAGGATAAATAAGGAAATGATGATATATAAAAGAGTTAATGAAAAATTTTAAATAAGAATGTTTATAAGTTTTTATATATAAATTATTTAAAAGAGAATTGTTTGTTTAATGTATGCTAATAATCCAGGTTAATTTCTCTTTGTTTATTATGTTATGTTAAGATGTGTGTGGATAATTTTGGTGGGTAGATTGGTGCACAAAGAGGTGACGTAACAGTGTAGTGTGGAACTACCATGGGGGAAGGTTGTAAATTTTGTAAATTTAATATTTTATGTTCATGATGGTTAAGCTTACATATAAAGGGGGTTAAAACATCATCCAAACGAATAATGTCATTTAAGTATAAATTATTAAGTTTAGAGTTACAAAAGATATTTTACTTGTGATTCCCCAACTTTTCGGGCGGTCACGGCCTCACCAAACCCTGACCGTGAAATTGGTTTAGCTTTAACAGCTATGGTTGGGGCACATTACGATTACGCGCTGACCATACTGGCCATAGCTGTTATCGTTGTCAAGGTGTATTTTGAAATTGATGGGGGGTGAAATTAAGGGGAATCACCAAACTAGGGAACAGCGGCTACCACTCTGTCCGCATGGGGGCAGCAACGCCAGGTGGTAGACCCGCATTAAGGGTGCATAACTATAGAACAAAGATATGTTGATATCTGAACTTTTCAAATGTAACGCAGAAGCAAGGACACGGAGATGTCAAATTCCTCCAAAATTTCAGTCCTTGTGGACGCAACTGGACGCCACAATCCAGGGGGGGTCATAGTGTGTGTGGCAGGGAGGTTATCCAGGGGGGTAACGAATTAGAAATTTGCTGTATATTAATAATGATGATTCGCTACTAAATAATTTTGTTTTGATTTGCAAAATAGATGCACTAGATACTTCCTATATTGTGTTTATTATATCTTATTGTGTTAATTGCATGTAGTATGTTAGGAATTAAGGATGATAAAAATATAATAATATGTATTCAATGAGTTTTTAGATTTTAAAATAAAATGAAATAAAGTTGTGATAGTTAAAATTTTCAATGGGTTGCAAAAGATAGAAGTGGGTGATAGTAATTGTTTGAGTAAAACGTTTGAGTTAGTCAAGTTGAAAAATATTGGGGTATTAAAGAGAATGAGAGATGAAATACAGACGTTTAATGAAGAAATTTGTGTTAGTGGTTGAAATCACAATCAGAATGATCAATATTGCACACCACTATATAAAAATTATTCCGATTAGCGCTTTCAAGCTTCACAGCTCATCGTCAGATCAGGAATAGACCGAAAATATGTCATACCCAACCCTTCACCCCCCACCCTGCTCACCCACAACAAACTAAACTCTATTCCTGATCTGACGATGAGCTGTGAAGCTTGAAAGCGCTAATCGGAATAATTTTTATATAGTGGTGTGCAATATTGATCATTCTGATTGAAGATGAAATACAAGTAATAGAGAATTTGAGTATAAGAGGAGACACAGTAGTAATGGAGAATTTATGTAGAGTTTTGAGTGATATATTGTTGTTTATAATTGATGATGTTATTTTGTTGAAGTTGAAGTGAGGTAATGAGATTGAGGTTTTTTGGGGATGGCAATTTTGTAGTAGGGGGTAGTGTAATGTGGGAGTCCGCAACATAATGATAAGTTGGGACGGGATAGGTATCGATTTAGGGGGGAAGGGGTTGCCTTAGGTAGAATCCAGGAACCAAATAAGGGAATTGAGCTTTTGGGGGGGGGGAACACGTATCCTATGTACAAAGGGTTAGAGAGTATTTTTTTTTATATATAGAGAGAAGGTGGCGAATTGAGTTAAAGTAGTAAGTAGTTAGAGGTAGAGAAGGGTTAGTAGATTTTTGATAGTGGGGTATCATACTAGTTTTAAGATTTTGTAAGGGAGCGTTAGAGTAATAAAAGGGGTAAGATTATGAGTAAATGCCAAGTTGATAAAGTGAATTATAATGAATAACATAGAATCACCCAAATTAATGAGAGGGAATAATAAATGAAATGATTGAAAAAAAAAAAAAATTTTTTTTTAGAAACGAATTAATAAAAGTTAAATTGAGATTAAAGATAATTTTATGATTTTATATGCAAATTTAATGATTTAAAGTGTGTAAATTTTAAGATAAAATTGATAATAATAACAATGTGAATTATGAATGTACTATGTTTTCTTATGTTATGTTATGTTGTTAGGTATTCTGATATATATGTTAGAAATAAGCAAAAAACAAAACCAGTGCTTCTTAGCGCAAACCAGCACCGCTAGGGGGAAACAGATCAGTTGGGGATATGGTGTTGTACAAGGCCACTAGTTGATATTTTGATTTGTTGTTTCAGTGTTTGGTGATGCTGTGGCGGCGGACCTGAGCTGGCCAGCGCGTCAGAGCAGGGGCGTTAAGTATCTGTCTGACTCTATGGTGTTGGGATCTCGAGAGAGAAGTCCAGTATTGTCATTCAGGTGCGGTCACAGTCACCGGACCAAGGGTGAGTTGATTATATTTTTTGTAAACCATACAGGGGGTTGTGGCGACATATCCTGGCTGATCCCTTTAGCATGTATGAATGTGTCAATGAGATTTTTTATGCTTCGGCATAAAATATCTCATTGAGGGGGTATTGTAACGGGCCTATTTTTGGGGTAATAAAGCAGTTTGTATTTTTTTCATAAAACAATTTTTTTTTTTTACAATGATTGGGACAAAAAGTATAAACGAAAGGTAAATTCAGTGGTTGCAACGATAGCGACAATGGCATCACTGCTTGGGACATTAAATACAAAATTATTGAAACGAACAGAATTAATAAGCTGGAATTGTGCCAAGGTCAACCCATGACACACAAAACCGAGTAAACAAATTATGTAACGAACATCAGACCATATTACGTCAGAGACGATCCCCGTTGTGGAATGCCGTTATGTAACAAAACAGTCTGCTGGCGTAGGAATACATACTTTAAAACAATAAGACTTGGTCATACAACCACGGCGACAACATAAAATAGCGCCGGTGGCCTATTCCCAGTCGGACAATAACATCTGAACACATCGGACGCAAACAACTGTCGCGTCCGCCCGGCTCGCCGGTTTTAGGCGAAGTTTTGTGTGTTCGCCGGCTGTGCGTAATTTTCGCGCCCGCAACATAAAAAATGTAAAAAATTTTTGATATTTGGTCATCTAAAACAGTATTTTTGAAACCGAGTAGATACAGTGAGAAAATAATAAGTAAATCATCATATAACAGTTCGGCAATAAATCAGTGCGTGTATACGAGAAGACATTGTAGGAGGGTACCTTCAGCGTAATAACAGGAAAGTAAACTAACAAATTTTATTATTTTCATACAGTACAAGAACAGAGGGGAAAATTAATTTGAAATATGAGCTCTAATGGGAATATAACTTGTCTAATGTGAAAGCGTGTGAGTGTGTATGAGTGAGTTTGATTTACGTAATTACAAAGACACTGGTTTACGTTAAGAGAAGTTAGTTTAGTATTATTTCTTTACAGCATTTGTTTTAGTGTTCAACAGTTTAATTATCAATAATATCTTGAAAGTTGTGGTCAGAATAAAGCATGTACACTGTCAATGTTAAAATAGTAAAAGTGTAAAAGATGGGAGGAGTAATTTCGTCATTGTCGTTAATATGCAACAGCAAAACTAAATCATGAATAAACACAAGTTTGTTTGAATATAGTAGATCGAAGTAGTCATTTCAAACAACCAATTCTGATCTCCTATGTTCGCCGAAAAGGACCCGAAAAATGGTAAGTACATATATTTCATACGTAGTTGGTAACAAGATGGCACCCGACAAAATTAGACAGTAAAAACTGAATAAATTTAAAGTCAATAATATTTGATTTATTTTATTAATATGAATAAAATAAAACATAACAATGGCTTCTGAACAGGGACAATTTTATATAAAGAAATTTATATAAAATACGGCCTACGGGGAGAACAGAATGGTTGTTTGAGGTAACTGAAAAATGTGTAAACATAAGTAGCAAGGTTATAATATGATTGATAGATGTGTATTATAAATAAGTAAGAATTAAATAAAAATGATGAATACTAATGAAAATATTTACAATGAAGTCAGTTTCACTGATAGTCAAACTGAAAGTCAAATAAATAGCAATTTAAGTGAAACAGAATCAAGAATTATGGATGAAGGAATTCATTCAACGCCAATTCAGAATAAAAACTCAGATAACAATAATATGATGAAATATTTATGTAGCATGGTATGCAGTATGAAAGAGAGTTCAGACAAGCAACAGGCGATGTTAGAGTTAAAATTTAACGAAATAAAGAGTGATTCAAATATTAAATATAATGAAATAAATGCTAGACTTGATGAGAAATTCGAGGTTCAAAAGAACAGTTTTGATGAGTTAACAAACCAAATTAAAGAAATGAATAAATGTTGTAAAAATACCCATAAACAATAAAAAATAGTTTGTGTAAATTAGAACAGAGTGTGGAGAGAATGGAAGTAGTTGTGATGAATCCAGAGAAAAATGAAACAAATGAAAATTGTAATGATAAGTGTGAAAATATGATATTGGAGAAAGAATTAATAAATAATAGTAATGTTGTTGAAAATAATGAGAATAATAGTGTAATTGAAAATGTCATATCAGAGAGTACTGATGAGTTTGTGGAGTGTGATTATGAGATGTTAAGGTGTGTTGGTGAAGTAGAAAGAGAGTGGAAAAATAATATAGTAGTTGAATGTGGGCAGAGGGTATATTTTCCCATTAATTTTCCTGAACCAAGGTGTTCACAAATGTTGTTTTTGAAGGGCGAGAGACCCGTATTAGTAGATGAATTGAAGTGTATATTGATGTTGTATAATGTTGTACCCTCTGTCTGTAATAATTGTGAGAGTGTGATGTGGTGTTATGAAGAGAGAGATTTGTGTATTGAGAGAGAGATAGAATTGTATAAGTTAAAAAGAAATTATGATGAATTGAGAAAAATATTAGAAGGGGTGAAGATGAACCATATAAAGGACTTACCTGTTGAGAGAGAGAGATAGAGAATTATTTTGATAATATTTTTATAAACGATAATGACTTACCTGACGTAATAGAGGAATATAAAAATGATACAACAACTTACCTGACATTGACCAATAATACTGATGGAGACTGGACAATAACACCTTATGTTGACAAGGTTTATGAAATATTAATAGGGAATAACCCTATAAATTATAATGGCATAATGAATGAAATAAAGGTAATGGATTATAATAAAAATAATAATAATAATAATAAACGGTATGTGGATAACAATGATGCATGTTACAAATATATTATATATATATATATATATATATATGATGATGCAGGCTGAACTAAAAAATCAGTGAGTGGACATTGTTAAATATTGTAAATTTTGGTAACGACCTTGCAGATTTGGACATATGAAGTGTGAAACAATTGAACAGTTATTGACGAATACTTTGTAAATAATGTAGTGAATTCATTTGTGTGTATTATGAAATGTTCGGTAAATAATATGTATATGTAGTAGAAAAATGTTGTGATAATAATAATAATATTATTAATATTTTGCAGTCTAAATAAATAATAAAATAATTATGAAGACAATAATTAATAACTTGTAAAATTTTGATAGTAATTGAAACATGTTTAGTATTTATATTTAGTATTAAAACTAAATTGAAGTAAATAATTTGAGGTGTTTAAATATTGTGATTGAATATTATATGTTTGAATTTTATAATAAATTTAAAGTGTTTGATGAGATTTCAATTTAATAATAATTAATAAATAAATAAATGCTAAATGGTTTAGTTTGGGGAATAACATAATTGCTAGGATAAATAGATTAATAAGAAATTTGGAAATTTTGAAAATCTAATTGCAGCAAAGGATAAATAAGGAAATGATATATAAAAGAGTTAATGAAAAATTTTAAATAAGAATGTTTATAAGTTTTTATATATAAATTATTTAAAAGAGAATTGTTTGTTTAATGTATGCTAATAATCCAGGTTAATTTCTCTTTGTTTATTATGTTATGTTAAGATGTGTGTGGATAATTTTGGTGGGTAGATTGGTGCACAAAGAGGTGACGTAACAGTGTAGTGTGGAACTACCATGGGGGAAGGTTGTAAATTTTGTAAATTTAATATTTTATGTTCATGATGGTTAAGCTTACATATAAAGGGGGTTAAAACATCATCCAAACGAATAATGTCATTTAAGTATAAATTATTAAGTTTAGAGTTACAAAAGATATTTTACTTGTGATTCCCCAACTTTTCGGGCGGTCACGGCCTCACCAAACCCTGACCGTGGAATTGGTTTAGCTTTAACAGCTATGGTTGGGGCACATTACGATTACGCGCTGACCATACTGGCCATAGCTGTTATCGTTGTCAAGGTGTATTTTGAAATTGATGGGGGGTGAAATTAAGGGGAATCACCAAACTAGGGAACAGCGGCTACCACTCTGTCCGCATGGGGGCAGCAACGCCAGGTGGTAGACCCGCATTAAGGGTGCATAACTATAGAACAAAGATATGTTGATATCTGAACTTTTCAAATGTAACGCAGAAGCAAGGACACGGAGATGTCAAATTCCTCCAAAATTTCAGTCCTTGTGGACGCAACTGGACACCACAGTCCAGGGGGGGTCATAGTGTGTGTGGCAGGGAGGTTATCCAGGGGGGTAACGAATTAGAAATTTGCTGTATTTTAATAATGATGATTCGCTACTAAATAATTTTGTTTTGATTTGCAAAATAGATGCACTAGATACTTCCTATATTGTGTTTATTATATCTTATTGTGCTAATTGCATGTAGTATGTTAGGAATTAAGGATGATAAAAATATAATAATATGTATTCAATGCGTTTTTAGATTTTAAAATAAAATGAAATAAAGTTGTGATAGTTAAAATTTTCAATGGGTTGCAAAAGATAGAAGTGGGTGATAGTAATTGTTTGAGTAAAACGTTTGAGTTAGTCAAGTTGAAAAATATTGGGGTATTAAAGAGAATGAGAGATGAAATACAGACGTTTAATGAAGAAATTTGTGTTAGTGGTTGAAATCACAATCAGAATGATCAATATTGCACACCACTATATAAAAACTATTCCGATTAGCGCTTTCAAGCTTCACAGCTCATCGTCAGATCAGGAATAGACCGAAAATATGTCCCCACCCTGCTCACCAACAACAAACTAAACTCTATTCCTGATCTGACGATGAGCTGTGAAGCTTGAAAGCGCTAATCGGAATAATTTTTATATAGTGGTGTGCAATATTGATCATTCTGATTGAAGATGAAATACAAGTAATAGAGAATTTGAGTATAAGAGGAGACACAGTAGTAATGGAGAATTTATGTAGAGTTTTGAGTGATATATTGTTGTTTATAATTGATGATGTTATTTTGTTGAAGTTGAAGTGAGGTAATGAGATTGAGGTTTTTTGGGGATTGGAATTTTGTAGTAGGGGGTAGTGTAATGTGGGAGTCCACAACATAATGATAAGTTGGGACGGGATAGGTATCGATTTAGGGGGGAAGGGGTTGCCTTAGGTAGAATCCAGGAACCAAATAAGGGAATTGAGCTTTTGGGGGGGGGAACACGTATCCTATGTACAAAGGGTTAGAGAGTATTTTTTTTTTATATATAGAGAGAAGGTGGCGACTTGAGTTAAAGTAGTAAGTAGTTAGAGGTACAGAAGTGTTAGTAGAATTTTGATAGTGGGGTGTCATACTAGTTTTAAGATTTTGTAAGGGAGCGTTAGAGTAATAAAAGGGGTAAGATTATGAGTAAATGCCAAGTTGATAAAGTGAATTATAATGAATAACGTAGAATCACCCAAATTAATGAGAGGGAATAATAAATGAAATGATTGAAAAAAAAAAAATTTTTTTGAGAAACGAATTAATAAAAGTTAAATTGAGATTAAAGATAATTTTATGATTTTATAATCAAATTTAATGATGTAAAGTGTGTAAATTTTAAGATAAAATTGATAATAATAACAATGTGAATTATGAATATACTATGTTTTCTTATGTTATGTTATGTTGTTAGGTATTCTGATATATATGTTAGAAATAAGCAAAAAACAAAACCAGTGCTTCTTAGCGCAAACCAGCACCGCTAGGGGGAAACAGATCAGTTGGGGATATGGTGTTGTACAAGGCCACTAGTTGATATTTTGATTTGTTGTTTCAGTGTTTGGTGATGCTGTGGCGGCGGACCTGAGCTGGCCAGCGCGTCAGAGCAGGGGCGTTAAGTATCTGTCTGACTCTATGGTGTTGGGATCTCGAGAGAGAAGTCCATTATTGTCATTCAGGTGCGGTCACAGTCACCGGACCAAGGGTGAGTTGATTATATTTTTTGTAAACCATACAGGGGGTTGTGGCGACATATCCTTGCTGATCCCTTTAGCAGGTATGAATGTGTCAATGAGATTTATTATGCTTCGGCATAAAATATCTCATTGAGGGGGTATTGTAACGGGCCTATTTTTGGGGTAATAAAGCAGTTTGTATTTTTTTCATAAAACAATGACATTTTTTTACAATGATTGGGACAAAACGTATAAACGAAAGGTAAATTCAGTGGTTGCAACGATAGCGACAATGGCATCACTGCTTGGGACATTAAATACAAAATTATTGAAACAAACAGAATTAATAAGCTGGAATTGTGCCAAGGTCAACCCATGACACACAAAACCGAGTAAACAAATTATGTAACGAACATCAGACCATATTACGTCAGAGACGATCCCCATTGTGGAATGCCGTTATGTAACAAAACAGTCTGCTGGCGTAGGAATACAAACTTTAAAACAATAAGACTTGGTCATACAACCACGGCGACAACATAAAATAGCGCCGGTGGCCTATTCCCAGTCGGACAATAACATCTGAACACATCGGACGCAAACAACTGTCGCGTCCGCCCGGCTCGCCGGTTTTAGGCGAAGTTTTGTGTGTTCGCCGGCTGTGCGTGATTTTCGCGCCCGCATCATAAAAAATTAAAAAATTTTTGATATTTGGTCATCTAAAACAGTATTTTTGAAACCGAGTAGATACAGTGAGAAAATAATAAGTAAATCATCATATAACAGTTCGGCAATAAATCAGTGCGTGTATACGAGAAGACATTGTAGGAGGGTACCTTCAGCGTAATAACAGGAAAGTAAACTAACAAATTTTATTATTTTCATACAGTACAAGAACAGAGGGGAAAATTAATTTGAAATATGAGCTCTAATGGGAATATAACTTGTCTAATGTGAAAGCGTGTGAGTGTGTATGAGTGAGTTTGATTTACGTAATTACAAAGACACTGGTTTACGTTAAGAGAAGTTAGTTTAGTATTATTTCTTTACAGCATTTGTTTTAGTGTTCAACAGTTTAATTATCAATAATATCTTGAAAGTTGTGGTCAGAATAAAGCATGTACACTGTCAATGTTAAAATAGTAAAAGTGTAAAAGATGGGAGGAGTAATTTCGTCATTGTCGTTAATATGCAACAGCAAAACTAAATCATGAATAAACACAAGTTTGTTTGAATATAGTAGATCGAAGTAGTCATTTCAAACAACCAATTCTGATCTCCTATGTTCGCCGAAAAGGACCCGAAAAATGGTAAGTACATATATTTCATACGTAGTTGGTAACAAGATGGCACCCGACAAAATTAGA
This sequence comes from Magicicada septendecula, assembly GCA_034769895.1. NCBI lineage: Eukaryota > Metazoa > Arthropoda > Insecta > Hemiptera > Cicadidae > Magicicada > Magicicada septendecula. Next base: position 179,476,589 of record CM068370.1, read on the forward strand.
CAGTAAAAACTGAATAAATTTAAAGTCAATAATATTTGATTTATTTTATTAATATCAATAAAATAAAACATAACAATGGCTTCTGAACAGGGACAATTTTATATAAAGAAATTTATATAAAATACGGCCTACGGGGAGAACAGAATGGTTGTTTGAGGTAACTGAAAAATGTGTAAACATAAGTAGCAAGGTTATAATATGATTGATAGATGTGTATTATAAATAAGTAAGAATTAAATAAAAATGATGAATACTAATGAAAATATTTACAATGAAGTCAGTTTCACTGATAGTCAAACTGAAAGTCAAATAAATAGCAATTTAAGTGAAACAGAATCAAGAATTATGGATGAAGGAATTCATTCAACGCCAATTCAGAATAAAAACTCAGATAACAATAATATGATGAAATATTTATGTAGCATGGTATGCAGTATGAAAGAGAGTTCAGACAAGCAACAGGCGATGTTAGAGTTAAAATTTAACGAAATAAAGAGTGATTCAAATATTAAATATAATGAAATAAATGCTAGACTTGATGAGAAATTCGAGGTTCAAAGGAACAGTTTTGATGAGTTAACAAACCAAATTAAAGAAATGAATAAATGTTGTAAAAATACCCATAAACAATAAAAAATAGTTTGTGTAAATTAGAACAGAGTGTGGAGAGAATGGAAGTAGTTGTGATGAATCCAGAGAAAAATGAAACAAATGAAAATTGTAATGATAAGTGTGAAAATATGATATTGGAGAAAGAATTAATAAATAATAGTAATGTTGTTGAAAATAATGAGAATAATAGTGTAATTGAAAATGTCATATCAGAGAGTACTGATGAGTTTGTGGAGTGTGATTATGAGATGTTAAGGTGTGTTGGTGAAGTAGAAAGAGAGTGGAAAAATAATATAGTAGTTGAATGTGGGCAGAGGGTAAATTTTCCCATTAATTTTCCTGAACCAAGGTGTTCACAAATGTTGTTTTTGAAGGGCGAGAGACCCGTATTAGTAGATGAATTGAAGTGTATAATGTTGTACCCTCTGTCTGTAATAATTGTGAGAGTGTGATGTGGTGTTATGAAGAGAGAGATTTGTGTATTGAGAGAGAGATAGAATTGTATAAGTTAAAAAGAAATTATGATGAATTGAGAAAAATATTAGAAGGGGTGAAGATGAACCATATAAAGGACTTACCTGTTGAGAGAGAGAGATAGAGAATTATTTTGATAATATTTTTATAAACGATAATGACTTACCTGACGTAATAGAGGAATATAAAAATGATACAACAACTTACCTGACATTGACCAATAATACTGATGGAGACTGGACAATAACACCTTATGTTGACAAGGTTTATGAAATATTAATAGGGAATAACCCTATAAATTATAATGGCATAATGAATGAAATAAAGGTAATGGATTATAATAAAAATAATAATAATAATAATAAACGGTATGTGGATAACAATGATGCATGTTACAAATATATTATATATATATATATATATATATATATATATATATATATATATATGATGATGCAGGCTGAACTAAAAAATCAGTGAGTGGACATTGTTAAATATTGTAAATTTTGGTAACAACCTTGCAGATTTGGACATATGAAGTGTGAAACAATTGAACAGTTATTGACGAATACTTTGTAAATAATGTAGTGAATTCATTTGTGTGTATTATGAAATGTTCGGTAAATAATATGTATATGTAGTAGAAAAATGTTGTGATAATAATAATAATATTATTAATATTTTGCAGTCTAAATAAATAATAAAATAATTATGAAGACAATAATTAATAACTTGTAAAATTTTGATAGTAATTGAAACATGTTTAGTATTTATATTTAGTATTAAAACTAAATTGAAGTAAATAATTTGAGGTGTTTAAATATTGTGATTGAATATTATATGTTTGAATTTTATAATAAATTTAAAGTGTTTGATGAGATTTCAATTTAATAATAATTAATAAATAAATAAATGCTAAATGGTTTAGTTTGGGGAATAACATAATTGCTAGGATAAATAGATTAATAAGAAATTTGGAAATTTTGAAAATCTAATTGCAGCAAAGGATAAATAAGGAAATGATATATAAAAGAGTTAATGAAAAATTTTAAATAAGAATGTTTATAAGTTTTTATATATAAATTATTTAAAAGAGAATTGTTTGTTTAATGTATGCTAATAATCCAGGTTAATTTCTCTTTGTTTATTATGTTATGTTAAGATGTGTGTGGATAATTTTGGTGGGTAGATTGGTGCACAAAGAGGTGACGTAACAGTGTAGTGTGGAACTACCATGGGGGAAGGTTGTAAATTTTGTAAATTTAATATTTTATGTTCATGATGGTTAAGCTTACATATAAAGGGGGTTAAAACATCATCCAAACGAATAATGTCATTTAAGTATAAATTATTAAGTTTAGAGTTACAAAAGATATTTTACTTGTGATTCCCCAACTTTTCGGGCGGTCACGGCCTCACCAAACCCTGACCGTGGAATTGGTTTAGCTTTAACAGCTATGGTTGGGGCACATTACGATTACGCGCTGACCATACTGGCCATAGCTGTTATCGTTGTCAAGGTGTATTTTGAAATTGATGGGGGGTGAAATTAAGGGGAATCACCAAACTAGGGAACAGCGGCTACCACTCTGTCCGCATGGGGGCAGCAACGCCAGGTGGTAGACCCGCATTAAGGGTGCATAACTATAGAACAAAGATATGTTGATATCTGAACTTTTCAAATGTAACGCAGAAGCAAGGACACGGAGATGTCAAATTCCTCCAAAATTTCAGTCCTTGTGGACGCAACTGGACACCACAGTCCAGGGGGGGTCATAGTGTGTGTGGCAGGGAGGTTATCCAGGGGGGTAACGAATTAGAAATTTGCTGTATTTTAATAATGATGATTCGCTACTAAATAATTTTGTTTTGATTTGCAAAATAGATGCACTAGATACTTCCTATATTGTGTTTATTATATCTTATTGTGTTAATTGCATGTAGTATGTTAGGAATTAAGGATGATAAAAATATAATAATATGTATTCAATGCGTTTTTAGATTTTAAAATAAAATGAAATAAAGTTGTGATAGTTAAAATTTTCAATGGGTTGCAAAAGATAGAAGTGGGTGATAGTAATTGTTTGAGTAAAACGTTTGAGTTAGTCAAGTTGAAAAATATTGGGGTATTAAAGAGAATGAGAGATGAAATACAGACGTTTAATGAAGAAATTTGTGTTAGTGGTTGAAATCACAATCAGAATGATCAATATTGCACACCACTATATAAAAATTATTCCGATTAGCGCTTTCAAGCTTCACAGCTCATTGTCAGATCAGGAATAGACCGAAAATATGTCATACCCACCCTTCACCCCCCACCCTGCTCACCCACAACAAACTAAACTCTATTCCTGATCTGACGATGAGCTGTGAAGATTGAAAGCGCTAATCAGAATAATTTTTATATAGTGGTGTGCAATATTGATCATTCTGATTGAAGATGACATACAAGTAATAGAGAATTTGAGTATAAGAGGAGACACAGTAGTAATGGAGAATTTATGTAGAGTTTTGAGTGATATATTGTTGTTTATAATTGATGATGTTATTTTGTTGAAGTTGAAGTGAGGTAATGAGATTGAGGTTTTTTGGGGATGGCAATTTTGTAGTAGGGGGTAGTGTAATGTGGGAGTCCGCAACATAATGATAAGTTGGGACGGGATAGGTATCGATTTAGGGGGGAAGGGGTTGCCTTAGGTAGAATCCAGGAACCAAATAAGGGAATTGAGCTTTTTTGGGGGGGGAACACGTATCCTATGTACAAAGGGTTAGAGAGTATTTTTTTTTTACATATAGAAAGAAGGTGGCGAATTGAGTTAAAGTAGTAAGTAGTTAGAGGTAGAGAAGGGTTAGTAGATTTTTGATAGTGGGGTGTCATACTAGTTTTAAGATTTTGTAAGGGAGCGTTAGAGTAATAAAAGGGGTAAGATTATGAGTAAATGACAAGTTGATAAAGTGAATTATAATGAATAACGTAGAATCACCCAAATTAATGAGAGGGAATAATAAATGAAATGATTGAAAAAAAAAAAAAATTTTTTTTTAGAAACGAATTAATAAAAGTTAAATTGAGATTAAAGATAATTTTATGATTTTATATGCAAATTTAATGATGTAAAGTGTGTAAATTTTAAGATAAAATTGATAATAATAACAATGTGAATTATGAATGTACTATGTTTTCTTATGTTATGTTATGTTGTTAGGTATTCTGATATATATGTTAGAAATAAGCAAAAAACAAAACCAGTGCTTCTTAGCGCAAACCAGCACCGCTAGGGGGAAACAGATCAGTTGGGGATATGATGTTGTACAAGGCCACTAGTTGATATTTTGATTTGTTGTTTCAGTGTTTGGTGATGCTGTGGCGGCGGACCTGAGCTGGCCAGCGCGTCAGAGCAGGGGCGTTAAGTATCTGTCTGACTCTATGGTGTTGGGATCTCGAGAGAGAAGTCCATTATTGTCATTCAGGTGCGGTCACAGTCACCGGACCAAGGGTGAGTTGATTATATTTTTTGTAAACCATACAGGGGGTTGTGGCGACATATCCTGGCTGATCCCTTTAGCAGGTATGAATGTGTCAATGAGATTTTTTATGCTTCGGCATAAAATATCTCATTGAGGGGGTATTGTAACGGGCCTATTTTTGGGGTAATAAAGCAGTTTGTATTTTTTTCATAAAACAATGACATTTTTTTACAATGATTGGGACAAAACGTATAAACGAAAGGTAAATTCAGTGGTTGCAACGATAGCGACAATGGCAGCACTGCTTGGGACATTAAATACAAAATTATTGAAACGAACAGAATTAATAAGCTGGAATTGTGCCAAGGTCAACCCATGACACACAAAACCGAGTAAACAAATTATGTAACGAACATCAGACCATATTACGTCAGAGACGATCCCCGTTGTGGAATGCCGTTATGTAACAAAACAGTCTGCTGGCGTAGGAATACAAACTTTAAAACAATAAGACTTGGTCATACAACCACGGCGACAACATAAAATAGCGCCGGTGGCCTATTCCCAGTCGGACAATAACATCTGAACACATCGGACGCAAACAACTGTCGCGTCCGCCCGGCTCGCCGGTTTTAGGCGAAGTTTTGTGTGTTCGCCGGCTGTGCGTGATTTTCGCGCCAGCAACTTAAAAAATGTAAAAAATTTTTGATATTTGGTCATCTAAAACAGTATTTTTGAAACCGAGTAGATACAGTGAGAAAATAATAAGTAAATCATCATATAACAGTTCGGCAATAAATCAGTGCGTGTATACGAGAAGACATTGTAGGAGGGTACCTTCAGCGTAATAACAGGAAAGTAAACTAACAGATTTTATTATTTTCATACAGTACAAGAACAGAGGGGAAAATTAATTTGAAATATGAGCTCTAATGGGAATATAACTTGTCTAATGTGAAAGCGTGTGAGTGTGTATGAGTGAGTTTGATTTACGTAATTACAAAGACACTGGTTTACGTTAAGAGAAGTTAGTTTAGTATTATTTCTTTACAGCATTTGTTTTAGTGTTCAACAGTTTAATTATCAATAATATCTTGAAAGTTGTGGTCAGAATAAAGCATGTACACTGTCAATGTTAAAATAGTAAAAGTGTAAAAGATGGGAGGAGTAATTTCGTCATTGTCGTTAATATGCAACAGCAAAACTAAATCATGAATAAACACAAGTTTGTTTGAATATAGTAGATCGAAGTAGTCATTTCAAACAACCAATTCTGATCTCCTATGTTCGCCGAAAAGGACCCGAAAAATGGTAAGTACATATATTTCATACGTAGTTGGTAACAAGATGGCACCCGACAAAATTAGACAGTAAAAACTGAATAAATTTAAAGTCAATAATATTTGATTTATTTTATTAATATCAATAAAATAAAACATAATATATTTCACAACTTATATTCAATTTTTAGAATGTATAATTTCAGATAAATTTCTATTGTAAACCTGAGTAGCAGAAATTATCAACCATTATATCCTTTTCAAACAATATCTGTTTTGTTAGATGTGTTAAAACTCTGTATTTTCAGTAGGATTGCATATCACAGGAACGAAAATGTTTTGTGATACTGTAATAATATTAGTCAAACATATTTATTACCAGAAAGTGTTATTACTTGTATTCATTTATTATTATAATTCAATATGAATTCAACTTTATTAAATAAAATGGTTTTTAATATTTCTACAACAAATATTAAAAATATAATTATACCAGAAAGTGTTATTACTTGTATTCATTTATTATTATAATTCAATATGAATTCAACTTTATTAAATAAAATGGTTTTTAATATTTCTACAACAAATATTAAAAATATAATTATATTGATTACATTTACTAATTTAGTTTTACAGTTGTTGAATCTGAAAAATAGTAACAAAGTCCACAGTCCACCCTTGTTTACCAACCTTCTGTCCTGATAGAATTGTGATATTTACATCCTTAAGTACTGGTGTTTCTTCGTCATCATATTTAAGGTAAACATTTTCCATTTCTATGTGCCCCAGAAGAGGCCAACCATTTGGCAAAACAATTTCATTTTCTGTGGACAACAGATTGTTCAGTCATTTCCCGCAAACATATAATGAAATTATTAGAATACCCTGAAAATATATAAATGCCTTCAAATATAATAATAAATAATAAAGGCCTTCAAAATATGTAAAATAATCTAAAATTGGTATATCCTAATACCTCTGTGACATTCAAAAAATACAGAAGACAAAATTTTACAAGGCAATCAAAACTGTATGAATTGTTTTGTTACAACAAAATATAAACAAATTTCACTTTACTGTATATTCTCATAAACAGATAAATCGAAATACTACATTTTATCTCTAAGTAAATCAAGTTCAATATAAATAGAAAATAAAATTACTGGCATACAAGTTAAAATTGTTATTTTTATGAGGGTTAGTTAAAAAGGTTCACAGATCTATGACTTAGCAGTGGCACTAAAATTTCTCATGTGTTACAAGATTCGTATTATTTCATGTCAACACCTGACACCTACTGAATCTGTCAATTCAGTACTATTTACCAGCTGTTCAAACTTTATGTATAATACATGTTTTGAAAAGTGGACAAAATCAAACACTGTGCTGTAAGTGTTAAAAATAAATCTCTCGTGCCAAAGGAAACTCACAACACAATGACAAAAAAGTGTTTAGAGATGCCAAGCCTTCAAAAATAATTGTTTGTATGTGGGCACTTGAGCTTAAAGTGGTCATACAAGCATTGAAGACAATCCTGGAGTGGATACCCAAAAGTGCAACAACACCAAATTCAGCACTCATAAAGTTTTTTCACACCTAGTTCTTAGTTGAAATATGATACACATGCTCATGTGGTATACCTATGATCTCAACAATGTCATCCACTCTCAATCAACTGTCTTTCCACATTGTGTATACAATTTTTTAAATAATATTTTGAGTTATTTCAGTTTTGGGGCATTCACTGCAGGGTACATTTTCAATGCTTGTACAACTACGTTTAAAACTTCAGAGCTCATTTAGAAACCATTGGTTTTTTTTTTAAAGCGAAGCACCTTCTAATACAGTTACCATTTTGTTATGAATATCATTGGCACTAACCATTTTCTTTTTAACAAAGAATTAACTCATAGCATGATATTTGATTTTGTCCATTTTACAAAACAAGACATGTGCACAACAATTTGCACAAACAATACTGCAGAAAGACTTGTGAATTTCAAACAGCTGGTAAAGAATGAATACGTTGGTAGATAGGTTTGGAAATTATTAAGTGTTTACATGGGATATGAATCTTACAACACACAAACGTTTACATCATCCTAAGCTATAGATGTTGCTCTGTGACGTTTGAACTATCCCTTGTACTAAGGGTTAAGAATCCAATAAATACAATAGCTCAAAATGTCTTATTATTTTTAAGATATGGACATATATTACTATTTATGTTTATTTCTTCAAAATTCATTAATTGTGTTTTCCTCTCATGGACATGTTTAGTGTAATCTGTGTAACTTGTTCCTATCATATTTGTGTAAGATGAAAAACTTATTTATAATCACATATTATTTATTTGTACAAAAGATGCATTATAGCATTGATTAGAGCAGATTACTAGTTACCATCAACCTGTACACAAAACCTCTTAGGGGTAGAATATATATGTAGCCACCACACTTGAATATACAGTAAAACTTCTTTTATATGTTTCTCACTTATAACGTTTTTCACACTTACTCGTTTTTTCTCTAAGGTCCCACCAAAATTCCTATACTTTCCGTGTTATTTTATTTTGGTTATACGTTTTTCGTTTATTCGTTTTTTACACTTATACGATCAAATTTTTAAGTCCCTGGAGTTACGAAACTTCATTTATACGTTTAAATATTTTTTCCTTATTTACGTTGCGTGTATCACAAAATGCATATCATGTGAATGTCCGAATGCAAATATTTTGAACAGACTGTACACTTCTAGGGAATTGTCAATTAATGACGGTCAGCTGAGTTTGCAGTTGACGAGTACCCTTTGAGCAAGCTTTGATTCCTAGAAACGTACAGTATTTGTTCAATCTTCGCAAAGCTCCATCGCTTCGTGGACATCAGTTCATTACTGTTTGTATTATAGGTAACATCGTAAGTGGAAAATGAGTGGAAGGAAGAGGAAGTGCATTACGATCACTGAGAAATTAAACATTTTGAAAGTAGTGAAGGAAAGCGGGAATAAGAAGCGAGTAGACTTCGCCAAGGATTTGGGGATTGCTCCATCGACGTTAAATTCAATCGTGGCTAAAGCAACCAAAATTTAAGAAAGTGCTCGTGTGTTTGGTATTTCAAGTAATAAGCGAACATGTATTCAAGGTGGAAAATACGAACTCTTGGAACACTGTCTGTTACAGTGGTTCCAGCGGCACAGGGTGCAAGGAACTTTGTGAAAAACAGTGGGCCAGTGTCTGTGTGAAAAAGCAAATGAACTGGCAGCCAGGTTTGGTGTTGAAGATTATCATGCGTCGACCAGGTGGCTACATAAATTTAAGGTACGGCATGGCATCGGCAGCAAAAGCGTCATCTGCGGTGAGAGTGTAGATGTTAATACAGTGCTTGAGTGGAAAGAAACCAGTTTGAGGGAACTAACATCTCAGTTTGATCCCAAAGATGTGTTCAATGCTGATGAAACAGGCCTTTTTTTTTTTTTAATTTACTTCCTGACCGCACAACGGCATTCAAAGGGACAGCTGTCATGGTGGTAAGCAGAGTAAATAACGTGTAACAGTGTTGTTGTGCGCAAACAGTGACGGAAGTGAAAAGCTGCTTCCCTTAACTGTCAGGAAATTTGCGAGGCCGCGGTGTTTTAAAAATGTTACAATGCTCCCTACGAAATACGCTAACAACAATAAGTCATGGATCACTACAAAAGTGTTTGAAGACTGGCTGAGAGGCGTCGATGCAAAAGTGAGCGCAAAAGGTTGAAAAATTCTTCTGATTGTGGATAGACACACGGCACACCCTCCTGATACATGGTACCTAAAGAACGTGAGAGTGGAATTTCTCCCCGCAAATTGCACAAGCGAACTGCAACCGCTGGACCTGGGGATAATCCGCAATTTTAAACTGTATTATCGCAAGATGCTGGTACAGCATGCCATTCACTGTGTACACACTGGAAAGAAGGATGAAATGAAAATTCACATTTTGCAGGTATGATTTGTGAGTTTTATAATTTGTAACTTGTAACAGCAATATTGTACCATACGATTCTATGAGATGTTTTGCTGGTATTTCAAAAACGTATTGTTTCATAAATAATGAATAGATTGGAATGAAAAAAGTATCAGTTTGTTCAGAAAGATTAAAAGTTTTTACACTAGGGGAGGCATATAGGATTCTTATTTATCCCGCCATTCTTTTCTGCCTGTATTTTCTAGCGTAATTTTCTGGCATTAGTCTCAATCTTACAATTGATTACTGTGTGTACCAGGTATAGCCAATGCGATAAACCTCATGTAAAATTACTTATAGGTATAGGCCTATCTAAAGAAATTACAGTATAGATCTATTAAAATTCTATTTTTGCACAAATTCGTAATGGTTTGCTCTCTTCTAACAGGCAATGCATTACAACGCAGCTGCATGGCACAGAGTATCGCAACTCACTGTCCGCAACTGCTTTCACAAAGCCGGATTCGGGAATAGCGAAACCTGTAGTAATGAAGATAGCTGTGATGTTCCCGTTGATGATGTGGAATGGGGCAAACTAGAAGGTCATGCGTCATTTGACAACTATGTCAACATTGAAGAAAATGTTGTTACCGCGTGGTCAAACTTTGAACCTATGTGAACTCTGTATTGTAAAATGCTGCATTGCGGTGCGTGTAGTGATGTCACGTTTTCTCTGCTATCTGCTGCCGGTCTTGAGTTAGGCTGACAGCAGTCAAAATTAAATCAGTTCCTTGCAAGACTCCATACAGGCAACACGCCTTGTTCGCCAGCCGCGGCTACATAAAGTTTTTAAATATTTTAATACTAATAGCATGATCACCATGCTACGATTTACTTAGACGATCTCGGCTTATACATATTGTCATGTATGCCAACATTTTATTTCTATCTTAATTCTCCGGCACTTATGCCGCTGTACGGTAGCGCGATAATTTCACTTTGTAGGTTGGCTAATCTGCTTACTGCTTTTTGTTCTATTCCGATTATTCATGTTGAAACTTTGTACAGTTCGTCTCAAACGCTAGCGGCGGTCGGTTCGCCCAGCTGTCTTACTGTCACATTTTCTTGTCGCGACATTTAATGTAGGCCTTAGGCCAACACATTTCACTTATGGCCAACTAGACCCGCTATTAATACAATTTAAAAATTTAATACTTTCTATAGACAAGACGCTCATTAGCCAACCTTATTTAAATAACTACTAATCATGTAATGTAACTTGAAATTCAATTAAAATGAATTTAATACAGTCCACAATTTTCATCATTTCTGATACCTAATGAATCATCACTCACATCACTAACCATTTTTTGGTCCACTCGGGCCTGATACTCAACATTTTTTGGTCCACGCGGACCGGATTCTGTACATTTTTTGGTCACTCCGGACCTGGATTTTCCATGCGTCATTACCATTTTATATTTTTCTGCCACTATTTCTGGCCATCACGGGCGAATTAGCACATCAGCTGATACGACCGTGGCGTGATTTTCATCAGCATTTCGCTCGTCATCTTAGAGCCTTCTGATAACATCTTAGCAAGCGCCTGCTAGCTACAGTGCTTTACACAAGGCGGTCATCTCTACGAGCTGTGTTTGCCATCTTCACCAAGGCGTCGACGCTGCAGGACATCGCCAACAAGGTATCATCAACAACAGTGTAACAAGGTGCGTACAATGGCTGAAGAAGGCCTCAAAGTGTTGACCAGAAAAAGAGGCGGCTTAAAGTCCGCAATAGTGCGAATACAATCTGCTGTAAATAACTTTGATGTAACATCAAATACAAAACATTTTTTAACTGTAAGACTGGAAAGTATCAAAAGCTTGGCCTCGAAGTACGACGAGGTGCAGTCTGAAATAGAACTTATTAGTAAAGACACAAGCGCTGCTCAAGAAGACCGAGTTGAGGTCGAAGAAATGCTATATTCGACTGAAGCAAACATTTTGCAATTACTTGATACATTTAATGCTCAGACTGTACCTCCCGTATTATCGACGCACATGCAATTAAAACCAATAAGTTTGCCCTGATTCTCAGGCAACATATTGGAATGGCAACATTTTTACTCAATTTTTACGGACTTAGTGCATACAAGATCCGATTTAACACCAGTGCAAAAATTACATTATTTACATTCTTCTTTGAAGTGTGAACCTTTAGATTTAATTAAGTCATTACCTATCTGTAAGGAAAATTATCCAATAGCGTTGAGTTTGCTGTCCGAAAGGTATGACAAGTTCATACTAGCAAAATACTATGTGCAAAACTTACTTCAAGTCAAGTCGACAATAAAGGACTCTGTCCAAAGTTTGGCAGAGTTCACTAACACAATAACGTCTTCCGTTAATTCACTGGCAGCAATGAAGCTGTCAGTGAATTCATTTGAATTTATCACTATACAGTTACTATCCACTAAACTCGACCCTATTACTTTTAAACTATGGAAGGAGTCAATGACCTAGCTTTCAAGATTTCACGCATTTTTTAAACTCATGTAGACAGCTGTTAGAAAATACACTGCCTATCGAACCCGGACAGCAACTCAACAAACCTAATGTAAGACCTAACAATAAATATGATAAATGTAACTCAAGAAACACTGCTGGCAGCACTACATTTAAGAGCTATCACTCAGCGGCAAACCATTATTCATGCGTGTGTTGTAAATCCAATCACCCGCTTTACATATGTGATAAATTTCGTACATTAAACACCGCTGAGAGGGGACAATTTGTACAAGTCATAAATGTTGTAGCAATTGTCTTAGATCAGATCATCTTATATCTAGTTGTAAGAATAAGCAGGTGTGTAAAATCTGTTCAAAACGACAACACACATTGTTGCACGCAAATTACGTGCCGAACTCAATAGCTGCCAGCAGTAACTACTGCTCGCTCAAATTACAATGCAAGAACAATGTTCTCTTATCCACAGCAGTTGTATCTGTCATTGACCAGGCTGGCAACAGACATAGGGCTAGAGTTCTTCTAGACGCCGGTTAACAAATAAATTTTTGTACAAAATCATTTGCAAGGAAATTACAGCTCAAATTAACTAAATCCAACATACCAATCACAGGCATAAACAATACAGCGTGTTACGCAACTAATATTGCGTCTATACGCACTATTTATCGCTATCAGAGATATAGCTTCGAGGTGAAATGTGCCGTCTTATCTACGTTAACTCACAATCTGCCTGAAAATTCATTTGACATAAATCAGTTCCACATCCCGAACAAGATTTTCCTGGCTGACCCAGATTTTAACATATCGTCGCAAATCGACATACTATTAGGGGCACAATTTTACCTGGACTTGATCTTAACTAATAAATACATACGCGGCCCTAATTTTCCCATCATTCAGGAAACAAAGCTGGGCTACATTTTGGCTGGCAACTTGCCCAAACACTGCCGCAACAAGGGTCCTGCTGTTTCGTTCCTAGCAAGGAACAACGACAGTCAAATTCTGCAATCTCTCGAAAGATTTTGGGAAGCAGAAACTATCCCTGACAACACCCCTGATAACGAGTCAGCCTGTGAAGAGCATTTCGTGCGCTCGACCCAGCGCAACCACGAGGGTAGATTTGTGGTTTCACTTCCATTTAAGCCCGATAATCTCCACTTGGGGGAATCCTACACTAGTGCTGAATCAAGATTCTTAAGCTTAGAGCGTCGATTTAGGCGAGATGCTAAGCTCGCGCACGACTACGCTGACTTTATTAAAGAATATAAGGATCTTGGTCACATGACGCTTATCGATGATGGCGCTGTCAATTCAGGAGCGTCAAATACTTACTATATATACTTATATATACTCATATACTTACTCTGGCTTTGCAAGCTTGGTTGGGATGAACCGATCTCTGGCCAATCACGTTCGGATTGGCATTCTTTGTGCGACAATTTGGGTCTCATTAGCAAAATTGGGGTCCCACAGTCTATTCGTTGCAAGCGTGAGGCAACTACAGTTGAATTGCATGGTTTTTCGGATGCTTCTGAAAGGGGGTTTGGCTGTTGTATTTATGTCAGAGTCATTTATCAAGATTCTTCTGCCTCCCGTCATCTCTTGTGTTCCAAATCTCGCGTGGCTCCCTTACGACAGGTGTCATTACCTCGCATCGAACTCTGCGCTTGCTTGTTGTTATCGCGACTCGTATCTAAGGTCATTCCTGTTCTTTATTTGTTTATTGATAATGTACATTTGTATTCTGACTCTATGGTGGCTCTTTACTGGATTCATGCCCAGTCTACGCGGTGGAAAACATACATCGCAAATCGTGTTGCTGAAATTCAGCGTCTTACGCAAACTTATACTTGGCATCACATCAATTCAAGACACAAGCCTGCTGATATTATCTCAAGGGGGTGTCTCCCTGACTTTTGCGCGATTGCTCGCTTTGGTGGCACGGTCCCAGCTGTCTGTCTCAATCGTCAGAGTCCAATCCTTTTCCATCCTTCGTACCGTCCACTCCGTCGTCTTCTGAAGTCACTGCGGAAGAGAAACATACCCATAACCTTTCTCTAATGTCTACCCTGGCTGTCGACCTTTCTTTGGACTTTTCCTCGTTGCATCGTCTAACGCGCGTATACGCTTACTGTTTTCGGTTCATCAGAAATATTAGACACTCAAGTGCTGACAAATGTACGGGCGATCTTACCCCTGTAGAAATTCATCAGGCTCTCAATTTCTTCATAAAACAATCTCAGTCGATCCACTTCGCAGCCGAAATTAATTGTCTTCGTAACGGATCTTCTGTTTCCATTAGGAGTAAGTTGGCTTCTCTCGACCCGTTTCTTGATGATTCTGGAGTATTACGCGTGGGCGGACGATTACAGCATTCCCAATTACCTACAACTCTAAACATCCTATTGTATTACCCCCATCGGCGCATATTACCCGCCTTATCATTGAACGTGAACACATTCGTTTACTCCACGCTGGTGCTCAACTCGTGCATCATTCACTGCGTCAACGCTGGTGGATTGTTAATGCCAGGTTAGTCACTCGCTCCATCATTCGAAAATGTGTAAAGTGTCTCAGGTTTAGTGCCAAACAGCAGGTACAAAGGCTTGGTATTTTACCATCTCCTAGAGTCACTCCTTCAAGGCCGTTTCTATTTTGCGTGGTTGATTATGGTGATCCCTTCATGATTCGTCATGGCGGGCAGAAATCCAGAACTCTTTCTAAGGCATACGTATCTTTGTTTATTTGCTTAGCGACTAGGGCTATTCACATGGAATTGGTTTCCGACCTTACGGCCAGTGCGTTTATAGCTTCATTACATCATTTCATGGCCCGTAGGGGCATACCCAGTCAATTATTCTCCGATAATGGCACAAACTTTAGGAAGGCCCGCACTATCTTACATGATATTTACAACTTTTGGCATAATAAGGATGCCATCTCATCGATCAAGTCATTCACGTCCTCTCAGGGGATATCATGGTCATTTATTCCGCCCTCCTCACGTCATTTCGGTGGCCTTTGGGAGAGCGGCATAAAGAGTTTGAAATTTCATCTGCGCCACGTGGTAGGCAAATCTATACTCACCTTCGAGGAGTTCACGACAGTTTTGTCTCAGATAGAGGCATGTCTGAACTCTCGACCTTTATTTGCCATTTCTTCAGATGTTAACGACCCGGTGCCACTAACACCTGGCCATTTTTTGATTTGCGCACCCTTAACGGCGATACCGGACCCAGACTTATCTCACATTCCTATTTCTCGTCTTGGGCGTTGGCAACTTCTACAAAGGTTGTCCAAGGCATATGGAAGGCATGGTCTTGCGACTATTTGCACCAGTTGCAGCAGCGTCACAAATGGAAGTTCGCTAAGGACAATGTTTCCATTGGTGACCTAGTTTTGCTTATTGAAGATAATTTACCTCCATTAGCCTGGAAATTTGGCGTAATTATCGCCACATTTCCCGGCCCAGATAACTTAATTCGTGTCGTAGACATTCGCACGCCTACGGGTGTTTTGCGGAGACCAATACATAAGTTATGTCTGTTGCCAGCGCGGGACGAGATTTGACAAGATTATTATGATTACTTAGCACAATGCTATTTTACTTAGCCATTGGCTTATTACTTATTACGACCATTTGGTCAACCTAATTGTGATGAATTATCACAACATTTTCTTATTAATTTTGTGCCATTGTATGCTTCTATAATCATCATAGTTTTTGGTGGTATATTACTATTTTGCATTTGTATGTTAATTTTGTGTGGCATACTATGCCTTACACATTTACATTTGATGTTTTGGGGTATATTTCATGTTTTTTGGTGGTCTCATTTTATAAAATTTTGTTACATAATATTTGCATGTCTTGCAGCTGCGCAATCATGCAGTCATTTCTTTATACTGTTGCTAATATATGTGATTTATTGTTCTGTGAATGTCTTTGAATGTTTAACTCATGTACTACGTTTGTAATCACAGTATTGTATCTGTTATTTATGACATTGCAATTATTCATATTGTAATTAACTAAATTATTGTTATTGTATTCATATAACTTGCGTTTATGTAAACCCTATCGTTTTTGCATCTACCGCATGTAACTGTGCCACGTCTAGATTTATTTTATATTGTATTTTATATTGTATTTATTTTGCGATTAAGCATGCACAATTATTTTTACTTAAATCATGACATACATGTCATATTTGGGCTTGCATTCAGTCAGCTATCTAGCTTGTTCATACATTATTACATATTGTAAGTTCCTGAAACTTCAGGAACAGCATGACTTGGTCAATACATGCCGTCATGCTAAATATACGCTTAAACATGTAATTGTGACAATTTTGTTCATGCAATTAATTCTCTGTACAGGTCTACGGGCCTCAACTAATTTTACGGTAACCATCTATGACATGCATAGGGTTACAAACTATCGGTCCATCTTGTGATGAGCTTCCGATTATACATTATTAAGCATTGTATAATTATGTATTTTTTCATGTTTTATAATGTTCTATACTGTACACATACATTATGTGACGGCAACATTTGTCAAAGCAGACATTCACATTCATGTCTGAAATCAGCTGTTCGCCAACCTCCGCTTACAACGCTTATCTTTAGGCTTATCTTATGCATGCTTATCTCTAAACTATTAACGGACTGTCGTTATCTAATCTCATAACTCAAGGTTCAACTTAGCCTTGAAACTAACTCTTATTGTTAAGAAAACTGTATCTTTTTAAATTAAGTTACTAGATGTATAATAATTTACTACAAAATGGTAAAAAATCAATTGATTTTGACGGGCAGCTTATGTACGGTAGCGCGATAATTTCACTTTGTAGGTTGGCTAATCTGCTTACTGCTTTTTGTTCTATTCCGATTATTCATGTTGAAACTTTGTACAGTTCGTCTCAAATGCTAGCGGCGGTCGGTTCGCCCAGCTGTCTTACTGTCACATTTTCTTGTCGTGACATTTAATGTAGGCCTTAGGCCAACACATTTCACTTATGGCCAACTAGGCCCGCTATTAATACAATTTAAAAATTTAATACTTTCTATAGACAAGACGCTCATTAGCCAACCTTATTTAAATAACTACTAATCATGTAATGTAACTTGAAATTCAATTAAAATGAATTTAATACAGTCCACAATTTTCATCATTTCTGATACCTAATGAATCATCACTCACATCACTAACCATTTTTTGGTCCACTTGGGCCTGATACTCAACATTTTTTGGTCCACGCGGACCGGATTCTGTACAGCCGCATTAAAAACTGCATGCGCCAGCAATTATGTCTCTTTAACTTTCAATAAACAATTATTTCCAGAAACATATACAGTCCACTTCATTATTTCATTTCACACCACCACCACAATAAGCGTTCTAAGATCAACTCAAGAGTCTTCGAGAGCTTCTAAGATGCAACACCGCGGAAGCCATGACCATATTGGAGACGACTGCTGATAGCATTCAGCAGGAAAGGGATGAAGAAGAAGAAGATGCTGATGATGAAGAAGCAATGCAGACCCCCGTGTGTTTAGTAATGTAGTTAATGCCCTGGAGACAATTAAATGCTTTGTAACCCGCCGTAATGTATCCGGTGAAATTATGACACAGTTGTCAAGATTTGAGGGCACAGTTTATTCTATAGCCGTGGAAAAGAAAAAACAAGGGAAGATAACGGACATTATTGGGAAATGATTGTGTGTTTTCCTCTATATATACGTTGTTGTATAAATACCTACTGTATTATTACAAATTGTAAATTATACATTATTTCTATTTAGTACTATACCATTTAGTTATACTGTTTGTGTTCTATTTCATTATATGTTTTTCACACTTATACGTTTTTTGATCGAAGTCTCCTGAAAAACGTATAAATGAAGCTTTACTGTATAAACACTTCTAATGTTTGCACCATCAATGTTCTTACAAAGAGAGAAACATCATTAGGTCTAGTACTTATGAATTACATAGCAGATCCTTAAAAAAAAGGACAAGGAATTTACAACTATCAAGGATTACACACTATAATGAGCAAACGCCTCTTTAGGTTATAAAGTTGTGGTAGAGTTCTTATGGCAAGTTATGGGTCCTTTAATGTTACTCAGTAAGAATGTGCTACAACTATTTACCTAGAGTCATATAACGAAACTCTATGATTAAGACTGAACACTTATTATTGAACTTTTGAGTCAGCAAGAGAGAATGATATCTCTGTCTTCTGTATCTGATATTCATTTTTAGAGGAAAATGAGAAACTCAAATTTCAATGTCTGACACAACATGTACAAAATTTGACACAAAATGTTCAGCTGGTCCTATGCACAGTTTCAATATCAGTGATAATACAATGTGTGGTCAAAAATATTGTATGGTTTGAAGAAATATATCAAGAAAACCTTGTTGCCTTTTAATAAGTTAGCCAATGTTTGTTTTCAACATGTCGGTGACAAGTATGAAACGTCTGAGTGAAACTATTTAGCAAATGGCAATACATATTAAAATTTCATCATTAGGATTAACAATGTCATCAAAAAGTAGGTTATGAACAAGATACATTTCACATTTGATGTGAAATCCATTAACAACCTTTTAGGAAGATCTGTTTTTACAATTACAGACAACAATACAATGTTGATCTAATTTCAAAACACCTGCAAATAAAAATTGCAGGTGTTATTCATGAAAGTTATGCTGGAGAGATCTGACCAAACAATCAGTAAATGGTCTCATTCCTATAAGAACATTATCACACTGTGTGACTGAAAAATTGTGTTGAACCACAAAATTATTATGTATGGCTGTAATTTAATTAAAAGTGACTATTAGATATTATAAAAAATACACTAGAACCCCATGAATCCAAACTAATTGGGACTGACCCCTGCTTTGATTATTAATTGTTCAGTTTAAGCGGATGTAAAGTGTGAGTTATGTGGCATGTGTATTAATTTCACTGCAGACTACAATCATACAAGTAACATTGACCACAGTAACCCCTTCACTCCCTTCAGTTCATTATAAACAACCACCTGCTTACATAGTCCTACGGTACTGTCTTCATTTACAGTGTATTAGAGTTATGCATACTGTATGAGTGTAATAGCTGAGTTAGTTAACATGATCTTGTTTTTATTAAAATGTCTTTATTAACTTTACATTATGATACAGTAAAAATGTCAGGTAAGCATAAACACAATTTCTGTTCATTAAAAGACAAGTTAGAAGTGATTAAACGTTTGGATAAAGGTGAACGTGCTATTAAACTGACTACTGAGTTTAGTGTTAGAAAAGCAACTATCAGCAATTGAAAAAAGAATTGTGCTACAGCTGAACAGTTCTGTGCAAAAACATCTGCTGATACTGTTGAAAAACGGTGAAATTCAAATGTGTCAGCATTTCACAAGATTGACGAAGCACTATAGTTATGGTTTACACAAGAAAGGGAAAAATCGGTATGGAGAACCATACATGACTTCCATGTTCTAAGATTTATATTTAGAATCATTTTTGAAATGAAATATTTCTATAGAAGAAACTACTTCTTTCTTCAGCCTTAACCACAGTACTGTGGTCACTAACATATACCACCTCAAGTTAGCAGACTCGATTGTCACTGATGATAGTAGTCGATGGCACTGCCAAAATGTTTGGTTTTGCAGAAAACACTGGACCACAGCCAAACAGCCTGGGAAGGAATTTTAAACAAACTACTTCTTTGTTGCTGATAACATAGTACACATATAAAAAATTATCCCTCCCCCTTCAACTATCATTTTCATTTATAGAAAATTACCCCCTCCCCCCTCAACTACCCTTTTCCTATATAGATATTTCATCTACCTTTCTATAGTGGATTATTATAACTTTCTTTTCAGGATACTTTATTTATCAAAATTAAGTACTTTACTCTTCTTAAAACATAAATCGTTGCAGGTAAACTACCCCTTCTCCTTAACTGATCTTCACCAAAATCAATATACCTTGAGTCCTCTTTAACTCAGCCACATCTGCAAAAAATTATTTGATTCTGTTTGAATTTGCAGCAGTTATCATTCTCCATATAAAAAATTCTACACACACACACACTTTTCGGAAAATGACTTTTCTTCATGTTTTGAGGGTAGTACAATCAGAATCAGCCCTTATCTCGAACACGATTTTTTTTGCCATCACCATACTTCCATTTCCTTATGGAACATGGGAGTAAAAAGGCACTCCCTTAAGTGGACCACTCATACAAAAAATAAGTAATGGTTGGATAGATCGATGGAAGAAGAGACATGGAATTTGTCAAATATCTGTGTGTGGAAAAATTTATCTTCAGACCAAACTGCCACTGATGATTATAAAATTAAATTTAAAAATTTGCTACCTTCTTTAAACATGTCTATGGAGCAACTTTACAACTGTGATGAGACAGGTTTAAATTTTGAAACACTTCTATCTAAAAGTCTGGCACCTCAAACTGAAGCCTGTGCTCATGGATATAAAGTAAGCAAAGAGCTCTTAACGGTACTGGCACTGGCATGTAGCAATGTAACAGAGAAAAATAAAATGCCACTTATGGTCATTGCTAAGTCAGCTAAACCGAGAGCTTTTAAAAATGTCAATATGTCACTTCCAGTTTATTAAAAAAATCATATTAAAGTTGGGACAAAGCTGCACAGTTATTTAAGGAGTAATTTCATAAACAATTTGTACTTGCAGTAAAAATCTATTCTGAGAAAAAGGGTCTGCCTGTTGAAGCAATGTTGGTTATTGACAATGCTCCATCACACCCCAATGAGTCTGAATTAATGTGCAGCAATATAAGGGTTGTATTTCTTCCTCCAAATTTAACACCATTACTTCAGCCTATGGATCAGGGTGTGCTGCACAAAATGAAATGTATGTACAAAAAAAAAGCTTCGGTCGCACATTGAGGATGATTATGAAAATCATGCTTTATCTAAAATGTTAGATTAATGATCTAATAGTTACTATCAAAGATGTTATTCATTGGATTACTGAATCATGGGACAATGTAAAGTGTGAGACCATAATATAATCCTGGAGAAACTTATTACCTGATGTTATGGACGTTGATCAACAAACTGTGACGGCAGCGGTATGCGAACATCTGCTCTCCGGTACCAGCGGTGGACACAGGAGCCAATCCGGCATCAGCATTCGGAGCGAGCCAATCAGTGATCCCGGTTAGTTAATAAAACCCGGGCCGGCAAAAAATTTTACGGACACTTCATCGCCACACCATCGGATGCACCCTTCACCCTCACCTCTCTCGGACGACATCGGCACGGAGTCAGCCGGAAGGAACAGCCAAAGAATAGAACCAGCATTCTTGCGTCTTCGCCCTCCAGTTCCACGCCAGCGATGGATTTCGCTGGGCCGGCAGCCGACTCTACAACCGATGCCGAAAGAAGAGGAGGACTGCAGTGCGCCACGAACAGCAGGCGCAGCCACCGAACATATCAGCGCGGCACTACCAACATCACCGTTCTCACCACTCGGTCCTTTTTAGGGCCACCAAAATAACTAGAGTGTACGATTGGCGCCATTTGTCATGCGGCAAGCCTTTTGTCCGGTGACAGAACATCAACGGAAGACATAAGTGATACAGATTCCATTCTTACAGTGGTGAGGCAATGTCTGGCTTATGAAGAAATTGACAAACTTTGTTTTTAAGAATACTAAGTATTTTAAATAATTTTTTAACATTATTGTTTATTTTCATGCATGTGTTATTGTACACACTATAGTGATTTATATTGTACATACACCTATTGTTAATTACCATATACGATTGTGTTCATATATAACATTGTTTATAATAATTTTGTCTGATTAGCTGTAATAAAGTTGTGCATATTAGTGTGTTTCATCTGCATTTTATTTTTCAAAACCCTTCTTGGATTATCTGAAATTTCAGATTCACAGGGTTCTATTGTACTCGGTTCTTGTCTTACAACATGCAGTACTTATGGCTCCACCAAAAAATTGCTGACAGTTTGTTCATACCTATTCTTCATTTTCTGTTAATATCTACTTAATTTTTTGTACTACACAAAAACTGCTGACTAAATTAGAGGGGAGGATGGTTAAGAGAAAGTCTGCTGTAACTTCATACTTGCAGCTATTTTGTTCATAACTTGAAATCATACTGAAGTCCAAAAGATACTGCCTCAAATAATTACTTTTAAAGCTTACTAAACTCTCTTAAGTAGATCTTCAAAATGCTGCTAAAAATTCAGTGAATTATCATGAACAGACATGATTTTAGATTAAATTAAAAATACCTGAAGTCAATTTGCTGGGTAAGCTGTAAATATTCTGTAAAATATGAACACTAAACAAATTTAATGTTATCATTAAATGTTCTTGATATACCAGTTTAATAAGATTAATATTGCTATTGCAATGTGATGCAATATAATTGATTTTCAAACAACATTTGAACTTTATATATATTGTAATAGGACAGAAAGGGGGGGGTTCCTTTTATTAATTTCCATATTCAAAAGTGACATCGCAAATTCCCATGCTGACTTGCACAAAGAACTACAGCAGAGCTTTTTAATCATACGTTAGTCTGGAACGGTGTGTGCGGTACAAAAAAATCCGAGAATTGTCACATGTGGAATGTGAGTCCACCCGCACGAGCGCCTCACCTGCGTCGCACAAGCGAAAAGGACGCCGTAACAAAAAATGGCTAAGCCGAAAGATTTCTTGCCATTTGCTATGGAGACGAAGGAAATGGTGAGCCACAGCCTGTGGTATCACCACAGAACAGCGTCGATGATCGAAAAGAACCAATGAACTGTCTGAACGTCATTGTATTTCCACCAACATCATGTAGGTGGTGAAAACGGAAATGCTCGCCAGCTTTTGTAGCGAGCGTCACTTCTCACCAAGTAATGAGACCGGCCGGTCGGGTGTGCAGAAGTCACATCCTGGCCAGGATGAGTACACTGTATTACTACCTACTATAATATAATCACTAAAGGAAATAACTTTCCAAACTAAATTCATTGTTTAACAAAATCTAAAAAATGGGGTAATTGGTATGTGTGAGTGTCTGCGATAACAAAGAATTGGTTCGTCCCAAATTAAAGAATACATAATTTAATAATTAAGATTTTATAAGAAATAAAATATATATTGTTTGTATTAGTAGTAGTTGCGTGACGCAGAGGTCGTCACTATGTATCATGTAGTACGATAACAAGAATGGGGTTATAACAGTAGATTCACAAAAAAAAAAAAAGAAAAAAGAAAATGTCATGCTAAAGAGAATAAAGTAATATTTTATTTGAACTTATAAATACGTAATTGTTAATTGCATTTACCTGTTTTTCTCTGCTAAGTACACCAGACGACACCTTGGTCAATTACCAATAAAGGTAGGTAATACAAATTTCAATATTTTAAACCGTTAATTAACTCGTAATACTTCAATATGTAACTTTATAACATGTGTGTGTGTGTGTGGGGGGGAAATGATCTTATCTGTATAAATGATCTTAACATACTAAATATAATACATATGTAATGTACACTATATATAATGCACTATCATATATAATGTATATATGACTTTATAGATGTAGTATTTTATGTAGTCAAATTAATGGAGCTAAACTTTTGGCACCCTTGGGATATAAATACTTTCCTCTTCATATGAAAATAAAATGTACATGATTCTCATAGTCATGAGAATCATTCTCATGATTCTCTCCCAGTGTACATTATAAAATCATTTTCTGTCAAAGCACACTACGTGGACTATGTGTAGTATATATAGCACAATCAAAAGTGCAAGATATTTGGTATTTCCCTAAACAGCATCAGTAAGTGAAAGTATTTAATTAAAAACATTTTGTCACATAAAATATAAAACTACCTGTTTTATCCTCCTCTGGTTTAAATTTTGTGTATTCAACTACTCTTTCAGTGGATGTCATCTGATTGGACACTTCAGCAGATTGTCTTGTACACCACTGAAGGTACAGAGCTATAGATAGTGACTGAGTTATGGTTAGACCTGCATTTGCTCCATATGAATCTTGAAAATAACAGAAAAAGAATTAGAAAACATTTACATAGATTTTAACTGTTTTAAAACTCTAATTTTGGTTTAAATAAGCAAAATATAATCAGTTTTCTGTTTTGATAATTTTCTTATTTATTATGAGATATAAATAGTCAGGTGCTTGTTACCAAAAGTATAGCAAGTAGAAGAGAAAGTGAGATCACTCTGGGCGCATGCTATAGTTGTGAATACGGCTAGCAGTGACCACGTTAAACTTCAGCACTGCGATCGCAGGTTGTTGTAGTTGAGACGCTAAGCCTATTAGCCATGTGCAAAAAAGAGCTATGTTTTATGTGTTGTAAAAAGTGTGTGTGCGTCTTATTACTTATATCGTGTTCAGTTGCAATTAATTATAAGTTTCAGTAATTTACAAACATTCTGAGTAATAAACATGTCATAATATATAGTAAAAATGCTCAGACTGTATGAATGGTTATAGTAATGATTTGTGTATGTTATTTTTCATATACGGGTAGTTTTTGGTTTCAGTTAACAGTGCATGTGAAAAATTTATGCAGTAGTGCAGTTATATAGAACTTGTGTGTTAAAATATATAATAGAAATGCCGTCCTGTTTTGTACCTGGATGTAGGAATGGATATGGTAAAAATTCCTACAAAGGAAATCATTTTTTTAGACCTCCCAGGGATGAAGATCAATTTGCAAAATGGGTGAGTGGGAGAGGGCAATTCCCAGGACAAATGTCTTGCACATAAATCTTATTTCTGTCAAGTACATTTTTCTGAAGATTTGATTTTTAAAGTAGATTCATTTGTTGTAAACAATAAAAAGGTCGAAATTTCAAGACTAAGATGGAACTTAAATCCTGGCATGGTACCTCATATCTTTCCGAATTTTCCTACATATTTGACAAAGCCTCTAAAACTCCGAAAGTTACCCTCAAGAAGGCAAATACAGCAAGTACAAACAGGCCAAGGAAAAAGCAATTCGATAAACTGTTCTGTGATAGAAACAGTGAGTTCAGACCACCCCCAGATTAGAACACACCAAGACGATCAACTGGATGAACAAAATCAAATCATGTTGCTGAAACGGAAAATACAAAATCTACGATATTTGATAAAAAATAATACGAAAGTACTTTGATATGAACTAAGAATAAACTGCGTTGTGAGAAAGCAAAAGTTGTTTTACTAGAAAAGAAACTTGCCAGGAAGGAATGTGACTCATATGAAAGTGGGATGAAGAATTTGAGTAAAAAGCAGAAAATGATTGTAGATGCTATGGTTAAAAAGTCGAATTTGTCAAATTCCAAAGGAATGAGGTGCTGTAATGAGCTAATACTGGAAAGTTTGCTGCTTAAAATCAAATCCCCAAAGGGATACAGACATTGCTTCCACCATAATTTACTGCCACTTCCGTCAGAAAGCCACCTGAAAAGACAGTGTAAAGGTTTGAAATGCCCATATGGGGTACTAATGCTGTAAATGCCATATCAAAGTTTCTGCTAGAAGAAACTGATGAAAATAGATGTCTCGGAGTAGTAATATTCGACGAAGTGAAGCTAAGGGAGGAAATTCAGTTTAATGCAAATTCTTTAAAAGTTGATGGCTTTGTAGACTTTGGTGATTATACACCTACAGACATGAAAAATTCTCTGGCGAACCATGCCCTGGTATTCATCTTTGTGCCTCTGTTATTCAACTGGGTACAGCCTGTAGCAGTGTATGCGCAAGCAGAAATGCAACCCCAGGTGATATTCTGGCAAACATTCTGATACAGATTATCTTGCAGTTAGAGCAGCGAGGTATAAGAATAATTGGATTTACATCAGATGGTAGTCAATCTAATAAAAAGGGGTGGATGAACTTAGGAATCTGTGCGAAAAGATGCAAGATTAAATGTAAGTATTCTGAATCCGGCGGACGAAGATAGGAGGATTTGGGCATTTTCAGATGCTGTCCATATATCCATATAATAAAATGTGTGTGAAACTTTTTCCATGACAAAGTGTCAGTATTGTACAACAACAACATTGTCAGGTACGAATTCTTTAGACTAGTTTACAAACTGGACACTACTGCTGAAAACACAAGACTTAGGACATGCCCTAAAGTAACAGCAGCCCATCTTGACCCTACATCATGCCAACGTATGAATGCAAGGTTGGCGTTCCAGTTATTTAGTAACAGCATAGCCAATGCAATTAAATTTTATCGCGACACGAACTGTGAATGGTTTGTAGGTAGTGAGAAAACAGAAAGCTTCAGCAGAGACATGAATGACCTTGTCGATGCATTAAATTCATCAATTCCTACAAAGGGACTTTACAATGGATGGGTGTCTCATCATGTATTATTGAAATTTCTAGAAATTCTTAATTCAGAAAGCAA
Organism: Magicicada septendecula; assembly: GCA_034769895.1. Taxonomy (NCBI): domain Eukaryota; kingdom Metazoa; phylum Arthropoda; class Insecta; order Hemiptera; family Cicadidae; genus Magicicada; species Magicicada septendecula. The sequence goes on from CM068370.1 coordinate 179,503,364, forward strand.
CACTTTTGCCTCAGGGAGAACTCTAGAATCACTCAGGATTACTCTAAAAAGTACTCTGGAGGTATCTGAATATTTGTGGAGCAAGAAATTTAAATATGTGTACTTACTGCAAAATTCAATCAGGATCCTCTAGAATGCCATTTCGGGATTCTCTGCTCTTTGTCATGCGATGACCATCCATCTACAGTTGACTTTCTACATTTTCATATGTTGCAGTCTGTATATGTTCCACTTAAACTTACATTGGCAAAAGGAGCAAACTGTGAACCGAAAAGTGAATCTCCACTCACTTCTTTTGTAAATCAAATCCGTGAAATATGAAAGGAGGTAGAAAATGAAAACAAAGCTCTCAAGAAATCAATGGAGTTGCTCATCAAGGAAAAGGTAGTTTTAAAGGACTTGGAAAGCTAGGATTGGGCAGAGGAACTACCTGAGCTTAAAACTGGTGCTCCGAGAAAATGTCTCGTGTATCATCTGGCAGGGTACATAGTGAGAAAACCATCTATAATTACTGACTGTGGTGACTGTGCTGTTACACTGAGGAACGATCATCCTCCTAATCTACCTGCTGCTGTGTGGACAAAAATAAAAAATTACTGAACTAACAAAGAAACATCTCATTTAACACACCCTTCAAATGGTCTTTGTCATATACTGTTGCAAGCAGAAACAACTGTGACAATAAAACTTAGTTCACAAAACAGTATGTGGGCGGATGGGCGGATATTTTTTATGAATGTCTGGATGAAATCAAAGAAATTAATGTGCCTGCAACGGACAGCATAGGACGCTGCCATGAACACACACTAGACATTGTAGGCAAATATATGAAAAATATATTATACTAACCGTCTGTGACTTCTCTTTTGATGTCCCTTCTTATTACGACATGTTTCAAGACTCTTGTCCCATTGTCAAGCATAAAATTTGTAGCACATATCAGATATGTTTGTCAAACGTTAAAAACCATGTCATAATGACCACAAATAACGGATTATTAAAATAACGGACTATACTAATTTGTAACTTGAATACGCGCATCGGGCGAACAGTGTACACTGCACAGCGACCCACCGCGCATTAACCGCAACTGATTCTAGTTATCTCAATATCTCAACGCGGTGTCATACAATACATTATACTTGAATAGTAATTGGTCGTTCAAAATGTGTGGCTTGGTATTAGTGTCCCTGAACGCTTTGTACACCTCAAATTCCTCGAGTGTGTTCATATAACGTCCTTTACTGCAAAAGTGGAGGGGTTTTAAATTAGTTCTGAAATCAGTATAACTATGATTTTCATTAATAAGATGTTTGGCGAAACTTGATTTGATAGTATCATAGTTACGACGGATAGTGGGTGGTTTGTGTTCATTGAATCTTTTGAGAAAACCACGGCCCGTCTGGCCCACATAGAAAGCGTCACAATCATTGCATGACAATTTATAAATGCCCGTTTTATTCTCAATACAAGTAGATTCGTGGGTACGAAGATTATTTAAGATATTATTTGTAGTCTTGTAAGTGACTATGATATCAGTGTTTTTGTTTATGAGAGATTTTAAAATGTTCGGCATGAAATTGGTATATGTTGCGGCGATATATCTATGTGGCTTTTTCTCCCGTGCAGTCATTGATAATTGGTTAATGGTCCTTATTCTATTTTTATGTTTCTTGAGAATATTGTTTACGACGTTGGTATTGTAACCATTTGCGACTGCGATATATTTGATGGTATTTAACTCGGTAAGAAAATCTTTGTTATCAAGGGGTAAAGATAAAAGTCTATGTATCATGCTGTGAAACGCAGCCATTTTTTGCGATATGGGATGAAATGACGTGGCGTGTATCACGGTGTCTGTCGTTGTTGGTTTTCTGTATATATTAAAATGTAAATTATTGTTGGTGTTTTTTGTGATTATCAGATCTAAGAAGTTTAGTTGTCCATTGTCCTCATGTTCCAAGGTGAATTTCATATGTTTGTTAATACTATTTAGATAACCGTGTAAACGATCAATCTGCCGCTGTGTACCTTTATAAATTAAGAACATGTCATCGACATATCTACCATAAAATATAATATTGTTGCTATGTTTTATCATTCTCAAAGATATAGGAATTCTCGAAGTAATTTAAGTATATATCTGCAAGAAGGCTTGATAGAGGTGAACCCATAGCTAATCCTTCTCGTTGGCTGAAATATAATTTGTTATGGGTAAAGTAATTTTGGTCAAGGAGCAACTTTAATAACTCAATCAATTCATGTATACTTTTGATATCTAATTTTTTGGTATTTATAAGATTCTTCTTCAGCAACTGTAGAGTATCGGATATCGGTATATTTGTATATAAGTTAACGATGTCAAGGGACGCCATTTTATATGAAGGTTCGATTTTTAGTTTTTTAACCTTATTAACAAAGTCAATGCTATTAGTTAAGCTGTAGTTATTCTCCAATATTATATTCTGTTTGATTATGTTGAGTAGTTTTTTGGTGGTTTTATAACCCGGGGCAGTGGTAAAATTCACTAACGGTCTTATAGGGGTATTTTCTTTATGCAACTTCGGTAATCCTGTTAACAAGGGCGCTTTTGCGTTGATAGGTTTCAAATGTCTCCTAGTCTGTTCATCAAATAGATGTATGCATTTATTTATACATTGATTTAGACTTTTAGTATATTGTTCTGTAGGGTCAGAAGTTAATCTAACTATGTTATTGTCTGCTATAAAATCTTGTATCTTCTCATTATAAATATTCGTGTCCATGATAACTACAGTGTTGCCTTTATCTGCTTTAGTAACTAAAGCGTGGTTATCAGTTAATTTCTTTTTGAGATTAATTAGAGTTTTTCGTTCATTGTTATAATTGGCTGAAAAAAACAGAGCGAATGTTCTTATTGATGTTATGTCTTTCAATAATCTTATTAAACTTATCATTTATTAAAAACCGAACCTTATTTTGTTCTTGTTGGTCAGATATCGCTTTGACGACAGTTTCGGCGTTTAAAATTTCTGCAATGATATGTTTGCGGCTAAAATTGGATGTATGTACCGGTAAATTATATTTCAAACCTTTATTTAGTAATTCAGTTTCGTCTGAGTTTAATTTGATGGAAGTTAAATTCTGTAGTCGTGTATAGAATGTTTGTTTATGTTTAATATTATCAACTGTCTGTAACTGATCGTTTATTAATCTTTGAAGTTTGTTATATTTTTCATATATTTAACGGAAACGTGGCTTGGTACTAAAAAAAGATTTATTCCTACTATAATATTGTAGGCAAGCTAATTTTCAAATATATCCAATGCCGATTCTTTTTCCGTACAAAGGAAATACATAGAGAAATTACCAAACAAAATTGGCTAAATCCTCTCGGAAATTTTTGAAGGTTTCGAACTGCTGACATCCTAGGGTTAGTACATTGTTTAAATCTTATATCTTTTTGTATTTGTATGCATTGCAGTGTATCGTAAATATAATTTTAATTAAATCCTTAAATTTTTTAGTGACCGTCAATCAGTGAATGTTTTAGTGGATGGTTAGTGAGGATCGGTCAATAATACAACTTTTAGTTATTTTTCGTCGACGTTTCGACAATATTGTCCTGAAGATGACAATAAATATTGTCGAAACGTCGACGAAAAATAACTAAAAGTTGTATTATTGACCGATCCTCACTAACCATCCACTAAAACATAATTTTAATTGTTACAACATGAAAAAAACATTTCACGACAGTTTCCAATAAGTATTATTTAATACAGAATTGTGTTTGTATTAAAACTTATCTGTGTGCTTCACACTCGCATACCAACAACGGGCGAAGCTAGCGCCGTGCTGCGGCGAACCACAGTAACTAGCTAAGTGATCTCACTTTCTCTTCTACTCGCTATGCCAAAAGTATGAATACAGGTCTGGCCTTCATTTGTTCTTATTAAATGAACTACCAGCAAAATAAATATGCAGATTCTTCTGCATATATATATCTTCTTTACAGCTAGGATCTTTTCAGTAAATTAAGTCAGAATCCTTTTAATGTTGTCAAAATTTATATAATCCTGAAAGGATTAAAATACCTACTTAATCTATATGAAAAGATCTAAATTTATGATCATCCATGTTTCACAGCATATTCAGAAAAACAGAGAAGTCCGCTATTTTAACTATATCACATATACCAGACCAGGTGTGATTGCATTGATAGGTTAGATATTTGAAATCTGATGGTTGTTTGAACTATGAAGACTACATGAGCTTTCTGACAAAATTATGACACTGTATGGAAACAGTATTGATGGTAGAGGTAAAACAAACAACAGCTGGATACAGAAGGTAAAGATATACCTCAGTACTGCGCCCTGGCACCAAAAGCCTTACGTTGAGCAGCTGTTTACTATGTACCAGCCTACTTTAGGCAAGAGAAGCCAAACAGATTACTGATATAATTATTTCACAGGCAAAATGAAGATTTACTGTGAAAAATCTTTCAGCTGAAAAATTCATTAAATTTAGCATTAACTTTCTTGAAAAATATGTAAAACAATTTTACATTTTAAGAATCTAAAGTTCAAACAGTCAGATAATATATAAATATAATGCAGAGGAATTTTAAAATGTGGTTGCAGCTGTTAATTTATATCCTCTTATAAAATCTAATAATGTAGAATAAACGTTCAGCAAGATTTTAAATTGCTGGAAATTAAAATCACAATTCCAATGACAACTTCAGAAGCTGAAAGATCCTTTTCATTGTCATAAAAGATAAAAACTTTTCTCTATAACATGATAACCCAAGAAAAATTAACCGATTTGGGAGTACTAACTTCACATTTTCATTACAGGATAATATTCATGACTGTGGATGGAAACGTTCTCCTAGCCCCCTTGGGCCAATCTCTTGCACATACCTATGTCTACGTTTTCTTTCTGCCTACTGTCTGTTGATTACCACTGCAACAACTGGATTTTCATATAACCAGCCACCCCTGATATTATAATTCTAATTTAATAAGGGCAGTAATTATAAAGTTTCTGTTGAGAAAACATGATATACTATAAATTAATGAAGCACATTCTTACCGTCTTGGAAGAAGAGAAAACTCAAAGTTGCTATGCCTATGTACACATTACAAATCATGTCCAATGCAAACGCAAAGGCACCAGTAGCTGAGTAATACAGAAATGTGGTTCCTGTGTGTAAGTCCTGAAAACAACGCAGAGTTTACCACATTTTACAATCACATCAAAAGGGATTCATAAGAATATTATTAGTAACGTTACTATGATGTTTTCCTGAAACTGGTTTGCCCCCATATTTTTAATGTTTTCTGGTGATAACATTCAAATTGTACTTACCTGGTAATTATCAAACTCTTCTTTCACTAATTCCTGAGCATTGTGAGCACGGATTGTTGTTAGCCCTTGTAAAGTAGCATTGAGATGTGAAAATACTGGACTACGAGCTGGAACATAATATTCAGTGTTCAGTACTAAAAACTTCGGCAAGTACATAGCTCTAATTGCGTTACCAATCTACAACACCTTTAATATCTTCAGATATCTACGAGATAAAATTAATTAATTAAAATAAATTAAATTATTTTGTTGCCCAATATTCAGATATCCACATAATAAATACAATAATTAAATGTTTAAAACGTTCACAAATTTTCAGCTTAAAGTGCCAATTGCCACAAAATTACATATACATATAATTTACATGTATAATAAATTTGTATTAACAACATAGCTCAGCCCTTTCTTCTTTTTTACCTTTTTATTTTGTTAATACTTTACTTCTCAGACTGCTTTATTTTCATTTATGTTGACTATACATAATTCTCTCTCTCTCTCTCTCTCACCATATCTCTTTCTTATTAAGAGATTGTATGTCCCTTTATGTTTGGTGGTTTGCCATACTGGAGTGACTTTTTGTAATATGACAAAATTTTCACTTCAACTTAACCAAAACAGTTTAAATAGTGCTTTTACATAGTTTTATATAGGTCATTCAAAATTTACCATGGTAAAAGTTCAAAAGTTGAAACAATCCTCATTCAAGTTAGCCAAGGTTTACTATAATATGAATTTTATCTTTTATAAATTAAGGTCAAACAGATTTTCATACAAAAATTTTTATATAATACTTTCAGCAGTCACTTTATTAAATGAGTCACCAGTACTATAAATGCCTCCATAGTATCGTTATATGAATAGTAACCCATATTTATATTTTTTTAATAGTATTACTACAGTAGAACCCCACAGGTCTGAACCCCGCAGGTCCGAAAACCCGCTTAATCTGAACCGGTAGTTTGAAAAAAAGCGTCTAAAAGTTGGACAAAGAAATAAAAAAAATACGACAAAATAAATGGAACATATCAATATAACTTGTACATAAAAAGCTTAGGTAAATACACACTAATGCATTTTTAGTGAAATTGTTATTAAAAATTAAGTACTTTAGATTGTTTTAAATATATGGCAAAATAAATTTTTGAATTATGTTATCAAGAAATTAGCGACTGTAAAATGAATGGAAAAACATATTGGTACTTACAGTTTAGTGCCAGTAAAAGTAAATTATATAAAACACAAAAAACTACAATAAATACAAACTACATAACTAGACACCTTAAGGTGTTGCACAAAATCAGTCATTTTTCTCTGATGCAAAGCTGTAAATTCAGCAGACGCCGCGATGTTCCGCCAGCGCCTCAAAAATAAGACGTCTGCCGGTGTAGCATTGGCGTGCTGCTCTACATAGGCTAACAATAGTTCAAAAGCTCTTGCTGCTTCGGTGTGTGAGATCTGTGGCACAGGATCATCTGCTTCTTCATTTTCATCGGAATCGTCATCACGTGTTTGTTGTATCAAAGATACAATTTCTTCATCAGTCAAAACTTGGATGGGTCTTCGATGTCAGCTGTTAGCCATTCGTTGACGTCTGTGTCGTCTGCTTCTTCATAGCCTGGGATTTGTTGTACGAGCTGGAAGACTTCACTTCTCTCATCGGCTTGTTCAGGGCTCTCAATAATATGTCTTTTATGGTGACTTTGTTGAGAACTTAAAGAATTGTTTGTGTAGGGTCCTCGTTTTCAATTAGAGACCTTGTAACTTTACATACTTTTATACGCCAAAATAACCACAGATTTTACCACGTGTCTACTTACCCCCGCTTCTGACGCCTTTTCATCATTCGCTCACCTTGACTCGAACAGAAGATTCCGTACTTACAGGTCGCCACCTATATTTTTAGAGGGAAATAATATGGAAACCTTTATATACACTTTACCCTTTTTGAATCTAATACTTACCAGGTTCGTTTTAGGCGTGCTTTTCAACACAATACAGGTTATGGTAATTAGACATAATAATTTACTTAACACATTTTTCAGTTAAAACACATCTTATTTATTTTCTATAGATTCAAGACTACTTCTCATTCTTTTTATAAATGCTTCCAAAACTATATACGTTATATCATTACTTCTTCATAAAATGCTTCCAACACATACGCATTGTCCATCTTGACCTCAATTATTTCATTATTTCATATGGACCTTCATATAATAAAAAGAACTTTTTAATCTCTTTATCCTGTGCATTGGATAAATCATGTCTCCTTACCAATACTAGCTGACCTACCTCGTATTTGGTCCATTTCCCTTTGGAGTCATGCCGTAGTATTCTTCTTTCTCCCTTAGTTAACAAATTTTCATTAGCCAGTCGAAGTTTTATGTTTATATCTATAGGATTATTCAAAATGGCTCATGGAGACGGAGATACAACAACGAACTGTATCAAATATATAAAGAGATACCAGTCTCAAAATTTATAAGAATACAAAGATTGCGTTGGGCCGGACATGTTATGAGACTGGAGGATGGCAGGAACCCCAAGAGGGCTTTGCTGGGTACATGGGAGGGAACGAGACCTAGAGGTAGACTGAGGAAGAGGTGGGAAGATGGCGTTGCAGAGGACGCGAGAGACATGGGGATAAGAAACTGGAGGAGGGTTGCAGTGGATAGAGTGGATTGGAGGCGGAGATTGGTGGAGGCCAGGGCCCGACTTGAGCTGTAGCGCCATAGGAGGAGGAGGATTATTCTCTGGTGGGTAGCTAAACAGCTGTTCTAGTATTCTAGGTGGGCGTGTCCCCTTTATTAACTCGTATGGCGTGAACCCGGTAGACTCATGGGTAGTATAGTTTAACCAATCCTCGATCTTCTTTACGTACATTGGCCACTCGCTGTCTTGCTGTGTTTGGCATGGCAATACGCCCTAAAAATTCTACCTATCTCCCTCATCACTCTTTCTGCTTGATTGGATTGTGGGTGGTACACCGCTGTATGTTTAGCTATTATGCCTTCCCAACCCAATGTTTGTCGCCATTTCCCACTAATAAATTGGGGCCCATGATCCGAAAGTATTATCTTGGGTTTCCCTACTTTATTCATATAATCCCTTGTTATCTTTTCACTTAGGACTTTACTTGTTGCCCTCTTGATACTATAAAGTTTTACAAATTTAGAAAAGGTATCCAATACTACAAAAACATACGTTACTCCTCCCCTACCCTTAGGTAACGGACCGAACAAATCCACCGCAACTAAATCAAAAGGCCTTTCTACTTCGATAAATTTTAACTCTCCTTCCAACCGATAGTTGACTACTTTGGACTTTTGACATAAATCACACTCCCGGAGTAATTTTCTAGCACACCTCTCCATGTTTTTAAATATACATGACTCCTTTAATACGTTTACACATTTTTTAGTCACAAAGTGCCCATATCTAACATGACAATCCCATATTATTTTATCTACTAACCCTTCCACCATGACTAACTTCCAATCCCGTTCACCCCCTCTACTTTCTTAAATAAAATCCCCTGATTTATCTGAAAATATTGTCTATACCCGAAATTATCTGAGTTGGATTCTAAACTGGTTATTATTTTGTTCAATTTGATGTCAGATCAATGCATACTGTTAATATCTTTTAATTCCTACCCAAAAAGTCTATCTTCCCTTCTAAGCCTAAAAATTTCGATTTCTTTTACATCTCTCCCTGTTCTGTTTCCCTCCATGTTGACCCTTGATAGTGTGTCAGGTATTTTGTTTTCTACTCCCTTAATGTATTCTCAAGAAAAATTATATTCTTGAAAGGCTAACATGCACCTGGTCAGTCGATTATGTGTCAATTTGCAAGTATTCAGAAAAGAGAGTGCCTTGTGATAGGTCCTGATGATCGTCTGATTCCCCAGAAGGTATGTACAAAATTTCTTCACTGCAAACATGATGCTTAACAGCGCCTTCTATGTTGTAGTATAATTTCTTTCGGTCGCTAGCAGGGTACGGCTGGCGAACGCTATGGTACGATGCTACTTATCTTCATCCTCCTGGTACGATTCCACGCCCAGAGCTATGTTGCTGGCATCTGTCTGTAAATAAAATTTTTGCTGAAAATTGGGATGCTTCATCATTATTATACTCATAAACTTCTCTTTTATTTCGTTAAATGCATCTCTTTCTTTTTCCCCCCATTTCCACTGTTTATTCTTTTGTAATTCGGCACTCAATTTAGAGGTTATCTGTGCATAATTTTTCTGAAACTTTCTATAAAAATTGCATAACCCTAAAAAACTTTGTAACTGTTTAATATTTCTAGGTTCGGGGAATTTCATAATTGATTCTACCTTCTCTGGGTTGGCTTGGATCCCTTCCAGTACAATGATGAAGCTCAAAAAGTATATTTCTTGTTGTAAAAACTTAGATTTTTCCCAGTTCAGTCAATCCCCCTTGTTGCAATTTGTCTAATACATATTCCAGATGCTCAATATGTTCTGAGAATGTCCTAGAAGCTATTAAAATATCGTCTACGTACACAGTTAAAAATTCTAAATTCTTAGGTTGTAATATCTCATCTAAACACTTTATAAAACTGGCCACACTGGTATTGAGCCAGAAAAGTAACTGTTTAAATTGGTAATTTTTTCCATTGAAAAGGAACGCAGTGTATTTCCTACTTTCAAACGCTAATGGGATCTGCCAATACCCATGGTTAAATCTAATGATGTCATGTATTTAACGCCGCTAAATTTTTGAAATATCTCAGCCATTGCTTCAGGTGACTCCAGGTCAGGAATGATGATCTGATTTATTTTACGGGCATCTAGACACAATTTTACCCTCCCATCTTTCTTGACAACTACAACTAACGGGTTAGAATAGGGTGACACTGACCTCTCAATAATATCTCCCTCCAACATTCTATCCAACTCTACCTGAACCGCTCTCCTTTTCAAATATGGCACCGGATAACTTCTTTGTACGTAGGGTGCGTGTTCCCTTACCTTTAACATACATTCATAGTTCTTGGCTCTACCAGGCAACTCTGCGAACACCTCTTTAAAACTTGTCACCAACCGCCACAATGCCTTACGTTGGGGACTCCCTACAACGCCACCCTCACTACAAAATTTATATTCCCTGTCCTCCCATATTCATTCCTCACTTTCACCACTCTCACTCTCACTTCTGTGTCCCTATCACTGACCCGGTTTTGTATCACTTTTATACCTGAAACTCTTATTGTGTCCAATATCCGTTCAAAACTAATTCTGACTGGCTCAATTTCATTATCTAATTCTAATAACCGTTTATGGAAATCAATCACTGCTTTGTGCCTTATTAAAAAATCGTTACCCAAAATAACCTCCAAATTTAAACCATGTACTACTAAAAATGTATTTTCATATTCACCACCGTTTATTACCATGTTTAATTGAACTTGCTTTGTGACATGCTTACTCCTCACCCTGGTAATCCCTACTATAGTAACCCCGGCCACGGGTAATGAAGAAATATTTTTGTTTACTTCTTTTAATTCATCTAAAATATGTTCCGAAATTACCGACACCTCGCTCCCTGTATCTACTAAGGTTTTCACTTTCTTACCTTCTATGGTGATCATTACCTCAGTCAATCCCGCCTCTGGTTTCACTACATCGGAGTTGTCCTCTTCCATTAATTCCTTAGATATATCAGTTCTAATCAGCTGACTCCGATAGCTACACTCTGCCTGGACCCCGCTGCTACCTGTTGACAATGGTTGGGTCCTTTCATCCACTGGCCTTGTTAGTTTTCCTGTTGTATGGCAGCACTACCCTGCGAGTACCCGCCACGACCTCTGGTTGCATTTCCACCTCCTCTGAATGCTCCTTGGCCGCTATCTTCTCCTCTCTGTTGCTGATGGTTTTGGTTGGACTCTGTTCCATTTCTCTGTCAATTTCTTGCCTTGTTACACCTGTAACACACTGTTCTGATAGCAAAGTTTTCAAACCAACACTCTGAACATGGCCACACCTCATTTCTACGGCCACTGTTATCTCCCCTCGCTCCTCTATATGCGGTCGTATACTCCCTCGATTGGTTATGATTTCCGTTATTGTGGGTTCCCGTTGGGTTTGGACACCTACCCATCTCACGGTCTCTTATATTTTGAAAAATGTCCAAAATTTGCTCCAGTTCATTTATGTCCACCACTTCTCGTGTCATCAGGGTAATCTGTACCTCACAGGGTAAGTGCTTACTAATGTGTCTCATGAATGACCGAAATGGTAATGGAGGTTCAAGGTACTTAGCTTCATTATATATTTTCATAACATAAATGGTAACATTGTTCCTATGAGTCCCAAAATTACCCGACCCCATTATCTTACTTCTGAGCACTTCTTGGTCCTCTTCCAACCAGTATTTATTTCGGAAAGCTATTTCAAAATTTTTATAACACTCCCACTCGGTCATGTGCGCCTCCGTCCATATTGCCGAACTCCCCTTAAAACACTAAATTATTTTCAATAGCTGCACCTCCTAATTGTTATGATTAAATTTATTGAACTCCCTCACCCGATTCAGAAACTGCATGGGGTGTACCACCCTACTATCGCAACTGAATGACTCTAATTCAATCTCACTATTTACGTCACGTGTAATAAGTATTCATTCCGTAACTTTGTTTAATTTCTGGCTTATCGCCACACTCAACTCATCTTTAATATTACTTATGCTCTGCTCAATTGAAAAGAATTTATTATTATTGATACATTCAGACTGAATGCTACTTTTGTTTATCACATTGACTGTATCTTGTAATGACTGTATCTCTGTTTTACAAGTACAGTACTGTCTATCTCATTTATTTTCATGTTAGTATTAATTTTATACTCATCAATATTTTGATTTTTTCCAATCTTATCCACTACACTATTATATTTACCTTCAGTGTCTGTACTACACTCAATTATTTTACTTTCAAAATCTTCTTTTACTTCACTAAGTTGTCTATTGAACTGCTCATTTACTGACTCTATCACTTGTTTATTATTATCGCTAATACAATTATCTACTTGCTCATTGATGGCGTTCAAAAACTCATTAAATTGTTTTTGTGATTCACTAATATTATCAAAGTGTTTTTCAAACTGCTTTACTATACTGGTATTTATTTCATTAAATTTTACATTCATATCACCCCTCAATTCGTTCAATTTACTGTTTTGTTCATCTAATTTACTTACTAATTTGATATTTTGTTCGTTAAATTTTACGTTCTGTTCATTGAAATTACTATTTATATTCTCAGACATTGTTTTCATCAAGTTAAATATATCATCCATCGACAACTCTCTTACTCTAGTTGTCGTTGGAGTGGATTCTGCTTTCGCATGACTCATTACAATTGACTCTGTTAAATTACTTTCATTTGTTCCAATTGGAGTTGTCTCCATACCCGAATCACTCATATCAGCTGATCCGGGTGAATTAATTTCTTTGAACTGGTTCACTGGAGGTGAATGAACTTCTGCCTCACCCGTGAAAGTTACGTCAGTCAAACTGACCTTATTTTCATTATTTTCCATCGTATTAAATTTAATTCAACAGTTAATGCAATGAAATATTTAATTCAGTATAATTTTGTATATAAAAATTACTCTTCAATTCAATGTGTTACTATGAGCACTTTCAGTTAACCGAGTACATTATACTATCCAACATAACCATACTTTTATGCAACATAATTATATACGACAATTTCAAAGGGACGCCGCTTACCACAACTTGTCTCGCATTTCAAAGGAGGCCTACTCATAAAGAAAGTCTATACAATATTCTGGCAGGGTCGCCATTTGTAACTTTACTTACTTTTATACGCCAAAATAACCACAGATTTTACCACGTGTCTACTTACCCCCGCTTCTGATGCCTTTTCAACATTCATTCACCTTGACTCGAACAGAAGATTCCAAAATTACTTACAGGTCGCCACCTATATTTTTAGAGGGAAATATGGAAACCTTTATATACACTTTACCCTTTGTGAATCTAATACTTACCAGGTTCGTTTTAGGCGTGCTTTTAACACAATACAGGTTATGGTAATTAGACATAATAATTTACTTAACACATTTTTCAGTTAAAACACATCTTATTTATTTTCTATAGATTCAAGACTACTTCTCTTTTCTTTTTATGAATGCTTCCAAAACTATTATACGTTATATCATTACTTCTTCATAAAATGCTTCCAAAACTATTATGCGTTACATCATTAGGTATATATTTCTATTACGACAAACCAATACTTTAATGACACACGCTCTCATTCTTTTACGTATTCATACTTTAATAGACCCCATTTAATGAGCTCTTTTAGTTATTTATCTTATTGATCACCCATTTAAAAGTTGCAAATACTGTGAAAGTTAGTTAATTTATTATCTTAGGTACTCATCCCTGTTGTAGCCGTCTCCATGATGTTTTGCCACTACTGTTGATTCACTTTATTTTTCACTTATCGTTCCGAAAATCGTTTTTAAACTGTTTTAAAGTGTAACACTGTTTTTTAGATTGTTCCTGATTACAAGTTTCACATTAATTAATATAACATTTTTATTTGTCGGCCGACCTTACATTTGCTCGCGAGCACTATTTTTACACAACCGCACGGTTTGGATGAATCTAGTCAACTGAAGCGTCCAAAATGGCTAAGCGTCCCTCGGCGTTCACCAGCTTCTGTTCTCAACAGGAAGCAGGTCCCAATACTCGATTTTGATTGGTTGGAATATTCCAGAATCTTATGACGTACCGGAAAACAGTCTAGCATCATTGCCTCATGGCAATTCCTGCATCGCACATATATACCCTTGTCTGAGAATTCACATACTTCGTTACAATCAGTACCTGGCACTGCACTACAGGCTGTTCACAAAAGTTATACACTGGGTGGTCTAAAAAGGTTCCCTCAAATGGTTTACTACAAATTATTAAACATAAAAAAACCTATCCCTTAGATTTGTCCTGTTACAACCTTAGAAGCAATTTCTTATATACACACTTCACGTTCTGAAGAACCTGTTGTTCCATTGGCTGCAGTAATGGGTGACATTTGGAGGTAAAAAAATTGCTTTGATATCTCCGTTGATAAGTTCTTCTTCTGGGAGGTGTGCTGTAGCATTGTCTAAGACAAGTACAACTCTTGGTTGTAGGTTGTTTTCTTTACTGAAATTTTCAACAGCGGGCACAAATTGTTCATGAAACCACTACTTGAATAATTCGCTGGTCATTAATGCTTTTCTTTGTCTCTTTTAAAGTACAGGAATTGAGTTGACGTTGATGTTTTTAAATGCCCTCGGTTTTTTAGATTTGCCTATAACTATGAGGGACAACTTATTAGTCCCAGCTACATTACTGCAAGCTAAGACAGTGAATCATTCTTTGGACATTTTAAAGCCAGGAGCACCAAGTTCTTGTTTAGCAAAAACACTCTAAGCGGTGAGTAATCTTATTGTGTCGTACTCAGTGCCCGCCCATCACTGTCCCTGCACTGTCTCTATGGTTGTTCAGTGTCATTCATTGAAGCGAGTCATGTATTGTATCGGAATTAACAGTAGCCAATGCAATATTTAACTGGTATTCACTGTATTTTTATAGTATAAAAGAGAGATTGCAAGATCAAAAAGTAGTATAGTACTTTGATTGTAGGCACAAATGTGGTACTGTTTATACACGTTATACAATTTATAATTAAAATATACAGTACTGTATAACCTATAACCCGGTTAATCCAAATTTACGCCAATCCGAACAGGAGTTGGTCCCAATTAGTTCGGACCAGCAGGGTTCCACTGCATTAATAAAAAATCCTTAAATTAGTAGTGACTGTCAATTAATAAATGACGAAAGGTTTAGCAGATTGGTCAATAAGTAAAGACACAATTTTTATGTCATTTGTGTTGACACTTCAACAATAATTATTGTCATCACCAGGACTTGTGTGTCATCATTATCCGACACACACACACCAAACACACAAATTCACTCAATTCATTGATCTGATTATGTGTTTGATTATTTCTCTATTGTCCACACACAGGTTCTGGTAGTGACAATAAATATTGCTGAAACATCAACACAAAATTTGTATAAAAATTGTGTCTATACTTACTGACTGATCCTCGCTAATCCTATCATCAACTACAACTAAAGTGATTATTAACTTTTCATATCGTCTTTATTCTTACCAATTCCTTCTATGCGCTTCAGATTTTTAGATGTTTTAACAAAAACTCTCTGAATAAAGACAGTCAGGAAGGCAATAACAACAGCAGGCAATAACAACCATGGGTTAACAGTGGATGCTAAAATAATGGCTCCCAAAATCTGTGCACATAACTGAAAATAAAGTGCACATGGATGTTATAAACAAAATTTGCCAGCATATATACATTAAAACATAGGATCTAGGCAAGCACAGAATTGTGAACAACGACATACAGACTACAAGTGATAACTGCAAAAACAATTGATACTAATGGTATATGTACACATTTATTTATTATTAATATGTAGACAGTTGTCTACAAAACATTGTTTCAGAAATACACAGACAAATAAAATTCATTTAGTAACAAAAATTGTTGTTACTGAATGTTAAACAGGAAACATAAACATGAAATTCACAATATCCGTTGTTTGATGTTAATAGCCACGAGTATCCACTTTAAGTAATATCTGTTAAGTTGACAAAAAGTGATACATTTATTTTAGAGAGATTTGTGTGTAGTTCACAATCAAAAGGTGACAAAGAAGGCAAAAAATATTTTTTCTAACTTTTTAATTTTCAAAAGAAGATGCTAAATTTTGATATTACAAAATTCAAAAATTATATTTATCAAATTGTATATATTGCAACATAACAAATAGAAGGCACAGTAAATTAGAACTAAATAATATCAGAGTCTTTTACCTGGAGTTAGGTATTTATTTTAAAACAAATTTAATATGGTTTGTGATTTGAACATAAATTATTTATTCTTAAATTTAAATAGTGTCTGTAAAATGGTTTGAATGTTTCTCTTTCATATAGTCTATTTTACTTGTTTGACGCATTCCCTTGACGAACCATTGAACTGCTCCACTGCTACACTCGTTGCCTGCTGGATCAGTGCAATGATGACACGTAGAACTCTCGCGACTCAAACACACATGCTGTTTCACCGATATAGTTTATCTCATTTATCTCAGGGCTCGATAATGGGTTTGACTATTATTTATTCAATTTTTGTGTGTTTTACGTACACTTTCCGGTATCTTGATGTGTCCTCGTGTTCACCCAGATGTATTTCGGCAAATACACTGATTCCTATGCGGAAACATCTTGACTATCACGAGATAGCACTATTTAATTTATAATTAAATTATTTTGAGTTCTAATACCCAATCGAACTAGCAAACGGGCAACTCGTTGCTAAGACCCAGTACTCGTAACCCTTATGTAGAACGTATACTGATACGACAAACTCGCAAAGAGACAATGTCTGTTAAGGCCTAGCTGTTAGGTTGAACTGAGTGAAGCTTCTTCTGCAAGAGACCAAACTGAATGAAAATTTGAGCTTCTGATTTGTTAAAACCCATAGCACATGATTGATGGGTTAGATAGATAGACATATGTCCTGCTAAATTTTGCTGAAGACTGCAAAAGCATGCATAGATTTTATCTAAAAGTTTTATGACTTTCAGAAGATAAGGATTCTTTAGAAAAGTGAATTCTGTTAAACATACGAGGGGGGACCCAAAAGTAACGAGAATTTTTCTCTGGCAGTTGGTAGAATGCTAGTTCTGACTTCTCCCACTTGGTGCCTTCACTAGACACCATTTTGTATCAGTTGCCCTAGCGGCATTGTTGTGGAAACATTAGCACGGTCAGTGTGACCTTTTGTAAGCGGTTTCACGTTTTTGGCGATTTGTCAATGGCAGACATTAAATACCAACGTGCTAACATCAGGTTCTGTTTCCTGTTAGGGAAATCAGCAGCAGAAACTATCGCAATGCTTCGGACGGCTTATGGGGAGGAAGCTTTGAGCCAGGCAAGGATGTATGAGTGGTTTTCTCATTTTAAAAGTGGTCAAATGTCAATTGAAGACGAACCACGCCCGGGAGTCCCTCGACTTCCAAAACGGACGAAAACATTGAAAAAATCCGTGTTGCGATCATGTTTGATCATTGTAGAACAATTGATGAATTGGAGGAAATGACTGGAATATCCTGGAGTTCATGCCAACGAATTTTGACTGAAGATCTGAAGATAAAACGTGTTGCAGCAAAATTCATCCCACGTGTGCTTTCTTGTCGGCTCAAAATCCTTGCCTAGCTCAAAGCTTCCTCCCCATAAGCCGTCCGAAGCATTGCGACAGTTTCTGCTGCTGATTTCCCTAACAAGAAACAGAACCTGATGTTAGCACGTTGGTATTTAATGTCTACCATTGACAAATCGCCGAAAACGTGAACAGCGCTTACAAAAAATAGTCACACTGGCCGCGCTAATGTTTCCACAACAATGCTGCTAGGGCAACTGATACAAAATGGTGTCTAGTGAAGGCACCTAGTGGGAGAAAAGTCGGAACTAGCGTTCTACCAACTGCCAGAGAAAAATTCTCGTTACTTTTGGGTCCCCCCTTGTCAGGGCCGGCCTAAGAGCAAAATGCTGTGTGTGCAAGAATGAGTTTTGGCGCCCCTTACAATGAAAATGGGTATAGAAAACCCTCCAAAAAATGGTATGGGTGCTCTATAACTGAAATTTGTCGGAACTTAATAACTGAAGTTGGCATTTTAAAGGGATTAAAAACCAAAAACTAAAACTAATAAGTAGTAATAAATAGTAAATATTAAAGTAAAGTATTTAGTACCTTTTCGTTATTTTTATTTTTTTAAATGACTTCTTCTAGTACTAATTCTTTTAACTGACTTTTTCAAACTTCAATAGGTGTGCCGTACTGTACTTGTGTAAAGAGCAAACTCCTAACAAATTCTTTTACTCAGTTTATTGTTTTGTCAGGTAGAAAATAACAGACACATTTTTTTACTACAACAAAAGTTTTATTTGATTTAATATTCATGAAAAATACATTTCAGTTTGAATATATTAATATTAAAAAAAGTTATGTCAGTACATTAGAAAAAGTACGAAAAAGTTCAGAAATATAAACTTTGGTATTCACTTTTCTCGAAAAGGTACATCAATATAACTATAAATTGATAGTAGTAGTGTAAAAGATCAAGAAAACTGATTAAAATAATCTGTATTATACACTTAGCACTGGACCTTCCTAGCTTTAGCAGCCGAAAATGTTTTTATTAGTCCATCATAATCTAATGACGATGAAATATCATTTTCAATGGACAAAATTGCAAGGTTGTTGAGTCTTTCTTGCGAAAGAGTAGACCTTAGGTAGGTTTTTATTAATTTTAATTTTGAAAAACTTTGCTCCGCCGACGCTACCGACATTGGTATTGTCAGAAGTATTCGCAAAGCAACCCACACATTTACATAAGCGTCTGCAGATCCAGTTTCCAACAGAAAGTTCAGCTCGTTCAGAGGCGTTTTCCCGCCTAAAATCAAACAAAAAGGAATTAAAAGACTGCTTTTTAACTTTGGAAATTAAAAAACTTTGAAAAATAATAATTTTGTTTGAGCCCAAAACAATTATGAATTAACTGACCAAACAATAAATCAAGATGATAAATTTTGAATAGCTAAAACGTAAAAGTAAAACGTACCTTTATTTGGCATGAGGTCCTCGATAGAGATCAGCTCCTCGCATAACTCAGCTCCTTTGATGTCACTGTCATCCCCATCTGAAAGAGGTCTTCTAGGTCTTTGCATTTAACAAACAAGTCCTCTCTCTTGGGCAATTCATCAAGTTTAAAAAGAAACTCAACTATTGACATTTTGGCCTTAAGCTGTTCGAACCTCTCTTGCACAGCCATTTGGGCAGTTTCAACAAGTGGTATAAAAAAGTCAACTCTAAAACGCTCTTGGGGGTCAATCGGTGCTTCATCATTAGCTTCGTAATCAAACTGCTTCTTCTTCCTTCTAACCCGGGGTGTTTTGAATTTTCCTTCGACTTCTAAATCTTCAGCCAACTCTTTGGCTTTCACTAAACAACTAACAAATCCATTTTCGCGAAAGTCCATCAAAAAGTCCCCAACGGACTTCAAAATAGCTACAGCTTGAGGTAAGTTGACGATCTTTGACTGCAATATCTTACTAGCAATGTTTATTTGAAACAGCACATCATACCATGCAGTCAATGACACTAAGAAACCAAAATCTTCAATTGTTTCGGACAAGGAATTTGCCTCACTTCTAACATCGTCTTCAAATGATGCATCCTCGTGCAGGTCCCAAAGTGCTTGTCGGATTTGCACAAGCTGGTATCTTACTGCTTTGAGTGATTCAATACGTGCTTCCCAGCGAGTTACACAAAGTTCTTTCAATGTGAGAGAAGGCCCAAATACTGATGACGCCTTATATGATTGTGACAGACTCTCTAACAATTTGCTCCAATGTTTTGTTGATGAGCTAAAAAACACAAACAATCGTTGAATTGTTCCAAAAAGGGTAACTGTTGGTACTGAGGTTTTTGCGGCATCGCTTAGTACCAAGTTTAGGCTGTGACAGCCACATGGTACAAAAAAAGCTCTCTTGTTTTTTTCTAAAATTTGTTTTTGTAGTCCAGAGTGTTTTCCTTTCATATTTGCCCCATTATCATATCCCTGGCCTCTGCAATTAGAAATATCCAAGTCGTACTCTTGCAGTTTTTTTAAGACTGTTTCTGACATTCCCTTCCCTGAAGTGTCTGTTATTTCAAAGAAATCTAGGAAACTTTCACAAATTTCAACTTTTTTCTCTTTTGTTTCATAAACGTACCTCAAAACAACAGAGAACTGTTCTTTTCTACTTAAATCGGGTGTGCAGTCGAGAATCAATGCATAGTATTTGGCTCCTTTAATTCTGCTTAGTATTTCTTCTCTTACTTTGTCTCCCATCAGAGTCAATAATTCGTTTTGTATGTTTTTCCCCAAGTATGACAGACACCTTTGTTTTTCATTTGCCAATACTCTACATATATGTTCTTTCATTACAGGATCAAATTGGGCAATTAGTTCAACAAGCCCTAAATAATTTCCATTGTCCTTTTTGTACAGGGTTTCATTTCTTCCTCGGAAAGCCATTTGGTGCTGGGCAAGAAATTGTGTTATGGCAAGAAGTCGTTTAAGAACATTCTGCCATCGTTCTTTTTCTTGGGCAATTATTTTCTGGTTTTCATCATCAATTGTTTTACCTGTGCTCAGTCTCCTTTCCGCCTCCACCCACCTTTCATAACACTTTAGGTGATTAGGGGAAGTTTCATGGTGTGTCAGTATAGTTCCAATGTGCCTCCAGTCACAGTTTCCGCTTTGATCTGATAAAGTTTTATTGGAACGTGCAGTACTAAATATCTTACAACAAAAACAGTAAACACTATTGTTTTGTTGAGAATACAATAGCCAATGTCTTTTTTGGATTTCGTTGTCCATGACGTGTCCGTTACTTAACTAAATATCACTATAATATTGACGACTCGGAACACAAAGTTTTTATAAGTAAAAACGTAAAGTTTTACCTTACAGCCTAAACCGGCTTTCACCTATAGAAGGCTTCATCAGAGGCTCTGTTGAAGCCTTCTATAGGTGAAAGCCGGTTTAGGCTGTAAGGTAAAACTTTACGTTTTTACTTATAAAATCTTTGTGTTCCGAGTCGTCAATATTATAGTGATATTTAGCCAATGTCTCTTAACTTTTTCACCATTTGGAGCCAGCCGATAGTAAAATACATTAGAAAATGACCTTTTTGTTCCATCTTTGGGATATCTCTCTAAATATGGAGAGAACGGCCCTTCAGCTATAATGCAATCATGATCGTTTGGATTAAGATGTGTAGGCCATGTAGCAGGATCTTTTAATGGAAATGAAACTGTAACATCAACATCCGTCGAGCTGGGGCCACCATTTTCTTGCTCTTCCAATGAATGAGTTACAGTTACAGGTTCTTGACCTTGACAAGTGTCATCAGCTATATTTGTTGCGATTTCATGAATACCAGTTTCAGTTTGTAAACTATCTCTACACTCTGGTAGTTGTAGTTCTTGTCCCTTAGAGTGCTCATCTTTTTCACTGAGCTTAGGTTCATCAGTTAGGGCTACGTCATTCGTAGCTACATTTTCTGTACTAGAGACAGGGTTTTGTGGTTTTGATAAATACTTGCATAGTAATTTAGCACTGGCTTCAGCTTCTTTTAAGGATTTAGCTTTCCGCTTCCTATTTTGACATCCAGAAGGTTTGGAAAACATTGTTAGTTTATTAACATCACAAATAGAGTTATCACAATTCACAAAACACAAAACTAATATTTATCACAAAACACAAAACTAATTACTAATTATATGCAGACGTCAACTGGATACACTTGTCACGACTCACGTCAGATAACGACTGCCACCTGTCGCAGCACAGATACAGCACGAGACGTTGACGCGACAGATAGACTAAACATGTGATAGTGATTGTGACTCACTATCTACAACTGTTCAGTTCTGTCAAAACAACGGAGCGGAGCGTTTGGAGCCAGTAGCCAGTCTCTTTACTGTACTTTCAAGCAACATTTTATTTGTTGAACAAAAGTTATTAACATATTCAAATGGCTAATTTGCATTCAAAATTACATCAAAATTTAAATTTTTACCATATTATTTTTTTATATTTTTTCTCATTTCGGCGCCCCTCTAAAAATCGCATGTGTGCGACCGCACACGTCGCACACGCCTTAGGCCGGCTCTGCCCCTCGTACATATTAAAATAATATATTTTGAGTATATGACATTTGAAAAATGTAGCGCTAATTCAGAAGTATGAGCTGTCTAAGTTTCAACTCGATACATTAATTTATTCAAGAATTATTCATGTAAATACGAATAACACCCGCACTTGTGCACTAAATTCGCACTTGACATGACAGAAAATAAATTTATGGGCATTTTGACATATCAACAGTTAATTACCCATTTCTTATTTCAAAACTTACAGCTATTTTACAACATTTTAACTAAATCAATTTTCAACATGTCTATAACGTCATAAATTGTATAAAAGCATGTAGTCATAGCTACAAAGACCCTTTTCTGTGATGTACCATTGAAAAAAAAAAATATATATATATATATATATATTCAATCACTTTCTGCTACAGTCCGTTTCTTGATGTATATAATACATTTAATATTTATAAATAAATTTACTTCAAGATATACCTTTTTTTTCCTTATTAGGAACATGTTTCGGGTACTATCTTGTACCCATCCTCAGCCTTCCGGTTTTTTTGTCTGGTGAAGTACATATGTGTTGTTGGTTGACTATTATTATTGTGGCTTCCTGTTGGCTTCTGGTATTTCAAATTGCTTTTATTGTGTGTGATTGTGGTGTATGTGTTAGTTTTTTGTGTATTTTCAATGTTGAGTGCTTTGAATATTGTGTCATGTTTTGTATTGATTTGTATTTGTTCAGGTATTAGTTTGTTTTCTGTTTTATGTTTGTATATTTGTAAATTTTCCCAAATGTTCATTATGGTACCTTTGTGTGGTATATGTTTTATTAGTGTTACATTGGTTATGTCTGGGAATTCATGTCCTGTGTTTATTGCATGTATGGCTAAATTGGATTTATATATTCCTGGTTTTTTGTATGCATTTAGGTGTTCAAAATAACGTTTTTTCAGCTGTTTTTTTGTTTGTCCTATGTAACATTTATTGCAATCTTGGCATTCAATTTTGTATATGCCGTTAGTTGTTGTATTATCTTTGTTGTGTGAGCTATTTAGGTTTTGAAATTTATTTTTATTAGTTTTGTATGCTATTTTTATATCTGTGTTTTTAAATAGTTTTGTTAGTTTTGTCATTTTATTATTTATATATGTGAATGTGGTCCATTTTTTGTTGTTGTTATTATTTATGTGTTGTTCAGTTTGATTAATTCTTAATTGTTCAGTTTTTATTTTGTATTTGATTTTATTTTCTATTTTGATCATAGTATTTTTATTGTATCCATTTTCATAACCAATTTGGTATATTATATTTCTTTCTTTGTCAGTTTCTTGTTTGTTTAGGGGAATTTTGTACATTCTGTTAAATAGCGAATAAAATGCTGCCATTTTATGTTGTGGTGGGTGGTCAGAATGGTTAGGTATAATGACGTTAGTGAAAGTTGGTTTTCTATATATTGCATATTGTATGTGGTTGTTGTATCTTGTGATGGTTATGTCTAAATAGTTGATTTTGTTATGTTTTTCTTTTTCTTCTGTGAATTGTATTTTGGGATGTATGTTATTGATTTGTTTCAGTATGTTCTCTGCATTTGTGTTTTTGTTATTTGATACATATAGCCCATCATCTACATATCTTATCCATATGCCATTTGGGTCATGTGATTATATGATATTTTGTATTTTGGTGTCTATGTGTTGTAGGAATATTTCTGCTATTATGCTTGATAATGGTGATCCCATTGCTAAACCTTCTTTCTGTTGATAAATTTTGCTATTAAATTCAAAGTAATTTTGTTTTAGTATTAGTTGGAGGCTATTTTTTATTTCGGTTATATATTGTTTGTTTTCATTTTGTTCTTTAAGTTTGTTTACTATTATGTCAATTGTTTCTTCTACTGGGATGTTGGTGTACATGTTTGTTATGTCATATGATGTGAAAAATGTATTTTCATTTATATTTATTATTTTTAGTTTGTCTATTAATTCATATGTATTTTTTATGTTATGATGGTTATTTGTTAGATGGTTACTTTTTAGTTTTTGTGCTATTATTTTTGCTATTTTGTATGTAGGAGCTTTTTGAAATTGATTAATGGACGTATTAAAATGGATACAATAAAAATACTATGATCAAAATAGAAAATAAAATCAAATACAAAATAAAAACTGAACAATTAAGAATTAATCAAACTGAACAACACATAAATAATAACAACAACAAAAAATGGACCACATTCACATATATAAATAATAAAATGACAAAACTAACAAAACTATTTAAAAACACAGATATAAAAATAGCATACAAAACTAATAAAAATAAATTTCAAAATCTAAATAGCTCACACAACAAAGATAATACAACAACTAACGGCATATACAAAATTGATTGCCAAGATTGCAATAAATGTTACATAGGACAAACAAAAAAACAGCTGAAAAAACGTTATTTTGAACACCTAAATGCATACAAAAAACCAGGAATATATAAATCCAATTTAGCCACACATGCAATAAACACAGGACATGAATTCCCAGACATAACCAATGTAACACTAATAAAACATATACCACACAAAGGCACCATAATGAACATTTGGGAAAATTTACAAATATACAAACATAAAACAGAAAACAAACTAATACCTGAACAAATACAAACCAATACAAAACATGACACAATATACAAAGCACTCAACATTGAAAATACACAAAAAACTAACACATACACCACAATCACACACAATAAAAGCAATTTGAAATACCAGAAGCCAACAGGAAGCCACAATAATAATAGTCAACCAACAACACATATGTACTTCACCAGACAAAAAAACCGGAAGGCTGAGGATGGGTGCAAGATAGTACCCGAAACATGTTCCTAATAAGGAAAAAAAAGGTATATCTTGAAGTAAATTTATTTATAAATATTAAATGTAATATATATATATATATATATATATTGTAAGAAGACCGCTGTATGCCGGTCGTTACAAAAGATAAAAATTTGATAGAAAATTTTATAAAAAATAAAATTTTCAAATAGTAAAAGATTTTGTTTATGTTTATTAAGAGGTGTGTATAAGATATAAATCTGTTTTATAAGGTTCTTGTAAAAATTTTAATAACAGGCAGGTATTTATTGACCGGCGAGCACTTCTTGAAGATTTGAGCCAAGTCTGGAGTTAAATAGATTAACTCCAGTTAATAATCGATTGGTGACTTTTCTGGCTGGTCCAATATCTCGTTCAAATAAAATATTTTCTTCTTACTTAAGTCCTTCAGCCTTAATAAATACTCTTAACTTAACCTGTGAAATAAGTAACAGATAAGAAATAATGGAAATATAAAGATTTATTGACAATTTAAATAAATAATCGATTTTTTATCGATGGAGAGCAATAATTGACTCTGTCTCGGGAATTATCGATTGTGTCATACAGAACAAAATTTATGATATTTAATATATTAAAAGACAGGTTCTTTGAGCGATTAAAATTAATAGTCAGAGAAGGGTGACGAGAAAGTATAACATTAACAATTAACACAAATACAATAACTATTATTCAATAAAATTTAAATAATTCCAATAAGTAATGTGTATGTATGTTGTCAAACCAATATGCAGACGATGACGTCACTGCTGGAAGATAAAGAAGGCAGGCTTGAATTTTCAAAATGGCCGCTACTAGATATGGCGAGTTCACTGCAAAATCGGCATGTCCGAAATCACGACAAAATTAACTTCGTGAATGTCTGAAATCTTCCCGCACTGGTGTAATATGTCTGTTAAGTTATTTGGTGTATTCTGACGAAGTGTTCTGTGTAAACTTTTGTTGGTTAGTTTATTTTGTATGTGCTCACTTCTTTGAGTTAAAGTTCTCAAGATATGGTTAGGATTTGTAGAGTGAATTAGTTTAAATATAATGTTTTACTGTTTTCTGTCACTCGTATCATGAAGTTAGATGTTTGTTTTCACTATTGTCGTGAACGTATTGATAGCTTTAGTTTTAAAAGTGTCTAATTCGTCTAACTCTCGTTTCACTTATTTTAATGGCTAAACGCTAGTACCATTTTTGACTCGATTTAAAGAACGTTTTGTCACACAACTATTCAGCTTGATATTCAACAAAAGACTAATTAACTTGGTCATAAATCTGGCCCAGTTAATATTTGAAAAAGTATTGTTAACATATTTCGATTTCCCATACACATGATAAAATATTACATTATATATGGAATTTATCTATTTTATTCATCACTTTTATGAATTATGAACCTTATTATTGGTTTAATCATCTCATTCCCTTTAAATTGATGTATTATAGTCCATATCTGTAGACATTTTGTGGAAATTAACAAATTTTGTTCACTTTTTGGAAATATAGGCTCAAAATTGGATTTCCGTCTTTATACGAATTTCCTCCATTTTAAATATTCTTAATACTATTATAATAAATTTTAATTATTCATATTCCTATTCCTTTCCTTAAGTACATATAAATTAAACCTTTGAACTGGTTTTTTGTGTTAATCTGTAAATTTGACATTGCTCTTTAAAATTAATTGATTTATATATTTTGAAAATTTACAATATGTTAACGTATATTTCCTTATTATCATTTTAACTCATAGGATCATTCCCAGTAGTGGTTAATTGAGTTACCTTATATAAATCTTGCTAGTTTACAGGATTTATAAGTGAATTATACTAGTTTATATTGGTTCTGTGAATTCACCAAATGGCCTAGATTTTAGAATTTTATATTTCTGTCTTTCTCAAATAAATTTAAACTTAACTCCTCCTCTGACTTTACATAATTACTATTATATGAAAATAACATGGTTTATAACTTATTGTGTGGTGTAGTAGTTAATTAACACTACAGTTATTAAAATAATTAATTTGAACATTGTTTAGCAATCTGCACAATTGAACATATTGCAGACATGATTTGAACATATATCTTTTAACTATTTTTGAGTTAGCATAGCATACCTATTGGAACATTATTAATGGTATGTAGGCTATTATTTAGCAAACATAATTCTTTTTTAAAACACACAACATAAATCTTATTTTCTAATAACTCTTACAAATACATTTTACTAACACATTGATTTTAGGACTGTGAATAAACAGTCTATTTAAACATTTTGCACTTATTAATACTATATTAATGCCAGTCCTTTCTGGTCTAAACCATTATTATTTGTGATCCCCTACATCAGTAAACATGAACTCCCATACTCTATTTATTATCATTTTTTACAAATGTCTTGTAAATAAAGATTTACATTAAAATAATAAAATACTGGAAATCTTCCATTTTATTATTTTATTATGCTGTTTATTATTAGATATTAAAGTTGTGATATTGCATACTGATAAGTTATAGTATCACCAACTTTAAGTTTATTCCATTTCTAAAAAACACTTACACAAATTCACTTTCACTGTTGGTTCTGATATTTTGAGTCTTATTATCTCAGACCAGACCTTTAGTAATCATGGACTGTTAAGACTAGTTTATTTTCTTTATTACACAATAGCTTTAGTCGGTTCACTTCTTATAACGCTATACAGCACTTTAGTTTCCTCAATAATTACATTTTTATAGGATTTTGGGTATGTTATACTTTCTTTTGCATAGTTTTTG
Organism: Magicicada septendecula; assembly: GCA_034769895.1. Taxonomy (NCBI): domain Eukaryota; kingdom Metazoa; phylum Arthropoda; class Insecta; order Hemiptera; family Cicadidae; genus Magicicada; species Magicicada septendecula. Next base: position 179,531,224 of record CM068370.1, read on the forward strand.
TGGGTTTGGGGTTGATAGTAGTTTATATAATAATAGGTTTTACAACGGTGTTTCTTTCATACTATTTCTTCCTCTCCTCCTGTCTTCTTTCTTGTCCTTATTCGTATCTTCCTTCTGGTCTTCATTCTTGTCCTTCTTCTAGTCTTCATTCTTGTCCCTCTTCTAGTCTTCATTCTTGTCCCTCTTCTAGTCTTCATTCTTGGGTAAACCAAGGTACTTGGTGTTATCTCGACTGAGGTTTAGTTTGGAGCATTTAACTTATTCACTGATACTGACTTTATTCTTCTCTACAGGTTTCAGGGTATTGTTTTCTTCCTGTTCACAAACTTTATTCTTCCCTCTTCTTGTTTTTTGGGGTATTTTGGTATTCACCACTCTTTAATTGAGTCTCTTTTTTCTTGATATGGTCTTATATAACTGGTTTACTGCTCTTAGCTTCCTGGGTAAATTACTGATATTATACAATGAGTTGCTTCGATACTTTCTTTGGTTTTTTAAACAGTGGTTTTTATATATAATGTAATGAGGATTTTTATTTTATCGTGGTTCATTCCTTTGATTTATTTAAATGTCATTCAAGATTATTATAACATTTGTTGGTGTAATTAAACTTTATGATTTCATATGACTTAAAATGTAGTGGATTTTCTGTCATGCTACATAATGCCCTTCTCCAGAAGTAATTTTTTCAGACTATACTTGCTTTGTCTGAAACAATTGCTTATGATAATTATTCTAGGTTTGTTACTATTTTGGACTTCCTTCCATTTCAACATTTTCTTATTTACATTTGAGTTTATATCATTCTCACTTGATCTTCCTTGATAGTAATAGTCATCTGAGTTTCATATTTATTATTTCATTTTCATATTTCTTCTTAGTATTTTCTCCTTGGGATATTTCCTCCCTATCGTTCCCTACTTGGTGAGCTGGTTCAGTTCAGAGAGGCACTGTACGCTACTTTCCTCTGCTGTCCAATACTTCACACATATTTGAGTACAGAGGCAAATCATCTCTGCTCAAAAAACATATTAATCCTGCTGGAATTATCTTCAGACAGATTAAAAAATTATTCAGAATAGTACACATTTGTTACTATTTAAAAAAATATCTTTGGGATACTTCACTTATTACTTATTATATTTCTCAGAGATTTTATTATTCCTATCTCAGTTGTTCTTCTGACTCATTAACTGGATGTTTCATTCATTTGATATTATGGTAGGAAGCTCTTCTATTATTACATTTTTCAACTTTTCTTATCATATAAATCTTTTGGTTATAAATTCTTTATTACCTTCTGGTTTTTTTATTATAATCTGCATTGTTTATAGTAGCATATCTTTATGACATTTTTAGATTGTTTCTTTGTTCTTAAATTTCCACTTGTTCTATTTTCTAGAATTTTTATAACTGTCATTATCATAATCGACATTTAATTCATAAATCATTTTATATTAATTCGTTTAATTACATATATCTGTGATATTATTCTCACATTATTCCTGTCATGGTTATTATACCTTCGAATGAATGTTTTTTATTAATTTCATAATGAGGTCATAATTTCTCCTCATACCACTTCAAAGTTTTATTATCTCATAATTCCAAAGAAGTTTTTGTACTTTATTATATTCAATCACTCAAATCGTATTAAAAGAATTTTTTCTTTTTTATTTCCTTTAGCATCATTTTATGGAAAAGTTTTTACTCTTCATATTGAACTTAGACATGATTATACTGTGCAGAATTATTTGTTTTAATTCTAAATCTGTTTCCTTTCTTCATCCCATTATGATCCTTTGTTACCATGGTAATTATATTCTATGCTTACCATAAATATGGTATGAAATCTCTTCTGTTTATCTCACCAAAGTGTTTTATTAATAATTGGTTGATAAGTTGTACTTATACTTGGTTTGGAAACTTGATTTATACATAATTCAAAATTCACTCTTCTTATATTATTCCATAAAGTTTTCTCAAATAATTTGTATGTAAGGTGGGCTTACGTGTGTTTTGGCTGGTTTTATTTCTCTAAATTCTCTTGGTATTATTGTCAACATGTTTCTCTTAAAATAAATATTTAGTAATCTGTCCTTACTTGTTTTTGAATTTAGATGGTTTCTCATCTAAATTCTCTCCTTCTTTATTATTATATTATAGCCATAAAGTTTTTCTTCAATAACTTTTATGTAAGGTGGGCTTACATTTGTTTTAAAATTTGGTTGATTTTTCATTCTAATTTCTTCTTGTACATATCTTCTAAATGGTTTCATTAATAATAGTGTAGTAAGATGTACTTACTTTTCTTGGGAATTTTTAGGATTTTAAATTCTAATTTCTTCTTATATTATTGTCGTAAAGTTTTTCTTCAAATAATTATTCATGTAATGTGGTATTACCTTATTTTTGAATTTTGCGGATTATTTCAAATTCTATTATTGTTTTATTCTTCTTTCCAAATAGTTTCTTTTAAATAAATTGTATGTAGTTGTCTTACATTGTTTTTAGAATTTAGAGGATTTTAATCATAAAATTTCTTCATGGATGCCTGGTTAAAAACACCCTTGACTTTATTTGAACTCATTTCCTTGATTTCGTATGTGTTGTTGTTATTGTCCTTTGAGACAATATAGGGACCAGTATACAGGAGCAATAACTTTTTTGTTATCCCCTCTAAGGAACTGGGTAATTCCCTATTCTTCAACAACACCTTCTCTCCAACGGTATAATGAATAACCTTACCCATGCTTTTATTGTATTTATTCCGCCGTTTCTCCTGATCTTCGGCCACCTTATTACAAAACTGAATTCTATCAAATATATATTTATGCTCTCTGGGGAACTCCAAGATATCTTCAATCTCTCTAGGGGGTTGTCTCTCGTACATTGCGGAGTATGGGGTTATTCCTATGGCTGGATGGTAGGCCAGGTTGAGGAATTCTTCAGTGGCCTCCAAGTATTCTTGCCACCTTCTCTGCTGATCATGGCAATACGTTCTTAATAGGCGCCCCACCTCTCGCAAGATTCTTTTGGCTGGGTTACTGCTTGGGTGGTATACGGATGTCTTGTATGTATGAACCCCCATGGACAGCAGTGTATCCCGCCATTTCCTCCCCTTGAATTGTGTTCCGTGGTCGGTTATGATCGATACCGGTTTTCCGACGTTTGGGAAGTACTGGTTGTTCAGGATCTCAAGAACTTTATTCGTAGTCGCCCGATTCGCTGGGTATAGCTTCACGAACTTGGTATAATGGTCCATAATGATGACAATATATTTGTATCGGTGGCAGCCTCCACTGCGGGGAAATGGCCCACAGATATCCAGGAATACCTTCTCAAGTTTCGACTGCGATGTTATTGGAATCATCTGCCCTTCTCTTTTCTCGTTGTTAGTTTTTACGAGTTGGCAAATGCGACAGTTTCTAATGTACCTCCGTACCTTCCGATTTATGTCTTTGATATGGCAGCTCTCTTCCAGGGCCTTTACCACCTTTAAGGCGCCCATATGCCCATATCGAACATGATAATCGAACACTATTTCTTTCTCGATATGGGTCGGAATTATTACCTTCCATTCCTCCTTATATAATGATGGTTTGGAAAACAGGATTCCATTATGTATAGTGTAATATTGGGATATTGTCTCATCCCCTGCTTCCAATCTTGAGATAATAGTGATTAATTTCTGGTCAGCTTGTTGGTGTGTGCTTAGTTGTTCCAGAACTGATTGTAGACCGGCGCTGCTGCTAAGAATATGGTACACCTTCAGAATACTCTCCTTCTCCCCCTCGAACGTCTTTTTGTCAATGTCTACTCTAGACAATATATCCGCGACGACATTCTTCCTTCCGGGGATATACTCCCACTTAAGGTCGTATTCTTGCAGCAATAGTATCCACCGCGTTAACCTTCCATGGCTCAACTTACATCTCTTAAGGAACGAGATAGATTTATGGTCTGTCCGGACGGTAACGGGATAACCAAGAATATATGTACGGAACTTTCCGCACGCGAACACGACACTCAATAACTCCTTTTCTGTCACGTGATAGTTTTTCTCACTCTGGTTCAGAGCTCTGCTGGCAAAGCAGATTACAAGATGTTCGCCCTCCTCATCCTCTTGATATAAAGTAGTGCCGAGGCTGATGTCACTGGCATCACAATTAAGAAAGAAAGGCTTGTTAAAATCTGGATGGCGGAGTATAATTGGTTCAAGAAATTTTTGTTTTATAAGAGTCAATATATTTTGTTGTTCATTACTCCAGATCCATTTATTTTTAGATGACAGTTGCGGCTGAAATCTGGCAGTCAGTTCGGAGTACTTTTCCTGGAACTTGCGGTAGTAATTACAGAGTCCCAGGAACGACTGTAACTGCCTTCGATTCTATGGTGTAGGAAAGTTCTGAATCGCTTCGACTTTTTCAGCCGACGGTGAGTTCCCTTATCATTTAATATGAAGCCTAAGAATTGTATTTCTTTAGCAATAAAATGGGATTTTGCTAACTTCAGCGTAATATTGTTTGCTGCTAGCTTCTGTAAGACGTGTTCCACACGGTAGCAGTGTTCCTCCCAAGTTTCTGAGGACACTAGCAAGTCATCGACGTATACGGTGGTGAATTGTAGTGCTTCTTGGCCAAGTATCTGATCCATGCAGTGCACAAAGACTGCGACTGAGTTTACCAGTCCGAAGGGCAACCTCTTAAACTGGTAGTTCCGCCCTTCGAATATAAAGGCCAGATACTGGCGACTCTGTGGATGTAATTCCACCTGCCAGTATCCGCACACCGTATCCCAGGTAGTGAAGTATTTGGTACCGTGGAACCGTTTTAAGATCTCCTCAATCTCACCGGGCGAAGTCCTGTCATTAATGATCATCTTATTTATTTCGCGCGCATCTAAACACAAACGGACTTGTCCGTTTTTCTTAGGAATAGTTTAGGAGTAGTTCCACGATAGGACTTGTATATGGGGAATGGCTACTCTCTATAATGTCACGGTTAATCATTTGCTCTATTTCAGCTCTTACTGCTTGCTTTCGTGATTGCGCAATGGGGTAAGACTTCCGGTTAAAGTCCACTGTGTCTCGGAATTGTAGAGTACACTGGAAGTTCTTCACTTTACCGGGCTCATCAGAAAAGACTGATTTATATTTGTTGTATATGTCTATTAATTTGTTCGCTTGGTTTGTCGTTAAACCTTCGCCAGTTATACCGCTCCGGAAATCCCTGATCTCCTGGATTTTTTGTGACCATAGATCTTCATTGGAGGTATCGTCTATTCTCTGTTCGATTATAGATGTTGGATGGATGTAATTAATTTTTCGGATTTGCTGATGGATACTATCGGGAACGACTTGGTCACTACCCACCAAGTTCGCCGTCCAAGTATGTCTGTTAGAAAACAGCGATAATGTTTCAGTTCTCAGATCAATGATGGCGGAATTTCTCCTAAGCACATCACACCCGACCAGTATATTAAATGGCAGACCGCTCGCCACCAAGAATTCCATGTCAATCGCTATACCACAGCTCATCACACTGGCGGAGACTTGTCTATGTATAGTTTTGTTTTGTCGGCCGGTTGCACCCAACAAAACAATATGTAACGGGCCTATTTTGGGGCAATAACACAATTTGTATTTTTTTTATGATAATAAATAACATTTTGGTGATAGGGACAAAAATTTATAAAGAGAGGTAAATTTACTGTTTGGAGCGATCGCGAGGGTGGCTGCACTGCTGTTGACTTTACGATACAAAAATTATTCAATAATATTTTGCGGACAGATGTAACAGACAGCAAATGGTGCCAAGGTCAACAAATGACACAACAAATTTGTCAACAAATTATATAACGGACGATCAGGCGATGTGTTGCGTCACCGCATTACATAACGAGGTGTGTCACCAGTTTCGTCAGACACTCAGCAAACGAAAGCAGTCTGCTGGCGGAGTGATATAAACTTTAAAACAATAAGAGTTGGTCGCACAACAACGGCGACTTCATAAAATAGCGCCAGTGGCTAAGGCCCAGTACAAAATTAGTCAGTGAGCCGGCCGGTCACATATATAAGTACCGAAATGTAAATCGCGGGCGCCCGCACCAAAAAATGAAACGTAACGCTTTTTAACTCTAAATCAGAGTATAATAACAGCTTTAAAAATATGTAGAAATCGGAATACATATACAAAATGTAGAGACATTTTCGGAAATCATCAGTTTCAAAAATATAGCAAATGTGCGTGTAAAATAGTGCGACGTCTTCAGGACTCATTTGAACAGATAAGTAAAAAGAAAATGTGTACCGAAATACTTAACAAAAGTTAACCAAAATCATAAAATAACAATAATATGAGATCTCACGGGGTATAAATTAACTTGGTGTGTGTGTGTGTGTCAGATATTTTGTTTTTATAACAATAGTTAAACTCACCCTATCTATATTTCATTATCTCTAATAGAATGCACTCCCATTACCTGTTTCAAAGTTCAATTCACATTGTAATCAGCAGTCATAGTTAGAGCGTTTTTCTTTCCTGTAGTGTACGGTATATCGTGCAGTTCAGTTCTTTTCGTTTATACCCGCATACCGCAAGAATAGAAAGACTATTCAACGCTCTTGTTATTTTACTTTGTGCTTTTTTTTCATGTGTTTATTTATGTGTTTAACGTTTGTTGGGATATTATTGTTAAGTTTAGGACTGCCTAGAAAATCACCAGTGTTGCTTACAACAGGACATTTACAACGCACAAGGACAAGGTCAGTAAACGCTTAATTTTTATGCATTGCTGATTACATGGGAATAAAGCCTTTTAACTATTTATTTTGACAATATACAGTCCACTGCAAATCAAAAAGAACCCCACATTTTTGGTCCGTCCAGCCCGGATAGCATCTTTCATTCAGAATCCAGCACGTTGGAAAGCAAGATTTTTATTAATTATTACGCTCTTTATTATTATGTTTATTGAATTATTGTAACGCTTAAATAAAAATAAAAAAACAATTATTTACTACTGGCAAGTATTGCCAATACTCAGTGCTCTTTTCATTTTGTTATGATTTTCTCTTGTTTTTTCATGCAAGCATAGTTTTATTGATTCATTGTGCAGCGTGTGTTATTTCATGTTTTATCTAGCAAGCATAGTTCTGAAGTGTAGTGTGTTTCTTCAAAACCGACCTCTCTATTAGTTTCTAAAATACAGTAGCCATATTCCTTTATTACCATATTACCATTATTATTGTCATCTACGCTATTGGTATTAGAGTGATAAAAAATAAATAAATTAAAATTATTTGGACTGGAAATTACTGAATAGTGGAAGAACATTGTGAATTACAACTTTTACTGAGAACTCTTTTGTCATTTACTTCTGAATCTGTTTTTAAACCGAGTGTATTAATAAATTACCAAAATGAGATTTTCTTCTTTTGTGAAGCAATGTGAACTGATTGAGAGTAGGCTTCATAATATTAACAAGCAAATTGTTGCTCTTGAGGTTATTGGTATAGGTAATTTAACTGAACAGCAAACACAAAAGGTTAGTTTGCTTAGTTCCACCGCAGAAAATAAATATGCTGAATTTGAAAGGCTTATAAATAAACTATTTAGTACAACACCTTTACCAGAAGATCTGGATAATGAACAGATTTCAAGATTACAAGATTCTATATCAGACTTAAATATATCTATACAAAGTTTGTGTGCTCCTCTTCTACCATCGCAACCGCAGGAAACCTTGGATCAGTCTCACACTGGTGCACCACAACTAGTTGCACCCACTCCCACCGTAAATTTACCTCGCTTAAACTTGGGAACATTTTCTGGACAACCTGAGAAATGGGTAGCCTTTCACAGTCTGTTTGAAAATGCAGTGCACAAAAATGAAACCATTTCTAATGTGGAGAAATTTACATACTTGCTTTCTTGTTTGACTGATGAGCCGCTAAATTTAATTAAATCGTTGCCTGTTACTAATACAAACTATGCCATAGCCTGGCAAACTTTGCTAAAAAGATATCAAAATTCTAGATTGTTGATAACACTTCACGTAAACAATATATTTGAGTTACCACAATTGCACAATCCTTCAGTTAAACAAATGAGGAATTTTCTGTCGACCTACAATGAAAATTATCAAGCGCTCAAAGCACTAGGACATGATATTGCTAGTGAAAGTTTGTTGTTGACCTCATATATTTTGCGTAGATTTGACACGGAATTCAGGACCAAACTTGAACGTTCGCGAGATAATTTACAAAATGTTCCTACCATTACAGAAGTAATTACATTCTTAGAAAATGAATGTTCTTGCAAAGAGGCAGCGGGTTTAACTAATATCATCTCAAAACATGAACCTTCTCTTCAAACCTCTCAAAAAATCAGTGGCTTTAAAATGAATACAAACCAGTTTAAACCGCACAAAATAGCGATGGTCACTACTCACACTCAGCATTGTATCTTCTGTTCATCAAATTCACACAACATATATAGATGTGCAGATTTTTCCGCACTTACTGTACAAGAGAGACAAGCTTTTGTTAAAAATAAGAACTTGTGTCAAAATTGTCCAACACATAAGTTAGTCACCTGTAAGTCCGTCCACACATGCAATGTATGTCATAGGCGTCACCATAGCCTACTACATTTTTTTGTTGAGAACCGCTCCGCACAACCACAACAAAAATTGACTCAGTCAAATAAACCTACCTTGTGCCCTTCTGTTGAAACGACGATGAATAAGCAAAACCACTCTGCAGAGTGTCACCAGGATACTACCTTGATAGGTGTTTCTTGCAACCAGAATAACACTGTGTTACTCGCAACCGCTTTGGTGCATATCACATCTGCCAATGGAATGCAGCAGTTGTACGAGCTGTGCTTGATAGTGCATCCCAAACAACAATTATTTCAGAAAGTTGTGCAAAGACGTTGTGTTTGTACCGCTCTCAAACAGATGTTCCAGAACTTAGTGGCATCTCTACAGCCCCAGTGAAAACGAAGGGACTTACCTTTGTGACATTGTCTTCGCTCAGTGGGAATATTTTAGCAAAATCTCACCCAGTCATGATTCTTAATAAAATATCATGCAATCTGCCTCGTGTTCAGCTCCCACCAGAAATTAAAGAGCGACTCAAAGGTTATATGCTAGCGGATCCAACTTTTGATGTTCCGGGCCCAGTTGACCTTCTGATTGGAGCAGATTTATTTGCATTGACTCTTAATGGTACCTTTATCAATCTCGGCAAGAATATGCCATACGCTGTCAATACAATCTTTGGCTATGTTGTGCTTGGTCCGACACCTGTTTCACTTAAGTCTAATCCTTACTCAGGCTTAGTGACTCTTTTATCGACGAATGATCGTGATCTGCACGCAACATTGCAACGTTTTTGGTCCATAGAGGAACCACCTCACACTACAAAACTCGCTCCACAAGATGAAAAATGTGAAGCTCACTTCGTCTCTACTCATAAGAGAGATGCCTCCGGCAGATATGTTTGTCACTTGCCTTTCAGTGGAAACCCTGCTCAACTAGGTGACTCTACAACTTTGGCAAAACGCCTGTTTAATACACTGGAACGCAAATTTGAATCTCAACCTGAGTTTAAACAGAAGTATGTCAATTTTATGAATGACTACTTAGCATGTGGGCACATGAAACTGTGCACATCTGTGCCATCTCTGAACAAGCCGCATTACTTTTTGCCACATCATGGCGTTTTTAAAGATAGGAAAATCCATGTTGTTTTCAATGCATCAGCACCATCTTCTTCAGGTGTCTCACTGAACCACATTCTACATCAGGGTCCAAAGTTGCACAATGACATTACTGATATAATTCTTCGCTTTCGTCAACATAAATTTGTTTTCTCTTGTGATATCAAACAAATGTTTAGGCAGATATCCATCCATGAAGATGATCAGATCTTTCAGTTAATATACTGGAGAGAAGACACTTCAGTCCCGCTAAAGGTCTACCAATTGACTACTGTCACTTATGGTATGACGTCCTCGCCTTACCTTGCTAATAGAGTAGTACAACAGCTCATTATGGACGAAGGAAAAAATCATCCACATGCTGCTGAAGCACTCCAACAGCAAATATATGTTGATGATGCTCTATTAGGGAGCAATTCTCTGGAAGAAGCTCTCCACCTTCAAGAGGATGTTGTTTTACTTTTGAAAAAGGGTGGATTCGAACTGAGCAAGTGGTCTTCAAACCATCCTAAACTCTTAGAAAATGTCATGCAAGATAATCCTGAGACACCCCTCATGTTACGCACATCAGAACAGCCATTTTCAAGTGTATTAGGGCTAAAATGGATCCCAGATATTGATATCTTTTCATATGTGATGCACACACCTTCAAGTAATTACACAAAAAGAACTTTACTTTCATCAATTGCTCAGATTTATGACCCTTGTGGTTGGATATCCCCAATAGTTTTTTGGTCTAAAGTCTTAATGCAGCATGTATGGACCTTAGGTTTAGATTGGGATTCTCCATTACCTGATCATATTTCCGAGAAGTGGTCACGATTCGTGAAAGAACTTCCAGAAATAGAAAAGCTAAGGATACCACGTTTCATATCCTTAGCAACTGCAGTCAATATCCAGCTTCATGGATTTTCAGATGGAAGTGAATCCGGATATGCAGCTTGCGTCTTCCAGTGCACAGAAGACGCAGAAGGAGATGTCAACATATGACTGCTGATCGCAAAATCAAGAGTAGCTCCACTGAAGCGTGTGACTATTCCCCGCTTGGAACTTTGTGGTGCGCACATGTTAGCCAAATTGCTACATTACTGTACAGAACAGCTCTCACAACATCACAAGATCGACAACATTTCAGCATGGTGCGACTCTACAGTAGTTCTATCTTGGATACGCACTCTATCTTTTCGTCTCAAGGTGTATGTTGCTAATCGTGTGGCACAAATACAAGACTTAGTTTCACCGCACATCTGGAAATATGTTTCAACTGTTGACAATCCTGCTGATTGTGCTTCTCGAGGCTTGACACCCACGGTTCTGATGAAACATAGTCAGTGGTGGCTAGGACCACCATGGCTCGCTAAATCAATGCAGACCTGGCCACAATCTATCCTTCATCCAATTTCGGAGGAGTCTATTCCTGAAATGAAACCAAATGTGCTTAATCTTATGATGACCACAAAAGAAGTCCCAACATTTGGATTTCTTACAAAGTTTTCTTCTTGGAAGACTCTTCTTCATGTAATGGCTTATGTCCTTCGCTTTATAACCCGTTTGAAATTTAAAACCACCATAAGTGGATCAATTACAGTAACTGAATTAAATAACGCCTGTAACCGCATTTGCTGGCTCATTCAGAGACTTCACTTTGCAGAAGACATAGATCTACTCTCCAAGAAAAGGACATGCTCAAACCGCATCCAACGTCTAGCACCCTTTATTGATGATGCAGGAATAGTCCGTGTCGGAGGTCGACTGAAAAACTCTGCGCTTACTTACAATGCCAAACATCCTATTCTTCTGCCAAAAAATCATGTTGCTATTCATTTACTCATTGATTACTATCATGGCATGTACCTGCACGCTGGTCCCCAGTTCCTCCAAGCAACACTATCTCAACGCTTTTGGATCCTCTCCGCCTGCAGTGTTATACGCTCAAGAATATTTAAATGCGTACGATGTTTTCGTGCAAAATCAACAAACACGTCTCCGCTCATGGGTGATCTACCAGCCGGTCGTGTTACCCCTACTCGTTGTTTCAACGCTTCTGGAGTTGATTATGCTGGCCCTTACACGGTCAAGTTTTTTACACTTCGCAGGATACAGCCTATAAAGGTGTACCTCTGTCTGTTCATCTGTTTTGCAGCAAAAGCTGTACACTTGGAAGTGGTTACTGATTTAACTACAGACGCCTTTATTGCAGCCCTTACGAGATTCATCTCTAGGAGAGGTCTTGTATCAGACCTGTACTCTGATTGTGGGACTAATTTCATAGGAGCTGCTTCTTCGCTCAAAAGATGTTTTCAAGATCTCATGAAGCAACCAGAGATGCAAGATTTTGCTACGACCAACAGTATCACATTCCATTTCATTCCTCCGCGTGCACCTCACCAAGGTGGACTTTGGGAACGTGCCATTAAAGGTGCAAAATATCATCTCACCAGAGTCATAGGTGAACACATTTTAACGTACGAAGAATTTACCACCTTAGTTGTGCGCGTTGAAGCTATCCTTAATTCGAGGCCGATAGCTCCTCTCTCAAATGACCCTTCAGATCTTCAACCTCTTACACCAGGACATTTTCTAACTGGAGGACCTCTTAATGCCCTGATCGAACCTCAACTAACCAATGCACCACTTAATCACATAAAACGCTGGAAATTGGTTCAAGCCTTCACACAACATCTCTGGAAAAGATGGCAAATGGAGTACCTCCACACACTTCAAGAACGGTCCAAATGGATCAGACCTCAAGAAAATCTCAAAATAGGAGATTTAGTCGTTATTCATGAAACAAACCTGCCACCCCTCAAGTGGAAGCTCGGGAGAGTCATCTCCGTATCTCCAGGGAATGATGGAGTGGTACGTGTCGTCAACATGAAGACTGCCGGTGGAACCTTGACCCGTCCTTCTGTTAAGGTATCCCGTCTTCCCATTTACTAAAATCCTCGACCAGTCAATTGGCTACTGCCCCTTATAATTTAGTTTTATTATACTCTTCCAAAGGATCAAATTTGTTCTTATGTTCTTTTAATGTTTCTTGTTGAACCAGTTGGTTCAAAGGGGCCGGTATGTCAGATATTTTGTTTTTATAATAATAGTTAAACTCACCCTATCTATATTTCATTATCTCTAATAGAATGCACTCCCATTACCTGTTTCAAAGTTCAATTCACATTGTAATCAGCAGTCATAGTTAGAGCGTTTTTCTTTCCTGTAGTGTACGGTATATCGTGCAGTTCAGTTCTTTTCGTTTATACCTGCATACCGCAAGAATAGAAAGACTATTCAACGCTCTTGTTATTTTACTTTGTGCTTTTTTTTCATGTGTTTATTTATGTGTTTAACGTTTGTTGGGATATTATTGTTAAGTTTAGGACTGCCTAGAAAATCACCAGTGTTGCTTACAACAGGACATTTACAACGCACAAGGACAAGGTCAGTAAACGCTTAATTTTTATGCATTGCTGATTACATGGGAATAAAGCCTTTTAACTATTTATTTTGACAATATACAGTCCACTGCAAATCAAAAAGAACCCCACAGTGTGTGTGTGCGTGAGTATGTGAGAGTATATATTCAAACAAAGAACGCTGGTTTGTGTTTTTAAAAATGATTTAAAATTAATATCTTGATATTTTTTTGTTAATTTTGTTAATTAAAAGGTTCATACTATGTTTTCAAATTTTACTTTCATGTGAGTTTTTTCTTTGTTAGAATGAGAATTGTGTTAAAGATTTTTTAAAGTTAAATGTTAATAAATTTAAATGTTTGAATATCTAATTGTCAATAAATTTTAAATCAGGGTAAACCATATAAAGTTCTTTATTTTGAACAACCATTCTGATTTCCTGTTCGCCGAAAAGAACCCAAACACGGTAAGTACGTATATTTTTTCATACGTAGTTGGTAACAAAGATGGCGTCCGATGATAAACATTGAATACAGTAACCGTAGAATCAGTTCAATCATATTTATTTAATATCAATTTGTATGATACTGTACAATTGGCTTCTGGAACAGGGACAATTTTATATAAATACATTCATATAAAATACGGCCTACTTGGGAGAACAGAATGGTTGTGGAGGTAGAATAAAATTTTTTTTGCATACGTAAAATAGACGTATAGAATAAGGTTATGTCATGTTTTTGTGTTATGGGTAAGTAGAATATTTTTTTATATAAGTATGTATTACATGTAACAATATTTTACAAAGAATTATATGTCTGAAAGATTTAAGAAAATGGCAAACAATCATGAAACTGTCAGCGTCACTGACAGTGTAGATGAAAGCCAGATAAGCGTAACTGAATCACAAATCATGAATGAAGGTGTTCACTCAACACCAGTCACGAGTAAAAAGGTTGAAGATAATGATATGATGAGTATGATGCAGTTATTGTTGAATAAATTTGACATGAACACTAGTGATTTCAATATTAAATTCAATGAACAGAAAAATGAGATGCAATAATTTAAAAGTAGTATAAATAAGAAATTATATATACAGAATGAGAAGTTCGATGTTCAAAAGAATAGTTTTGACAGTAAATTCGATGAGTTAACATACCAAATTAAAGAAATTAATAGACATTGTGAAAGTACTAAAGTAGAGTTTACTGATAAAATCAACCAAGTAGCGACCAAGTTAGATGATTCAATACAAAAGATAGATGTCAAATTTAATGAAATAGATAGTCAGATAGATAGAGTTGAGAAGCAAATCAATGAGAATAATGAAATATTAATAAATTCAATGAATGAGTATAACAATGATATAGAATCTAAAATTATTAAATGTAATATTGAAACTGAATGTAAGTTGAGTAGCGTAGTAATGACAGTTGAAAAAATTAGTCAAAATATTGATGAACACCAAAATAAGACAGACTCTAAAATAAATGAAATTGAAAGTAATTATAAGACAGAAATACAAGCAGTAAATGAATCTATTGAAGTAATATCAAAAAATAATGTACAATCTGAATATAGTAATGACAAAAAATTATATTCACTTGAACAAAACATTAGTAGTATGAGAGATGAATTAAGTTTAGTAAAAAATCAAAATGTAAACAATGTTACTGAACGAATATTTATGACACGAGACCCAAATAATGAAATAGAATTAGAAACTTTTAGTAGTGAAAATAGGAGAGTGCATCCAATGCAATTTTTAAATCGAGTGCGGGAATTTAATCGATTTAATAGTAGTAGTTGGGAGGTTAAATTGCTGAAGATTATCAAATGTTTTAAAGGTAGTGCCGAGATATGGTCGGAAGTACACCATGCCGAATGGGGTAGTTATGAAGATTTTGAGGTAGCTTTTCGAAACAAATATTGGTCAGAAGAAGACCAAGAAATCTTGAGAAGTAAAATAATGGGTACTGGGAATTTTGGTAGGAGTAATAACCACCTAACCATATATGTGATGATGATATATAACGAAGCTAAGTATCTGGAACCACCGTTACCATTCCGGTCATTTGTAAGACATATTAGCAAACACCTGCCCAGAGAGGTGCAAATCACGTTAATGACTAGAGAGATTACAAATATCAATGAGTTAGAGAGCATGCTAGACGTGCTACAGAATATAGGGGAACGCGACATAGGGCGACGTCCAAACACACCAGTAGTACCACACCATAATAATAATAATAATAATTACCATCAGAACAGGGGTACACAGAGTTTTCATAGAGGAGCGCGGGGAGGAAGTTTTGATAATAGGGGCGAGAGTTGGAGGTGCAGAGCCTATGAAACCGACAATTATGCTAATAGAACAAATTGTTTCAGATGTCATCGAAACAGGGAGTGCGCCAGGAACGAGCGAGCGAACCCACCACCCAATCAACAGCCGAGAGGAGGAGAATTTCATAGAGGAGCACCCAGAGGAGGAGGACATTATAATAGAGGAAGGGGGGAAATCCTCCAGCTGTGGCAGGTCCATCCCCGGAAAACTAGGGAGGACAATGGAGAAGCGGGCCGAACCATTGTCTACGGAAAACAGGAGGGTCCAAATAATCAACGGATACCATAACAACGTTATCAAGATGGACATGGCGAAGGAACTGTTAGAAGAAGAGGAGAACAAGGTGATGGAACACAGAGCAGGATTGACTGAGGTGACAATTAACATTGAAGGTAAGAATTATAAAACTTTAATTGATACCGGTAGCGAGATCTCAGTAATTTCTGAAAATGTCATGGGTGAATTAAAAGAGTTAAACAAGAATATACCATCATTACCAGTTGCCGGGGTTACAGTAGTGGGGGTAACTGGGGTGAGAAGTAAGAGAATAACCAGACAAGTACAATTAAATATTTTAATAAATGAAGTTGAATTTGAAAACACTTTTCTAGTAGTTAAAGGGTTAAGTCTAGATGTAATATTGGGAAATGATTTTTTGGAAAGAAACGGAGCAGTAATAGATTTCAATAAACAAATAGTAAAATTTGAAAAGGGGAATAAACCAGTCAGAATAGAGTTTAAGAAAGTAGTGAATGAAAGTAAAGTCACTGGAATAAAAATGTTACATAAGCAGATAAGCGATAGAGAGTTAGAAACTAAAATAAATATGTGTCTAGAGAGTGAGAGCCTAGAGAATGAGGAGAGAGAGATGCATGAGCGTAATGAGTGTGTATGGGCAGATAGAGCCGACAAATTTTTCAATGAAAATACAGTTGTAGGAAATACTCAGCGAGAGGAGCTGTGGGCAGTTGTGGAGCGGTACAGAGAGGTGTTTGATGAATCACCAGGGAAAGCGAAGGACTACATCTGCGAGCTGAAAGTTCGGGACCACGCACCATACATGCAGAGAAGCTACCCGGTGCCGTTTTCGAAGAGGAGAGCTGTCCAGGAGGAATTAGACCGGATGATGCAGGGAGGCATAATTGAACACTCAGTATCACCTTACTCAAATCCTTTGGTGGTAGTGATAAAGAAGGATGGCAAGGTAAGGTTATGTTTAGATGCCCGGAAAATTAATCAAATTATTATACCTGACAGGGAATCTCCGGAACCCATAAATGAGATCTTACAGAAGTTTAGCGGAGTCAAATACATGACGTCTTTAGATCTGACTGCTGGATACTGGCAGGTACCATTAGCAATAGAGAGCAGGAAATACACAGCTTTTCTTTTTAACGGTAAGAATTACCAGTTTAAACACTTACCTTTTGGATTAAACACCAGTGTTGCCAGTTTTATCAAATGTTTAGATAATATTCTACAACCTAAGGATTTAGACTTTTTAACTGTATATGTCGATGATATTTTGATAGCTTCTAGAACATTCACTGAACATTTGGAACACATAGAATATGTATTAGATAAGCTTCAAAGAGGGGGTTTAACAGTGAATTGGGACAAGTCTAAGTTTCTGCAGACAGAAATACACTTTTTTGGATTTATTATTACACAGGAGGGGATATTAGCCAATCCTGACAAAGTAGAAGCCATAATGAGATTCCCTGAACCTAAAAACATTAAGCAATTACAGAGTTTCTTAGGCCTATGCAATTTTTACAGGAAATTTCAGGAGAACTACGCACACACAACATCCAAACTGAGCGCTGTACTGCAGAAGAATAAACAGTGGAGATGGGGCGATACGGAACGAGTTGCGTTTAGTGAAATTAAGAGAAAGTTTAGTCACATGATCATGATGAATCATCCAGATTTTAATAAGACTTTTTATTTGCAGACCGACGCCAGCAATGTAGCACTAGGGGCGGAGTTATACCAGGAGAGCTGCGACAAGGAACACCTGACGATCACCTTCGCCAGTAGATCGTTGTTATCGGCGGAAAAGAATTATACCACCACTGAAAAAGAACTTCTAAGTATTGTGTTCGCCGTGGGTAAATTCCGCACCTACATCCTAGGGAATACCACGATAATCCGGACGGACCACAAGGCACTGTCATTTCTGAATTCATGTAAGCTAACACATAGCCGATTAACCAGGTGGGTATTAGCCTTACAAGAATATAACTTTTCATGGGAGTACATAAAGGGGTCAGATAATAAGGTACCAGATACACTTTCTAGAGTAGATGTTATAGATAATAAAACTGGTAGGGACCTTAAAGAAATAGAAATATTTGACTAACTAGAGAAGATAGAATTTTTGGTGAGGAATTAAGTGATATTAAAAATCTGCAAAGATCTGATAGTAAACTGGGTAAAATAATTGTTAGTTTAGAAACAGATGTAGAGGGATCTGAATATAATGAGCGATTTCAAGTATATCAAGATATTTTGTTTAAAAAGGTAGATGGTGGGGAGCGTGATTGGAGGTTAGTTATACCTGAGGAATTAATAGATAAAATTGTTTGGGATTGTCATATAAGGTATGGTCATTTTGGTGCGAGAAAGTGTGCTAATGTTTTGAAAGAGTCATGTATATTTAAGAATATGGAGAGGAGAGTGAGAAGAGTGTTGAGAGTGTGTGATTTATGTCAAAAATCGAAAGTAGTGAATTATAAAGTAGAAGGAGAGATGAATTACATAAAAGTAGATAAACCTTTTGATTTGGTGGCAGTAGATTTATATGGACCATTACCCAGAGGTAGAGGTGGTGTGTTATATGTATTTGTAGTTTTAGACACCTTTTCAAAATTTGTGAAGTTATATAGCATTAAGAGAGCGACTAGTAAAGTACTTAGTGAGAAAATAGTAAAAGACTACATGCTTAATGTTGGAAAACCGAAAGTTATATTATCTGACCATGGTCCACAATTTATCAGCGGCAAGTGGCGGCAGACGCTTGGATGGGAAGGCATCATACCCAAGCATATGGCAGTGTACCATCCTCAGTCGAACCAAGCAGAACGGGTGATGAGAGAGATTGGCAGGATATTTCGGGCGTACTGTCACGCCAAACACACAGAATGGCCATCCTACGTGAAAAAAGTAGAGGAGTGGCTGAATTGTACCACCCATGAGTCCACGGGATTTACGCCGCATGAGTTGATCAGGGGAACAAGGCCGCCCAGGATATTGGAACAACTTTTCGAATACCCACCTGAAGGTGAAGTTTTGGACAGGAACATGAAAATTAGATTGGCCAACGAGAACTTACTCACGAGAGGAGAGCGAAGAAAACAGAAACATAGTGCCAAGGGCAAATGGACCAAGTATGAGGTAGGTCAGTTAGTGTTAGTAAAAAGACATGATTTGTCCAGTGCTCAAGATAGAGAAATAAAAAAGTTTTTCTTGTTATATGAAGGACCTTATGAAGTTATAGAAATAAAAATGCAGAATGCGTATGTGCTGAGAAACCCAGCGACGCAGGAAATAGTAGGTACTCAGAATGCGACGAATTTAAAATTATATAGGTCACTTTAATTATGTTATGTTTATAAATAATTTATTAACTATTGTTGTATGTTTACAGAAGGGAGCCTCCCCCATTTTTGGGCGGTCACGATCTTACCAGTCCTGGCCGTGGAATTCGGAACTCGGAGGCGGGCCATGGTTGGCGGATCTTCCTTCGGGCGGTGAAAGCAACGATGGTCCGGCTCCACCAAAATTGGTATAAACTAGAAAACTTAGCTACATATTTGAACGGGGAGGGGGACCCCAACAGGTACGTGACATAAATTATTTTTTATACACCCCAGGCGCAGCGGTTTCGGTGTACCTGTCACGTGCCTGCACTGCCTTAGAGTGTTTGTAAATAATGGAGGCTGCATTTAAGTAAAAGGCAGTGCATACAAATTTAAATATTTTAGTGTCAAGGGCAAAATTAAAGTAGAGCCCTTGACAATAGTTCTGTTTAGTCCGAAAAGACAAATTTTGGAGCAAAGGGTTTAGGGACAAGTAGACGGCGGGGTGGAAAAAAAAAAAAAAAAAAAAAAGGAATGGTAAGTAATGGGTGTTTGTGGAAGTAAATTCACGAAGTAGATCTACGAGTCCCTATCCTCTTTGCATCAAAGAATCTGGCTTTTCAGGCGACTGTGACCTTCCTAGACGTGGTGAATGTCACGATAGAGTCAGCCTTCAATGTAAATAGCATTAAAAAAAAAAAAAAAAAAAAAAAAAAAAAAAAAAAAAAAAAAAAACTTTGGATGTGTATAATTTGAAATTTAAATAAATTTTTAGAAATAAGTGACCAAATATAATTGTCAAATTTTAGTATCAGTGAGTATAGAAACGTTTAAATAATGTGTAGTAAAATAAGAACTTATCAATACAAGATGTGGGGATAATTTTGGGGGGTAGATTGGTGCTCAATGAAGTGACATAACAGTGTAGTGTGGAACTGCCATGGTGGAAGGTCGTAAATTTTGTATTTAATATTTTAGATAGCAAATATATGTAAGCTTACATAGGAAGGAGGGTAAAACACCATCCAAACTAATAATGTCATTTAAATATAAATTCTTAAATTTAATGTTACAAAAGATATTTTACTTGTGATTCCCCAAATTTTCGGGCGGTCACGGCCTCACCGAACCCTGACTGTGGAATTGGTTTAGCTTTAACAGCTATGGTTGGGGCTCATTGCGTCATGTTCTGCCTTAACTGGCCATAGCTGTTATCGTTGTAAAGGTGTATTTTGAAATTGATGGGGGGGTGAAATAGATGGGGAATCACCAAACTATGGAACAGCGGCTGCCACTCTGCCCGCTTGGGGGTAGCAGAGAAAGGTGGTTGATATCTATACCTTTTCAAATGTAACGCAGAAGCAAGGACACGGAGATGTAACATTCCTCCCAAACCTCAGTCCTTGTGGACGCAACTGGACGCCACAGTCCAGGGGGGGTCATAGTGTGTGTGGCTGGGAGGTTATCCAGATGGATAACGTATTAAAAACTTTTGTTGTATTTTAATCATGATGATTTGCTACTCAATAATTTTGTTTTGATTTGAAGATAGATGCACTAAATACTTCCTATAATGTGTTTATTAAGACTTATTGTGTTGATTGCATTTAGTATGTTAGGAATAAGGATTATAAAAATATAATAATATGTTTTCAATGTGTTTATAGATTTTAAATAAAAATTAAATAACTTCGTGATAGTTAAAAAATTTTCGATGGGTTTACAAAGATAGAAGCTGGGTGATAGTCATTGTTTGAATAAAATGTTTGAATCAGTTCAAGTTGAATTTTTGTGGGACATATAGATCTGTCCAAATTGAAGTCAAAGTTAAAGAAATAGTAGAGATGAAAATAATGTAATGTTGTTTTGAGTTAATGTATGTTATAGAATTTTGAGAAATATAAGTGGAGACACAGTAGAATTGGAGAATTTATGTAGAATTTTGAGTGATATATTGTTGTTTATA
The DNA here is from genome assembly GCA_034769895.1 of Magicicada septendecula. NCBI lineage: Eukaryota > Metazoa > Arthropoda > Insecta > Hemiptera > Cicadidae > Magicicada > Magicicada septendecula. The sequence goes on from CM068370.1 coordinate 179,552,256, forward strand.
ATTGATGTTGTTATTTTGTTGTAGTTGTAGTAAGGTAATGAGATTGAGATTTTGGGGATGGTAATTTTGTAGTAGGGGGTAGTGTAGTGTGGGAGTCCGCAACATAAGGGTTGGGACGGGATTTGGTATAGATTTTAGTGGAGACGGGGTTGCCTTAGGTAGAATCCAGGAACCAGAGAACGGGAATTGAGCTTTTGGGGGGGGGAACACGTATCCTATGTACAAAGGGTTAGAGAGTATTTTTTTTATATATAGAGAGAAGGTGGCGAATTGAGTTAAAGTAGTAAGTAGTTAGAGGTAGAGAAGGGTTAGTAGAATTTTTGATAGTGGGGTGTCATACTAGTTAAAGATTTTGTAAGAGAGCGTTAGAGTAATAAAAGGGGTTAGATTATGAGTAAATGCCAAGTTGATAATGTGAATTATAATGAATAATGTAGAATCACCCAAATTAATGAAATGGAATAATAAATGAAATGATGTGTAAAACGAAGATGGAAAAAAAAATTTTTTTTTGAGAAATGAATTAATAAAAGTTAAATTGAGATTAAAAGGTAATTTTCTGATTTTTTGTGCAAATTTAATGATGTAAAGTGTAAGTTTTAAATATAAATTGTTTATTTTAAGATGATAATAACAATGTGAATTATTAATGTACTATGTTTTCTTATGTTGTATTGTGTTTGTTAGTGTAAGAGAATTTTATGAAGTTAAATATTTTAAATGCATTTTAAATTGGGGATGAGAGAAATGTAAAATGGTAATGGGAAATGTTTGTGAGTCAGTCGTCTGTTTATTTAAATTCTGATGGGAATCAGGGCAATGATTTTGAATTTTGGGATAAAGTTAATAAGAGAAAGTAGATGGAATTTTAAGAGGGGTATCATATTGTTGGTAGATATTTTGCTATATATGTTAGAGATAAGTAGAAAACAAAACCAGTGCTTCTTAGTGCAAACCAGCACCGCTAGGGGGAAACAGATCAGTTGGGGATATGGTGTTGTGTTAAGGCCACTATTTGATATTTTGATTTGTTGTTTCAGTGTTGGGTGATGCTGTGGCGGCGGACCTGAGCTGGCCAGCGCGTCAGAGCAGGGGCGTTAAGTATCTGTCTGACTCTACGGTGTTGGGATCTCGAGAGAGAAGTCCAGTATTGTCATTCAGGTGCGGTCACAATCACCGGACCAAGGGTGAGTTGATTATTTTTTATAAACCATACAGGGGGTTGTGGCGACATATCCTGGCTGATCCCTTTAGCAAGTATGAATGTGTCAATGAGATTTTTTATGCTTCGGCATAAAATATCTCATTGAGGGGGTATTGTAACGGGCCTATTTTGGGGCAATAACACAATTTGTATTTTTTTTATGATAATAAATAACATTTTGGTGATAGGGACAAAAATTTATAAAGAGAGGTAAATTTACTGTTTGGAGCGATCGCGAGGGTGGCTGCACTGCTGTTGACTTTACGATACAAAAATTATTCAATAATATTTTGCGGACAGATGTAACAGACAGCAAATTGTGCCAAGGTCAACAAATGACACAACAAATTTGTCAACAAATTATATAACGGACGATCAGGCGATGTGTTGCGTCACCGCATTACATAACGAGGTGTGTCAACAGTTTCGTCAGACACTCAGCAAACGAAAGCAGTCTGCTGGCGGAGTGATATAAACTTTAAAACAATAAGAGTTGGTCGCACAACAACGGCGACTTCATAAAATAGCGCCAGTGGCTAAGGCCCAGTACAAAATTAGTCAGTGAGCCGGCCGGTCACATATATAAGTACCGAAATGTAAATCGCGGGCGCCCGCAACAAAAAATGAAACATAACGCTTTTTAACTCTAAATCAGAGTATAATAACAGCTTTAAAAATATGTAGAAATCGGAATACATATACAAAATGTAGAGACATTTTCGGAAATCATCAGTTTCAAAAATATAGCAAATGTGCGTGTAAAATAGTGCGACGTCTTCAGGACTCATTTGAACAGATAAGTAAAAAGAAAATGTGTACCGAAATACTTAACAAAAGTTAACCAAAATCATAAAATAACAATAATATGAGATCTCACGGGGTATAAATTAACTTGGTGTGTGTGTGTGTGTGTGTGTGCGTGAGTATGTGAGAATATATATTCAAACAAAGAACGCTGGTTTGTGTTTTTAAAAATGATTTAAAATTAATATCTTGATATTTTTTTGTTAATTTTGTTAATTAAAAGGTTCATACTATGTTTTCAAATTTTACTTTCATGTGAGTTTTTTCTTTGTTAGAATGAGAATTGTGTTAAAGATTTTTTAAAGTTAAATGTTAATAAATTTAAATGTTTGAATATCTAATTGCCAATAAATTTTAAATCAGGGTAAACCGTATAAAGTTCTTTATTTTGAACAACCATTCTGATTTCCTGTTCGCCGAAAAAACCCCAAACATGGTAAGTACGTATATTTTTTCATACGTAGTTGGTAACAAAGATGGCGCCCGATGATAAACATTGAACACAGTAACCGTAGAATCAGTTCAATCATATTTATTTAATATCAATTTGTATGATACTGTACAAATATTATTCAACGGCAATGTTGGTAAAGTTCTCCCGCACTCTTGCTGTATCCTCTCCAGTTCCGTCGTACTTATTATTGACACGTTCGACCCAGTATCGATCATTAACTTGGCTGGGATGCCTTCTACCTTGGCGTCGACATGTATAATTTCATTATTGAAGTTATTGGTGGGACTCCTGTTATCCTCTTCCAATAACTCCTGTCTGATGTCCTTTAGGTAGTTGCACCCGATGATTGTGATACGATTGTGATTATTCTCAAAATTGCACTCATTATTATTATTATACCCAGTAGTTAGGAGCAGTAACGGGTTCTGGCGATTTATTACTGCCTGTGCCCGTTTAAAGGCTCGGCATCATTGTTCCTTTGAGCCATATTAGTCGATGCCTCATTCGGGATGCTCAGAGTGGTTACCTGCCGATCTGTCCTATGGTCTTCCGGTCGTTCATGGTGCGACCTTCGTTCAGCTTTGTCCAAACTATTGCTCCTACGCGCCGGATAGTACCTTGGTTGGTCCCGTTCTAGGCTCCTCCGCCTTTCTTCGTATCCGCGGTAACTGTTTCGTCGATTGTGGTTGAATCCTCGCTGTCTTCCATCTGTGGCTCGTATGAAGTTCACTCTAGGGCGAGGAAACCTATTATTATTAAAATTACCATTATTGGGGCCCGTACGATTGGTATTATTAGGGTAAGGACTATTACCATAATTGGGGCTTCTCTGACTATTTGCGTTATTAGGGTATGGATTGCGGTTACCCTGATAACCATTAGAGGGTCGATTCGGGTTTTGATGGTTGGGACCCGTATTATTATTATCATTGTAATTAGTATTGTTCACATTATTTCCATTATTCGAACCGTTATTTCGCGGATATGCCCGGCCTCCTTGGTACCCAGTATTTATGTGGTTCGCACCCTGGTTATTGTTCTGGTACGTCCTTGGTTCGGGCCCATCACTTCTTCTACGACTCTGTCGGTAGTAGTCTTCATTTTCATAATTTTCTAGGAGTTCTGTCATTGCCTGGATGGTTTTTATCTGGCTGCCCCTCCTTGCACGAATTACCTCCTCATCATAATGGTAAGACAACTTATTTATTAGGCACTCCTCCGGTATGGCTGGTTCTAAGTGCTTGGCCATACACAGGAAATACGCTTGGTCGAGGAAATAAGCTGTCACTGAACTGCCGACTTGTGGTTTGTAGCGGCCATGGCATATATTATCTCTTATTAGATTTTGCGTGGTCTCTGACCAGTACTTGGCCTTGAACAGGCTCTTGAATTGTTCATAATTGTCGATGTCGCTCCGGTTGGCCATCCACCAATGGTCATTCACCTCCCGAAACGACTCGTCAAGGATTTCTCTGTTCTGGACCCATCGGTTCCCTCGGTGTTTTTCGAGGTACTCCTCTATTTGTGCCAAGAACTCCATAGGCTTCCGTTTGTATTGCCGGAAATTGAGCCATTCTCTGTTCTCTGACATGGGGAAACTATGATATCCAGATGGTCTGTTCCGTATCATCTCTATCTCCTCCTGGCTCTGACGCACCTGTCCGGTTATATTCGACATAGCGGCTTCCACACCGTCGCATCTTTCTGTTACTTGGGTCCTCACTTTATTTACTTCTTCCAAGGCAAATTTCTTGGTCTCCTCCATTCTTGTTTTCTGTTGTTCTTGGACCTGAGTAATCTCCTTTGTTATTACTTCCCGGACTTCCAGCACTTCGTTTTCTGTTTGACGACATCTTTCGTCTACTTCTCGGATCTGCTGGTTAACAACCACAACTTCCTGTTCTAATTTCTTTACGATGGATTTCTTCGTCTCAGTTAACTTTTTATTTATCTCCTCCTTGGCTAACTCAATCCTCTCGTCTAACTTATTTATGTTCTCTTGCTTAACTTCCCTTAATTCTTCTCTCAGTAATTGATTGTCCTCTCTCAATTCTTCCCGTAATTGTTGGTTGTCATTTTCTATTTTCCTACTGGTTTCTTCCATTTTCTCCTCTAAATTCTTATTATTTTCTTCCATTTTCCTTTCCATCTTCTTACTCAAGGATTGGTTTTCCTTTTTCAGGTCTTCCATTTTCCTATTCATAGATTGGTTATTTTCCTCCATTTTCTCTTCTAAATTCTTACTGGTCTCTTCAATCCTTTTGTTGGTACTCTCTATCTTCCGTCCCAATTCTTCCTTTGTGGATCAGTTGTCTTCTTTCATTTCCTTGCTTAATTCTTCCTTGGTTGACCGGTTGCTGTCATCCATTTTCTTGCTTAAATTTTCCTCCATCTTCTTGTTACCTTCTTCCATTCTCTCCATCAGCTGCCTGATCATTTCTTGCATGTTCCCACTCTCTGTTCGTGTGGACCCTTCTACCTGTTTCTCTGGGATATTGACTTCCCCTGTCTGTGGTGTTACTTCGGGTTGTTCATCTGGTGGTGCGGGTTGTTTCGGTTCCACCTGGGTTAGTAACGCTTCCGGATCCTCCACGGGTGTTGCCTCCTTATCCCCCATGTCAACCTCTTTTTCGGCCTCTGCCGCCCTCTTTTTCGAAGCAGCTCGTCTTTGCATCTTTCTGCTGTCTATTAATCAATCGCTGCCAAGCTTAGATTATTAAGCCCTCTAAGTTGGACGCCACTTTGTAAGAAGACCGCTGTATGCCGGTCGTTACAAAAGATAAAAATTTGATAGAAAATTTTATAAAAAATAAAATTTTCAAATAGTAAAAGATTTTGTTTATGTTTATTAAGAGGTGTGTATAAGATATAAATCTGTTTTATAAGGTTCTTGTAAAAATTTTAATAACAGGCAGGTATTTATTGACCGGCGAGCACTTCTTGAAGATTTGAACCAAGTCTGGAGTTAAATAGATTAACTCCAGTTAATAATCGATTGGTGACTTTTCTGGCTGGTCCAATATCTCGTTCAAATAAAATATTTTCTTCTTACTTAAGTCCTTCAGCCTTAATAAATACTCTTAACTTAACCTGTGAAATAAGTAACAGATAAGAAATAATGGAAATATAAAGATTTATTGACAATTTAAATAAATAATCGATTTTTTATCGATGGAGAGCAATTATCGACTCTGTCTCGGGAATTATCGATTGTGTCATACAGAACAAAATTTATGATATTTAATATAAAAAGACAGGTTCTTTGAGCGATTAAAATTAATAGTCAGAGAAGGGTGACGAGAAAGTATAACATTAACAATTAACACAAATACAATAACTATTATTCAATAAAATTTAAATAATTCCAATAAGTAATGTGTATGTATGTTGTCAAACCAATATGCAGACGATGACGTCACTGCTGGAAGATAAAGAAGGCAGGCTTGAATTTTCAAAATGGCCGCTACTAGATATGGCAAGTTCACTGCAAAATCGGCATGTCCGAAATCACGACAAAATTAACTTCGTGAAAGTCTGAAATCTTCCTGCACTGGTGTAATATGTCTGTTAAGTTATTTGGTGTATTCTGAAGAAGTGTTCTGTGTAAACTTGTGTTGGTTAGTTTATTTTGTATGTGCTCACTTCTTTGAGTTAAAGTTCTCAAGATATGGTTAGGATTTGTAGAGTGAATTAGTTTAAATATAATGTTTTACTGTTTTCTGTCACTCGTATCATGAAGTTAGATGTTTGTTTCCACTATTGTCGTGAACGTATTGATAGCTTTAGTTTTAAAAAGTTTCTAATTCGTCTAACTCTCGTTTCACTTATTTTAATGGCTAAACGCTAATACCATTTTCGACTCGATTTAAAGAACGTTTTGTCACACAACTATTCAGCTTGATATTCAACAAAAGACTAATTAACTTGGTCATAAATCTGGCCCAGTTAATCTTTGAAAAAGTATTGTTAACATATTTCGATTTCCCATACACATGATAAAATATTACATTATATATGGAATTTATCTATTTTATTCATCACTTTTATGAATTATGAACCTTATTATTGGTTTAATCATCTCATTCCCTTTAAATTGATGTATTATAGTCCATATCTGTAGACATTTTGTGGAAATTAACAAATTTTGTTCACTTTTTGGAAATACAGGCTCAAAATTGGATTTCCGTCTTTATACGAATTTCCTCCATTTTAAATATTCTTAATTCTATTATAATAAATTTTAATTATTCATATTCCTATTCCTTTCCTTAAGTACATATAAATTAAACCTTTGAACTGGTTTTTTGTGTTAATCTGTAAATTTGACATTGCTCTTTAAAATTAATTGATTTATATATTTTGAAAATTTACAATATGTTAAGGTATATTTCCTTATTATCATTTTAACTCATAGGATCATTCCCAGTAGTGGCTAATTGAGTTACCTTATATAAATCTTGCTAGTTTACAGGATTTATAAGTGAATTATACTAGTTTATATTGGTTCTGTGAATTCACCAAATGGCCTAGATTTTAGAATTTTATATTTCTGTCTTTCTCAAATAAATTTAAACTTAACTCCTCCTCTGACTTTACATAATTACTATTATATGAAAATAACATGGTTTATAACTTATTGTGTGGTGTAGTAGTTAATTAACACTACAGTTATTAAAATAATTAATTATGAACATTGTTTAGCAATCTGCACAATTGAACATATTGCGGACATGATTTGAACATATATCTTTTAACTATTTTTGAGTTAGCTTAGCATACCTATTGGAACATTATTAATGGTATGTAGGCTATTATTTAGCAAACATAATTCTTTTTTAAAACACACAACATAAATCTTATTTTCTAATAACTCTTACAAATACATTTTACTAACACATTGATTTTAGGACTGTGAATAAACAGTCTATTTAAACATTTTACACTTATTAATACTATATTAATGCCAGTCCTTTCTGGTCTAAACCATTATTATTTGTGATCCCCTACATCAGTAAACATGAACTCCCATACTCTATTTATTATCATTTTTTACAAATGTCTTGTAAATAAAGATTTACATTAAAATAATAAAATACTGGAAATCTTCCATTTTATTATTTTATTATGCTGTTTATTATTAGATATTAAAGTTGTGATATTGCATACTGATAAGTTATAGTATCACCAACTTTAAGTTTATTGCATTTCTAAAAAATACTTACACAAATTCACTTTCACTGTTGGTTCTGATATTTTGAGTCTTATTATCTCAGACCAGACCTTTAGTAATCATGGACTGTTAAGACTAGTTTATTTTCTTTATTACACAATAGCTTTAGTCGGTTCACTTCTTATAACGCTATACAGCACTTTAGTTTTCTCAATAATTACATTTTTATAGGATTTTGGGTATGTTATACTTTCTTTTGCATAGTTTTTGTGGGTTTGGGGTTGATAGTAGTTTATATAATAATAGGTTTTACAACGGTGTTTCTTTCATACTATTTCTTCCTCTCCTCCTGTCTTCTTTCTTGTCCTTATTCGTATCTTCCTTCTGGTCTTCATTCTTGTCCTTCTTCTAGTCTTCATTCTTGTCCCTCTTCTAGTCTTCATTCTTGTCCCTCTTCTAGTCTTCATTCTTAGGTAAACCAAGGTACTTGGTGTTATCTCGACTGAGGTTTAGTTTGGAGCATTTAACTTATTCACTGATACTGACTTTATTCTTCTCTACAGGTTTCAGGGTATTGTTTTCTTCCTGTTCACAAACTTTATTCTTCCCTCTTCTTGTTTTTTGGGGTATTTTGGTATTCACCACTCTTTAATTGAGTCTCTTTTTTCTTGATATGGTCTTATATAACTGGTTTACTGCTCTTAGCTTCCTGGGTAAATTACTGATATTATACAATGAGTTGCTTCGATACTTTCTTTGGTTTTTAAACAGTGGTTTTTATATATAATGTAATGAGGATTTTTATTTTATCGTGGTTCATTCCTTTGATTTATTTAAATGTCATTCAAGATTATTATAACATTTGTTGGTGTAATTAAACTTTATGATTTCATATGACTTAAAATGTAGTGGATTTTCTGTCATGCTACATAATGCCCTTCTCCAGAAGTAATTTTTTCAGACTATACTTGCTTTGTCTGAAACAATTGCTTATGATAATTATTCTAGGTTTGTTACTATTTTGGACTTCCTTCCATTTCAACATTTTCTTATTTACATTTGAGTTTATATCATTCTCACTTGATCTTCCTTGATAGTAATAGTCATCTGAGTTTCATATTTATTATTTCATTTTCATATTTCTTCATAGTATTTTCTCCTTGGGATATTTCCTCCCTATCGTTCCCTACTTGGTGAGCTGGTTCAGTTCAGAGAGGCACTGTACGCTACTTTCCTCTGATGTCCAATACTTCACACATATTTGAGTACAGAGGCAAATCATCTCTGCTCAAAAAACATATTAATCCTGCTGGAATTATCTTCAGACAGATTAAAAAATTATTCAGAATAGTACACATTTGTTACTATTTAAAAAAATATCTTTGGGATACTTCACTTATTACTTATTATATTTCTCAGAGATTTTATTATTCCTATCTCAGTTGTTCTTCTGACTCATTAACTGGATGTTTCATTCATTTGATATTATGGTAGGAAGCTCTTCTATTATTACATTTTTCAACTTTTCTTATCATATAAATCTTTTGGTTATAAATTCTTTATTACCTTCTGGTTTTTTTATTATAATCTGCATTGTTTATAGTAGCATATCTTTATGACATTTTTAGATTGTTTCTTTGTTCTTAAATTTCCACTTGTTCTATTTTCTAGAATTTTTATAACTGTCATTATCATAATCGACATTTAATTCATAAATCATTTTATATTAATTCGTTTAATTACATATATCTGTGATATTATTCTCACATTATTCCTGTCATGGTTATTATACCTTCGAATGAATGTTTTTTATTAATTTCATAATGAGGTCATAATTTCTCCTCATACCACTTCAAAGTTTTATTATCTCATAATTCCAAAGAAGTTTTTGTACTTTATTATATTCAATCACTCAAATCGTATTAAAAGAATTTTTTCTTTTTTATTTCCTTTAGCATCATTTTATGGAAAAGTTTTTACTCTTCATATTGAACTTAGACATGATTATACTGTCCAGAATTATTTGTTTTAATTCTAAATCTGTTTCCTTTCTTCATCCCATTATGATCCTTTGTTACCATGGTAATTATATTCTATGCTTACCATAAATATGGTATGAAATCTCTTCTGTTTATCTCACCAAAGTGTTTTATTAATAATTGGTTGATAAGTTGTACTTATACTTGGTTTGGAAACTTGATTTATACATAATTCAAAATTCACTCTTCTTATATTATTCCATAAAGTTTTCTCAAATAATTTGTATGTAAGGTGGGCTTACGTGTGTTTTGGCTGGTTTTATTTCTCTAAATTCTCTTGGTATTATTGTCAACATGTTTCTCTTAAAATAAATATTTAGTAATCTGTCCTTACTTGTTTTTGAATTTAGATGGTTTCTCATCTAAATTCTCTCCTTCTTTATTATTATATTATAGCCATAAAGTTTTTCTTCAATAACTTTTATGTAAGGTGGGCTTACATTTGTTTTAAAATTTGGTTGATTTTTCATTCTAATTTCTTCTTGTACATATCTTCTAAATGGTTTCATTAATAATAGTGTAGTAAGATGTACTTACTTTTCTTGGGAATTTTTAGGATTTTAAATTCTAATTTCTTCTTATATTATTGTCGTAAAGTTTTTCTTCAAATAATTATTCATGTAATGTGGTATTACCTTATTTTTGAATTTTGCGGATTATTTCAAATTCTATTATTGTTTTATTCTTCTTTCCAAATAGTTTCTTTTAAATAAATTGTATGTAGTTGTCTTACATTGTTTTTAGAATTTAGAGGATTTTAATCATAAAATTTCTTCATGGATGCCTGGTTAAAAACACCCTTGACTTTATTTGAACTCATTTCCTTGATTTCGTATGTGTTGTTGTTATTGTCCTTTGAGACAATATAGGGACCAGTATACAGGAGCAATAACTTTTTTGTTATCCCCTCTAAGGAACTGGGTAATTCCCTATTCTTCAACAACACCTTCTCTCCAACGGTATAATGAATAACCTTACCCATGCTTTTATTGTATTTATTCCGCCGTTTCTCCTGATCTTCGGCCACCTTATTACAAAACTGAATTCTATCAAATATATATTTATGCTCTCTGGGGAACTCCAAGATATCTTCAATCTCTCTAGGGGGTTGTCTCTCGTACATTGCGGAGTATGGGGTTATTCCTATGGCTGGATGGTAGGCCAGGTTGAGGAATTCTTCAGTGGCCTCCAAGTATTCTTGCCACCTTCTCTGCTGATCATGGCAATACGTTCTTAATAGGCGCCCCACCTCTCGCAAGACTCTTTTGGCCGGGTTACTGCTTGGGTGGTATACGGATGTCTTGTATGTATGAACCCCCATGGACAGCAGTGTATCCCGCCATTTCCTCCCCTTGAATTGTGTTCCGTGGTCGGTTATGATCGATACCGGTTTTCCGACGTTTGGGAAGTACTGGTTGTTCAGGATCTCAAGAACTTTATTCGTAGTCGCCCGATTCGCTGGGTATAGCTTCACGAACTTGGTATAATGGTCCATAATGATGACGATATATTTGTATCGGTGGCGGCCTCCACTTCGGGGAAATGGCCCACAGATATCCAGGAATACCTTCTCAAGTTTCGACTGCGATGTTATTGGAATCATCTGCCCTTCTCTTTTCTCGTTGTTAGTTTTTACGAGTTGGCAAATGCGACAGTTTCTAATGTACCTCCGTACCTTCCGATTTATGTCTTTGATATGGCAGCTCTCTTCCAGGGCCTTTACCACCTTTAAGGCGCCCATATGCCCATATCGAACATGATAATCGAACACTATTTCTTTCTCGATATGGGTCGGAATTATTACCTTCCATTCCTCCTTATATAATGATGGTTTGGAAAACAGGATTCCATTATGTATAGTGTAATATTGGGATATTGTCTCATCCCCTGCTTCCAATCTTGAGATAATAGTGATTAATTTCTGGTCAGCTTGTTGGTGTGTGCTTAGTTGTTCCAGAACTGATTGTAGACCGGCGCTGCTGCTAAGAATATGGTACACCTTCAGAATACTCTCCTTCTCCCCCTCGAACGTCTGTTTGTCAATATCTACTCTAGACAATACGTCCGCGACGACATTCTTCCTTCCGGGGATATACTCCCACTTAAGGTCGTATTCTTGCAGCAATAGTATCCACCGCGTTAACCTTCCATGGCTCAACTTACATCTCTTAAGGAACGAGATAGATTTATGGTCTGTCCAGACGGTAACGGGATAACCAAGAATATATGTACGGAACTTTCCGCACACGAACACGAGACTCAATAACTCCTTTTCTGTCACGTGATAGTTTTTCTCACTCTGGTTCAGAGCTCTGCTGGCAAAGCAGATTACAAGATGTTCGCCCTCCTCATCCTCTTGATATAAAGTAGTGCCGAGGCTGATGTCACTGGCATCACAATTAAGAAAGAAAGGCTTGTTAAAATCTGGATGGCGGATTATAATTGGTTCAAGAAATTTTTGTTTTATAAGAGTCAATATATTTTGTTGTTCATTACCCCAGATCCAGTTATTTTTAGATGACAGTTGCGGCTGAAATCTGGCAGTCAGTTCGGAGTACTTTTCCTGGAACTTGCGGTAGTAATTACAGAGTCCCAGGAACGACTGTAACTGCCTTCGATTCTTTGGTGTAGGAAAGTTCTGAATCGCTTCGACTTTTTCAGCCGACGGTGAGATTCCCTTATCATTTAATATGAAGCCTAAGAATTGTATTTCTTTAGCAATAAAATGGGATTTTGCTAACTTCAGCATAATATTGTTTGCTGCTAGCTTCTGTAAGACGTGTTCCACACGGTAGCAGTGTTCCTCCCAAGTTTCTGAGGACACTAGCAAGTCATCGACGTATACGGTGGTGAATTGTAGTGCTTCTTGGCCAAGTATCTGATCCATGCAGTGCACAAAGACTGCGACTGAGTTTACCAGTCCGAAGGGCAACCTCTTAAACTGGTAGTTCCGCCCTTCGAATACAAAGGCCAGATACTGGCGACTCTGTGGATGTAATTCCACCTGCCAGTATCCGCACACCGTATCCCAGGTAGTGAAGTATTTGGTACCGTGAAACCGTTTTAAGATCTCCTCAATCTCACCGGGCGAAGTCCTGTCATTAATGATCATCTTATTTATTTCGCGCGCATCTAAACACAAACGGACTTGTCCGTTTTTCTTAGGAATAGCCACGATAGGACTTGTATATGGGGAATGGCTACTCTCTATAATGTCACGGTTAATCATTTGCTCTATTTCAGCTCTTACTGCTTGCTTTCATGATTGCGCAATGGGGTAAGACTTCCGGTTAAAGTCCACTGTGTCTCGGAATTGTAGAGTACACTGGAAGTTCTTCACTTTACCGGGCTCATCAGAAAAGACTGATTTATATTTGTTGTATATGTCTATTAATTTGTTCGCTTGGTTTGTCGTTAAACCTTCGCCAGTTATACCGCTCCGGAAATCCCTGATCTCCTGGATTTTTTGTGACCATAGATCTTCATTGGAGGTATCGTCTATTCTCTGTTCGATTATAGATGTTGGATGGATGTAATTAATTTTTCGGATTTGCTGATGGATACTATCGGGAACGACTTGGTCACTACCCACCAAGTTCGCCGTCCAAGTATGTCCGTTAGAAAACAGCGATAATGTTTCAGTTATCAGATCAATGATGGCGGAATTTCTCCTAAGCACGTCACACCCGACCAGTATATTAAATGGCAGACCGCTCGCCACCAAGAATTCCATGTCAATCGCTATACCACAGCTCATCACACTGGCGGAGACTTGTCTACGTATAGTTTTGTTTTGTCGGCCGGTTGCACCCAACAAAACAATATTATTCAACGGCAATGTTGGTAAAGTTCTCCCGCACTCTTGCTGTATCCTCTCCAGTTCCTTCGTACTTATTATTGACACGTTCGACCCAGTATCGATCATTAACTTGGCTGGGATGCCTTCTACCTTGGCGTCGACATGTATAATTTCATTATTGAAGTTATTGGTGGGACTCCTGTTATCCTCTTCCAATAACTCCTGTCTGATGTCCTTTAGGTAGTTGCACCCGATGATTGTGATACGATTGTGATTATTCTCAAAATTGCACTCATTATTATTATTATACCCAGTAGTTAGGAGCAGTAATGGGTTCTGGCGATTTATTACTGCCTGTGCCCGTTTAAAGGCTCGGCATCATTGTTCCTTTGAGCCATATTAGTCGATGCCTCATTCGGGATGCTCAGAGTGGTTACCTGCCGATCTGTCCTATGGTCTTCCGGTCGTTCATGGTGCGACCTTCGTTCAGCGTTGTCCAAACTATTGCTCCTATGCGCCGGATAGTACCTTGGTTGGTCCCGTTCTAGGCTCCTCCGCCTTTCTTCGTATCCGCGGTAACTGTTTCGTCGATTGTGGTTGAATCCTCGCTGTCTTCCATCTGTGGCTCGTATGAAGTTCACTCTAGGGCGAGGAAACCTATTATTATTAAAATTACCATTATTGGGGCCCGTACGATTGGTATTATTAGGGTAAGGACTATTACCATAATTGGGGCTTCTCTGACTATTTGCGTTATTAGGGTATGGATTGCGGTTACCCTGATAACCATTAGAGGGTCGATTCGGGTTTTGATGGTTGGGACCCGTATTATTATTATCATTGTAATTAGTATTGTTCACATTATTTCCATTATTCGAACCGTTATTTTGTGGATATGCCCGGCCTCCTTGGTACCCAGTATTTATGTGGTTCGCACCCTGGTTATTGTTCTGGTACGTCCTTGGTTCGGGCCCATCACTTCTTCTACGACTCTGTCGGTAGTAGTCTTCATTTTCATAATTTTCTAGGAGTTCTGTCATTGCCTGGATGGTTTTTATCTGGCTGCCCCTCCTTGCACGAATTACCTCCTCATCATAATGGTAAGACAACTTATTTATTAGGCACTCCTCCGGTATGGCTGGTTCTAAGTGCTTGGCCATACACAGGAAATACGCTTGGTCGAGGAAATAAGCTGTCACTGAACTGCCGACTTGTGGTTTGTAGCGGCCATGGCATATATTATCTCTTATTAGATTTTGCGTGGTCTCTGACCAGTACTTGGCCTTGAACAGGCTCTTGAATTGTTCATAATTGTCGATGTCGCTCCGGTTGGCCATCCACCAATGGTCATTCACCTCCCGAAACGACTCGTCAAGGATTTCTCTGTTCTGGACCCATCGGTTCCCTCGGTGTTTTTCGAGGTACTCCTCTATTTGTGCCAAGAACTCCATAGGCTTCCGTTTGTATTGCCGGAAATTGAGCCATTCTCTGTTCTCTGACATGGGGAAACTATGATATCCAGATGGTCTGTTCCGTATCATCTCTATCTCCTCCTGGCTCTGACGCACCTGTCCGGTTATATTCGACATAGCGGCTTCCACACCGTCGCATCTTTCTGTTACTTGGGTCCTCACTTTATTTACTTCTTCCAAGGCAAATTTCTTGGTCTCCTCCA
The DNA here is from genome assembly GCA_034769895.1 of Magicicada septendecula. Taxonomy (NCBI): domain Eukaryota; kingdom Metazoa; phylum Arthropoda; class Insecta; order Hemiptera; family Cicadidae; genus Magicicada; species Magicicada septendecula. Next base: position 179,567,401 of record CM068370.1, read on the forward strand.
TTCTTGTTTTCTGTTGTTCTTGGACCTGAGTAATCTCCTTTGTTATTACTTCCCGGACTTCCAGCACTTCGTTTTCTGTTTGACGACATCTTTCGTCTACTTCTCGGATCTGCTGGTTAACAACCACAACTTCCTGTTCTAATTTCTTTACGATGGATTTCTTCGTCTCAGTTAACTTTTTATTTATCTCCTCCTTGGCTAACTCAATCCTCTCGTCTAACTTATTTATGTTCTCTTGCTTAACTTCCCTTAATTCTTCTCTCAGTAATTGATTGTCCTCTCTCAATTCTTCCCGTAATTGTTGGTTGTCATTTTCTATTTTCCTACTGGTTTCTTCCATTTTCTCCTCTAAATTCTTATTATTTTCTTCCATTTTCCTTTCCATCTTCTTACTCAAGGATTGGTTTTCCTTTTTCAGGTCTTCCATTTTCCTATTCATAGATTGGTTATTTTCCTCCATTTTCTCTTCTAAATTCTTACTGGTCTCTTCAATCCTTTTGTTGGTACTCTCTATCTTCCGTCCCAATTCTTCCTTTGTGGATCAGTTGCCTTCTTTCATTTCCTTGCTTAATTCTTCCTTGGTTGACCGGTTGCTGTCATCCATTTTCTTGCTTAAATTTTCCTCCATCTTCTTGTTACCTTCTTCCATTCTCTCCATCAGCTGCCTGATCATTTCTTGCATGTTCCCACTCTCTGTTCGTGTGGACCCTTCTACCTGTTTCTCTGGGATATTGACTTCCCCTGTCTGTGTTGTTACTTCGGGTTGTTCATCTGGTGGTGCGGGTTGTTTCGGTTCCACCTGGGTTAGTAACGCTTCCGGATCCTCCACGGGTGTTGCCTCCTTATCCCCCATGTCAACCTCTTTTTCGGCCTCTGCCGCCCTCTTTTTCGAAGCAGCTCGTCTTTGCATCTTTCTGCTGTCTATTAATCAATCGCTGCCAAGCTTAGATTATTAAGCCCTCTAAGTTGGACGCCACTTTGTAAGAAGACCGCTGTATGCCGGTCGTTACAAAAGATAAAAATTTGATAGAAAATTTTATAAAAAATAAAATTTTCAAATAGTAAAAGATTTTGTTTATGTTTATTAAGAGGTGTGTATAAGATATAAATCTGTTTTATAAGGTTCTTGTAAAAATTTTAATAACAGGCAGGTATTTATTGACCGGCGAGCACTTCTTGAAGATTTGAACCAAGTCTGGAGTTAAATAGATTAACTCCAGTTAATAATCGATTGGTGACTTTTCTGGCTGGTCCAATATCTCGTTCAAATAAAATATTTTCTTCTTACTTAAGTCCTTCAGCCTTAATAAATACTCTTAACTTAACCTGTGAAATAAGTAACAGATAAGAAATAATGGAAATATAAAGATTTATTGACAATTTAAATAAATAATCGATTTTTTATCGATGGAGAGCAATTATCGACTCTGTCTCGGGAATTATCGATTGTGTCATACAGAACAAAATTTATGATATTTAATATAAAAAGACAGGTTCTTTGAGCGATTAAAATTAATAGTCAGAGAAGGGTGACGAGAAAGTATAACATTAACAATTAACACAAATACAATAACTATTATTCAATAAAATTTAAATAATTCCAATAAGTAATGTGTATGTATGTTGTCAAACCAATATGCAGACGATGACGTCACTGCTGGAAGATAAAGAAGGCAGGCTTGAATTTTCAAAATGGCCGCTACTAGATATGGCAAGTTCACTGCAAAATCGGCATGTCCGAAATCACGACAAAATTAACTTCGTGAATGTCTGAAATCTTCCTGCACTGGTGTAATATGTCTGTTAAGTTATTTGGTGTATTCTGAAGAAGTGTTCTGTGTAAACTTGTGTTGGTTAGTTTATTTTGTATGTGCTCACTTCTTTGAGTTAAAGTTCTCAAGATATGGTTAGGATTTGTAGAGTGAATTAGTTTAAATATAATGTTTTACTGTTTTCTGTCACTCGTATCATGAAGTTAGATGTTTGTTTCCACTATTGTCGTGAACGTATTGATAGCTTTAGTTTTAAAAAGTTTCTAATTCGTCTAACTCTCGTTTCACTTATTTTAATGGCTAAACGCTAATACCATTTTCGACTCGATTTAAAGAACGTTTTGTCACACAACTATTCAGCTTGATATTCAACAAAAGACTAATTAACTTGGTCATAAATCTGGCCCAGTTAATCTTTGAAAAAGTATTGTTAACATATTTCGATTTCCCATACACATGATAAAATATTACATTATATATGGAATTTATCTATTTTATTCATCACTTTTATGAATTATGAACCTTACTATTGGTTTAATCATCTCATTCCCTTTAAATTGATGTATTATAGTCCATATCTGTAGACATTTTGTGGAAATTAACAAATTTTGTTCACTTTTTGGAAATATAGGCTCAAAATTGGATTTCCGTCTTTATACGAATTTCCTCCATTTTAAATATTCTTAATTCTATTATAATAAATTTTAATTATTCATATTCCTATTCCTTTCCTTAAGTACATATAAATTAAACCTTTGAACTGGTTTTTTGTGTTAATCTGTAAATTTGACATTGCTCTTTAAAATTAATTGATTTATATATTTTGAAAATTTACAATATGTTAAGGTATATTTCCTTATTATCATTTTAACTCATAGGATCATTCCCAGTAGTGGCTAATTGAGTTACCTTATATAAATCTTGCTAGTTTACAGGATTTATAAGTGAATTATACTAGTTTATATTGGTTCTGTGAATTCACCAAATGGCCTAGATTTTAGAATTTTATATTTCTGTCTTTCTCAAATAAATTTAAACTTAACTCCTCCTCTGACTTTACATAATTACTATTATATGAAAATAACATGGTTTATAACTTATTGTGTGGTGTAGTAGTTAATTAACACTACAGTTATTAAAATAATTAATTATGAACATTGTTTAGCAATCTGCACAATTGAACATATTGCGGACATGATTTGAACATATATCTTTTAACTATTTTTGAGTTAGCATAGCATACCTATTGGAACATTATTAATGGTATGTAGGCTATTATTTAGCAAACATAATTCTTTTTTAAAACACACAACATAAATCTTATTTTCTAATAACTCTTACAAATACATTTTACTAACACATTGATTTTAGGACTGTGAATAAACAGTCTATTTAAACATTTTACACTTATTAATACTATATTAATGCCAGTCCTTTCTGGTCTAAACCATTATTATTTGTGATCCCCTACATCAGTAAACATGAACTCCCATACTCTATTTATTATCATTTTTTACAAATGTCTTGTAAATAAAGATTTACATTAAAATAATAAAATACTGGAAATCTTCCATTTTATTATTTTATTATGCTGTTTATTATTAGATATTAAAGTTGTGATATTGCATACTGATAAGTTATAGTATCACCAACTTTAAGTTTATTGCATTTCTAAAAAATACTTACACAAATTCACTTTCACTGTTGGTTCTGATATTTTGAGTCTTATTATCTCAGACCAGACCTTTAGTAATCATGGACTGTTAAGACTAGTTTATTTTCTTTATTACACAATAGCTTTAGTCGGTTCACTTCTTATAACGCTATACAGCACTTTAGTTTTCTCAATAATTACATTTTTATAGGATTTTGGGTATGTTATACTTTCTTTTGCATAGTTTTTGTGGGTTTGGGGTTGATAGTAGTTTATATAATAATAGGTTTTACAACGGTGTTTCTTTCATACTATTTCTTCCTCTCCTCCTGTCTTCTTTCTTGTCCTTATTCGTATCTTCCTTCTGGTCTTCATTCTTGTCCTTCTTCTAGTCTTCATTCTTGTCCCTCTTCTAGTCTTCATTCTTGTCCCTCTTCTAGTCTTCATTCTTAGGTAAACCAAGGTACTTGGTGTTATCTCGACTGAGGTTTAGTTTGGAGCATTTAACTTATTCACTGATACTGACTTTATTCTTCTCTACAGGTTTCAGGGTATTGTTTTCTTCCTGTTCACAAACTTTATTCTTCCCTCTTCTTGTTTTTTGGGGTATTTTGGTATTCACCACTCTTTAATTGAGTCTCTTTTTTCTTGATATGGTCTTATATAACTGGTTTACTGCTCTTAGCTTCCTGGGTAAATTACTGATATTATACAATGAGTTGCTTCGATACTTTCTTTGGTTTTTAAACAGTGGTTTTTATATATAATGTAATGAGGATTTTTATTTTATCGTGGTTCATTCCTTTGATTTATTTAAATGTCATTCAAGATTATTATAACATTTGTTGGTGTAATTAAACTTTATGATTTCATATGACTTAAAATGTAGTGGATTTTCTGTCATGCTACATAATGCCCTTCTCCAGAAGTAATTTTTTCAGACTATACTTGCTTTGTCTGAAACAATTGCTTATGATAATTATTCTAGGTTTGTTACTATTTTGGACTTCCTTCCATTTCAACATTTTCTTATTTACATTTGAGTTTATATCATTCTCACTTGATCTTCCTTGATAGTAATAGTCATCTGAGTTTCATATTTATTATTTCATTTTCATATTTCTTCATAGTATTTTCTCCTTGGGATATTTCCTCCCTATCGTTCCCTACTTGGTGAGCTGGTTCAGTTCAGAGAGGCACTGTACGCTACTTTCCTCTGATGTCCAATACTTCACACATATTTGAGTACAGAGGCAAATCATCTCTGCTCAAAAAACATATTAATCCTGCTGGAATTATCTTCAGACAGATTAAAAAATTATTCAGAATAGTACACATTTGTTACTATTTAAAAAAATATCTTTGGGATACTTCACTTATTACTTATTATATTTCTCAGAGATTTTATTATTCCTATCTCAGTTGTTCTTCTGACTCATTAACTGGATGTTTCATTCATTTGATATTATGGTAGGAAGCTCTTCTATTATTACATTTTTCAACTTTTCTTATCATATAAATCTTTTGGTTATAAATTCTTTATTACCTTCTGGTTTTTTTATTATAATCTGCATTGTTTATAGTAGCATATCTTTATGACATTTTTAGATTGTTTCTTTGTTCTTAAATTTCCACTTGTTCTATTTTCTAGAATTTTTATAACTGTCATTATCATAATCGACATTTAATTCATAAATCATTTTATATTAATTCGTTTAATTACATATATCTGTGATATTATTCTCACATTATTCCTGTCATGGTTATTATACCTTCGAATGAATGTTTTTTATTAATTTCATAATGAGGTCATAATTTCTCCTCATACCACTTCAAAGTTTTATTATCTCATAATTCCAAAGAAGTTTTTGTACTTTATTATATTCAATCACTCAAATCGTATTAAAAGAATTTTTTCTTTTTTATTTCCTTTAGCATCATTTTATGGAAAAGTTTTTACTCTTCATATTGAACTTAGACATGATTATACTGTCCAGAATTATTTGTTTTAATTCTAAATCTGTTTCCTTTCTTCATCCCATTATGATCCTTTGTTACCATGGTAATTATATTCTATGCTTACCATAAATATGGTATGAAATCTCTTCTGTTTATCTCACCAAAGTGTTTTATTAATAATTGGTTGATAAGTTGTACTTATACTTGGTTTGGAAACTTGATTTATACATAATTCAAAATTCACTCTTCTTATATTATTCCATAAAGTTTTCTCAAATAATTTGTATGTAAGGTGGGCTTACGTGTGTTTTGGCTGGTTTTATTTCTCTAAATTCTCTTGGTATTATTGTCAACATGTTTCTCTTAAAATAAATATTTAGTAATCTGTCCTTACTTGTTTTTGAATTTAGATGGTTTCTCATCTAAATTCTCTCCTTCTTTATTATTATATTATAGCCATAAAGTTTTTCTTCAATAACTTTTATGTAAGGTGGGCTTACATTTGTTTTAAAATTTGGTTGATTTTTCATTCTAATTTCTTCTTGTACATATCTTCTAAATGGTTTCATTAATAATAGTGTAGTAAGATGTACTTACTTTTCTTGGGAATTTTTAGGATTTTAAATTCTAATTTCTTCTTATATTATTGTCGTAAAGTTTTTCTTCAAATAATTATTCATGTAATGTGGTATTACCTTATTTTTGAATTTTGCGGATTATTTCAAATTCTATTATTGTTTTATTCTTCTTTCCAAATAGTTTCTTTTAAATAAATTGTATGTAGTTGTCTTACATTGTTTTTAGAATTTAGAGGATTTTAATCATAAAATTTCTTCATGGATGCCTGGTTAAAAACACCCTTGACTTTATTTGAACTCATTTCCTTGATTTCGTATGTGTTGTTGTTATTGTCCTTTGAGACAATATAGGGACCAGTATACAGGAGCAATAACTTTTTTGTTATCCCCTCTAAGGAACTGGGTAATTCCCTATTCTTCAACAACACCTTCTCTCCAACGGTATAATGAATAACCTTACCCATGCTTTTATTGTATTTATTCCGCCGTTTCTCCTGATCTTCGGCCACCTTATTACAAAACTGAATTCTATCAAATATATATTTATGCTCTCTGGGGAACTCCAAGATATCTTCAATCTCTCTAGGGGGTTGTCTCTCGTACATTGCGGAGTATGGGGTTATTCCTATGGCTGGATGGTAGGCCAGGTTGAGGAATTCTTCAGTGGCCTCCAAGTATTCTTGCCACCTTCTCTGCTGATCATGGCAATACGTTCTTAATAGGCGCCCCACCTCTCGCAAGACTCTTTTGGCCGGGTTACTGCTTGGGTGGTATACGGATGTCTTGTATGTATGAACCCCCATGGACAGCAGTGTATCCCGCCATTTCCTCCCCTTGAATTGTGTTCCGTGGTCGGTTATGATCGATACCGGTTTTCCGACGTTTGGGAAGTACTGGTTGTTCAGGATCTCAAGAACTTTATTCGTAGTCGCCCGATTCGCTGGGTATAGCTTCACGAACTTGGTATAATGGTCCATAATGATGACGATATATTTGTATCGGTGGCGGCCTCCACTGCGGGGAAATGGCCCACAGATATCCAGGAATACCTTCTCAAGTTTCGACTGCGATGTTATTGGAATCATCTGCCCTTCTCTTTTCTCGTTGTTAGTTTTTACGAGTTGGCAAATGCGACAGTTTCTAATGTACCTCCGTACCTTCCGATTTATGTCTTTGATATGGCAGCTCTCTTCCAGGGCCTTTACCACCTTTAAGGCGCCCATATGCCCATATCGAACATGATAATCGAACACTATTTCTTTCTCGATATGGGTCGGAATTATTACCTTCCATTCCTCCTTATATAATGATGGTTTGGAAAACAGGATTCCATTATGTATAGTGTAATATTGGGATATTGTCTCATCCCCTGCTTCCAATCTTGAGATAATAGTGATTAATTTCTGGTCAGCTTGTTGGTGTGTGCTTAGTTGTTCCAGAACTGATTGTAGACCGGCGCTGCTGCTAAGAATATGGTACACCTTCAGAATACTCTCCTTCTCCCCCTCGAACGTCTGTTTGTCAATATCTACTCTAGACAATACGTCCGCGACGACATTCTTCCTTCCGGGGATATACTCCCACTTAAGGTCGTATTCTTGCAGCAATAGTATCCACCGCGTTAACCTTCCATGGCTCAACTTACATCTCTTAAGGAACGAGATAGATTTATGGTCTGTCCAGACGGTAACGGGATAACCAAGAATATATGTACGGAACTTTCCGCACACGAACACGAGACTCAATAACTCCTTTTCTGTCACGTGATAGTTTTTCTCACTCTGGTTCAGAGCTCTGCTGGCAAAGCAGATTACAAGATGTTCGCCCTCCTCATCCTCTTGATATAAAGTAGTGCCGAGGCTGATGTCACTGGCATCACAATTAAGAAAGAAAGGCTTGTTAAAATCTGGATGGCGGATTATAATTGGTTCAAGAAATTTTTGTTTTATAAGAGTCAATATATTTTGTTGTTCATTACCCCAGATCCAGTTATTTTTAGATGACAGTTGCGGCTGAAATCTGGCAGTCAGTTCGGAGTACTTTTCCTGGAACTTGCGGTAGTAATTACAGAGTCCCAGGAACGACTGTAACTGCCTTCGATTCTTTGGTGTAGGAAAGTTCTGAATCGCTTCGACTTTTTCAGCCGACGGTGAGATTCCCTTATCATTTAATATGAAGCCTAAGAATTGTATTTCTTTAGCAATAAAATGGGATTTTGCTAACTTCAGCATAATATTGTTTGCTGCTAGCTTCTGTAAGACGTGTTCCACACGGTAGCAGTGTTCCTCCCAAGTTTCTGAGGACACTAGCAAGTCATCGACGTATACGGTGGTGAATTGTAGTGCTTCTTGGCCAAGTATCTGATCCATGCAGTGCACAAAGACTGCGACTGAGTTTACCAGTCCGAAGGGCAACCTCTTAAACTGGTAGTTCCGCCCTTCGAATACAAAGGCCAGATACTGGCGACTCTGTGGATGTAATTCCACCTGCCAGTATCCGCACACCGTATCCCAGGTAGTGAAGTATTTGGTACCGTGAAACCGTTTTAAGATCTCCTCAATCTCACCGGGCGAAGTCCTGTCATTAATGATCATCTTATTTATTTCGCGCGCATCTAAACACAAACGGACTTGTCCGTTTTTCTTAGGAATAGCCACGATAGGACTTGTATATGGGGAATGGCTACTCTCTATAATGTCACGGTTAATCATTTGCTCTATTTCAGCTCTTACTGCTTGCTTTCATGATTGCGCAATGGGGTAAGACTTCCGGTTAAAGTCCACTGTGTCTCGGAATTGTAGAGTACACTGGAAGTTCTTCACTTTACCGGGCTCATCAGAAAAGACTGATTTATATTTGTTGTATATGTCTATTAATTTGTTCGCTTGGTTTGTCGTTAAACCTTCGCCAGTTATACCGCTCCGGAAATCCCTGATCTCCTGGATTTTTTGTGACCATAGATCTTCATTGGAGGTATCGTCTATTCTCTGTTCGATTATAGATGTTGGATGGATGTAATTAATTTTTCGGATTTGCTGATGGATACTATCGGGAACGACTTGGTCACTACCCACCAAGTTCGCCGTCCAAGTATGTCCGTTAGAAAACAGCGATAATGTTTCAGTTATCAGATCAATGATGGCGGAATTTCTCCTAAGCACGTCACACCCGACCAGTATATTAAATGGCAGACCGCTCGCCACCAAGAATTCCATGTCAATCGCTATACCACAGCTCATCACACTGGCGGAGACTTGTCTACGTATAGTTTTGTTTTGTCGGCTGGTTGCACCCAACAAAACAATATTATTCAACGGCAATGTTGGTAAAGTTCTCCCGCACTCTTGCTGTATCCTCTCCAGTTCCTTCGTACTTATTATTGACACGTTCGACCCAGTATCGATCATTAACTTGGCTGGGATGCCTTCTACCTTGGCGTCGACATGTATAATTTCATTATTGAAGTTATTGGTGGGACTCCTGTTATCCTCTTCCAATAACTCCTGTCTGATGTCCTTTAGGTAGTTGCACCCGATGATTGTGATACGATTGTGATTATTCTCAAAATTGCACTCATTATTATTATTATACCCAGTAGTTAGGAGCAGTAATGGGTTCTGGCGATTTATTACTGCCTGTGCCCGTTTAAAGGCTCGGCATCATTGTTCCTTTGAGCCATATTAGTCGATGCCTCATTCGGGATGCTCAGAGTGGTTACCTGCCGATCTGTCCTATGGTCTTCCGGTCGTTCATGGTGCGACCTTCGTTCAGCGTTGTCCAAACTATTGCTCCTATGCGCCGGATAGTACCTTGGTTGGTCCCGTTCTAGGCTCCTCCGCCTTTCTTCGTATCCGCGGTAACTGTTTCGTCGATTGTGGTTGAATCCTCGCTGTCTTCCATCTGTGGCTCGTATGAAGTTCAGTCTAGGGCGAGGAAACCTATTATTATTAAAATTACCATTATTGGGGCCCGTACGATTGGTATTATTAGGGTAAGGACTATTACCATAATTGGGGCTTCTCTGACTATTTGCGTTATTAGGGTATGGATTGCGGTTACCCTGATAACCATTAGAGGGTCGATTCGGGTTTTGATGGTTGGGACCCGTATTATTATTATCATTGTAATTAGTATTGTTCACATTATTTCCATTATTCGAACCGTTATTTTGTGGATATGCCCGGCCTCCTTGGTACCCAGTATTTATGTGGTTCGCACCCTGGTTATTGTTCTGGTACGTCCTTGGTTCGGGCCCATCACTTCTTCTACGACTCTGTCGGTAGTAGTCTTCATTTTCATAATTTTCTAGGAGTTCTGTCATTGCCTGGATGGTTTTTATCTGGCTGCCCCTCCTTGCACGAATTACCTCCTCATCATAATGGTAAGACAACTTATTTATTAGGCACTCCTCCGGTATGGCTGGTTCTAAGTGCTTGGCCATACACAGGAAATACGCTTGGTCGAGGAAATAAGCTGTCACTGAACTGCCGACTTGTGGTTTGTAGCAGCCATGGCATATATTATCTCTTATTAGATTTTGCGTGGTCTCTGACCAGTACTTGGCCTTGAACAGGGTCTTGAATTGTTCATAATTGTCGATGTCGCTCCGGTTGGCCATCCACCAATGGTCATTCACCTCCCGAAACGACTCGTCAAGGATTTCTCTGTTCTGGACCCATCGGTTCCCTCGGTGTTTTTCGAGGTACTCCTCTATTCGTGCCAAGAACTCCATAGGCTTCCGTTTGTATTGCCGGAAATTGAGCCATTCTCTGTTCTCTGACATGGGGAAACTATGATATCCAGATGGTCTGTTCCGTATCATCTCTATCTCCTCCTGGCTCTGACGCACCTGTCCGGTTATATTCGACATAGCGGCTTCCACACCGTCGCATCTTTCTGTTACTTGGGTCCTCACTTTATTTACTTCTTCCAAGGCAAATTTCTTGGTCTCCTCCATTCTTGTTTTCTGTTGTTCTTGGACCTGAGTAATCTCCTTTGTTATTACTTCCCGGACTTCCAGCACTTCGTTTTCTGTTTGACGACATCTTTCGTCTACTTCTCGGATCTGCTGGTTAACAACCACAACTTCCTGTTCTAATTTCTTTACGATGGATTTCTTCGTCTCAGTTAACTTTTTATTTATCTCCTCCTTGGCTAACTCAATCCTCTCGTCTAACTTATTCATGTTCTCTTGGTTAACTTCCCTTAATTCTTCTCTCAGTAATTGATTGTCCTCTCTCAATTCTTCCCGTAATTGTTGGTTGTCATTTTCTATTTTCCTACTGGTTTCTTCCATTTTCTCCTCTAAATTCTTATTATTTTCTTCCATTTTCCTTTCCATCTTCTTACTCAAGGATTGGTTTTCCTTTTTCAGGTCTTCCATTTTCCTATTCATAGATTGGTAATTTTCCTCCATTTATCTTCTAAATTCTTACTCAAATTCTTACTGGTCTCTTCAATCCTTTTGTTGGTACTCTCTATCTTCCGTCCCAATTCTTCCTTTGTGGATCGGTTGTCTTCTTTCATTTCCTTGCTTAATTCTTCCTTGGTTGACCGGTTGCTGTCATCCATTTTCTTGCTTAAATTTTCCTCCATCTTCTCGTTACCTTCTTCCATTCTCTCCATCAGCTGCCTGATAATTTCTTGCATGTTCCCACTCTCTGTTCATGTGGACCCTTCTACCTGTTTCTCTGGGATATTGACTTCCCCTGTCTGTGTTGTTACTTCGGGTTGTTCATCTGGTGGTGCGGGTTGTTTCGGTTCCACCTGGGTTAGTAACGCTTCCGGATCCTCCACGGGTGTTGCCTCCTTATCCCCCATGTCAACCTCTTTTTCGGCCTCTGCCGCCCTCTTTTTCGAAGCAGCTCGTCTTTGCATCTTTCTGCTGTCTATTAATCAATCGCTGCCAAGCTTAGATTATTAAGCCCTCTAAGTTGGACGCCACTTTGTAAGAAGACCGCTGTATGCCGGTCGTTACAAAAGATAAAAATTTGATAGAAAATTTTATAAAAAATAAAATTTTCAAATAGTAAAAGATTTTGTTTATGTTTATTAAGAGGTGTGTATAAGATATAAATCTGTTTTATAAGGTTCTTGTAAAAATTTTAATAACAGGCAGGTATTTATTGACCGGCGAGCACTTCTTGAAGATTTGAACCAAGTCTGGAGTTAAATAGATTAACTCCAGTTAATAATCGATTGGTGACTTTTCTGGCTGGTCCAATATCTCGTTCAAATAAAATATTTTCTTCTTACTTAAGTCCTTCAGCCTTAATAAATACTCTTAACTTAACCTGTGAAATAAGTAACAGATAAGAAATAATGGAAATATAAAGATTTATTGACAATTTAAATAAATAATCGATTTTTTATCGATGGAGAGCAATTATCGACTCTGTCTCGGGAATTATCGATTGTGTCATACAGAACAAAATTTATGATATTTAATATATTAAAAGACAGGTTCTTTGAGCGATTAAAATTAATAGTCAGAGAAGGGTGACGAGAAAGTATAACATTAACAATTAACACAAATACAATAACTATTATTCAATAAAATTTAAATAATTCCAATAAGTAATGTGTATGTATGTTGTCAAACCAATATGCAGACGATGACGTCACTGCTGGAAGATAAAGAAGGCAGGCTTGAATTTTCAAAATGGCCGCTACTAGATATGGCGAGTTCACTGCAAAATCGGCATGTCCGAAATCACGACAAAATTAACTTCGTGAATGTCTGAAATCTTCCCGCACTGGTGTAATATGTCTGTTAAGTTATTTGGTGTATTCTGACGAAGTGTTCTGTGTAAACTTTTGTTGGTTAGTTTATTTTGTATGTGCTCACTTCTTTGAGTTAAAGTTCTCAAGATATGGTTAGGATTTGTAGAGTGAATTAGTTTAAATATAATGTTTTACTGTTTTCTGTCACTCGTATCATGAAGTTAGATGTTTGTTTTCACTATTGTCGTGAACGTATTGATAGCTTTAGTTTTAAAAAGTGTCTAATTCGTCTAACTCTCGTTTCACTTATTTTAATGGCTAAACGCTAGTACCATTTTTGACTCGATTTAAAGAACGTTTTGTCACACAACTATTCAGCTTGATATTCAACAAAAGACTAATTAACTTGGTCATAAATCTGGCCCAGTTAATCTTTGAAAAAGTATTGTTAACATATTTCGATTTCCCATACACATGATAAAATATTACATTATATATGGAATTTATCTATTTTATTCATCACTTTTATGAATTATGAACCTTATTATTGGTTTAATCATCTCATTCCCTTTAAATTGATGTATTATAGTCCATATCTGTAGACATTTTGTGGAAATTAACAAATTTTGTTCACTTTTTGGAAATATAGGCTCAAAATTGGATTTCCGTCTTTATACGAATTTCCTCCATTTTAAATATTCTTAATTCTATTATAATAAATTTTAATTATTCATATTCCTATTCCTTTCCTTAAGTACATATAAATTAAACCTTTGAACTGGTTTTTTGTGTTAATCTGTAAATTTGACATTGCTCTTTAAAATTAATTGATTTATATATTTTGAAAATTTACAATATGTTAAGGTATATTTCCTTATTATCATTTTAACTCATAGGATCATTCCCAGTAGTGGTTAATTGAGTTACCTTATATAAATCTTGCTAGTTTACAGGATTTATAAGTGAATTATACTAGTTTATATTGGTTCTGTGAATTCACCAAATGGCCTAGATTTTAGAATTTTATATTTCTGTCTTTCTCAAATAAATTTAAACTTAACTCCTCCTCTGACTTTACATAATTACTATTATATGAAAATAACATGGTTTATAACTTATTGTGTGGTGTAGTAGTTAATTAACACTACAGTTATTAAAATAATTAATTATGAACATTGTTTAGCAATCTGCACAATTGAACATATTGCGGACATGATTTGAACATATATCTTTTAACTATTTTTGAGTTAGCATAGCATACCTATTGGAACATTATTAATGGTATGTAGGCTATTATTTAGCAAACATAATTCTTTTTTAAAACACACAACATAAATCTTATTTTCTAATAACTCTTACAAATACATTTTACTAACACATTGATTTTAGGACTGTGAATAAACAGTCTATTTAAACATTTTACACTTATTAATACTATATTAATGCCAGTCCTTTCTGGTCTAAACCATTATTATTTGTGATCCCCTACATCAGTAAACATGAACTCCCATACTCTATTTATTATCATTTTTTACAAATGTCTTGTAAATAAAGATTTACATTAAAATAATAAAATACTGGCTGTTTATTATTAGATATTAAAGTTGTGATATTGCATACTGATAAGTTATAGTATCACCAACTTTAAGTTTATTGCATTTCTAAAAAACACTTACACAAATTCACTTTCACTGTTGGTTCTGATATTTTGAGTCTTATTATCTCAGACCAGACCTTTAGTAATCATGGACTGTTAAGACTAGTTTATTTTCTTTATTACACAATAGCTTTAGTCGGTTCACTTCTTATAACGCTATACAGCACTTTAGTTTTCTCAATAATTACATTTTTATAGGATTTTGGGTATGTTATACTTTCTTTTGCATATTTTTGTGGGTTTGGGGTTGATAGTAGTTTATATAATAATAGGTTTTACAACGGTGTTTCTTTCATACTATTTCTTCCTCTCCTCCTGTCTTCTTTCTTGTCCTTATTCGTATCTTCCTTCTGGTCTTCATTCTTGTCCTTCTTCTAGTCTTCATTCTTGTCCCTCTTCTAGTCTTCATTCTTGTCCCTCTTCTAGTCTTCATTCTTGGGTAAACCAAGGTACTTGGTGTTATCTCGACTGAGTTTTAGTTTGGAGCATTTAACTTATTCACTGATACTGACTTTTTTCTTCTCTACAGGTTTCAGGGTATTGTTTTCTTCCTGTTCACAAACTTTATTCTTCCCTCTTCTTGTTTTTTGGGGTATTTTGGTATTCACCACTCTTTAATTGAGTCTCTTTTTTCTTGATATGGTCTTATATAACTGGTTTACTGCTCTTAGCTTCCTGGGTAAATTACTGATATTATACAATGAGTTGCTTCGATACTTTCTTTGGTTTTTTAAAGTGGTTTTTATATATAATGTAATGAGGATTTTTATTTTATCGTGGTTCATTCCTTTGATTTATTTAAATGTCATTCAAGATTATTATAACATTTGTTGGTGTAATTAAACTTTATGATTTCATATGACTTAAAATGTAGTGGATTTTCTGTCATGCTACAATATATATATATATATATATATATATATATATATATTACATTTAATATTTATACATAAATTTACCTCAAGATGTTATTTTTCTATTTGGAACATGTTTCGGGTACTATCTTGTTCCCATCCTCAGCCTTCTGGTTTTTTTGTCTGGTGAAGTACATATGTGTTGTTGGTTGACTATTATTATTGTGGCTTCCTGTTGGCTTCTGGTATTTCAAGTTGGTTTTATTGTGTGTGATTGTGGTGTATGTGTTAATTTTTTGTGTATTTTCAATGTTGAGTGCTTTGAATATTGTGTCATGTTTTGTATTGATTTGTATTTGTTCAGGTATTAGTTTGTTTTCTGTTTTATGTTTGTATATTTGTAAGTTTTCCCATATGTTCATTATGGTGCCTTTGTGTGGTATATGTTTTATTAGTGTTACATTGGTTATGTCTGGGAATTCATGTCCTGTGTTTATTGCATGTGTGGCTAAATTGGATTTATATATTTCTGGTTTTTTGTATGCATTTAGGTGTTCAAAATAACGTTTTTTCAGCTGTTTTTTTGTTTGTCCTATATAACATTTATTGCAATCTTGGCATTCAATTTTGTATATACCGTTAGTTGTTGTATTATCTTTGTTGTGTGAGTTATTTAGATTTTGTAATTTATTTTTATTAGTTTTGTATGCTATTTTTATATCTGTGTTTTTAAATAGTTTTGTTAGTTTTGTCATTTTATTATTTATGTATGTGAATGTGGCCCATTTTTTTGTTGTTATTATTTATGTGTTGTTCAGTTTGATTAATTCTTAATTGTTCAGTTTTTATTTTGTATCTGATTTTATTTTCTATTTTGATCATAGTATTTTTATTGTATCCATTTTCATAACCAATTTGGTATATTATATTTCTTTCTTTGTCAGTTTCTTGTTTGTTTAGGGGTATTTTGTACATTCTGTTAAATAACGAATAAAATGCTGCCATTTTATGTTGTGGTGGGTGGTCAGAATGGTTAGGTATAATGATGTTAGTGGAAGTTGGTTTTCTATATATTGCATATTGTATGCGTTTGTTGTATCTTGTGATGGTTATGTCTAAATAGTTGATTTTGTTATGTTTTTCTTTTTCTTCTGTGAATTGTATTTTGGGATGTATGTTATTGATTTGTTTCAATATGTTCTCTGTATTTGTGTTTTTGTTATTAAATAAATCCAATTTAGCCACACATGCAATAAACACAGGACATGAATTCCCAGACATAACCAATGTGACACTAATAAAACATATACCACACAAAGACACCATAATGAACATTTGGGAAAATTTACAAATATACAACCATAAAACACAAAACAAACTAATACCTGAACAAATACAAATCAATACAAAACATGACACAATATTCAAAGCACTCAACATCGAAAATACACAAAAAACTAACACATACACCACAATCACACACAATAAAACCAATTTGAAGTACCAGAAGCCAACAGGAAGCCACAATAATAATAGTCAACCAACACATATGTACTTCACCACACACAAAAACCGGAAGGCTGAGGATGGGTACAAGATGGTACCCGAAACATGTTCCTAATAAAGAAAAAAATATCTTGAGGTAAATTCATTATAAATATTAAATGTAATATATATATATATATATATATTACTATAATATTTATGACTAAATTTACCTCAAGATATACTTTTTTCCTTTAGGAACATGTTTCGGGAGACTTTGTTCTCCCATCTTCAGCCTTGCCATCTTGTTTCTGGTTATCCCATCTTCAGCCTTCACCAGAAACAAGATGGCGAAGGCTGAAGATGGGAGAACAAGATCTCCCGAAACATGTTCCTAAAGGAAAAAAGTATATCTTGAAGTAAATTTAGTCATAAATATTATAGTATTATATACATCAAGAAACGGACTGTAGCAGAAAGTGATTGAAATATATATATATATATATATATATATATATATATATATATAACATGCAAAGTATAATATTGTATTTTATTAATTTACCTTGTTTATGTATGGAAAATGAAAAGTGCCACAGTATTTATAATATTCAGTAAGTTTCAATAGTACATTAGTGTATAATTAGCCACTGAAGTAATTAATTATAAGTACAAATTTATATTAATTATAACTTCATTCATCAAGCAGTATAACAGTACGTTTCTAAAAGAAAAAAATAGATGCTATAAAACATCTATAGCATCTTGTTTCTTGCAAGAGCGTTTAGGCCATCAGATAAGAACGCCTTTGCATTTAACGAACTTCAAGATTCCATTCTAGTGCTCGACATGTAGCCTCATAAGACTTTTGAATGTATAAGACAGAGTATACAAGTCTAGAACATGAATGTTTACATTCAAACATGAGCTGCGTAGGCTGTATGCACTAATTATTTTCACATAACAATAAGTTAAATAATAGAATTTCCTATGCAAAGTATAGGTTTGATGCACAAAATGGTCCAGATCTTGTTACAGATAAGTTGTGTAAGTTTTTTCCAGTGTATCATTTGTAAGTTTTCCTTAATCAGTGTGATATGCATTACATTTTTTCAGTTAATAATTTCAGTTAATAAACACAGCTTACTTGCAAACAATCCAAAATTGCTCTTGGTAATATTTCATCCACTGAACCAAGGTCTTTTGAAAATCTGTTCAGGATTCTCCCTGCAAGGAAAACTGCATATTATTTTAAGACATTACCAATGTGCTAATGTTAGATAATTAAACACGATCTTTTTATTTTTTTCTGTTTAGTTGGAACATGCTAATATTTCAGCAAACTTATATTTCAAAATGTTAACACTTATTTCTATATGTGTTGTAGTTTCAACCCTTAAAAGAGTTAGAAAAATGTTTTTGCTTTGAGAACAATTAACACTACTGTTTTTGGCCCTTGAAAAGAGTGATTGATGTTTTATACCATCCCCAGTACTGTCCTTAGACTCTGAACTAAAGTGTTCCATAGGGCCATTAGAAAACTACTATCATGGAAACTGGAGGACAAACCTAAGATTTATGAGTTATGTGCACCCATGCCACATGTATGGTGCATCCATACATCAAATATACAGTAAGACGAAAGAAGCAAAAATTCTCTTTATTTCAGTTTACTTCTGTTGTTCACATCATTGATAATATTTCTTTATTTCTTTAAATCAAATAATCCAGTTAAAACTTTTTTATAAATCATGTTAAAAGATTTATTTTTACAACTAAAAAATGAAGTTTGTAAAAGTACAACACTGGTAAAGTATTACTCATACTGGTAAAGTACTGGTACTGATAAATTACAACAGCATATACATAATAATAGACAAATAACACAACCATTAAATAACTTTTAAAAATTTTGTTCAAGAAATAATCTTTAGGCCACACTGTATTTTTAAAATGTCTTGAACCTTTCAGTAGCCTTTCATTAGGAAAATGTTTGTAAATGGTTTTTTAAAAAGTAAGAATGACTCTACGAAGAAACTACAATGAAATAACTTAAATTATGTATGTAATGTAATCACAATTTATTAAACATAAAAATAATATTAAGGAAATATAAAGTACAGTAATACAGAATAAGTTGTCACAGGAATTCTACAAAGCTAGGTAGTACAAAAAAATTTTGTAACAATTGATAATTAAAAAACCATAAGAAAAGATGTTTAGATAACTGATGTAATGAGCGTAAAAGACAAAGCTATACCAAAATTAAAAAAACAGAAACTGTTATATAAAAGCTAAACGTATGATGAATAAGAAATTTGTTTTCAACTTAGGTTTACAGATTTCAAAAAGAATGAATAATTTCTCAAACATTTAAGTAATACGCATCAAGACTGAAGCAGGTATGTAAAAGAAACTAATTTAAAAAATATTTCAAGTTGAAAATAAATTATCCTTTTATGAATAATCTAAAATTAACCAAGAAAAAGCTTGCATAAGTCAACAACAGTGTAAATGATTACAGTTTGAGTAAGAATTCATGAAGGAGAGTAAATTACTGCAGTCCATGTAAATACTAAAAATAATCCACTTTAAAATACCAAAAATGTCAGAAATGTTGAATTCAAAAGTGTGTGGCGTACGTGCTTGTTGACGCATTTGCTAGACGGTGCGAGAATTCACACGGCCGCTCTCACTGTGTCACGGCTGCAAGCAATTATGTCGTAGTTTAAAGGTAATACATAGTATGTGCAATCGTCTAGATTTTCGGCACCTATAAATACAATTACTCAGGGACGCTCAGTTCAGTATAGCAGAGATATATTTTCAGTGCAGTTCGAGTTATTATCGGGTGGTGGTGGGGGGGGTATTACTGTATAAGTTCAAGTGGTTATTAGTGAAGTGTAGCGTTTAATAATCAGCCAGTATAATTGTAATAAAATTGTGTTTAATATTAGTGACATTTTATTGTGTGTGAACAATTTTTATTTGATTTGTTGTAGTAGACTGCGTTGTTAATTACGAACTGTTTTACTGTAAAAATTAAAGCTGGTGATTAGTGACTTAATTGGTGTCTTGTACTTATTTTGTTTCCACTGTACCTACGATGATCAAGTAGACCGTCGTAACAGTGATGTCAGAACTGGGATAGAACGGTTATCAGTGGACACTTTGTACAAGACGAGTGTAATTCGTAATTAATCGGAAAACAATGGATGCCAGTCAGATGATGGAAAATTTACAGGCGCTGCTGTTACAGACGGAGAAACGACAGGATGAGAAACGCAGGCAGGAGGCGGAAGAGGCAGAAAAACGACTAGACGAGAAAGCAGAAGAGAGGCAGAAAACCCTCCTGCTGGAAGCAGAGGAAAGACGCAAACAGGAGGTGGAAGAAGCAGAAAGACGACAAAAAGAAGAACGAAGACAAGAAAGGGAAGAAACAGAGGAATGATGTAAGCAAGAAGCAGAGGAACGTAAACGTGAAACAGAAGACATCAAAGCATTAATACAGGAGCAGAAACAGATGCAAGAACATAGTACCGCAGAATTGAGTCTCCTACGAGGTGAGCTTAATAAACAAGTTACTAAAATATCAGAGGTACAAGAATCGATGTCTAATAAAATAGCTGAAGTAGAAAAATCAGTCACGAGTGTGGAAAAAGCTATGTCAACAAAAATAGAAGACTCGATTACAAATATAAAAGAGCAAATTAAAAATGAAGTCGAGCAGTGCCTGAAGTTATAACCAAAACTACTTTGTGAACAGAATGTACCAATGATAAAGACAGAAAAAGACGCAGAAAATAAGTTAATAGAGAAATGTTTTAATGGATGGTTAATGAGGATCGGTCAATAATACAAATTTTAGCTATTTTGCGTTGACGTTTCGACAATATTTATTGTCATCTTCAGGACCTGTGTATGAAATACAATAGAAATATCAAACATAACGAAACAATTAAATATTTGGGTGAACGTGTTGGTATATGTGAGTGTGTGTGTGCGTATGTATGTATTATTTTATATGTGAAGACTTATGATAGTTTGTTTTTTGAAGATATGATATTTGAAGACGTAAGTCTTCACATATAAAATGATACATACATACGCACGCACACACTCACATACACCAACACGTTCACCCAAATATTTAATTGTTTCGTTATGTTGGTTATTTCTATTGTATTTCATACACAGGTCCTGAAGATGACAATAAATATTGTCGAAACATTGACGCAAAATAGCTAAAATTTGTATTATTGACCGATCCTCACTAACCATCCACTAAAACATTCATTGATTGACGGTCACTAAAAATTTAAGGATTTAATAGAGAAAGTCACTTTGCCTGCAGTAGGGACAGTTCATGTCAAAGCTCCAACCTTTGATGGAAGCAGTCACTGGGCAACTTACCTCCACCAATTTGAAGCTGCTGCATGCGCAAATAATTGGACAGAGAAAGACAAGGCAGTCTCACTCGTTCACGCATTAACAGGACCCGCGGCAGAACAACTACAGAAAGTGCCACCTGACAGCCAGAACATCTATGCCGAGTTGATAAAAGCTCTAGAATTACGGTATGGTGTTAAACATTTGCGAGATGTGTACTGCACCCAGTTGAGAGCAAGGCGACAGCATTCCAGGGAGAACCTTCAAGAGTTTGAAGCAAGTGTCAAC
Organism: Magicicada septendecula; assembly: GCA_034769895.1. Classification (NCBI taxonomy): domain Eukaryota; kingdom Metazoa; phylum Arthropoda; class Insecta; order Hemiptera; family Cicadidae; genus Magicicada; species Magicicada septendecula. The sequence continues at coordinate 179,588,760 of CM068370.1, forward strand.
AGACTAATTAGACTGGCCTATCCTGAAACACGAGCAGATTTTCGAACGAGTTTTGCGATGCAGACATTTACTGCGGGTGTCCGAGATAACGAACTACAGCAAGTGTTACGAATGGCAAGACACCACAACAGTGTGGACGCCCTGGTACATGCTTTGCAATTTGATGCCGCCAAATCAGTGTCTGGTTGGACAAGACATAAAGTGCGCACTAAAAGATCGCGACAGCACAGACGATGAGGAAGAAGAACAAGGAACAGAGACTCGATGGTCGGCGCCATAGAATAAAATAAGAAAGTATGGAAGACCGAAGTGTTATAGATGTGGGAAACTTGGACATCTACAACGAGATTATCGGGTTAGAATTCAGCAGCAGGGAAACAAGCAATAGTCGGTACAACGGGGCGTGTGCTGCCTAACTGGAGGAACAAAGCCCCTAGAGAATACGCAATTTCTACACTTCAGAAAAACAGCAAGAGCTTAATGGTTACTGGATTCATTCAAGAATGGCCAACCTCGATTACAGTTGACACAGGCGCAACAGTTTCTATTGTGCGGCCCAACGTAGTGACAGATCTCAAGCCAATCTGGTGCACTTGAAGCTTGCGAGCAGCTACTGGATGGCCTATAAAAGTGTTTGGAAAAGTGGAGATACACCTACGCCTCGGTCAACTTGAGTTTAATCATCAAGTACTTGTTGCAGACATTATGGATGAAGCAATTCTTGGTGTTGCGGTTTGGAAGCTCTTGAATAATCGTGAGTTATTCCAAAGACGCTAATGAGGAAGGCTGGATTGTTTGTTAGAAAGAAGTGGACTGTATTAAAGATGTTGAACACTCGTTTATTGAAAAAATCTGATTGTCAATTATGATCGGCACGTGCGGATGCATTTGAGGCAATAACGCCCGAAATTAATTTTGAATAAAATCGTGGTCCATTGTAGATGGACGCAGGTAGTTGAATGAAATGAAATATTATAAATGCATGCTAAAAAATAGCCAGAAGCCGCGGCTGTAAGAGAAGTGTTTTACGAGAGTTGCGCTCGGAGTCGTGTTATAAACTGAACTAAACTGGCTTGCAGTCGGCGGTGCTGGCCGGCTGCAACGTTTGATAAACGCGTGACGTCATCCGCGCGTGCCGTATACGGTGGTGGACCGCTTACAGCTGATAAACCAGTACAAAGTTTAAACATACTGCCCGCCAGGGTTAAATTGAACAATATAATAATTAGACTTACATGTCGTAAGTGATACAATAATTGGCGCACTGGCCAGATAGCAATGACATAATAAACATAATATACTTAAAGACTTATACATAAAATTTGTAGAAAACAAAATTCATTAATCTAGCACAAAGCTTAAGTCAAAACAAAACAATTTCTGTGCTAGAAAAGGTACAACAAATAAAAAATCATGATAAAAACGAACCTTTACATAACTGAACATGATCTCTCTTGAAGCATAACATATGGATAAAAAATACATATATTTAAACCTTGACAAACGTAAATAATAATCTTAAATTATATAAGAGAAACCATCTTGATCACTGCTTCATATATAGTAATAGAAATAATAAAAACATAATGTTATCATAATCGTATCAAAGTTCAATGGTACATGACATTGAAAAATACAATACACATAGAATAATTGACACTATAAATGACACTTGTGGTTCTCCGAATTTGAATCACACAAACATATTGACAATACACAACATCCATAATGATTGATAGTACATATGAAACACAGTCACTATTGCAGTAATAGCTAGCGGCACGTAAACAATATTACAATGCTTATGATACAATTGACTTGTATGCTCGCCCCGGGGAATGTCCCGGGCGTGATCCATGTAATGTGACACGCACACACTCACACACACACACACACACACACACACACACACACACACGCACCTCGTATGACTCGTATGGCACGCATACGATTAGTTTGTTGCCACCGGAAGGGGGCATAATTTGTGGATGGGTCGGCGTAAGATACCTAGCGCGGTGCGAACTTCTGCGACGCGTACTAAGGAATCTTGACCCGGAAAAACATTGGTAATTACCCCACGCTTCCATTCTAGAGGGGGGGAATTGTCATCCAAAATGAGGACAAGTTGTCCGACGTTCAAATTCTTTAATGGGGTGCGCCATTTATTGCGCTGCTGCAGCTGGTGCAGATAATCCCTAGACCACCGTTTCCAGATGGTCTGCGTAAATTTTTGGAGCAGAAGCCATCTGCCCAAATGAGTATTATTGCCTTGTGTATAGTCGGGTTCCGGAAGTGCCGTCAGTGGAGCACCGACCAAAAAATGAGCGGGTGAGAAGATTGCTCAACTTCCTTGGAGGTTAAAAATTTGTACCAATCATGCAACGTGTGGTTGGCACGACGAAAATTCGTGCCATTATCCGAAAATATTTGCGCGGGAATACCTCTGCGCGATATGAACCTTTTTAAAGCCGCTATAAAGGCGTTGGAAGTGAGATCCGACACCAATTCTAAATGGATGGCCCTAGTACACATGCATATAAATAGAGCGATATATGCCTTGGTCGTGGACTTAGAGCGCTGCCCGCCATGGCGCAAATGTACAGGACCGGCGTAATCCACGGCCGACTGTGAGAATGGCCTTGACGGCGTGACCCTAGAAGAGGGTAATTGACCGAGTAATTGATTCGCGCCTTTAGCCCGGAAAAAAAAACAAGTGACACACTTATGTATCACTGAGCGGATATAGGACTTATCGTGTATGATCCAATACTTACGCCTAAGCGAAGCTTGAGTTGATTGCACTCCAGCGTGCAACAAACTGATGTGTTCGTATTAAATTATTAATCTCGTGAGATGAGAGTGCGGGTGCAAAATTATTTGGTGTTTAGTCTCGTAGCTAAGTGGGGAGAATTGCAAGCGTCCACCCACTCTTAAAATGCCTGATTTATCCAGGAATGGGTTGAGAGCAAGAATTTTACTACTGCGTGGAAGGCACCGGTGTGCCTCAAGTTCCCTAACCTCCACGTCGAAATGCAACTTCTGTGATTGCCGGACAAAAATCAAGAGCGTGTCAGACAATTCTTGAGCCGAAAAAAAGGACGTGTCTCTATCAACCACCGCGAGCCTAGAATTGCGAAAAAATCGATGGCAATATGCGAAGACGCGAATAAGCCTCGTAAGAGATGAATAATTTTCAATGTAACTATGTGTTGAGGACGCGACAATTAGGGAGGTTTGAACCTGCTTGCGACGTTCCTCTTCAATGTCGGGAAAAGTACAGGGAGTATTAATGTATTACGCGCTGACCGGCCATGAGGCCGAATCACGAGCCAACCAGGAGGGACCATGCCACCATTGAGTATGACAGTGCAAACTACGAGGGAGGCAACCGCGCGATAAAACGTCGGCAGGGTTGTCATTTGATACTACATGACGCCAAATTCCCCTGCTGCTAACAAGACGCTGTATTTCCGCGACACGGTTGGCCACAAATACCTTCCAGCGGGAAGATTGCTGATGTATCCAGTACAACGCTATCATCGAATCCGAATAAAGATATAGTCCGTCAAAATTGTAATCGACGGCATTTAAAACCTTGGAGGTTAATTGAGCCAACAATAAACAAGCACAAAGTTCAAGTCTAGGAAGCGTTATCTGTTTCAGCGGAGCGACCCTAGATTTAGCACACAACAAGTTTGATGATATGGCGCCGTTCGAATAGACCGCCCGCATATAAATGCAACACGCGTAACCTTTAGCCGAAGCGTCGGCGAATCCGTGCAGCTGCAATGAACTAACTGGGTAACTGTTCGAACTCTTAACCGACCTCGTAATCTCAAAATGAGTGTCGGAGACTAATTGGGCGTATAATTCCAACCATTGATTGGCTAATGATCCGGACAAGGGTTCGTCCCAATCAGTGCCCGCCAACCACAACTGCTGCATGAAATGCTTGCAGCAAAATGTGATGGGAGCGATTAAACCTAGTGGATCATAGATCCCGGCGATGATTGCCAACACGCTTCTCTTGTTGAAAACAGTTAAATTGTCATCACCCCTAACGGTGTATAAAAAGTTATCCCCCTCAACATTCCATTGTATTCCCAAGGTACGCACGTTTTGACCCTTACTGAAGTCACGGGTAACTTGGGCGCGAAGAGTCATAATCTTATGGTGGTTAGCGAACCATTTATGTAACGAAAAACCATACCTCCTCAACAACTTCTCGATCTCGCATTTCATTTCAGCTAAGCCGTTCGGATCATCCGAACCCGTTATGAGATCGTCTACGTAAAAGTCATTTGCTATGGCCTTAGCAGCTGTAGGGTAGTCGGATTTATTTTCATATGCTATTTGAGCCAGACAACGCGTAGCAAGGAAGGAGGCACTAGCAGTGCCATATGTAACCGTCCTTAACGCGTAATGTCGCAATTCCTTATGCGGTGCATCACGCCAAACAATGCGTTGCAAGTTTGAATCCTTAGGATTAACAATGATCTGGCGATACATCTTTTCAATGTCCGCAATAAGTACGTATCGGTGGGTGCGGAACCGAACCATTATCGAAAACAGATCCTGCTGGATCGTAGGACCGACCATTAAAGTATCGTTAAGGGACAAATTATTGGTGGTTTTAGCGGATGCGTCAAATACCACGCGCAATTTAGTGGTTAAGCTAGAGTCTTTGAAGACTGCGTGATGGGGCAGATAAAAGATCTCTGACCTGTCAAGCGACCATTAAGCGGCGACATGTGGCCAAGTCTTAAGTAGTCACTCATGAACTCACTATAATCCTTATAAAGGGTAGGGTTCTGCTTGAATTTGAATTCTAACGATTGGAATCTGCGTATGGCTCCGCGGAGAGGATCTCCCAAATAAGATTTATCAGATCTGCGGGGCAGGGCTACCACGAATCTCCCGTCGCGATTGCGGCTAGTGTTTTCCACGAAATGCCTTTCACACGGTGAGTCCTCAGATCGGGCTTCGCGACTAGAGATCTCCTCCAACTTCCAAAATTCCTTTAGTTGCGAGGAAACCTGATTATCGTCCCTACAGACCATAAAGGAAGAAACCGTTTTAGTTATATCGACGTTGAATGGTAAGTCACCGGCCAAAATAAATCCTAACTTGGTTTCCTGAATTATAGGAAAGTGTGGTCCGCGCGTATATTTCACAGGTTCAATTAATTGGAGAAAATATTGAGCGCCGATTAATATATCGACTTGCGACGAGCAATGTAGGTGAGGATCCGCCAAGAATATGCGCTTGGGTAAATTTAAAGAGGCAAGATTGAACGACTCCGCCGGTAAATTATTAGTTATACTGGGTAATACGGCACAATGTACGTTTAACGTGAAGGGTTTATAGCGCGAATGTAGCCTTACATTAGTACTGAAGTCAGCCTGGGAAAGCGAGTTGTTTATACCCGTGATGGGCAGTTGCGATTTAACCAATTGGAGGCCCATCCTGCGGGCGAAATCCATTGTGCAAAAGTTCGCTTGAGAACCGGAATCCAGTAATATCCTAACGGGAAATTTTTTGCCGACTTTATTGTATGTCATACAGACGGCGGTAGATAACAATACCGATTTATTGGTCTGTGATTTCAGTGAACACTGGTTGTTAACAGAAGTTACGTCCCTGTTGGGGACATGAATCGTTGTGTGGTGACGCCTAGAACATTTTTTACATGAGAATTTTGAGGGACATTTTGAACCCTCGTGTCCCGAACGGAGGCAGTTTAAGCAAAGTTTGTTTTTTATTAACGCGTTTTTTCTATCAGGGATAGACAGCGATGTAAATTGTGGGCAATCGCTAAGTCTATGTACACCGTTACACAGCCTGCATAAATTGTTTCTAATATGTGAGTGGAATGCGCCCTTTGGAGTGCTTATCTGTTTAACTGCCTTGCGATAAGGAGACTTATCGCTTTTGTTCAACCTGCTCGTTGGGCTAGTCGCGTTATCGAGATTCTGCAGTAATTTCCTACGTGAATTTAGAAAATTTATAAAATTATTAAAATCAGGGAATTTATGCTCCGATAAACTCTCTTTCCACAAACGTAAAGTGTAATTGTCAAGTTTTTTGGCTAAATAATTTACGACAATAATTTCAAACGTGTTGACTGGCAGTTTGAGATTATTTAAAGCGTTTATATTTGCAGAGATTTGATCAATAAATTGCGATATGCTAACTTGGGATTCCTGTTGAACTAATGGTACGTCTAGGACATTCCACACGTGGTGAGCGGAAACAATCAGCTTACTATCATATCTATTCCTCAACAAATCGATAGCCACCGCGTAATTCTCATGTGTTATGGGCAACGATTTTATTACGTTAAGCGCCTCGCCATGTAATGACGAGTGCAAATAATGAAGTTTCTGTATATCTGTCAGATCTGCTCTGACATGAATTAGTTCCATAAAAATATGGTAATAATGTTGCCATTCCACAATACTACCCTCAAACCGTGGTAATTTTATTGGTTCCAATTGAATGGGGGGTGTTTTAGGCTGTTTACCTTCAGCATTAATTACTGGTTTTTGGTTCATATGCTCAGCTTGCTCTAGCAGGCGTTGCAATTTACATTCTATAGTACAGAGATCGTCCTCCGTTTGTACTCTGTCACTCGTTAAAGCAACATCTGCTTCCTCAGCTTCGATTTGTGACTGTATCTCATCATATTTGGTGGATAATTCCATCAAATGACGCAGTTTTATTTTCAGCGCATGAGGATCGCTGTTTAACAAATCAAAGTTATCCGCGAAGGTATTTACTCGGGATATTGAGGCCTTGATTGTGCCTCGTTTTTTTATTAGAGCCCTTACATCGGCCATTATTACAGTTTAAGATAAAAAGGGAAAGATATTTAGAAAGCAATTGAGCATCGAGCATGTGAACCACAAACTTAATTTTGAATGAGTTTAAATACGTTTTGGTAGCTAGCGATCGTTGTTTTGAACATAAACTTACTCTCTCTAACTAATCAAACTTGTTGGCAGTTAAATTATTGAAATTATGAATCTAAATGGTTACAAAGTATATCTTTATCTTTAAAGTTCTGACTGATAATGAGCTGCCAACCATTTATTAATTTGTATTGTGTAATGAGGTATTTTTTTATATAAATGTGTCAAAAAATACCCACTGAGTGAAATATTATTAAAAATCAAATATAAGTAAAGTTTATAGTCACGTGGCCGTCGATCCATTCGTGATGAAGCTGGCTTCGATCCCGTTTGGAGCTGCTACACCTCCTGTCTCTGCCGGTCAGCTGATGCCTCATGTTGTACCCTCCATCAATTAAAGCTGTGGAATCTCGAATATGTTGTCCTGTTTCGTCCCGTCGTCTCTGGTCTACTGCTTGGCTGAATCTTGTCGAGATGACTGCGACGTGATTCACAATAATGGTGTCGCTCAGGACGAAAATGATGCCCGTAGGGCGTGATTAACTTCAGATTGGTCTTTCCAGAAATGATGTGTATAAATAAATGCTGTCGCTTGTGTACTCAGATATGAGAAATCTGTGCCGTGGGGACCAAAAATGATGTCGTTTTTTGGGCCCGAAAATATGAAATCCTGCCTGGTTGGACCAAAAATGATGTCGTTTGTGGCCTGAAAATATGAAATCCGGTCGGGTGGGACCAAAAATGATGCGTTTTTGGCCCGCAAATATGAAATCCGGCCCGGAGGACCAAAAATGTTGCGGTTTGGAAGCTCTTGAATAATCGTGAGTTATTCCAAAGACGCTAATGAGGAAGGCTGGGTCGTTTGTTAGAAAGAAGTGGACTGTATTAAAGATGTTGAACATTCGTTTATTGAAAAAATCTGATTGTTAATTACGATCGGCACGTGCGGATGCATTTGAGGCAATAACGCCCGAAATTAATTTTGAATAAAATCGTGGTCCATTGTAGATGGACGCAGGTAGTTGAATGAAATGAAATATTATAAATGCATGCTAAAAAATAGCCAGAAGCCGCGGCTGTAAGAGAAGTGTTTTACGAGAGTTGCGCTCGGAGTCGTGTTATAAACTGAACTAAACTGGCTTGCAGCTAAACGCCTCCACATTCCTGTACAGGTTCGTGATGGCCGCATGTTTTGTGTGTTATTACGTTTTGTAGGTGGAGGCGTTCTTGTACAGGTTCGTGACGGCCGCATGTTTTGTGTGTTATTATGTTTTGTCGGTGGAGGCGTTCCTGTACAGGTTCGTGATGGCCACATGTTTTGTGTGTTATTATGTTTTGTAGTGGAGGCGTTCCTGTACAGGTTCATGACGGCCGCATGTTTTGTGTGTTATTACGTTTTGTAGGTGGAGGCGTTCCTGTACAGGTTCGTGACGGCCGCATGTTTTGTGCGTTATTACGTTTTGTAGGTGGAGGCATTCCTGTACAGGTTCGTGACAGCCGCATGTTTTGTGTGTTATTATGTTTTATTTTATATTTATATTTATATTTATTGTGTTATTTTATTTAATGTTTTATACCATGTACGTGTTGTTTTTATTATCTGACGTGATGTACAAACATCGAAAAATGGAGTTTTAACCATATTTGTATATAAGATCTGATGATGACACAGTTGTGATCGAAACTAGAGTAATCCCGCAATTGGATTCAAAGAAATGTGACAGAAGGTAATTAACCTGTTTTATAGTCTCAACCGTTTCTGAAGGCAAATACAATGTTTAAATTAATTTACGTAGTTAAACATTAAGTGAGATCATGTGAGCATAATACTATGCAACTTTTCTATGCGATGCAACTGTACAAAGGGTATCAGGGTAGACATTATTGGAAATGTCTTTTTAATTAGCCTGGTGGTAAGATGGGTTTTGTTGGGTGACAACAGGAGGGGGCTGCTGCACAGTAGGAGGGGGCTGCTATTAGTGTGTCATTGAAAGCATTACTGAAGACATGTCTCTCCTCACTGAAGAGTACAGAATTCCTGGATTTTGTTGTCAATGACGTGTCCATTGATTAACTAATTATAAATATAATATACGTACTACTGAGTTGGAATACTAATTTTTTATTGTAGCCTGAACTAGTTTTCACTTATTACAAGCTTCATCAGAGGTTGGCACTAGGAGCGCTATCCATCTTGTTCTTGGTGACGGTCATTCGTGAGATCGATGTTGTGTGTGTGTGTGTGTGTGTGTGTATGTGTGTGTGTGTGTGTGTGTGTGTGTGTGTGTGTGTGTGTGTGTGTGTGTGTGTGTGTGTGTGTGTGTGTGTGTGTGATATTCAAATAGTATGTGTGATTTGAATTGAGTCTGTTCATTTAGGACATCGTTTTTATGTGTATTTGTATATTTGTAGTTGTTCAAGAGTGTCTAGTTTGCTACCTTTTGTGTTACATGTAGAATATCCATGTTGCCTTTTATGTCTGTGTATATGTAGGTTGCTTCAATGAGGTAGTTTACAAAGGTGGATTCAGTGGTGGAGTGTATTGCCTTTGTGTGTTCAATATATCTCTGTTTGAAGCTACGTCCTGTCTGCCTATACACAAATTCTAATAGGGCAGACAGGACGTAGCTTCAAACAGAGATACATTGAACACACAAAGACACTAAAAAAGAGTTACTACTGTATTAGCATACACAGCTGGAAAAATAATAAAGTAGCCCAAAAATTAAGAGATTTACTAAATTCGTCAACTTTTTTGGACCCTCGGGGAGGTGGGGGTCTGGTCCTGTTCATCGCCCTGCCTCATAAATGTGCTCCTGCTTCAGATCAATTGTTTTTTATCAGGCAGATTACAGAAAATTGCTATAAGCATGATATACTGCTTCACAATAATACATGACAGGATACAAGTAGGAAATAGGGCATACTACGTTAACAGTAGACTACAGCAACAGTACAGTTATAGTAGAAGCAAACTCATTAGTCACCACACAAAAATGAAAATATATAGGACACATACCAGACAAGTTGTTGATTATGGAGGTGTGATGTGGATGTTAGCAAAGAAGGAATAAGACACATTAGGAAGGCTTGAAAGAAAGATTATTTGACATGTTTATGGCTCAGTTAAGGAAGACGAAAAATGGAGAATAAGAAATAACCAGGAGATAGATGAGGACATTGTAAGGTTCAAAAAGGCTCAACAAATACAATGGCTTGGTAGCCTAGATCGGACAGATGATCAATGTATGCCAAAGACAATCCTGAGGGCACATGTGTATAAAATCCAAAGAGGGGTCAACCTAGGATAAGATGATTTGATGATATACTGGAATATCTCACAAGAATTGATATGAAGGGTTATTCTGAGATGACAATGGATAGGAGATGTTGGAGAAGATGGGTGTTAGAAGCCAGGGTTCACATTGGGGTTGTAGTGTGAAGAAGAAGAAGACCGTGCGCATGTGTGTGTGTGTGTACAATCCAAGATAGTAGGTAGCATTACAGTGTGTCTATTAGCACACAGTGATTGTACTCCCTTGTGTCTATGCCTGACAATCTGTGCAGTAGCTGTGTATTTACAGTCTGTAGGTTGTCAGCTGCACAGCCTAACAGTAAAGTCTTACACTTGAACTGCGCAAATACAATACCTGCCATTTAATCTAAGTATATCAATGACTTAAAAGAGTGAATTTCAAGATTCTCAGGAATTACAAGATAATCATTCTACCTAGTGGCATTTTTTAAATATAATTTTAAACAATAAATAATAAACATTTAATTAGTACCAGTAGTTTATTTAATAAAATTATAAACAATCATCACCAGCCAATAACTAGCATATTAATCATGCTGTAATATTCTGCTATTCAATAACAAATTAATTAAATATTTTTATATCATAATGCAATATTATACCAATAGTATTTACAGTATAAGTATACACTAATAATTGTTCATCAACTGAAAATTTCACAGACTCTATTTAACTGATTTTCTACTTGTATTAGAGTATTGTTTTGGCTTCCTGTCTCAAAGCTAAATAAAATTTACCGTTATTGTGAACACATAATAGTTCAAAAGTAATCTATGATACTTAACATTAAATATGTACACTTACCAGAAGGATTATTGTGATAAAATTTTAGTGAAGTTCTGATGATAGATGTGACCATATTTGAATGTATACCTTTTGAAGAACGAAGGCAAGCATTGTAAAAAATTATTCCTCGTGAAATAGCAAATATGAATAAACTGCAACAATGTTCAAGGAACATGACTGGTAAAAAAATAAACTACAAACTCTGCTTTAATTACTTTTTCTAGTTAAAATAATAATTGTACTGTTTTTTCTACTCTAGTAAGTAATGAAATAACTATTTTGTACTGTACACATTGTGATAACAAAATGTTATCCTTTCACATTCACTAGATTACAGAAGGAGATGTACATCCAATTTGAATAGTAAACTGTATGAGTAAATCAAGACATGATCATTCTCTATTAATCACCTAAAGTGAAACATCATCTCAATAGTACATCCAAGAGCCAAACGGGTGTGCCTATAAGAGTCAGGAAATGCCTATAACAGTCATTAAGTTATCATAGAATCTGAAAAATATCAGACACAAATCTGGAACTAAAAATATACTACATGATTAGCAAATATTATGCTAAATACCACTATTGTATTAATGACTCGGAACACTAAGTTTTTTATAAGTAAAAGCATAAAGTTTTACCTTACAGCCTGAACCGGTTTTCGCCTTTAAAAGGCTCCCCCATATCCAGCATTCTAGCAGAAGTCTTCCTCCAACACTTAGAAAAAACAAAAATACTCACAAACAATGACAGACACTCACATAAAATACTATATTGGCACATATACGTTGATGACATTCTAATACTATACAGGGGAAACAAAAGACAATGTGAACAGTTACTAATGCACATAAACAAAATACATAAAAACATAACCTTTACTGCCAAATATGAACACAACAATACCATAAACTTCTTAGACCTCTTCATCACAAAACTAGAACACAGGTACAAATTCAGTATATACAGAAAACCAACTACAATTGACACACTAATACACAACACCTCCAATCACCCAATACAACACAAACTAGCTGCCTTCAGAACCATGATACATAGACTTAACAACATCCCCTTAGATGAAAAAGACTACAAAGACGAACTAAACACGATAAAATATCTAGCAGAATCTAACGGATATGACAGAACAATAGTCAGTAAACTCCTACACAAAACAAACAACAAACAAAGACAGAAAACAACAAATTCATAATACTAACATACATCAACAAACAAACTGAAAAAATAGCCCACAAATTCAAAAAAGGAGGATATAGAATCGCTTACAAAACTACTAACAAAACAGAACAAACACTATCAAAACACACACACAAAGCACAAAACAAATTCGATCTACCCGGTGTTTACAAGCTAAATTGCTCAAATTGCAATAAATTCTACATAGGCCAGACAGGATGTAGCTTCAAACAGAGATACATTGAACACACAAAGGCACTCCACTCCACTACAGAATCCACCTTTGCAAACCACCTCATTGAAGCAAACCACACATATAAAAACATCAACAATAACATGAAAATTCTACACGTACACTCAAAAGGCCGAAAACTAGACACTCTAGAACAATTGGAAATATACAAACACACGAAAACAAATAAAAACGACATCCTAAACGAACAGACACAATTCAAATCGTACGCATTATTCGAACATATCTCACCCCACACACACAGCATAGATCTTTCGAAATTCGATTCCGTCACGCACAACAGGACAGACAGCACTACCAGCGGCAGCCTCTGAAGAAGCCTTTTAAAGGCGAAAACCGGTTCAGGCTGTAAGGTAAAACTTTATGCTTTTACTTATAAAAAACTTAGTGTTCCGAGTCGTTAACACAATAGTGGTATTTAGTTAAGTAACGGACACGTCATGGACAACAAAATCCAAGAAATATTATGCTATGTATTGATAAACATGATTAGCAAATTCCATTAGCAAATCAGCTAAAGATCTAAACGTGACACAGGTCATGTATACAGATGATGTCAATTTTTATTCTATACAAAGTGACAATTTTCATCCTTTTGTAGACAATAAATTTAACTTGTAATCAAAGAATAGCACAGGATGATCTATGTTGTATAAGACAGATAAAATCAAAGCGGCAACTGAATGAGTGAACAACAAATATACTAAGAAAATAAGGAAGTCAGCCATAAAGGCCTAGATGGAGGACTGCTGGAGTGGTTTATTCAGCAAAGAATTTACTTACTCAATATCCCAGTAAGCAATCCAATCCTAAAACTCAAAGCCAAGCATATTGCTAGTTTACTGAATATTTAACGGAGTAGTCTAAATTATATAATTAAGTATATCAATACAGTAAAGAAAGCAGGCTTACACAGCCAGAACCAGATTGATAAACACATGCTGGCCTGTTAGGCCATGATCCATAATTATTAAGTTAAGTTATATATAACTTATAAGCTTCACACACACACACACACATATAATATTGCAATAGGTAGAATTTGGATATGACTTAGTAGTTTAACTCTGAGCGTATGACCATGTTGCAATGAAAATTTGTCTAAGTAAACACTGAAGGTTTGGACATTGTATACATATTAAATTTGTTATGTTTATGTTTTTACCTATAAAAAACTTTGTGTTCCGAGTCGGTAGTGAATTAATTATATTTAGTTAAGTAACGGACACATCATGGACAACGAAATCCATAAATTTGTTAGTTTTAAGTAAACTTTTGACAGTAAAGAAAACAATTAGTGTGTGAAATGGTGCGAAAATAAGCGTAGGCATATGGTGAGTGTGTGTATGCAAGAATATGTAACAATGTTATGTGATAATTATTAAAAAAACCTATTAAATTAAATAACTTTCATGAAAGTAAAAATTCTGACATGAGACGTATGCCAGAATATGCATAAATAAAACACCTATTGAGTGATAATATTTGTTTATAAATTAAAGAACTAAATATATGAATTTTTTAAGAAAGTTTTATGATCATGAAGAAAAGTAATAAAATCAGACAGGTTTTCTTGCAAGCTTAACTTTGTTCATAAATAGTATTGTACATGAATTAAGTTATCTGAACTCAAACCGCAAAGGTGAGGGAATGTTGCAGCCAATGAACGCTCGAGAAATTGGCTAAAATCTTACTTGATTCTCTATGCCGTATCGGTCAGACAGTCTCTCTCTAAGCTTGATAATGTGTGGGTCATATTGCTGCTAGTTTAGATGATTGGTCTACAGAAGTGTACGAACACAAGTCCAAAAGTTCGTGAGTTGATTATTAAATATCGAGTGGTAATCCAGTAAAGTACAAGATTGTCCACACATGTTAGAAAAGACACTTGAAATCTGCTGGATCAATGTGTATATTTAATACACAAAATAAATTAGAGTTAAAAAATTAATTAACTATGATTTGTACAGTAGCCAACCTGAGAACAACCCTGAATGCCAGACAACAGGAGAAGATCGCAGCAGTATCCAGAAGGAACAACCACTCCTGTCTTCCAGGACTGGATTATGAACATCTCATCATTCATCATTAAGGGGAGTGAATTAATTTGTTATAAACTTTATTTAAAACACTTATAAACTAAAAGACAAACGAACCCATATAAATAAAATATTTATGTATTAGAACATAAGAGAAAATTATTTAAAAATTTAAAAAGGGTCAACAAAGACAGTTTTATTTTGTTGTCATAAACAGTATTAAAGTATTAGTGCAATTTGAAATAATCTTAATATAAATAAAAGTCATTGTATATATGTACGTATGTATGTTCCACATTTTTTCCTAAACCACTGAACTGATTTCAACCAAACTTGGCACAAATATTTGATGCAATGGGAGAACCAACATACGACAGGTGTTTTTTTCTATACGATCCTTTGGGGTCTTCCACATCTCCTAAACCACTGGACCAATTTCAACCAAACTTGGCACAAATATTTTATGCAACAGGAGAACCAACATAGGACAGGTGTTTTTTCGTTCGATCCTTTGGGGGGTCCTTTGGTGTCTTAAAAAACTATTAGATCTGGTTACCATGGCAACCAAATAGAATACATTCTGGTTGCCATAGCATCGGTGGAAGCCTCCCGCATAGGAAATAGCGCGGGAGTCGTCCGACGGGCCTTCCCCGGCGTCCGTCCAAGGAACCCGAGGAGTCTTAGGTCGGATCTCGCGAAAAAACGGCTGAGCCACAGTCCTAGCACCTCGCCTGGCATGTTGACGGCTTTCCCGGACTTTGGAGAACCTTCCTTACCCCGGGGAGGTCTCTATCCAAGTCCTAGCGTGGAGTTCGACCGGCCTGGATGCCGGAAAAAGCAGGCGGTGTCCCGGCATAGGTAGAAGCCTCCTGCATAGAGAATAGCACGGGAGTCGTCCGACAGCCTTCCCCGGAACCTGGGGAGTCTTAGGTCGGATCCCCCGAAAGACGGCCGGGCCAGAGTCCACAGTTCTTATAAATAAAGATATAGGTTATGATATCAAAGGTGGTGTATGCATCTTAAGAAACTTCTTAACAGTGCGTGAATTCAGAGTTGTTTCAGTTTGAATTTAAAAGTGGATAAGTTAAGATCGAAGTAAGTTATAAGCGAGTATAAAAAACAAAGTTTTGATAGTGAATGTATTCAGACTGTAGTGTTCAGACAATATAAATGCGCTTGCTTCAGTTTGAATTTAAAAACTGATAAGCTGAAATCTATAGAGGTATTGTATTGTTAGAATAAGTTTAGGAGACACTCATTTAAAAAATACCTTATTTCAACATTATAAAACACACAATGAATTATAAAACGACAGTTAAATATGCAGTGTGTGCACGTACTATATACATTTTATTGAAAACTAATTTAGCTGTTCGCCCTCTCCCAGAGTTAGAAATCGAGCAGGAGCATCACGTGCAACAGAATTCTTCTCCCAGATATTTTGAATGGTTCTTTTAACGGTTATATTTATAATAGTCAGAGAAGGGGCAAGCATAGAAAGTATAACATTAACAAAAGAAATCTTATTAATTAATAAATACACAATTTGATAATAATATATAATGTTTATAATGCACAATTTTATACCCAATGTTGACTGGATGAATTCAATCGGGAGAGTTCGCTTTGCATCACGGAACCATCATGGCGGCGATTTCTCTAATGCAGTATAACAGGAATGCTGTCGCTGGATTTTCTGACAATAAAATTGCCTTCACAACTGTTTTCTGTTCTCCGTAATATTGGATAATGTCTATGGTGTTGTTAGAGGTGTCTTGGTATAGTGTTCGGTGTTCACTGGCTTTAAATGTTTGTATTTGAGGTGTTCACCTTTGTCTGTGTGTGTCGAAAATTCGTGAAGTTCGTTTGTAATGTGAATTATTAAAGTTTGATAGTTTTATTGGTTTATTTCACTTGTATTCGGTTAAGTATTGTTTGTTTTCACTGTTTGTAGTGGTGTTGTGCACTGATTATATGTTTATGTACCAATTTCGGTAACTCTCGGTTGTTCACTGATTTTAGGCTAAATTTTTACATGCCATTAAAATATTCGCTATATATGTTCTTAGCGCGAGCTAAAACAACCGTTCGCTTCGAATGTTAATTAAGAACTGTTTTATTTCCTTCGTCTCCTGAAATATCTTGCCAAGTTAATATTAGAAAAGCATTGTTTCAATCATCACTCACTTCCCATTCATGTGATTATAAAATACATTATATTCAGAATATTTTTTGTTTATTGATTACTTTCGTGAACTAGTAATTACATAATTGGTTTCTTTAACTCCTTCTGTTTAATTTGACATTCAATAGTCCATATTTATAAAGATTTTTGTCAAAATTGCTATATTTCTGTCATTTTGGAAATACAGGCTCAAATCTGTTTCCTGTCCTTGTCCAAAATTTTAGCCATGTTAGGTGTTATAAATATGATTATAATAAATTTCAGATTGATATAAATCTTTCTCTTTCTTTAATTTCTTACAAATTTATCATTTGATCATTCTTTTAGTTATAATTCATGAATTTACTATTCCTCCTTTAAAATTATTAGGTATTACATTTTGAAATTTTTTAATAATTTAATACATCTTTTTATATTATTCTTTTAAAGTATAGTTTCAGTTATAGTAATTGGTGATTTATTCACCTTATATAAAGCTCATTAGTTTACTTGGTTTATTAAACCTTCTTACTCAATTATAATGTTATTTGGAATTTATTATTTGGCCTAGATTTTATATTTTTACATATACTGTTTTTCGAATAATGTTATTTCTATACCCCTTCTGACTTTCTAAAGTTAACACAATATTAAATAAAATTTCCTTATATAACTATTGGTACATGTAGCAATGTATTCATGCTCATAATACAAAAACAATATTGAAAATTAATTTCTAGTCTTTAAAGTTAGACATTTTAATTTGAACTAATTTTAAAATACATAACAAACATTTTATAAACTGGTATAGTATACATACATAAACACTTTAAGCTGTATGCACACATGTTATATATATAATAAACATTCTTATCTTAATCATAATCCTTATTCTATATACCACCTTGAAATGTGGAGTTCATAGGCTCTAAACATAATTAGCCATTTAAATTTTTATTTTTTTGTTAAACTTAATTTAATTTCAGTCCTTTCTGTTTATATTATGTATTATATTTTAATCCCCTGTCACAGTAATTATTCCCCCACCTGCTCTCTTTATCATTTACATTTCTATGAATGTTTTTTGATAAAAAGAGGCTTCTTCTATGAAACATTAGAAATATTTTCACAACAATATTTCATGATTTGTTATCTCTGTAATTATATAAAATATAAAAGTTATTTAATAGCACATAGTTCAAGTAACAGTTACACCTTTACTTGAAGTTTATTATATTAAAATCACTTGCACTGGTACACTTACACTGTTGGTTCTGACTTATATTTGAGTTCTACAATATTCTAAGACCAAACTTTTAGTTATGTGAAGATTTGTTTATTTTATTATATAATAACTTTAGTTGGTGCACTTCTATTCACACTACTAAATACTTTTGTTTATAATTAATTTACATTGCTTTGAGGTTTTGGGGTGTTATACTTTCTTTGGGTAATATTAAAATTTGGTTTGGGGTTTATCATAGTTAATAATAGGTTTATCAATGGGTATTCCTCGTAGTTCCCCCATCCTACATCTTCTTTTCTTCTCTTCTTCCTTCTTGGGTTTTCCAAGTTAATTTGGTTTTATTTTGTCCGTTGGTTGGTTCGGGGTATCTTCTTTATTACCTGCTCCTAACCTACCCGGGTATTCTCCTGATTTTATTTAGTTTCTTCGGATTTAACTTTCTTGATACTTTATAGTTGCATTTTTATAATTTAATTATACTTTTCTTTTATGGTGGTGTTTTCCTTTGATATTTAATTATTTTCATTTGATATTCAATTATTTTCATTTGAAATTTTTGTTGAGTTATTTGTAATTTAAATGTATTTATGATCATAATGGAATTATTACTTAGTGGATTATCTGTCATGCTACAATAAATATATATATATATATATTGCGACAGTACAAATAAGTGATGTACTGAGCATGGAATATAAAAATTTAAATTTACCTAATAAACTGTAAATAATTAATAATATATTAGAAATAAGCATGTCAGGGATTGCAAGCTTGACTCAGACAAAAATATGAACAGGTGTTTCGACCTGAATCGACGTGCACACACACACAAATGTAACTGAAAGTGTGTACACCATTATTTTGCTAGTGTGTGTGAACGCAGGCCTCTGCAGGCGAGTTTGCCACCCCAAGATGAATAATTGCACAATTACTGTTTTTCCATAATTATTCATAAACTATAATTAAGAATTAAAATCCAAAAGCACAATAAAATTTACTAAATACTGTGTACGAAAACCACGCGAAAGTGACACACCGTACGAGTGTAATAGTGAAATAACTGTGTACAAATCGAAAGGGTTAAGTTGCAATGTCCAAAATTACAGTGAACATGCGTTGTAAAAATAGTTATAAGATAAGTATAAGAGTATACTTACAGGACTCTGCAATTCGCAGAAATATAAAAAATAGCGAATTTGACAAAGAGTGGGGGAACTGAATCCAGAGACAGTTTCTAACATGTCGATTTCGTACCACTGCAGGTGTCGACCAAGACATGGGTATAAATAGGACACGCAAGCTACAGTGGTTCTCTTTCTTAAATCATCCACGGTGCAGCGGGAGCTTATGCCCGTCAGCACGGCGTATTTATTTTTTTTGTAAACAGTTTAAATTTTCCAGTTACGTACAACTATGTAACTAAGCTGTAAAGACAATCATTTTAATTAATAACAGCACTACATAAGAAGATCCATTAACGTCAGAAACAGCACGAGGAGAGTTCCAGAGAATGATTCGACACTAGACAAGAGTGATACGACGCTGGACAAGAGGAGAGTTCCAGAGAGAGATACGACGCTGGACAAGAGGAGAGTTCCAGAGAGAGATACGACGCTGGACAAGAGGAGAAGAGAGACAGCCGACGCTGGAGGCGAGACGAGGACGAATACCGATGAAAAAAAAATGATCGAGTATGATTGATGACAATAAGGTGATAAACAACTTATTTATATCTTAATCATACAAAGAACACAAAGACAATTAAAGACATTTCTATTTTATTTAAAAGTAAGAGCAATGTTTCTTGTAAAGTAGAATTAAAATCATAGATGTTTTAGAAATACGATTAACGTAACAAGAGCTCAAATTAATATGATATAAATTGATTACAAAGCATTTAAATGAAAACAATTAGTATTTGAGAAAACAGTACTGAGAAACAAAAGATAATTTCAATAACTATTAATATTTGAGTACATTACAATACTGAAAATGAGATTTTTCTTTTATACAATAATTAGTAGAATAGAATATTTAGTCAGTAAGGATGTATATAGCTTAAGCCTTACGGCATAATAACAAATAATAACGAATGTTTTAAATCGAAGTCAGTGCCATGTGCACATTTTTAATTGTATCAAATAAATTTTAATTACCGTTTCAAGTTACATAGAGTTCTTATTGCAGATACACCTGACACCCAATTTAAATGTTATATTGTTAAATAATTTGTCAATTTTGAACGTGAGACCGGTCACACCTATTTTATGTGTATGTAACGTTGCATAAATTTGGCGCTCCAAGATCGTGGGGCTCCACAAATTTAAATTATATTAAATTTGCAATTTATTACGTTGCATATAATGGCTCCCAAAGAACGTGGGGCTATTCAAAAACAAATAGGAGTGTATTTGTATTTGAAAGTAATTTGAACAAAATAATACGTTGCATATAATGGCGCCCAACGTGGGGCATCACAAACATAAATTACATGTAAATTTGTACCCATACAAAATAATATTATGCAACTTTGCAACGTTGTAATGTTACATATAATGTCGCCCTGCACGTGGGGCACGACATGCCTAAATTTATGTACAAAAATTTGTTACATAAATTGTAGCCCATGAACGTATGGCCCGATCCCCATCATTTAACTATTAAAATTTTTTATGTAGCTAAATGGTTGCTCTAAAATATAAAGAGTGTGTTAAATGAAAAATGTATAGTATGTAATTATTATTTATATTAAACAGTAACTGAATGTAATGTTAATTGTTGTGTAATCACACAGCTGGCGCCCACGAATAATATTGTTTGTCTATGGAACAGGTGTAACTGTAATGAGTATTAATAATAACTATTAATAAAAATACAGAAATAAATAAATAAGTAGGGAACGGTTATCAATAATAATTGTTAAATAATAACTACGAAATAAATATTTTAATAATACTTCGACATGGCAATATCAGGAAGTATTAGTATGGAGGCAATCATTAAAGTGATGGGAAACCTTATGGATGAATATGGAATAAGACAAAATGTATGTGCTAGATTAGATAGACAAATAGAAGAATTTAAAACTGATAAGTCACTATTAGGTGAAAAGGTAAAAGAATATAATACAATACTAAGAGAAGTAGCAAAAGAGAAAATTAGCGACACAAATACGCACATAGCGTCAGTAGAAGGTGAACAAACCATAGTAGTTAAAAATACGTGTGTAATTACTAACGATAATTATAAAGTAATTAACATTAAGGAAGAGAAGCAAATTAAGGTTAATAAAACGTACCTTATTAATGGCGATATCCCTATTGTGAGACACACACACACTAGTAAGACACATATGAAACACTTCAGACACTACACTTATGGAGATAAATATCACTGTGGGCATAACAAGAAACGTATTAAATTGTCTAGACGAAACACTACGCAAAATTGTGGTAAATATGATGTTAGATATACGCACGATAATTATAATAACGATAATTATAACTGTAATTATAAAAACTACAGAGGTTATCATAAACGACGAATGAAAAAACCGTCGACAGCTGTTCATGTCAGTTCACTCAACCAAATTAGGGACGAGAGAATTGAGAAAGAGCGAAGCATTTGTAACGAGAGAAAGAGGGTAGATTTTGTGTGGCCGACAGGCAAAATGAAAACGTTGCACTATAAACAGGTGACTTATATGATTCAAACAAACGTTCACAAGGTAAGTACGCACACAAACGAGGGGGTAATACAATGTAAAATTAAGGACCGAATTTACACACATATGTAGGAATGCAGAGTATACAGAAGGAGAACAAAGGAGAGCTAATTGCAGTGGATTTTCTGGGACCATTACCACGATCAAGTCGAGGTGTGAAGCACATATTGGTATGTATCGATGTGTTTTCCAAGGCAGTCCGACTGTACCCAATTATGCGACCCACAACCAAAGTTGTTCTAAAGATACTACTGCAGAAATATATTCCGTTATATGGAAAAATGAAGAAGGTACTCAGTGATCAAGGTGTACAATTCCAAAGTGAAAAATGGGAGAGGACATTAAGGGAAAATGGAATACAACCAGTACTCACATCCATAAGACATCCTCAAGGAAACCTTGCTGAGAGAGTTAACAAAGAATTAGGTAAATATTTACGAATATATTGCCATGATCAACACAATAAATGGGCAGAATATTTACCATTTCTTGAAAAAGCCATTAATGAAAATTATAGTGAAGCAACAGGATACACTCCAATGGAATTAGAAGAAGATAAGAAGCCAAACAGATTTTGGACTAAGTATATAAACAAACCTAATAACCAAAATGTACCTGTACCAATAAGTGTGAAAATTGGATACGCAAGGCAACGGATAATAGAAAGGGGTAACAAGAGAGTAGAGAGATTTAATCTAACTCACAAGCTACAACAATTCAACGTGGGAGAAAGTATACTACTCAAAGCAAATCCAGTGGGAAAACGGAGTGATAATACGGGAAAGAAATTCTTCAGACTTTATAATGGACCATACGCGTTAAGACAGCGAGTAGGACAGAACACTTTCATCGTATATGATGAGATACAGAAGAAAGAAATTGGTAAATTCCACACAACGTCATTTAGGAAGTTCTACACATGAAAACAACGAGGTCAATGAAACCAGTCAGATCAGCTGTTTGTTGAAGCCACCCTACTACAAGGTCACGAGCAGTGAGCATACGAAGAGGGGAGGTAAGACATTTATATACACTCCAATTAAGGGAGAAATGACGAATATTATTCTTTATTATTTGTTACATTTTTTTGCAAATAATAATAATAAATAAATTTAAAAAAATTATAATAAATAAATTTATTAAATTTTTTTTGTTACCAAGCAGAGGAATAATGCGACAGTACAAATAAGTGATGTACTGAGCATGGAATATAAAAATTTAAATTTACCTAATAAACTGTAAATAATTAATAATATATTAGAAATAAGCATGTCAGGGATTGCAAGCTTGGCTCAGACAAAAATATGAACAGGTGTTTCGACCTGAATCGACGTGCACACACACACAAATGTAACTGAAAGTGTGTACACCAATATTTTGCTAGTGTGTGTGAACGCAGGTCTCTGCAGGCGAGTTTGCCACCCCAAGGTGAATAATTGCACAATTACTGTTTTTCCGTAATTATTCATAAACTATAATTAAGAATTAAAATCCAAAAGCACAATAAAATGTAATAAAATTTACTAAATACAGTGTACGAAAACCACGCGAAAGTGACACACCGTACGAGTGTAATAGTGAAATAACTGTGTACAAATCGAAAGGGTTAAGTTGCAATGTCCAAAATTACAGTGAACATGCGTTGTAAAAATAGTTATAAGATAAGTATAAGAGTATACTTACAGGACTCTGCAATTCGCAGAAATATAAAAAATAGCGAATTTGACAAAGAGTGGGGGAACTGAATCCAGAGACAGTTTCTAACATGTCGATTTCGTACCACTGCAGGTGTCGACCAAGACATGGGTATAAATAGGACACGCAAGCTACAGTGGTTCTCTTTCTTAAATCATCCACGGTGCAGCGGGAGCTTATGCCCGTCAGCACGGCGTATTTATTTTTTTTGTAAACAGTTTAAATTTTCCAGTTACGTACAACTATGTAACTAAGCTGTAAAGACAATCATTTTAATTAATAACAGCACTACATAAGAAGATCCATTAACGTCAGAAACAGCACGAGGAGAGTTCCAGAGAATGATTCGACACTAGACAAGAGAGTGATACGACGCTGGACAAGAGGAGTGTTCCAGAGAGAGATACGACGCTGGACAAGAGGAGAGTTCCAGAGAGAGATACGACGCTGGACAAGAGGAGTGTTCCAGAGACAGTGAGAGATACGACGCTGGACAAGAGGAGAAGAGAGACAGCCGACGCTGGAGGTGAGACGAGGACGAATACGGATGAAAAAAAAATGATCGAGTATGATTGATGACAATAAGGTGATAAACAACTTATTTATATCTTAATCATACAAAGAACACAAAGACAATTAAAGACATTTCTATTTTATTTAAAAGTAAGAGCAATGTTTCTTGTAAAGTAGAATTAAAATCATAGATGTTTTAGAAATACGATTAACGTAACAAGAGCTCAAATTAATATGATATAAATTGATTACAAAGCATTTAAATGAAAACAATTAGTATTTGAGAAAACAGTACTGAGAAACAAAAGATAATTTCAATAACTATTAATATTTGAGTACATTACAATACTGAAAATGAGATTTTTCTTTTATACAATAATTAGTAGAATAGAATATTTAGTCAGTAAGGATGTATATAGCTTAAGCTTTACGGCATAATAACAAATAATAACGAATGTTTTAAATCAAAGTCAGTGCCATGTGCACATTTTTAATAGTATCAAATAAATTTTAATTACCGTTTCAAGTTACATAGAGTTCTTATTGCAGATACACCTGACACCCAATTTAAATGTTATATTGTTAAATAATTTGTCAATCTTGAACGTGAGACCGGTCACGCCTATTTTATGTATATGTAACGTTGCATAAATTTGGCGCTCCAAGATCGTGGGGCTCCATAAATTTAAATTATATTAAATTTGCAATTTATTATGTTGCATATAATGGCTCCCAAAGAACGTGGGGCTATTCAAAAACAAATAGGAGTGTATTTGTATTTGAAAGTAATTTGAACAAAATAATACGTTGCATATAATGGCGCCCAACGTGGGGCATCACAAACATAAATTACATGTAAATTTGTACCCATACAAAATAATATTATGCAACTTTGCAACGTTGTAATGTTACATATAATGTCGCCCTGCACGTGGGGCACGACATGCCTCAATTTATGTACAAAAATTTGTTACATAAATTGTAGCCCATGAACGTATGGCCCGATCCCCATCATTTAACTATTAAAATTTTTTATGTAGCTAAATGGTTGCTCTAAAATATAAAGAGTGTGTTAAATGAAAAATGTATAGTATGTAATTATTATTTATATTAAACAGTAACTGAATGTAATGTTAATTGTTGTGTAATCACACAGCTGGCACCCACGAATAATATTGTTTGTCTATGTAACAGGTGTAACTGTAATGAGTATTAATAATAACTATTAATAAAAATACAGAAATAAATAAATAAGTAGGGAATGGTTATCAATAATAATTGTTAAATAAAAACTACGAAATAAATATTTTAATAATACTTCGACATGGCAATATCAGGAAGTATTAGTATGGAGGCAATCATTAATGTGATGGGAAACCTTATGGACGAATATGGAATAAGACAAAATGTATGTGCTAGATTAGATAGACAAATAGAAGAATTTAAAACTGATAAGTCACTATTAGGTGAAAAGGTAAAAGAATATAATACAATACTAAGAGAAGTAGCAAAAGAGAAAATTAGCGACACAAATACGCACATAGCGTCAGTAAAAGGTGAACAAACCATAGTAGTTAAAAATACGTGTGTAATTACTAACGATAATTATAAAGTAATTAACATTAAGGAAGAGAAGCAAATTAAGGTTAATAAAACGTACCTTATTAATGGCGATATCCCTATTGTGAGACACACACACACACTAGTAAGACACATATGAAACACTTCAGACACTACACTTACGGAGATAAATATCACTGTGGGCATAACAAGAAACGTATTAAATTGTCTAGACGAAACACTACGCAAAATTGTGGTAAATTGATGTTAGATATACGCACGATAATTATAATAACGATAATTATAACTGTAATTATAAAAACTACAGAGGTTATCATAAACGACGAATGAAAAAACCGTCGACAGCTGTTCACGTCAGTTCACTCAACCAAACTAGGGACGAGAGAATTGAGAAAGAGCGAAGCATTTGTAACGAGAGAAAGAGGGTAGATTTTGTGTGGCTGACAGGCAAAATGAAAACGTTGCACTATAAACAGGTGACTTATACGATTCAAACAAATGTTCACAAGGTAAGTACGCACACAAAAGAGGGGGTAATACAATGGAAATTTGTCGCGAGGGTGAACACAATGAATTTCCTATGTACAACAACCAATTGTTATAATGAGGGGTGTCAGTTCAAACGACACACCGAACCGAACTCAATACCCGAAAATAAATAATTATTTTTAAATGAGAAAAATAATATTACTATTAATTATTAATAATAAAATAAGAGAGTATAATTAAGAAATGTATTAATGATGGTAAGGAATGCTACTGTAGAGAAATATTTAAGAAAGTAATGGTAAAAGATGTTATTGTTGTTATTAATATGAAGAAATGGTAAGGAATGTTATTATTGATATGTTATTAATATGAAGAGAGGGTTAGGAATGGAAATAATTGCCATAATTGTTAGAACGACTGATCAAGCGAACATTTATTGAAGATACAAGGACACAGAAGAAAGCGAGAGTGAAAAGTCATAAGGGCAGAGACTACTTAGGATTAAGGACTTCGAGAAAAATATCGTTGTTTTCCAAGACAGTTCCTCTGTAACCGATCATGCGACACACTACAAGCTAAAAGAGTATTCTGTTACGGAAGTGTATTTCAAGAAAGTAGTAGCGATCAGAAAGGTAATGTTAAAGAAATGTAATAAAAGGTAA
Organism: Magicicada septendecula; assembly: GCA_034769895.1. NCBI lineage: Eukaryota > Metazoa > Arthropoda > Insecta > Hemiptera > Cicadidae > Magicicada > Magicicada septendecula. The sequence goes on from CM068370.1 coordinate 179,615,336, forward strand.
TGAATGTTAATGTAGTGTATAAGTAATGTATTAGATAAAGTAATGTCATGTTAAGAAAAGAGCTAAGGAAGATTAGAAGCGAAGGTAAGAATGTATTAGTAAGATAATGTAAAATTAAGGACCGAATTTACACACATATGTAGGAATGCAGAGTATACAGAAGGAGAACAAAGGAGAGCTAATTGCAGTGGATTTTCTGGGACCATTACCACGATCAAGTTGAGGTGTGAAGCACATATTGGTATGTATCGATGTGTTTTCCAAGGCAGTCCGACTGTACCCAATTATGCGACCCACAACCAAAGTTGTTCTAAAGATACTACTGCAGAAATATATTCCGTTATATGGAAAAATGAAGAAGGTACTCAGTGATCAAGGTGTACAATTCCAAAGTGAAAAATGGGAGAGGACGTTAAGGGAAAATGGAATACAACCAGTACTCACATCCATAAGACATCCTCAAGGAAACCTTGCTGAGAGAGTTAACAAAGAATTAGGTAAATATTTATGAATATATTGCCATGATCAACACAATAAATGGGCAGAATATTTACCATTTCTTGAAAAAGCCATTAATGAAAATTATAGTGAAGCAACAGGATACACTCCAATGGAATTAGAAGAAGATAAGAAGCCAAACAGATTTTGGACTAAGTATATAAACAAACCTAATAACCAAAATGTACCTGTACCAATAAGTGTGAAAATTGGATACGCAAGGCAACGGATAATAGAAAGGGGTAACAAGAGAGTAGAGAGATTTAATCTAACTCACAAGCTACAACAATTCAACGTGGGAGAAAGTATACTACTCAAAGCAAATCCAGTGGGAAAACGGAGTGATAATACGGGAAAGAAATTCTTCAGACTTTATAATGGACCATACGCGTTAAGACAGCGAGTAGGACAGAACACTTTCATCGTATATGATGAGATACAGAAGAAAGAAATTGGTAAATTCCACGCAACGTCATTTAGGAAGTTCTACACATGAAAACAACGAGGTCAATGAAACCAGTCAGATCAGCTGTTTGTTGAAGCCACCCTACTACAAGGTCACGAGCAGTGAGCATACGAAGAGGGGAGGTAAGACATTTATATACACTCCAATTAAGGGAGAAATGACGAATATTATTCTTTATTATTTGTTACATTTTTTTGCAAATAATAATAATAAATAAATTTAAAAAAATTATAATAAATAAATTTATTAAATTTTTTTTGTTACCAAGCAGAGGAATAATGCGACAGTACAAATAAGTGATGTACTGAGCATGGAATATAAAAATTTAAATTTACCTAATAAACTGTAAATAATTAATAATATATTAGAAATAAGCATGTCAGGGATTGCAAGCTTGGCTCAGACAAAAATATGAACAGGTGTTTCGACCTGAATCGACGTGCACACACACACAAATGTAACTGAAAGTGTGTACACCAATATTTTGCTAGTGTGTGTGAACGCAGGTCTCTGCAGGCGAGTTTGCCACCCCAAGGTGAATAATTGCACAATTACTGTTTTTCCGTAATTATTCATAAACTATAATTAAGAATTAAAATCCAAAAGCACAATAAAATGTAATAAAATTTACTAAATACAGTGTACGAAAACCACGCGAAAGTGACACACCGTACGAGTGTAATAGTGAAATAACTGTGTACAAATCGAAAGGGTTAAGTTGCAATGTCCAAAATTACAGTGAACATGCGTTGTAAAAATAGTTATAAGATAAGTATAAGAGTATACTTACAGGACTCTGCAATTCGCAGAAATATAAAAAATAGCGAATTTGACAAAGAGTGGGGGAACTGAATCCAGAGACAGTTTCTAACATGTCGATTTCGTACCACTGCAGGTGTCGACCAAGACATGGGTATAAATAGGACACGCAAGCTACAGTGGTTCTCTTTCTTAAATCATCCACGGTGCAGCGGGAGCTTATGCCCGTCAGCACGGCGTATTTATTTTTTTTTGTAAACAGTTTAAATTTTCCAGTTACGTACAACTATGTAACTAAGCTGTAAAGACAATCATTTTAATTAATAACAGCACTACATAAGAAGATCCATTAACGTCAGAAACAGCACGAGGAGAGTTCCAGAGAATGATTCGACACTAGACAAGAGAGTGATACGACGCTGGACAAGAGGAGTGTTCCAGAGAGAGATACGACGCTGGACAAGAGGAGAGTTCCAGAGAGAGATACGACGCTGGACAAGAGGAGTGTTCCAGAGACAGTGAGAGATACGACGCTGGACAAGAGGAGAAGAGAGACAGCCGACGCTGGAGGTGAGACGAGGACGAATACGGATGAAAAAAAAATGATCGAGTATGATTGATGACAATAAGGTGATAAACAACTTATTTATATCTTAATCATACAAAGAACACAAAGACAATTAAAGACATTTCTATTTTATTTAAAAGTAAGAGCAATGTTTCTTGTAAAGTAGAATTAAAATCATAGATGTTTTAGAAATACGATTAACGTAACAAGAGCTCAAATTAATATGATATAAATTGATTACAAAGCATTTAAATGAAAACAATTAGTATTTGAGAAAACAGTACTGAGAAACAAAAGATAATTTCAATAACTATTAATATTTGAGTACATTACAATACTGAAAATGAGATTTTTCTTTTATACAATAATTAGTAGAATAGAATATTTAGTCAGTAAGGATGTATATAGCTTAAGCTTTACGGCATAATAACAAATAATAACGAATGTTTTAAATCAAAGTCAGTGCCATGTGCACATTTTTAATAGTATCAAATAAATTTTAATTACCGTTTCAAGTTACATAGATTTCTTATTGCAGATACACCTGGCCCCAATTTAAATGTTATATTGTTAAATAATTTGTCAATCTTGAACGTGAGACCGGTCACGCCTATTTTATGTATATGTAACGTTGCATAAATTTGGCGCTCCAAGATCGTGGGGCTCCATAAATTTAAATTATATTAAATTTGCAATTTATTATGTTGCATATAATGGCTCCCAAAGAACGTGGGGCTATTCAAAAACAAATAGGAGTGTATTTGTATTTGAAAGTAATTTGAACAAAATAATACGTTGCATATAATGGCGCCCAACGTGGGGCATCACAAACATAAATTACATGTAAATTTGTACCCATACAAAATAATATTATGCAACTTTGCAACGTTGTAATGTTACATATAATGTCGCCCTGCACGTGGGGCACGACATGCCTCAATTTATGTACAAAAATTTGTTACATAAATTGTAGCCCATGAACGTATGGCCCGATCCCCATCATTTAACTATTAAAATTTTTTATGTAGCTAAATGGTTGCTCTAAAATATAAAGAGTGTGTTAAATGAAAAATGTATAGTATGTAATTATTATTTATATTAAACAGTAACTGAATGTAATGTTAATTGTTGTGTAATCACACAGCTGGCACCCACGAATAATATTGTTTGTCTATGTAACAGGTGTAACTGTAATGAGTATTAATAATAACTATTAATAAAAATACAGAAATAAATAAATAAGTAGGGAATGGTTATCAATAATAATTGTTAAATAAAAACTACGAAATAAATATTTTAATAATACTTCGACATGGCAATATCAGGAAGTATTAGTATGGAGGCAATCATTAATGTGATGGAAACCTTATGGACGAATATGGAATAAGACAAAATGTATGTGCTAGATTAGATAGACAAATAGAAGAATTTAAAACTGATAAGTCACTATTAGGTGAAAAGGTAAAAGAATATAATACAATACTAAGAGAAGTAGCAAAAGAGAAAATTAGCGACACAAATACGCACATAGCGTCAGTAAAAGGTGAACAAACCATAGTAGTTAAAAATACGTGTGTAATTACTAACGATAATTATAAAGTAATTAACATTAAGGAAGAGAAGCAAATTAAGGTTAATAAAACGTACCTTATTAATGGCGATATCCCTATTGTGAGACACACACACACACTAGTAAGACACATATGAAACACTTCAGACACTACACTTACGGAGATAAATATCACTATGGGCATAACAAGAAACGTATTAAATTGTCTAGACGAAACACTACGCAAAATTGTGGTAAATTGATGTTAGATATACGCACGATAATTATAATAACGATAATTATAACTGTAATTATAAAAACTACAGAGGTTATCATAAACGACGAATGAAAAAACCGTCGACAGCTGTTCACGTCAGTTCACTCAATCAAACTAGGGACGAGAGAATTGAGAAAGAGCGAAGCATTTGTAACGAGAGAAAGAGGGTAGATTTTGTGTGGCTGACAGGCAAAATGAAAACGTTGCACTATAAACAGGTGACTTATACGATTCAAACAAATGTTCACAAGGTAAGTACGCACACAAAAGAGGGGGTAATACAATGGAAATTTGTCGCGAGGGTGAACACAATGAATTTCCTGTGTACAACAACCAATTGTTATAATGAGGGGTGTCAGTTCAAACGACACACCGAACCGAACTCAATACCCGAAAATAAATAATTATTTTTAAATGAGAAAAATAATATTACTATTAATTATTAATAATAAAATAAGAGAGTATAATTAAGAAATGTATTAATGATGGTAAGGAATGCTACTGTAGAGAAATATTTAAGAAAGTAATGGTAAAAGATGTTATTGTTGTTATTAATATGAAGAAATGGTAAGGAATGTTATTATTGATATGTTATTAATATGAAGAGAGGGTTAGGAATGGAAATAATTGCCATAATTGTTAGAACGACTGATCAAGCGAACATTTATTGAAGATACAAGGACACAGAAGAAAGCGAGAGTGAAAAGTCATAAGGGCAGAGACTACTTAGGATTAAGGACTTCGAGAAAAATATCGTTGTTTTCCAAGACAGTTCCTCTGTAACCGATCATGCGACACACTACAAGCTAAAAGAGTATTCTGTTACGGAAGTGTATTTCAAGAAAGTAGTAGCGATCAGAAAGGTAATGTTAAAGAAATGTAATAAAAGGTAATGAATGTTAATGTAGTGTATAAGTAATGTATTAGATAAAGTAATGTCATGTTAAGAAAAGAGCTAAGGAAGATTAGAAGCGAAGGTAAGAATGTATTAGTAAGATAATGTAAAATTAAGGACCGAATTTACACACATATGTAGGAATGCAGAGTATACAGAAGGAGAACAAAGGAGAGCTAATTGCAGTGGATTTTCTGGGACCATTACCACGATCAAGTTGAGGTGTGAAGCACATATTGGTATGTATCGATGTGTTTTCCAAGGCAGTCCGACTGTACCCAATTATGCGACCCACAACCAAAGTTGTTCTAAAGATACTACTGCAGAAATATATTCCGTTATATGGAAAAATGAAGAAGGTACTCAGTGATCAAGGTGTACAATTCCAAAGTGAAAAATGGGAGAGGACGTTAAGGGAAAATGGAATACAACCAGTACTCACATCCATAAGACATCCTCAAGGAAACCTTGCTGAGAGAGTTAACAAAGAATTAGGTAAATATTTATGAATATATTGCCATGATCAACACAATAAATGGGCAGAATATTTACCATTTCTTGAAAAAGCCATTAATGAAAATTATAGTGAAGCAACAGGATACACTCCAATGGAATTAGAAGAAGATAAGAAGCCAAACAGATTTTGGACTAAGTATATAAACAAACCTAATAACCAAAATGTACCTGTACCAATAAGTGTGAAAATTGGATACGCAAGGCAACGGATAACAGAAAGGGGTAACAAGAGAGTAGAGAGATTTAATCTAACTCACAAGCTACAACAATTCAACGTGGGAGAAAGTATACTACTCAAAGCAAATCCAGTGGGAAACCGGAGTGACAATACGGCAAAGAAATTCTTCAGACTTTATAATGGACCATACGCGTTAAGACAGCGAGTAGGACAGAACACTTTCATCGTATATGATGAGATACAGAAGAAAGAAATTGGTAAATTCCACGCAACGTCATTTAGGAAGTTCTACACATGAAAACAACGAGGTCAATGAAACCAGTCAGATCAGCTGTTTGTTGAAGCTACCCTACTACAAGGTCACGAGCAGTGAGCGTACGAAGAGGGGAGGTAAGACATTTATATACACTCCAATTAAGGGTGAAATGACGAATATTATTCTTTATTCTTAGTGCGTAGGCTTTCACGGCCGGTGTCATTACGATTATTCTTTATTATGTTACATTTTTTTTTGCAAATAATAATAATAAATAAATTTAAAAAAATTATAATAAATAAATTTATTAAATTTTTTTTGCTACCAAGCAGAGGAATAATGCGACAGTACAAATAAGTGATGTACTGAGCATGGAATATAAAAATTTAAATTTACCTAATAAACTGTAAATAATTAATAATATATTAGAAATAAGCATGTCAGGGATTGCAAGCTTGGCTCAGACAAAAATATGAACAGGTGTTTCGACATGAATCGACGTGCACTCACACACAAATGTAACTGAAAGTGTGTACACCAGCACGGCGTATTTATTTTTTTTTGTAAACAGTTTAAATTTTCCAGTTACGTACAACTATGTAACTAAGCTGTAAAGACAATCATTTTAATTAATAACAGCACTACATAAGAAGATCCATTAACGTCAGAAACAGCACGAGGAGAGTTCCAGAGAATGACTCGACACTAGACAAGAGAGTGATACGATGCTGGACAAGAGGAGAGTTCCAGAGAGAGATACGACGCTGGACAAGAGGAGTGTTCCAGAGACTGAGAGAGATACGACGCTGGACAAGAGGAGAAGAGAGACAGCCGACGCTGGACAAGAGGAGAAGAGAGACAGCTGACGCTGGACAAGAGGAGAAGAGAGACAGCCGACGCTGGAGGCGAGACGAGGACGAATACCGATGAAAAAAAAATGATCGAGTATGATTGACGACAATAAGGTGATAAACAACTTATTTATATCTTAATCATACAAAGAACACAAAGACAATTAAAGACATTTCTATTTTATTTAAAAGTAAGAGCAATGTTTCTTGTAAAGTAGAATTAAAATCATAGATGTTTTAGAAATACGATTAACGTAACAAGAGCTCAAATTAATATGATATAAATTGATTACAAAGCATTTAAATGAAAACAATTAGTATTTGAGAAAACAGTACTGAGAAACAAAAGATAATTTCAATAACTATTAATATTTGAGTACATTACAATACTGAAAATGAGATTTTTCTTTTATACAATAATTAGTAGAATAGAATATTTAGTCAGTAAGGATGTATATAGCTTAAGCCTTACGGCATAATAACAAATAATAACGAATGTTTTAAATCGAAGTCAGTGCCATGTGCACATTTTTTATAGTATCAAATAAATTTTAATTAGCGTTTCAAGTTACATAGAGTTCTTATTGCAGATACACCTGACACCCAATTTAAATGTTATATTGTTAAATAATTTGTCAATCTTGAACGTGAGACCGGTCACGCCTATTTTATGTGTATGTAACGTTGCATAAATTTGGCGCTCCAAGATCGTGGGGCTCCACAAATTTAAATTATATTAAATTTGCAATTTATTACGTTGCATATAATGGCTCCCAAAGAACGTGGGGCTATTCAAAAACAAATAGGAGTGTATTTGTATTTGAAAGTAATTTTAACAAAATAATACGTTGCAATATATATATATATTGCAACAGTAGAAAAGTATAGGGTACTGTGCATTGCACAAAGTAATTAAAATAATTAAAGTAAATAAATAATTCATACTGTTAGCAATAATAATTCAGCTTTCAATCTGAACTGTAAAAGGAACGACCAACTTTCATGTCGGGACAGGTTGATCATGCCACTCCGCTATGTATGTGTATAAAATAGGTTATTTACCTTCTGTCGACGTTTCTTAAAATCCTTTTAGGATGACTCGAGTTTCAACACCATTTGGTGTCATCATCAGATCGGAATATGAATTAGGTTAAAACATTTCGATGCATAGCATCTCGTCAGATATTTAAAAGATTAAAAACAACACATAACATTATATAAAACAATAAATAAACTATATCACAATAAAATAACATTAATAAAAGAATATAAAAACAACGCGGCCGCAAACGAACCTGTACAGGAACGCACCCCACGGTAAGATTAATCAATGCCGGTTTGACCACGGTTCAATTTTATCGATCTGATATAGCCAATCTCTCGTTCCATAAGATCGATTCTATTAAATAAAACATTATTGTTGTGTATTGCTTTTTCATTTAGGACACGATTGTGATCCTTCTTTATGGCTTTGTATATCTCGAATCTTTCAAGGGTGTCCAGCTTTAGTGACTTTTTACATTTATGTAGGATATCTAAATTATCATTGATACTTTTTATATTATGGTTATATGAGCTCAAATGTTCTGCAAATGTAGATCTTGTTACATTTGACTTGGAGCTTGGGATATGTTCTTTATAGCGTAATTTGAAAGAACGACCTGTTTGTCCTATATAGAACTGTGTGCAATCAGAACAATTAAGTCTATATACACCAGTACCATCAAATATATCGGAGGGTATATTTTTGTTAGTAAAAGTGAGTTTTTTCTCAAGTTTATTACTTGCCTTTGAGGCCAATGTAATATTATGCTTTTTTAATAGGTTTTTTAAAGTATGGTATAGATTTTCACCATATTCTATAGCAATGTATTTGTTTTCTTTGGATACATCAATATTTATTGGTTTGTTTTGTTTTTTATTAATTAATCTATCTACTATATGACTTTTGTATCCATTGGCCAATGCTATGTGCTTGATAATGTTTAGTTCACTGTTATAATCATCTGTAGATAAGGGCAATGCCAGCAATCTATGAATCATGCAGTTAAAAAAAGCCATTTTATGTGACATAGGGTGATACGATGAGGCATGAATAGCATGATCTGTGATTGTTGGTTTTCTGTAAATATTATAGCTAATTTTATTATTTATTTTAGTTAAAGTTAAATCTAAAAAATTAATTTTATTATTCATTTCAGTTTCTAATGTGAATTGTAAATTATTTGTAATAGTATTCATATATTTTTTAAGCATTTCTAAATGTTTAAATATGTATGTGTGTACACGGGTATGTTAAATGTGTGTGTGAGACCTGTCAATTCCAGAAAAGCGTCACCCTTAATGAATGCTATTAATTATATGAATTTATTTATTTTGTTAAGATTGTGTGCATAATATCACAAAACCAAAAACATCAAACTGTGTATAAAAATAAGATGCACATATGTATAAAAAATAATGTGAAAAGAATAAAAAGTGCGATTGTAGTAAAAATAAATATAAATAAAACGTATGTTAATTAAGATAAAGAAAAACGGTTTATACACAGTGAACACATAAAAATTATCGACAAGATGAATATCGGGTAATATGCAAAATCTTCGCATATCGCAAAGACAAGCGAATTAAGTGTGAAAAGAATCGTGTTTAAAAAGGGACGCCAACGACAGACTCTGACACGCAGAATATTGTCGAAACATGATTTTTTGCGCCCTAGAGTATAAATACATGAGACGCGCTAACTTAATTCTCTTTCTCGTACAACTACCGTGGCAGCCGGAGGCTCTGCCCAGAGACAACAACTCTTTCTCGATCAACCACAGCAGCAGCCAGAGGTTCTTCACGACTACTCATCACTTTCGTGAGAGCACCTGCAACCTGAGGCCATGACAGGAGATGAGGGAGCAGCCAAGTACATGTAACAGAATCCAGCGTACAGGACGAGGCGACGGGCGGAGGAGAGGATCCGAAGGACGAGGATCAAGGACTCCAGGACTACACGACTACAAAGGAGCATCCAGGACAAGGACCTAGGACTGAAGAGGACACGCTGCCGATTTACCACGACAATAAGGTGAAAAACAACCATGTATTTATAAAACAAAGACTCACATAAAGACAATATAATTAACGATGTAAAAAGAGAGACAATCTAATTCAAAGATGAATTAATACATTTTGCAAATGTAAATATTTATTTGTATAGTAATTAGAGTAAGTTTTAAAAATGTTTTAAACTATAATTTTGAATCAATAACTTAGTCATTGATATTTAAATTAATATAAAAGTAATTAGTAAATTTTTATTAGAAAACAAAGCAATGCATATGCAGTATATTCAAAAGAAATTAGATCATTAGAAAGAGATTAGATAATCTAATAATTATCACACTAATGAGCAAGCTGAGAGCAATATTAGATAATTATAAATGTGTATTATAGTACAAGATTGTATATTAGTTTATGTGTAATACGAGATTATCACTTATATGTAATAATTAGATGTGTGCTACGACTACACACACAAACAAATAATAATGATATTTTAAATCGCAACCAAATAAGAAATTTTTGATTAATAAATGTTTAAATGATTTTAAACCATATTACATTGTGTTATTATTATTACGATTACACCTGTCATAACTTTATAGCGTAAGTAACATTGCAAAATTAAATAGCTCACAAGAAGTTGGGGGCTCAGCAACAAATAACGTTGTAAAATAAACACACACACACACACACACACACACTGTGTGTGTGTGGGGGGTCTTCCTTTGTAAGTAAAGTGTATTTATTTGAAGATATATCTAAAACTTATATATAAGATTTATTTTTCTTTTATAAAATTGCTAAACTGCTATAATTGTTATTATTTATATAAAGCTTTTCGTCATCACTGACATCTTCAGGTCTTAAACAACCTTGACTGACCTGAAGATGTCAGTGATGACGAAAAGCTTTGTCTAAATAATAACAATTATAGCAGTTTAGCAATTTTATAAAAGAAAAGTAAGGATGGCTGCTAATTTAAACAATACGAAGAATAAAACATGCGAATTGCAAGCAGATAAATATAAAAATGTAAGGGAATTTTGTTAGTATTTAAAAATCAAAGTAAAAGTGAAAAAATGTTAGGGAAAATTTGGTTCAATAAACAGTGTTTAATTAATAAAATAACTCCAAAATACGCAAAAATTAAAATTAATAACAAAAGCAAAGTAGCAAACCAAGTGAAAAATATGGCGGAAAAAATATGGATAAAACTTGAAATAAAGAACTTATACAGTAAAATAAATAATTATAACAAAGAAATGTATCAATTACATCAAAAATTATATACAAGTTACAATTATGTAGAAATAGAAGAAATGAGAAAAGAGTTTGGTGAAAAATATATAGAAAAGAAAATAAGAAAAATGGAAGAGAGATTAAACAAGAAACTTAAGGAATTAATAGAAGGAACAAGAAATAAAAATAAAGAAAAAGATAAAGAAATAAAATTTGCTGAAAAAGTATTAAATTTAACAGAAACAAAGTTTACAGAAAATGAACATAAATTATTAGGGAAAAGTTTAAAATATGCAACAAAAACAAACATAGATAAAGAAAATACAATAATAGAATGTGAAGAAATAATCGATAAAATAAAAAATGAAGAAACTAAAAAACAATTAAGAAGTGAAGTAAAAGAAATAGTAGAAAAAATATGTAAGAAAAACAAAAATGTAAGAAATAAAAACGAAACACAAATAAAAAGAAATATAAGAGAATTAAAAAAGAAAATCGCGGAGAACAATTTGATAGTTATAAAAGCCGATAAAGGTAACACAGCAGTGGTAATGAACAAAAGAGATTATATCGAAAAAGCAGAACAATTTATACAAAAAGGACCATATAAAGAAATAAAATATGATTACACAAGTAAATTTCAAGCACAAACAAAGAAATTGATAAAAAAGACAACATATTTAACAGAATGGCAAAAGAAACAAAAAATAGAACATAATCCTGAAGCTCCAAAATTTAGATGTCAAATTAAGTTACATAAAAAAGAAATGCCATTAAGACCTATAGTATCATTTATAAATTCGCCAACATATAAAATATCAAAAGAAATAAGTAAAAGAATCAAAATGGCATACGAAAAAGAAGAAATCCACAGCATAGAAAATAGCAAAAAGGTAATAGAAAGATTAAAAGAAATAACCATAACAAATAAGACAAAATTAATGTCATTAGATATAAAAGATATGTACACCAATATACCAATAGCAAAAACAGTAGAAATAATAAAGAAAAACAAATTAAGTAATGTAGAATGGAAAAACAAAATAATAGAAGGATTAGAATTATGCCTAAGCCAGAATTACTTCAGATTTAACAACAAATTTTACATACAAGAGAATGGATTATCAATGGGATCACCGCTTTCACCAAGTTGTTTAAGACCTGAAGATGTCAGTGATGATGAAAAGCTTTGTCTAAATAATAGCAATTATAGCAGTTTAGCAATTTTATAAAAGAAAAGTAAGGATGGCTGCTAATTTAAACAATACGAAGTATAAGATTTATGTATAGTTTATTGACTGTTGTTGTTATCATGACCCATTAACGACAACCATTGTTTTAGTGATTATGGACCACTGCCTAAGAGCCCACATATGTTTTCAATCTATCAGTAAAGTTTATTCTATATGTGGATTTAATGTCATACTGTGATATTTTTTTACAACTTTTCTTTACAAGTACCTAACTCCAACTGGTAAGTAAAAGTAACCAACTGTTCTGAAGGTTACTTTAACAACCAGTGTCAACTGAACTGTCACTTTTCTATGCAGTCAATAAGCTCTCATAATCTCAAAATGATGATGTGCATCTCATAAATTCCTATTTGTTTGTAACAGGAAAGTTAAATAACATATTTTTGTTAGTTAAATGGAATTATATTGACTGCAAGATAATATGCAATCATATTAAATATCACTATAATATTGACGACTCGGAACACTAAGTTTTTTATAAGTAAAAACGTAAAGTTTTTCCTTACAGCCTAAACCGGCTTTCACCTATAGAAGGCTTCATCAGAGGCTGTCGTTAGTAGTGCTGTTCGTCTTGTTGTTGGCGACGAGATAGTGTTTCGGAAGATTGAAGCTGTGTGTGTGTGTGGTGAGATGTGTTCGAATAATGCGTGCGGTTTGATTTGAATGCCTTCTATAGGTGAAAGCCGGTTTAGGCTGTAAGGTAAAACTTTATGTTTTTACTTATAAAAAACTTAGTGTTCCGAGTCGTCAATATTATAGTGATATTTAGTTAAGTAACGGACACGTCATGGACAACGAAATCCAAGCAATCATATTGTTGTTAACTGTATAAAAAATTTAATTTTAAAACAAAATTTTAGTGAAAGTAAAACTTATAACCAATTTGTTATTAATGCTGTGACAGATTTAACCATCTACTTTAAGTTCGCCTAAAAGACTCCTAAAATCCACAACTGGATTACATACAACAATAGATATTTGTTTACACTTTCACTTACACAATTTTTGCAGTGTATGTTCTTATTCCTACTAAACAAATTCACTTATTGCGATTCCGATACATACAACCATACAATACAAACTACTTTCTGATGATATTTAAGAATGTAGAAATTATATTTGCTGTAAATTTTAATGGTCAGATTTGGCATGTCAATTCTTAATTTATTGTCAGGCTGATTAACAGTCTCCATGTTTTATATGTTGAGATTTTGACTATCTAGATACACTAACTTTATAAATACCTAATAACAATTCCACCATGTACAGAGGAAAAGTAAATACTTGGCCACATATTTTCACTTCCTTCAGCACCACCTGTCCTTTTTTCTTCCAATCGTATCCTGGAATTTAGTCAAATTATTATCATTATATTGAGTAATGACCATTACAACATAGAATTATCATTATATTAATATAATAAAATAATTTTTTTAATAAAAATATAAATTAATAAAAACATGCAAGAATTGTGACACACAAATTCATGGGTTTGATAAATGTTGTGTATGCAACTTGAATGTGCTGCACTATTGGTTAGGCATATAACTCACAAAAATGGGTTTATTTTGTCAGTTTTACACAAACCATTTAAACTCTCTAGAATACAATGAACATGATTTTCTACACTTTTATCTATATATATAAAAGAGAAATACCACTGACTCACTGATTCATCATGAAATCTCCGAAACTATAACACCTAGAAACTTGAAATTTGGCATGTAGGTTCCTTATGTGATGTAGGTATCCGCTAAGAAGGGATTTTTGGAAATTCGACCTTTAAAGGGGGAAAAAGGGGGGGAAAGTTTGCCTAACTGACTGACATAGAATCAACGTAGAACAAAAACTACTGAATGGATATCAATGAAACTTTGAACATAGCTTCATCATAGGTCTTAGGTGCTCACAAAGAAACGGTTTTAAAAACTTTCACTAGTAAGGGGCAAACCCCCCCCCTTGTATGTATGTATCTATGTATGTATGTTCCACATCTCCTCCTAAACCACTGGACCGATTTCAACCAAACTTGGCACAAATATTTTACGCGACGGGAGAACCAACATAGGTGAGGTGCTTTTTTCGATGGGGTCCTTTGGGGTCTTCCACATCTCCTCCTAACCCACTGGACCGATTTCAACCAAACTTGGCACAAATATTTTACGCGACGGGAGAACCAACATAGGATAGGTGTTTTTTCGATGGGGTCCTTTGGGGGGTTCTTTGGGGTCTTCCACATCTCCTCCTAAAAAACTGGACCGATTTCAACCAAACTTGGCACAAATATTTTACGCAACGGGAGAACCAACATAGGATAGGTGTTTTTTCGATGGGGTCCTTTGGGGGGTTCTTTGGGGTCTTCCACATCTCCTCCTAAACCACTGGAACCACTGGACCGATTTCAACCAAACTTGACACAAATATTTTACGCAATGGGAGAACCAACATAGGATAGGTGTTTTTTTCGATGGGGTCCTTTGGGGTCTTCCACATCTCCTCCTAAACCACTGGACCGATTTCAACCAAACTTGGCACAAATATTTTACTCAACGGGAGAACCAACATAGGATAGGTGTTTTTTCGATGGGGTCCTTTGGGGTCTTCCACATCTCCTCCTAAACCACTAGACCGATTTCAACCAAACCTGGCACAAATATTTTACGCAACGGGAGAACCAACATAGGATAGGTGTTTTCTTCGATGGGGTCCTTTGGGGTCTTCCACATCTCCTCCTAAACCACTGGACCGATTTCAACCAAACTTGGCAAAAATATTTTACTCAATGGGAGAACCAACATAGGATAGGTGTTTTTTCGATACGATCCTTCGGGGGGTCCTTTGGGGTCTTCCACATCTCCTCCTAAACCACTGGACCGATTTCAACCAAACTTGGCACAAATATTTTACGCAACGGGAGAATCAACATAGGACAAGTGTTTTTTCGATACGAACCTTTGGGGGGTCCTTTGGGTCTTAAAAACTATTAGATCTGGTTACTATGGCAACCCAATAGAATAGATTCTGGTTACCATAGCATCGGTGGAAGTCTTCCGCATAGGAAATAGCGCGGGAGTCGTCCGACGGGCCTTCCGCGGAGGTCATCCACGGAACCCAGGGAGTCTTAGGTCGGATCCCGCGAAAGACGGCGGGGCCAGAGTCCACGGTTCTTATAAATAAAGATATAGGTAATGATATCAAAGGTGGCATATGCATCTTAAGAAACTTCTTAATAGTGTGTGAATTCAGAGTTGTTTCAGTTTGAATTTAAAAGTGGATAAGTTAAGATCGAAGTAAGTTATAAGCGAGTATAAAAAACAAAGTTTTGATAGCAAATGTATTCAGATCATAGTGTTCAGACAATATAAATGCACTTGCTTCAGTTTGAATTTAAAAATTGATAAGCTGAAATCTATAGAGGTATTGTATTGTTACAATAAGTTTAGGAGACACTAATTTAACAAATGCCTTATTTCAACATTAACACAATGAATTATAAAAGACAGTAAATACGCAGCGCGTGCAAGTACTGTAGACATTTTATTGAAAACTAATTTAGCTGTTCGCCCTCTCCCAGAGTTAGAAATCGAGCAGGAGCATCACGCGCAACAGAATTCTTACCAGATATAAGAATACAGTTTATGACATGTTCTTAAACAGGTGTGCTACAGAGTATTCCTCCAGTGAGAACGCGAACGTAACAATATAAGGAAGATTATACAATATACAAGTAATATAACGTTAGAACAAGAATAGGTGCCTATGAGCCTATGAATAAATTATGAACCCGAGCAACGCTGGGTAAATCGGCTAGATATAGATATCTATATAAGCCAAATACCACTGAATGACCCACTGATCACGATATCTCTGAAACCACTGAATGGATATCAATGAAACTTTGAACATAGCTTCATCATAGGTCTTAGGTGCTCACTAAGAAACGGTTTTAAAAACTTTCACTCCTAAGGGGCAAAAAACCAAACAATGAAATTTATCGCGGGAATTGCATACTTTGTAAATGAAGTGGTTGACAACTCAGTTTATTGGAAACCCTGAATACATTTAGTTCTGAGTTTTTAATCACTGTTTTAAATTGAAAAAACTTCGTTGTTTGCAGGTTCTTATAGTCGAGAAAATTTCGAAGTTCAATTAATTAATAAATGTATGTCCTTTTTTTTCTCGGAAACGGCTTTAACGATTTTCTCGAAATAAATAATAAATAGCTGTTGCTATGAATGTAAATAAACAAACTAAGAGTTGAGAATTTGTACAATCTACCTAATCCTATACTATTAAGCGAGCAATAATTGTACAATTACGTACAACGTGAAACTCCGTAGCGAAGCACGGGTATTTTGCTAGTAAATAATATTACAAACATAAAAAAACATAGTTCATAACATACTCCCACTTAATATATAGTTTGTAAAATTTTAAATGACTGTAAGTCTAAAAAAAATCACAAAATACAGTTGCAAATATTCATAAATTGAATTTATTTGGAAGCACAACTGCATGCTAAGTTCTAGACTTCTTAGGTGAAGTCTCACTGGTCCTATTTTATTGATGTAATGTATATATTCTTGCGGCTCTACACTGTGATATTTAGTGATTTCTCTTATACAAAAACTGTCTTTAGACTACTTTTCATTAATGTGTTATTATTCTACTGGGTTTTCTAGCTTCCTGATTGACAGAGTCACTTCAAGAGGACAGACACATTATATTGGTCTCATGAGAACATTGCCAGTTGTGCATAATACTAGTGCTCCCATCTGGCCATGTTTTGCAGTTAAGAATCTCTCAATTACCACAATAGGCCAGTTCATTCTTTTCTCTTGCAAACTAATAAGTATGATTTCCCCAACTTCTGACTTCCTAGTAACCTGAAAAATGGTCCATTCTAGTTGGCTCAGGTAGTCAGTCCAGAATTTTCTCTCAACTCTTCTATGATATCTGGAAATTTTAGAGGTGTCACAGTCAGTAACACTGATATCTTTTAAACTGTGAAAACACATGGAAACTGTAATTGGTTCTGGAGCTTTGGTGTTATCCAAGATGCATATCAATGCTATAGACTTCAACTGTACTTCATAACCACATAGAATATCCCTCAAATGTCAGTTTTAATAAATACAGGATTTGTCATAATATCTTCTTCATCAGACCTATCAGTTTTTCATAAAAGCCCCCCCCCCCCAAGAAGCAGCTGAGAGGTTGAATATCCAATCAGTCCTTTATGCAATCCAAAACATTGCAATCTTTATGATTATCTTCTAAAACTTCCGGGCTGAAAGGCCATGGTCGAGTGCTTGATATACTGCTAAACATTTCGGCCGCACCACCGGTGGCCATTTTCAGTAGCAAAAAATTGTGTTCGAATAGATGACACGCCGAACACGTCTCCCAATGAACTGGACAGCCCAGTCATTGGGAACTTTTTCGCCCAGTTCATTGGGAGACGTGTTCGGCGTGTCATCTAGTCGAACACAATTTTTCGCAACTGAAGATGGCCACCGGTGGTGCGGCCAAAACGTTTAGCAGTATATCAAGCACTCGACCACGGCCTTTCAGCCCGGAAGTTTTAGAAGATAATCATAATGACACCGGCCGTGAAAGCCTACGTACTAAGATTGCAATCTTTGTGCAATCCAAAACAAAACACAAATGTTATCAGCCCCCTTAATCTTGAATCCATTGTCACTATACACAAGTTTTAATAAGGTCTTCCACATCTTATTATAAAATGTGACAGAGCTAGAATGAAAGATTATGTTCTTGGATTTCGTTTTTTCATGACGTGTCCGTTACTTAACTAAATATAATTAATTCACTACCGACTTGAAACACAAAGTTTTTATGGGTAAAACTGTATAAAAGTTTTACCTTATAGCCTGAACCAGTTTTCGCTTTTAAAAAGCTTCTTCAGAGTGTGCCGGTGGGAGCACTGTCACCAAGAACAAGACGGACCAGTTTTCGCTTTTAAAAAGCTTCTTCAGAGTGTGCCGGTGGGAGCACTGTCACCAAGAACAAGACGGACAGTGCTCCCAATGGCAGACTCTGAAGAAGCTTTTTAAAAGCAAAAACTGGTTCAGACTATAAGGTAAAACTTTTATGTTTTTACCCATAAAAAACTTTGTGTTCCGAGTCGGTAATGAATTAATTATATTTAGTGCAAAATTATGTTCGCATGGAGAAGATGACTTCTACATGAACTGTTCTGTTAATCACACAGGTAAATAAACGGAGCCAAACTTTCTCTCCATTTTGTAATATCAATGGTCTAGCCATATTTACCCCTATGACTTCAAAAGCAGAAACACTGCCCACTCTCATACTGGTACAGGAGGTGAATATGTGTCAAAAGATTTTCATGAAAATTCTTGGCGTACCTCCAGATAATTTTGCAAAGAGCTTTCTGTCCTTTTATGAACCAGAAGTATTCTCAGTATAAGTATAATGTATTTACATGTTCCACCACAGAGTGGTCCAAAGATAGTAATATTGATATTCGGAACTGTAAGATGTCACTTCTTATTAAAATTTACACTTGTATTCCTAATAACTCCATATGAGTCCTAGAAAAGCTTTAATGCAATCACCTTAGTATCATTTAATTCCAATGATTCTGCCTGTACTATGTGGAAGATGATCATCTCTGCTTGCCTAACTTGTGCCATATACAAAGATGCTATTAGCGGAGCCCCTCTTTTTTACTGCCAGTTGTTTATGAAACACAGTGTCCTTAACACCAACCTTATATTTTTTTCATACTTTGAAAAGTAATGATAAACCCAATCATATTCAACCTCTGTCATTACCAGTGCCTGTAACATCTTTGTTTGGCACCTTTCACTAATAACTTCTTCATTATACACAATGCAACCTTTATGCACAGATCTTCTAGTTGTTATAGCCACTTGAGCCTATTCCACCATCTGGACATTACCAGTTGATCTATGCTCTAGAAAGGCGGTCTGTAATCTTCATATGACCAGGAGCATGTTGCCATCATGTACAGTCAGTGACTCCTCTAATTTTTCTTACCTGATTCTACAGAAACACAAACTGTACTTCACTTCCAAGCTAACTTTGCACTGCAAGCTAACAGAGTGTTCAAATAAATTCACATAAAAACAATTTAATACTATAAATGTAGTTCCCAGCAAAGATGCACACTTTGAAAATGCACTAAAGGTCCTTATCTGATTTCTAGGCTAGGTGTGAAACCCAGAGATTAAAGTAAAAAAAAAAGAAATTCTATAAGAAATCTGCAGAAAATTGTTCATTTCATTAGGAGGAAGAAATTTTATACATACTGGCATTTACATTTATTATGTGTTATGCAGTTTGAATGGCAGACTATGAAAATTGATACACTACTGACAAAGCCACCATTTTGTCAGCTTTTGTATGATAATAATCTTCAAATTGTAAAGACAGGTAGGCCTCAGCTATCCCTTCCAAAAATTAAGGTGAAAATAAATTGGAGTATACACTGAACGTTTTAATGAAACCAACTAAAAAAATACCCTTGGTTAACTTGTTTTAATGCAGCTAAGAAGCAGTACTGCTCAGTATGTTTTTGCTTTTTTGCACTGATTCAAGTCTTGAAGTAAAGGAATAAATTATATTGTGATAAACATAAACAATCACTAAATCATATATAAGCAATCATTATAGTATGGGCAACCATTATAATTGGCAATCTACATAACAATAAAGTGAAGGAAAATTGGATTACTTTTAGATGACTAGGAACTGAATTGACACAGTAACATTCCAGGGGAAGTGAGAGTGCATATCTAGTGAGACCACATAAAAGGAATATGTAATAACTAACTGTTACACTGTGGCTTCGCCTGTTTTATTGTTTTCTTTTAATTGACATTTTTTTTAAAGACAATTTTTTTTAAATCATCATTCATCAAATTATCTTTACTTTTGTGTTTTCTGCACAGCTTTGGTTCTATTTAAAGTGTTTTTAACCGCGTTATTACCTGCTCGTTTATTGTCATAGGTCGTTAGGGTTGAGATTTTCTGAGAGGTGGGAAACACATTGAATTTAACACACAGGCAGCAATGAAACTGGTCATATGGGTGTGGAAAAAACACATGGTCGTTAATCATGCTGCGTTTTCAAGGTCTCCCTCATCGAAACACAACCTGCTGCATTTTAGTTATGTTTTTAACACACACAAGGGTGGTCACACGGACTGTTCAAAGATGCCACTAAATAGCATTTGTTTATTTACTTGTTACTATGGTAATTAATTCAGGTCTCCATGGTGATGTTGACATCTTTATACACGTCACACTTTGACTGTAAATAAACTGCATAATTAAAAGGGCCTAAATCATTCAAACAGGGTGTAATATCAAATTCCAAGCTAAAGAGTGTTTTTCGCCTTGTGTCAAAGGTTACCTGTGCAAAATTTGGTCTGAATCGATGTAACAGTGTGGATTTGTATTAAATACAAAGAAACAAATCCTCAGACTGACTTATAATATATATATATATATATATATATATATATATTGTAACGGTACATAACCCAGTCCCAATAAATGATAACTCTTGTAATACCATAAAGGTCAGAGATGGGTAAACTATAACGAGCTAAAAATTAAGTTGTATCACTAAACATTATAAACTACATTGAAGTGATATACAGTGATAAGTGAGTTGTAGTGCACCCAATGAGGTAATAAGTGAAGGTGACGGGAACTTTTTACAGAATTGTGCTGTAGATGTGAGCATTATAGACTATAATAGTAGACTATAATGTTACCAACTAATTATGTATTTTGTTTAGTTACTGTAGGATTTATATTGTGTAGTACCTATGTTAATTTTATATTTTATAAAATAATTGTTTTATTGTATAAGATAACCCAGGGTTTTAAAAAAATAAAAGATTTAAATATCAGATGATAATAAAAATTAAAATAATACTGTATGAGGGAAATGGCAGAAGAAAATAGTTCAGTGTAAGAATACTATAAGAGATTAATAAATAATATATAAATTCATTTAAAGTTAATAAAAATATTAAATACTTATATCCAAAGTTATAAGAAAATAAACAGAAAACTATTATGTAAATCAAATTGGGAAAGAAACCAAGATTAAAAAGAATTATTTTTCTGTAAATCAAAAATAAATTTATAATAATTACAAACTGCCTATATACTAAAAAGTAAATAGCAGCACCAATAAAAAATGACATAAAAATTATGGGTTACTAAGAGTAACAAAATAACAAGTATTGTTTAATCGAATTTGAAATTGAAACCTGTCCGGTTGACAAAATGATGAGACAAAATTTTATTAAAATATCCTTTAGAACTCTTTGAACAGCACCAAATTGTTACCAAATTTAAATAACAGTATGAACATTATGTACTACTACCTTAGTTATCAAAGTTAACTTGCTATACTCCATAATAAAAGTGAAAAAAAAAACATTTTGGACGATCAGGCCTAGCTTCGCTGTGTTTCGAGTTTTGACGAGATAGTATTTGACGGACGGTATGAAATTACAAACAACTACGAACGCCACCTGAGAAACAGCTTCACCCAAGTAAGAACTTCGAGAAGAGAGGTAATATAAACATTTCTTTTAATATTTAACGAAGAAAACTCAAACTGAATGGTCGTGCAGTATAGAAACGATTAAAGTGTAATCACATGTTTTAATAAAAACAAACGCAATCTGCTCTCTTACGGACGAATCCGGAACTACGTACTAAGCGAAATAAACAAATTTTTGAAGTTTTTTTTCTATATTGGTAAAGCGTAGTATAATTATCCATTTCTGACCATCTCATAACAAAAAGGACTTACCCTTAACCCTGGGGAAATAACTAAAAGAATTATATGTTGAGTGATGTTTAAATAAAAGATAAAATTGTAAAATCGCTCAAAACTGTATATTTTTTATGATAATTCCATGTTACTCAATGAAGTCGATATCATGTACTAGTTAATGAAAATATCGATTGTAATATTTGTATTTTGGCGGAAGGGAAAAAACCAATAATATAAACAATAAATATTATTGAGAAAATGATACTGAATAATAAAATGTGTTTCCTTTATTGTAGTGGGTAGTTGTAGTAGGTTTCAGAAAGATTAAGAAGAGGACGATCAACCAGGTCGTATTCAGCAACAGTGTAGTTTGGTTAACCCATATTTGGAGACTAATGTCAAAATCAGCTGATTCAATTCACGGCAGATATTTGAAAATTTAGAAATCGTCTAATCCGAGGGTAAACCAACGGTACTTGCTCTCTCTTCAAAAGAAGGCTAAACAACTTCCCTACTTGACCCAAATCACACACACTCGATTTCGGCTTTGTTTGGGTAACATTACCACCAACTTTATTTAAACTTCAGTCTTTATAGTTCATAAGTGGCGATTGCTAAGAGGTGTTCTGACCGATCCGAGACTGTAAAAAAACGGACGTCACACTCACACCTAAAATAGGCGGTACGTTACAGAATTGGCGCTTACAACAGTGCATCTTAATTAAATAAGACGAGCACTCAATAGGCCGCATACAAAAACATCTCGGAAGGTACATACTCAAAAAACCGCTACGTTACAAATTGGCGAACCCAACATTGGGGCTTGACTCAGACGGACGTTTCGCTAAATAACGCTCTAAAAAACCGCTACGTTACAAATTGGCGAACCCAACATTGGGGCTTGACTCAGACGGACGTTTCGCTAAATAACACTCTAAAAACCCGCTACGTTACAAAATTGGCGCTCAACGTAAAAGGGCTGTAATTAGAAAAGAATTTTGAGATATTTAATAAATTAATATACCAAAAAATCTAATTATCGTCGGCAGTTATGAGAAAACAAGAAATGCATAATACCAGAGGCAGATCGAAGAAGAGGGCAGAAGAAAAGGAGAAGGAAGAAGGTGGACAGGAACGAGAGATAGAAATATTTACGGACAGCGAAATGGAACAACCAATGGGCGATAAAGAAGAAACCGAAGCAATCACAAACACGGAAAAGGAAAGAGTTGAAGAAGATGCCCAAGGGGATCAACCAGATAAATCCAACCAAAAAGAAGATATAAGCATACAGGAGATGTTAAGAATTATAATGGAAGGGAATAACAAGATCCAGGAAGATAATAAGCGAACCAATGACAAAATAGATGAAAATTTGAGAAAACAGGAGGAAGCCTTGAAACAAACCAATGAGGAAAATAAGGAGAATTTTATGAAACAGGAGGAACAAAATAGACAGACCAATGAGAAAATAGATAGCATTCAGGAAAGTTTAGTCAAACAACTAAATGAAAAAATAGAGACCATTCATGGAAATATCAAACAAACCATGAATGAACAATACCATGAACTGAAAGAAACTGTTGAAGGACAAAGAGAAGAGATGAATGCAAAATTTGAAGAGAATAATGAGAATTTAAAACAAATTGAGGGTAAGATGGAGAAGTTCAATAAGGAGATATGGGAAAGTTTCGGAGAGAAGTTTGAAAATGTTAATACGCTTATCCAAAAAGCAGATACATACAAGGAGGAGACAAATAAGCAAATGGATGAAGGTTTCAAGAGTTTGGAGGAAACATTAGACAGCACTTCCGAAGGTATTATAGTAAGTCCAAACACAGAAGAGAGTAGCAAGAAAACAGAAATTAGAGAAGACCAGAATGCATTGCTATCTGAAAATAAGAAAATAAGGAAAATATGGAGAAAGAAAATATTCAATACAAAAGAAGAAATGGAGATGAGGAAGGGTGGATTAATTAATATATTTAACCCTCCCATTAATAAACAAATGGCGTTAAATAAAGTTAGAAATTGTAGACAAAACTCAATAAAAATATCAAAGGTAAACCACCAAAGAATAATAACAAAAAACTTAAATAAATTAAAATATCATTTAAAAATATCGACGATCAAAGAGTATCTGACCACATCAATTATATTTTCAAGACGGAGTATACCAACAGAACATTGTGTAAATAATACAGAGGTCAAAGAGAATGGAATAGTGGCATATATGAGTGATTACATTAAAATAGAGGAGATACAATACCTATTAATTAAGAAGGATCTAAATATGACCGAAAACCGTGACTTAAATGAAGACTTTGTATCAGCCGAGTTACAGTACCAGATACACGAGAGATATTTAACAAGGACAAAAATCATTATGGACACTGCAGTAATCCGAGAACATGGAGTACCTGAGTTAATGGACCATGGTTAACCTAAATAATAACAAACCAGAAAAAAAAGGGGACTGAATTTTTGAAAATCGACCAAGCAACCCATTGAATAACGGAAGAAAACCCCAAAATTCCAAAAGTACGTAAGGACAACTTACTTAATTTATTCAGAAATAATAAGATTTAAGATATTTTGAAACCATTTGATTTAACAAAAAATAATAACAGATTAGTAAATAAGAGTTATAAAGAATTGATTTAAAATGAAATAATCGGAAAAAGTAATATTTTTAATGGTAACAAACAGAAGAATAAATAAATAAATAAGAACAATTGATGGTAATGTGCTCCGTTAAGAAAGTCAAATAAGAAGAATAAAAAATAATTTAATGACTCCAATGAAACTGAAGGAGGATAATAACTAATACAACAAAAATTAGAATTTCTCGGAATTGAAGATTATATAAGAAGAAATGATACGGAGAAAAATGTCACAAGAAGGAAAGTTAAAAGGATTTTAAAATAATGCCTATCAATAATGTTATGTGCTATTAGTTAATGGAAAAGAAGAAGGAATCAAGGAGAAGAAGAAATATATAAATAAATGCAAACAGCTACAGTATGAAGAATCCCAAAAGTGTTTAGTACTAGTCGCTAATTGACTACTACTTATAATCTTTTTATTTTATGTATTGACCGTAGAAATGTTCCGGAAATAATTTTCCTGAGCAGGGATGATGTTCCCCTGGTCTCAGAAGGTGTAAGGATGGACAGAGGAGTATGGACCCAAAAGTGGCCACCCGACTGGTACCACCGCACAGGATAGGGAAAAATGTTAGGGAAATTGAATATTTTAGGGATAATGATAAAATAGCTGTATAGGTTGATATTAGATTCCAGAAGTATAGATGAAGAAAATAGAAGGAAGATAGCAGACCGAAGCTTAATTGATAAAGCTAATTTATAGAAGTAAATAGAAATGAGTGTTAAAACTAGTTTAATATGATTAGTGTGACCAGTCCTTATCAAATAAAATGTGGAAGTACCACTACCCAGAGAAATAAATAATTGATGAATTTGCCTCCAAGAGAGAGAGAGTAGAGTAAGAAAACAGCAATTACCACCAGTCTGAATTACCAGTCAGTTTACAACCAGTTTGAAATAAAGGAAGATATTATGAAGAATAAAACCAGGAATATTCTGAAAGTAGAAGCAATCAACAATTTACTTTAGTAAACCAGCAAAACAAAAATAAATTTGTTCTAGTGGGGGGGCTTTATGTAACGGTACATAACCCAGTCCCAATAAATGATAACTCTTGTAATACCATAAAGGTCAGAGATGGGTAAACTATAACGAGCTAAAAATTAAGTTGTATCACTAAACATTATAAACAACTTGAAGTGATATACAGTGATAAGTGAGTTATAGTGCACCCAATGAGGTAATAAGTGAAGGTGAAGGGAACTTTTTACAGAATTGTGCTGTAGATGTGAGCATTATAGACTATAATAGTAGACTATAATGTTACCAACTAATTATGTATTTTGTTTAGTTATTGTAGGATTTATATTGTGTAGTACCTATGTTAATTTTATATTTTATAAAATAATTGTTTTATTGTATAAGATAACCCAGGGTTTTTAAAAAATAAAAGATTTAAATATCAGATGATAATAAAAATTAAAATAATACTGTATGAGGGAAATGGCAGAAGAAAATAGTTCAGTGTAAGAATACTATAAGAGATTAATAAATAATATATAAATTCATTTAAAGTTAATAAAAATATTAAATACTTATATCCAAAGTTATAAGAAAATAAACAGAAAACTATTATGTAAATCAAATTGGGAAAGAAACCAAGATTAAAAAGAATTATTTTTCTGTAAATCAAAAATAAATTTATAATAATTACAAACTGCCTATATACTAAAAAGTAAATAGCAGCACCAATAAAAAATGACATAAAAATTATGGGTTACTAAGAGTAACAAAATAACAAGTATTGTTTAATCGAATTTGAAATTGAAACCTGTCCGGTTGACAAAATGATGAGACAAAATTTTATTAAAATATCCTTTAGAACTCTTTGAACAGCACCAAATTGTTACCAAATTTAAATAACAGTATGAACATTATGTACTACTACCTTAGTTATCAAAGTTAACTTGCTATACTCCATAATAAAAGTGAAAAAAAAAACATTTTGGACGATCAGGCCTAGCTTCGCTGTGTTTCGAGTTTTGACGAGATAGTATTTGACGGACGGTATGAAATTACAAACAACTACGAACGCCACCTGAGAAACAGCTTCACCCAAGTAAGAACTTCGAGAAGAGAGGTAATATAAACATTTCTTTTAATATTTAACGAAGAAAACTCAAACTGAATGGTCGTGCAGTATAGAAACGATTAAAGTGTAATCACATGTTTTAATAAAAACAAACGCAATCTGCTCTCTTACGGACGAATCCGGAACTATGTACTAAGCGAAATAAACAAATTTTTGAAGTTTTTTTTTATATTGGTAAAGCGTAGTATAATTATCCATTTCTGACCATCTCATAACAAAAAGGACTTACCCTTAACCCTGGGGAAATAACTAAAAGAATTATATGTTGATTGATGTTTAAATAAAAGATAAAATTGTAAAATCGCTCAAAACTGTATATTTTTTATGACAATTCCATGTTACTCAATGAAGTCGATATCATGTACTAGTTAATGAAAATATCGATTGTAATATTTGTATTTTGGCGGAAGGGAAAAAACCAATAATATAAACAATAAATATTATTGAGAAAATGATATTGAATAATAAAATGTGTTTCCTTTATTGTAGTGGGTAGTTGTAGTAGGTTTCAGAAAGATTAAGAAGAGGATGATCAACCAGGTCGTATTCAGCAACAGTGTAGTTTGGTTAACCCATATTTGGAGACTAATGTCAAAATCAGCTGATTCAATTCACGGCAGATATTTGAAAATTTAGAAATCGTCTAATCCGAGGGTAAGCCAACGGTACTTGCTCTCTCTTCAAAAGAAGGCTAAACAACTTCCCTACTTGACCCAAATCACACACACTCGATTTCAGCTTTGTTTGGGTAACATTACCACCAACTTTATTTAAACTTCAGTCTTTATAGTTCATAAGTGGCGATTGCTAAGAGGTGTTCTGACTGATCCGAGACTGTAAAAAAAACGGACGTCACACTCACACCTAAAATAGGCGGTACGTTACAGAATTGGCGCTTACAACAGTGCGTCTTAATTAAATAAGATGAGCACTCAATAGGCCGCATACAAAAACATCTCGGAAGGAACCGCTACGTTACAAATTGGCGAACCCAACATTGGGGCTTGACTCAGACGGACGTTTCGCTAAATAACACTCTAAAAACCCGCTACGTTACAATATATATATATATATATATATATATATATATATATATATATATATATATTGCAACAGTACAAACAGTAATGATACTGTGCATTGCCCAAATAAATAAAATAAATAATAAAAATGAATAAATATAAATTAATAAACATGATTCAGATTGCATAAGCTCAATCGTAGTAAAAATAGGAAGTACAGAATTCATGCATGGACATGCAGTTTTGACACACCTATCGCTAGCGTTGTGTACGAGCGTATTTTGTTAGTGTGTGGTTCCTGAAATGTAACCAACCCTTTTCAAGTAGAATAGTTATATGTTTATTTTTAATTATAAGAAAACTATGTACGATAGGATAAAACAAAAGACACCAAAGTGTGTAGAAATTATAGATAAATAAAATGTTAAAAAACCATACAGAGGTGACGAAAAGTGCAATTACTATACGTAAAAAATGAATAACTCTTTTTGTGAATACCATAAAGAAGTGCAATTTACGTATAGTAATCACATAAAAATTAGTGATCGATTGAGCATCGAGTGAGGTGAAACAAACTTCGTAATTCACGAAAATAGGCGAAAATAGTGAAGTGAACCAGAGTGGGGGTAGTAACGCCTCGACAGAATCTGACAAGTTGAAAAGTGTTCAGACAGGAATTTTTGCACGACCTGACTATAAATACTAGGTCGGGCTAATAAAGCTTCTTCTTCTCAATTCAACCATTGTCGCAGGAGGTTATGTCAGTCAACGACACAAATTCACAATTATCGTTAAGAGTCACCGGATCAACTAGCTATACAGCCAGAGCTACAAAATACATACAATGAGGTCTATGGACACACCGGCAGCATATGACGTGAGACAAGACGACTATTAATCAGCACATGCAGAGGACACGACCAGAGGACCAGAAGCACACGCAGAGAACACGACCAGACGACATGACCAGAAGGACACGGAGGATGTACAGATGAATAACCACATCAAACGAGGTGATAAAAAAAACATTTAATTACAGACAAAATTAGAATAATATTTCTTGTATCAAATTTAGAAATTAGTAACGTAAATGATAAGAGAAATAAGTAATTTTTGAATTAACGTAATTAGTAAAGTCTTTGATGATAAAGAAAAAAATGCATATGCAGTAGAAAGTAAAACAAAGTAATATAAAAGAAGTTTGAATAGAAGTAAATTCATTTTTGAAGCTAATGAATCAGCAATTGCAAAAATATGAACACACCATGAGTAAGCCGAGAGCAAAATAAACATTTTAAAGTAATTACAATTAGATAATAAGAGTTGTATATAACTTATGTATGTAAATTGTTAGCAATAAGTTATGTATGAAAACTTTGTACAAACGATTTAATAATGAGTTATTGTTTAATATCCGATATGAGAGATGTTGTTTAAATAAATATTTAAATAAATAAACATGTATTTTGTCATGTTGTAATTGTCGCCCAAGAACGTGTGGCATGATCCCAACCATTTGACTATTAAACAAAATTTTTTTGTAGCTAAATGGTTGCTCTACAAAAAAAATAAAGGTGTGTTAAATATAAAATATATTATATATGATAATTATTAATATTAAACATTAATTGTATGTTATGTTAATTGTTGTGTATTAAGACACAACTGGCGCTCAACGAAATAATATCATTGTAAAGGTGTAACGGTAATAAGAAAAGTAATAATTAATAATAATAATAAATAAATAAATAAAATTAGTAATTCAGTTCCATAAGAATAATATTCTAAAACATAATAAATAAATATAAAATAATTCAATATGGCAATATCAAGAAGTTTAAGGATGGAAGAGGCACTTCAAGCTATGATGCAAGCCATATTTGGCGAAGTAGAGGACAAACAAACAGAAAAAGTAAAAGAAAATAATTTAGAACACAAATAGACGAGTTAACAGAATTTTTTGTAAACAAGCAGAAAAATTAAGAGAAGAAAGTAAAGCAAAATAGAACAAGATATCGTAATTAATACTGCGCACTTAGTACCTACGGATATCGACAATAATACCCGTATAAACACACGCAAAAGTAATGTTAAGATAGCACTTGATAAACAAGCTATTAAAATAAAAAAGGAACTTGAAGGAATGTTAATATTTAATAATGATAATCATAGAGAAATAATTAACATTAAGGAAGAAAGCAAAGTAAAAATTAAGCGAGCATACCTTATTGATAGGAATATCCAAATGCAAGTTACACACACAGCAATAAATCACATAAAAGAAAAATATGTGTAAAACACTTAACACACAATAACTATCACTGTAACGAGAAATGTAGTAATAAATCATCTATACGAAACACTACGCAAAATTGTGATAATTATAATATTAATTATACACCCAATAAGTACCGAACGAGTGATAATTATAGTAACGATAATTATAACTGTAAGTATAAGAAGTAAGAAGTAAACTACAGTGAGTATTATCATAAACGACGGATAAAAAACAAGTCGACAGCTGTTTATATGGGCCTCAAGCAGACTGAACATACGCAATGCATTCATGACGAGAGAATTGTGGAACGTGCGGAGAGAAGAGAGAGAGGTTATTCGTCGCAGCTAAGAAACAAATTCTTGCCGTACGAACAGGTGGAATACAATGGAATGTTAACAAGGGTGAGAAGCGGAAATTGCTATATGTCGGCGACTATACGGCAAAGGAAACAATGTCCGGCAGCTGGTCAAACAATACAATGCATTGTTAACTTAAACTAGGGAGTGTGTAAATTGAACCAAACTCAATGCCCAAAAATAAATAATTATTTTAAGAAAAATGTTACTGTTAATTATTAATAAGATAAAGAATTAATTAAGAAGGAATGTTAATGTTAGAAAAGGAGTTAAATAATAAGGAATAAGATGTTTAAAAAGGTTAGAAATTATATTTAAGAAAATGTTATGATTGAAAAGAAAAAATTAAAAAGAATTAAATAAAAAAAATGCTAAATAAATATAAGAAATAAAAGGAATATTATTTTTAAAAGAAAGGTGAGAAATGTATTATTAATGTTGAGGAATGTTAGTGTAAAGAAATATTTAAGAAATGATTGTAAAGAATGTTACTTTCGATGTTGTTATTAATATGAAGAAAGGATTAGAGATGAGAAATAAATGTTATAATTGTCAGAACGGCTGATCAAGCGAAATCTTCATACCATAGTGGAAATGTGGAAATGGAAGGACACAGAAGAAAGCGATAGTGAAAAGTCAAAGGGCAGAGACTACTTAGAATTTAGGACTACGAGTAAAACATCAATATGTTTTCTAAGGCAGTTCATCTGTAACCGGATCATGTGACACACTACGAAGCTAAAAAAGTATTCTGTTACGGAAGTGTATTTCAGCACAGGGGTAAGAATGAACAAAATTATTAGCGATCAGAAAGTAATGGTAAGAATGAAGAAGATTATGAGCGATCAGAAAAGAAATGTAAGTAATGTTCAGGTAAGAAAAGATTAAAGAATGTAGGAATGTTATGATTAAGAAAATGTAAAATTACAGAGTGAAAGATGGCATAAATACGTAGAAATGCAGAGCATCCAGAAAGAAAATAAGGGAGAGCTAATTGCAGTGGATTTTCTGGGACCACTACCACGATCAAGTCGAGGAGTGAAACACATATTGGTATGTATCGATGTGTTTTCCAAGGCAGTCCGACTGTACCCAATTATGCGACCCACAATGACTAAAGACTGTACCTACAATAACTGCATCAACTCTACTCGCATAGAGGGGGGAATATTTGCTTAAAAACCTCCAAATAAGGGTACAATTGAAAAATCGAATACTCATTATTGGTCACACATAAAATAAATAAATATATCGATAAATAAAAACAATACTTATTATTTGTCTAATAAAAAGGTAGAGAAAAAAAAATATTTTTAATTTTGTATTAAAAAATTTTGTTTCACCAAGCTGGGAATGCAACAGTACAAACAGTAATGATACTGTGCATTGGCCAAATAAATAAAATAAATAATAAAAATGAATAAATATAAATTAATAAACATGATTCAGATTGCATAAGCTGAATCGTAGTAAAAATAGGGAGTACAGAATTCATGCATGGACATGCGGTTTCGACACACCTGTCGCTAACGTTGTGTACGCGTGTATTTTGTTAGTGTGTGTGAAACCTGTCCATTCCTAAAATGTAACCAACCCTTTTCAAGTAGAATAGTTATATGTTTATTGTTAATTATAAGAAAACTATATACGATAGGATAAAACAAAAGACACCACAGTGTGTAGAAATTATAGATAAATAAAATGTTAAAAAACCATACAGAGGTGACGAAAAGTGCAATTACTATATGTAAAAAATGAATAATTCTTTTTGTGAATACCATAAAGAAGTGCAATTTACGTATAGTAATCACATAAAAATTAGTGATTGATTGAGCATCGAGTGAGGTGAAACAAACTTCGTAATTCACGAAAATAGGCGAAAATAGTGAAGTGAACCAGAGTGGGGGTAGTAACGCCTCGACAGAATCTGACAAGTTGAAAAGTGTTCAGACAGGAATTTTTGCACGACCTGACTATAAATACCAGGTCGCGCTAATAAAGCTTCTTCTTCTCGATTCAACCATTGCTGCAGGAGGCTATGTCAGTTGACGACACAAATTCACAATTATCGTAAGAGTCACTGGATCAACTAGCTATATAGCCAAAGCTACAAAATACATACGATGAGGTCTATGTACACACCGGCAGCATATGACGTGAGACAAGACGACTATTAATCAGCACATGCAGAGGACACGACCAGAGGACCAGAAGCACACGCAGAGAACACAACCAGAGGACACGACCAGAAGGACACGGTGGACGTACAGATGAATAACCACGTCAAACGAGGTGATAAAAAAAACATTTAATAACAGACAAAATTAGAATAATATTTCTTGTATCAAATTTAGAAATTAGTAACATAAAT
This sequence comes from Magicicada septendecula, assembly GCA_034769895.1. Lineage (NCBI taxonomy): Eukaryota > Metazoa > Arthropoda > Insecta > Hemiptera > Cicadidae > Magicicada > Magicicada septendecula. The sequence goes on from CM068370.1 coordinate 179,648,291, forward strand.
GATAAGAGAAATAAGTAATTTTTGAATTAACATAATTAGTTGTAACGTGTCCAAAATTGGGTCAGTTTATTTCTTGCAGTTATGGGGTATTTGTATTTCATTTATTTCATTTTTTGGGGTTTTGGAAAAAATATTGTGAAAGTTTTATTTTATGACAAACGTTAATTCTATTGTAACAGACCACGTGGTGACTGAACAGTGTTGAGAACAAAGCAGCAAGACGCAGTTTCTGTTGTGTAACCAGGCAAGGAATTTGCACCACCCTCGAATTCTCAGAACTCTGTATAAGTGTGACGGTGCACGCACTCAACGACTCAAGCATGCGCGCTGTTGGGACGCCGAGAGAAACAAACGGCGCTGTAAAAAATGGCGCTGGAGCGAACAGTTTGTAACATCAACCAGCCAAGCTACAGGAAACGGAGCTAAGAACTGCCTCCGTGTTAATGACGTCAGTCTAGCAGCACCAAATATCGCCAACACTCACTACTGAAACCAACATTATGTATCATGGTCGTAGCTCATAAGCCACAGCAAATTAGCTATGAACGACAACGAAATCAGGTGGCAGTGAACAGCAGCTTCCTCCCGCTCGCGGTCCACGTTACACAGTCTACGAGAAACAGAGTACCACTACAGACACCTACAGTTTCGTTTCGGGCCCGGTTGGTCGAGTCCTCATAAAATGTAATAAATTCAATAGGACCGACCGGGACCCAAGAAATTAATAACCATATTACCGTGATTGACGGGCAGTTGGTGCAGTGACCTGGAGTGATTAATTAAATACGTAATCTTTAAAATGGGAATCGGATAACAGAAACACGTGTTCGGTCGGCAGTGAACAGTGAATTAAAACATGAATTAAATACTATTACCGTGAATCAAATATGAAATATCAAGGGGTAAAGCATTAAATCGAGTGTGAGTGTGGATGAGCAGAATGGGCTACCTTAATTATTATAATACTTGATAGGTTAGATGATATTTTATGTTAGTTAAATCTGAGGGATAAATGTATATTTTAAAACCTATTTTTTCAGTGTCTTTTAACATTCATTAAAACAGTTGGTTTAATTTGAAATATGTGTTAGCCTAAGTTATTTCGTCATTACCACTTTCTCATTTCTGTGTTGCAAAATTCATCTAAACGTTCCGGAATCTTTCTGAATTATTAATTGGGGGTGGTCAGATTGCAAAATTGTCCTTTTTATTTAAGGTGGAGTGTAAAGGTTTTCGATATTTTAGCCTATAAAAAATAATCGTGGCGACCCTGATCTTCTGATAAAATTTGAGTATGGTAAGTAGTTGCGGCTGAGTACAGGTAAGTCCTGGTAGTGTATTTTATTTATTTAATATATTTCAGCAGTATTTTTTATTGTCACAAATGGCGACCCTGGCAGGATTTTCATTTAATTTTATTTATACGAGATAGACCTATTTTAATGCACAGAAAATAGGATGTGGTAATGACGAATTGGTAAACAATATTTAGAGTACGTATTTACGTGTGAGTAGGTTATGTTTGTGTTGTGATTCACAGTAGTATTAGGCGTTAGATTATAGGAAAAAAGTGGTTTTTTATATATAAAGTGTTGTGTACATAAACTTTAAACATGTCTATAATACATATATACATATATCATAGTAATGATAGTGATTTTGCGTGGGATGAGTGGGAGAATGAATTTCGAGGTGTTGTGGGTGAGATGACAGACGAGGAATGGGGTAATTTAGACGATAGGTTAACCCGAATGGAAGAACAAGAAGAAGGAATATTTGCAGAAATCAATAAACATAGTGAGATGACGAACGATAAAGGTAAGATAACTGAAGTAACAGTGGTAGAAAATAAGACAGTGAATAGGCCTAATGATAACGATAGTGTAGGGGTGGAAGAAAAGGAGTATACATTGAATGACATATTTGACCTTTTAAAGAAAGGTTTTGACGAGATGGACAAAAGAATGAATAAGGGTTTTGATGAAATAAAGGAAATGAGGAATAAACATTTTGATAATATGAACAAGGGTTTTGATGAGTTACATATAGAATTAAACAAAACAAAGGAAATAATGAGTAAGAGTTGTAATAAAGTAAAAAATGCTCTTGATAAACCAGACGAGAGGTGGGAGGAAGATAGATATCAATTAAAAGATAGTACAGAAGTTGAATCAAAACAGGTAAGTGACAATAATGTTTTTAATGATAGTGAAGAAATAATTAACCAGGTGAGTGATAATTCTGATAATGAATTCATAAATAACAGTGACAAAATAGTGGAAGAAATAGTGTTGAATAGTGGAGATAATTATGATGGTTACAATTTTGAGGTAAGTGGTGATGTTACTATAATTAATTATAATGATAAAATAACATTAAACAAGAATAACGCTGATGTAGCTGAAAATGGGGTATCAAAAAGTGATACAGTAGACAATAGTGAAAATGAGAGTTGAGGGTGATCATGGATTGTTAGTTAGTGTTTATGATTTAGAAAGGGAGTATAGTGGTAGTTCAAATGTAGAAGGTGAACAGGGGGCAAATTTTTATGGGGTTAAATGTGAAGCAGAGACTTCACAAGTGTTGATGGAGGACAAGAGTTCCTCGATAATTTTTGTAGAAGACGAGAGTTCTTCAGAAGGTAAAATAAGTTTTTTGTGTTTATCTGGTAGGGCCAGATGGTATTTAAATAATTTTGTGGTATTGCCCTCTGCATGGAATGGGAGAGTTCAGTATGGTTATGAGAGGTGTTGTAATGAAAGAGAGAGAGAAATAAAAATATTTGAGATCAATAGAGGTTATGAAAGGTTGGTGCAGGTGTTAGATATTGAGAGAGATGAAGAAAGTAAATTGCATTATGAAATAGAGAGAGAGGAATATTTGAATAATACTGTTATAAATAATGATAAAATAATTGATTTGGTGTTTAGAAAAATTACTGATGGAGACTGGACAAAATTAACTGATAGCGACAAGTTGTATGAAATAATAAATGGTATGATGAAGAATTTAGAAATAATGGTTTATGAAAATAATAATAATGAACTCAAGGTAGACAAAAATAATTTAGTCTACAAATATGTGAGATATCTTTTTGACGATGGAGGCTAAACCATAAAACAGTAAAGGACAGTTAAATATTTTGTTTTAAGGGTTTTGACCTAGCTGATTTGGACATTGGAATATGATAACTGAATAAATAATGAATCAGATTTGTAGATAAATACGTAGTAAATTCAATTGTATGTGTTGTAAAGGGTTAAGTGAACAGTGTATGTAGGTAGAAAATTGTTGTAATAATAAGATTAATATTTGCAATTTGAATAAATAAACAGAATTAATTTTGAAAACAGTAATTAGAGACTTGTAATTGTTTTGATGGTAATGAATTCTGTATTGTTAATAATTAAATTAATTAAAATGATCTGAGGTGTTTTAAATGTTTTGATTGACTATTTAAATATTGTGTAATTAAATTTTTTAATGAATTCAAATTATTTTACGAGATGAATTTTGTAATTAAATGATAAATTGTTTGATTTAAACTAACAATTGTGTTAAATGTTTCAGAGGTGAGGTGAAAGTAATGTGGTATGGTGAATATGTTTTGTGTATATCATGTTAAATGGACTGTAAGTATAGAACTTTTACAATATGGATCATGTATAATAAAAATGTTTACAGGTGTAATTGAGATGTTAATTCAGTAATGAGATTATTTGAAATAATTGTGTTCAAGAAAAATGATAATTAAAAATGTTAATAATAACTGAAAAATGATATATACTAATTATTAATAATAAATGTTGAAAATTTTAAGAAAGTCCAATGGTAGAAAGTTATGAATGAGTTAAATGATTAAAATATTATATTAGAATGTATATAAAATTTAATTAGTTAGTTATTAAGTTGCTATTGCGGGGGTGGCCTGTGCTCTCGTAGATAGCGGAATGGGTTGGGGGTAACAGAGAGTGTTACCTCCATCGGAGGCCAAAATGGCGAAAATGTGCGGCACATTTTTTTTGGTGCAAATTAAATTTGTACAATGATAGACATTCGTGTCGCACATACTAATGATGAAGTAGAGCAGGCAATGAAATGAAGTGAGATTTCCCCGACTTTTCGGGCGATTACTGCCTTACCAGCACTAATCGTGGATTTGGCTAGCGGCCAGCTATGGTCATATCAAGTCCCTTGGCCATAGCTGACTTGAAATTGGTATATAGTAGAAATTAAATGGGGGGTGAAATTTAGGGGAAATCCAGGTACTATGGAACAGCGGCTACCACTCTGCCCGCATGGGGGCAGCAAAGCCAGGTGGTAGACCCGTTTAAGGGCGTTTAATTATAGACAAGAATATGTTGATATTCATAACCTTTAAATGTAACAGCCGAAGCAAAGACACGGAGAGGTCAAACTACTCCAAAATATGCCGTCTTTGTGAAAGCGAAAAGGCGCCACAGCCTTACATAATTTGCAATAGAGTGTGTGGATGGGAGGTGGCTCAGAAGAGTCACGAATTTTAATTTTATGACATGAAAAATTGCTAACTCAAATTTTGATCCAAGAAAAATGCTTGTGTTCTATTTAAATATTTAAATAACTATACGCTCAGACATTCAATATAAGGTGTTCATTCCATAATTTTAAATGTATTATTTTATTGTTGTACGTTAGATATAGGTATTGATAAAAATATGTGTTTTCATTATGTGTGTATTTTTTAAACTAAGCAGATAATTAAACCGTCTGGCAGGCGGTTAACATAAATTATCAGAATCAGAAAGAGGAGAAACAAAGAGGTCAGAAGCGAATATTGATAAACCTATATATTTCATGTAATTTGTAAAATTTTGAGATGTGTTTTAATTGTGTTAGGGATATCAGCTGATCAGCAATAAAATGTCACTGGTATATTGGTTGTAATTGTTCCAGGTAATTAATGTTTAATGTAGTGTTTCAATGTATTACAGATGCTATTTAAAGTGAGAAATAAAGTAATAATTTGTGAAAGCTAATAAAAGATAGTTTTTTGGGTGGTTAGTATTTTTAGGGGACATGTAGACCAGTCCAAGTTGAAGTTAAAGTTGAAGTATTAAATATCGAAATGTTGTTTTGAAAATAATGTAATATTGTTGTAAGATAATGTAATAGAATTTGAGAAGTATTGATGTTGACACAGTAGTTATGGAGAATAGATGTAGAGTTTTGAGTGATATATTGATGTTTATAATTAATGATGTTATTTTGTTGTAATGAAGTAAGGTAATGAGATTGAGATTCTTGGGGATGGTAATTTTGTAGTAGGGGGTAGTGTAATGTAGGAGTCCGCAACATAATGATAAGTTGGGACGGGATGGGATCGATTTAGTGGGGAAGGGGTCGCCTCAGGTAGAATCCAGGGACCAGATAATGGGAAATGAGTTTTTTTTTTGGGGGGGAACACGTATCCCAAGTACAAAGGGTTAGAGAGGATTTTTTATTTTATGTATAGAGAGAAGGTGGCGAATTGAGTTTAACAATAAGTTGGGTTTAGAGATTGATGGGATAGATATTTTGATAGAGATGGGTGTCATGGGAGTTGAAGTTGATGAGTGTTAGAGATCAGAGGGAGAAAGATTATATGTGTATACAGATCAAGTAGTACAGTAAATGAGAATAAATAAATGTTTAAATCACCCACAGTAATGGAGAGTAAGATTGTCAAATACAGAAAGAGATTTATAAGAATATAAAATTTTTAATTTACAATCAGTGACAAAATTTGGATAGAATTTGAAAATAAGGTAAAATTAAGAATTGTTTATTTTAAATAATTTGAATGTCAATTTGATTATTATTTATAGTAATGTTTTGTTATTTTAAAGGTTTTATTTTATTATGTTTTGTGTTTCAAGACAGAATCTTACAGATGTTAAGTGTATTTTCAGATAAAACTTGTACATAACATGTGGGTCAAGGTTGTGGACTTGACCTAGTTTCGATCAGCTGACAGCGAGGTCATATACATACTAAGCTTGTTGAAGAAGGAAGTCAATTCAACTTTTGTTTTTTTTATCAATTTAAACAAATTTTAAATAATTTCTATATGTAAAGGAAACCTTTTTAATAAATTTAAATTTTTCTTTGAATTTTAAAATTTTTTGGAAAATATTTTTTTGAAAAAAAAATGATTTTTCACCTGCCAGGTAATGAATATTTTAAGCTTTGATTATTTTATTGTTTGTGTACAAACCATGTTTATTTTATTGATTTATTGTATTGACTTGTATTGTTAGACTCTAAGTATTCACATGTTAGGTTAAGGATATGCTTAATTATAAGAAATATTTAAATCAACTTATTTTAAATAAAAACAGAAAACAATGAAGAGAATAATTTAGAATTTATACAAAATTTATGAATCAATTTTACCTGAAAACAACCAATGGGTTGTAATTTAAATAAATTTTGAAAAAGTTTTCAATTTTATGATAGGTAATGGCAGTAGGTAATGTGAGTGTGCGTGAGCCCAGTATCTGCTAAAGGCAGCCCAGCTTGCATACAAGGGGAAACATATCGGTGGAGGATCTGGCATAATCTAAGCCAGGGATTGAGGATTTTTGGGGGGTAGCATGTTAGACGGCGAGGTGTGCTGTGGTACTTGTCTGTTCGATTTTTCGGTGTTGGGATCTCTTACGGAGAAGTCCAGTGATCTCGTTCAGATGCGTCCATGGTCGCCGAGCCAGGGGGGTCGGGTACCCATGAAGAGTAAGAACAAGGGGGTTGTTGGCACCAGTTCCTCACCGGTCCTCTTAGGGGTTTTATCAATGAGATTTCTTCTGTTCTGGACAGCATAATTCTCATTGGGGGGGTATTGTAACGTGTCCAAAATTGGGTCAGTTTATTTCTTACAGTTATGGGGTATTTGTATTCCATTTATTTTATTTTTTGGGGTTTTGGAAAAAATATTGTGAAAGTTTTATTTTATGACAAACGTTAATTCTATTGTAATGGACCACGTGGTGACTGAACAGTGTTGAGAACAAAGCAGCAAGATGCAGTTTCTGTTGTGTAACCAGGCAAGGAATTTGCACCACCCTCGAATTCTCAGAACTCTGTATAAGTGTGACGGTGCACGCACTCAACGACTCAAGCATGCGCGCTGTTGGGACGCCGAGAGAAACAAACGGCGCTGTAAAAAATGGCGCTGGAGTGAACAGTTTGTAACATCAACCAGCCAAGCTACAGGAAACGGAGCTAAGAACTGCCTCCGTGTTAATGACGTCAGTCTAGCAGCGCCAAATATCGCCAACACTCACTACTAAAACCAACATTATGTATCATGGTCGTAGCTCATAAGCCACAGCAAATTAGCTATGAACGACAACGAAATCAGGTGGCAGTGAACAGCAGCTTCCTCCCGCTCGCGGTCCACGTTACACAGTCTACGAGAAACAGAGTACCGCTACAGACACCTACAGTTTCGTTTCGGGCCCGGTTGGTCGAGTCCTCATAAAATGTAATAAATTCAATAGGACCGACCGGGACCCAAGAAATTAATAACCATATTACCGTGATTGATGGGCAGTTGGTGCAGTGACCTGGAGTGATTAATTAAATACGTAATCTTTAAAATGGGAATCGGATAACAGAAACACGTGTTCGGTCGGCAGTGAACAGTGAATTAAAACATGAATTAAATACTATTACCGTGAATCAAATATGAAATATCAAGGGGTAAAGCATTAAATCGAGTGTGAGTGTGGATGAGCAGAATGGGCTACCTTAATTATTATAATACTTGATAGGTTAGATGATATTTTATGTTAGTTAAATCTGAGGGATAAATGTATATTTTAAAACCTATTTTTTCAGTGTCTTTTAACATTCATTAAAATCAGTTGGTTTAATTTGAAATATGTGTTAGCCTAAGTTATTTCGTCATTACCACTTTCTCATTTCTGTGTTGCAAAATTCGTCTAAACGTTCCGGAATCTTTCTGAATTATTAATTGGGGGTGGTCAGATTGCAAAATTGTCCTTTTTATTTAAGGTGGAGTGTAAAGGTTTTCGATATTTTAGCCTATAAAAAATAATCGTGGCGACCCTGATCTTCTGATAAAATTTGAGTATGGTAAGTAGTTGCGGCTGAGTACAGGTAAGTCCTGGTAGTGTATTTTATTTATTTAATATATTTCGGCAGTATTTTTTATTGTCACATAGTAAAGTCTTTGATGATAAAGAAAAAAATGCATATGCAGTAGAAAGTAAAACAAAGTAATATAAATGAAGTTTGAATAGAAGTAAATTCATTTTTGCAGCTAATGAATCAGCAATTGCAAAAATATGAACACACCATGCAAAATGAAGCCAAGAACAAAATAAACATTTTAAAGTAATTACAATTAGATAATAAGAGTTGTATATAACTTATGTATGTAAATTGTTAGCAATATGTTATGTACGAAAACTTCGTACAAACGATTTAATAATGAGTTATTGTTTAATATCCGGTATGAGAGATGTTGTTTAAATAAATAAATAATGGAACAATTTTAAACGTAAATAACGTATCATCTTATTACGATTACACCCACGAATTCAATACACAATATGTAAATGCATTTAAATTGGTTAACTTGCGTTGTATAAATAATTGTCTCCCAAAAGCATGAGGCTACACAAATTTAAATTAACTTGAATTGATGTATTTTGTATTGTTGTAATTGGCGCTCCAAAAATCATGGGGCTCCACAAATTTAAATAAATACAACAACAAATTTGTAATGTTGTAATATATATATTGGAACAGTACAAACATTAACGGTACTGTGCATTGCCAAAATAAATGAAATAAATAATAAAAATAAATAAATATGAAACGATAAACAATAAAGGCCGCACTAATAAAGTTTCTTCTTCTCGACTCAACCGCTGCCGCAGGAGGCTATGTCAGTCGACGACGCCAATTCACATATATAGTAAGAGTCACAGGACAAACTAGATGTCCACACAGAGCCGCAGAATACATACGATGAGGTCTATGGACACATCGGCAGCATATGACGTGAGACGAGACTACTATTAATCAGCACATGCAATAGAACACGACTAGAGGACCAGAAGGACACGGAGGACACGACCAGAGGACCAGAAGGAGGACATACAGATGAATAACCACGTCAAACGAGGTGATAAAAAAACCATTGTAATTATAGACATTTGAAAGACACTAATTAAAGTTGGATTGAATGACATTGAACCAATATTAAAATAAATAAATTATACATAAATGTAAAAGCAGAATAAAAATTAGAATAATATTTCTTGTATCAAATTTAGTAATTAGTAACGTAAATGATAAGAGAAATATTTAAATATTGAATTAACGTAATTAGTAAAGTCTTTGATGATAAAGGAGAATTCATATGCAGTAGAAAGTTAAAACAAAGTAATTTAAAAGAAATTTGAATAAAAGTAAATTCATTTTTGAAGCTAATGAATCAGCAATTCAAACAGATGAGCACACAATGAGTAAGCCGAGAGCAAAATAAATATTTTATAGTAATTAAAATTAGATAATAAGATTTGTGTATAACTTGTGTATGTAATTTGTTAGCAATACGTTATGTACGAAAACTTCGTCCACACGATATAATAATGAGTCAATGTTTAATATGCGATAAGAAAGATTTTGTTTAATAAATAAATTATGGAACAATTTTAAACTTAACGTATCATCTTCTTATTACGATTACACCTATGAAATCAATTCAATAAATTAAATTGAATTTGTTATGTTATATAACACACATATTTAAATTACATTAAATAAATATCAATTTGACGTCCCAAGAATGTGGGGCTCCGCAAATACTTGTATAAATTGTCTCCCAAAAGCGTGGGGCTACGCAATTTAAATTACATTTAAAGTGGTAATGTGTGTAATGTTATAATATATATATATATATATATATATATATATACAGTAGGACCTCCGTATATCGAATTTGATGGTTCCTAAGAAAAAATTCGATATATAGAAATTTCGATATACAGAAACCTGTTTCTTATTATTATTCGTAGGTTAGGAAAAGCACTGGAATTTGTTAAAAAAATCATGTATAGGCCTCCATACTATTAAAACGACATTTTGGTAATAAATAAATGAAAACCATAAGCATTTATTTAATAAAAATTACTGTATTTATTTAATAAAAAGTATTTAGTGTACAGTACAGTATTTATTTATTTACTTTAAAAAATTGTTTGTATTTAAAAAAGTAGGAACTTACGTGTTAAATGAGTAATACTGTATTTTATTAATTGGTCGTAAAATAATTTCGAATGTCTTTCTGAACCAAATTTGATGCAGATTCCTCATAAAAGTGTTCACATTTGTTGAGCGACTGGAAAATATCATCAGGCACATATTCTTCCGATTGAAGACCTCGACGGATTGTTTCAAATGCTGCCATCATTTCTTTCTTAGAAGGTTTAGGAACTTCAATTTCTTCTCCCTCATTGTCTTCACCTAAATCTTCAGTATCTTTGAATGAACTTAAAATGTTATCGTCCGTTGGATATTCTGCAACAATAACGTCTTCGTCGACGCTTAAAAATTCATCGAGTGATATGTCTTGATCTATTGCGCCAGTTGACTGTAACTGGTTCCAACAATCCTCAAGTTGTGGCAGTGCAGTAACTTCTTCCACAACAGTATTTTGAGAGAAACCAGCTTTTATAAAACAATTCTGTATTGTTGATTCTGCTACATAATTTTGCCACACCTTTGCTACCTCTGATATACACAGTCTGAGATTAATCGCATCATCAATAGGTTTGTTGTTTTCCAGTGCAAAAATGAGCCTCTTGAGGATCTGTTTTCGGTAAAGCATTTTGAGATTTTTTATTACTCCCTGGTCCATAGGTTGTAGTTTAGATGTGGTGTTTGGAGGGAAAAAACCAGCTTCACGTTTGTTAACTTTTTTGCCACAAAAGGAGGGTGTGCCGGACAATTGTCAACAAAAAGAACCACTTTTCTTTTTTGTCTTATCAGTTTTTTGTCAAAGTTTACTATCCATTTCTCAAAAATCTCACTCGTCATCCATGTCTTTTTATTGTATTGTAGTCGGTTTCTAAAGACTTCACTCCTTTAAAACATCTTGGTTGCCTGCTTTTTCCAATCACCAACAGTTTATTTTTTTCTTTTCCGGACATATTGGCACACACGACAACAGTTATTCGTTTTTTACTATGTTTACCTCCGAAGCGTTTATCGTCTTTAAAGGTTAGAGTCTTATTTGCTAAACATCTGAAAAAAAGTCCAGTTTCATCCATGTTAAAAACATTATCTGGTTCATACTCTTCTAAAATTAACCTTAAAGTTGTAGTTTTCCACTGGTTACAGTCTGCTTCAGATACATTTCCACTTTCTCCCGAAATAACTTTTTCTTTAATGCTGTGACGTTTCTTAAATTTGTCCACCCATCCAGAACTTGCTTGAAACTCTTCGTGCCCCAACACTTTAGCATACTCTACCGCCTTTTCCTTTATAAGCGGTCCTGAGACAGGCATGTTTTTATCTCGCACCATTGTCACCCATTTAAGAACTGCTTCATCCACGTCATCATATTTGCACGTTTTAGACCGTTTTCTATCTGCTCCTACATTTTCATGAGTTTTTAAAACAGATTCTCGATTCTTTATTATGGTTGACTTGGCGGAATCAAAAACTTTATCACAACGTCTTTTTTTCGCATTCCACTATCCATATCTTTTAATAATGCCACCTTTTCTGCAACACTCAAAGATTTTCTTTTTGACATTACAGCATTTACGTTCTCGTGAACTCAAGAAAAAATAAAAAATAAACTCAAAACAAAAATAAAGACTGACTGAAACTGAGTTAACCTTACTCCTTAATAACGTACAGTACTACCGAATGATGAGATACTGTAATGCGTGGGAACGATTGTTGTAGATTGAGGGAGTGAGGAACACGCACAGTGTCATGTGATCAACTGACTAATCCAGACCGGTCTAACAGGTTTCATTTTTAGTCAATGTGGAATCACAGATAATTTTCCCCTCATTTCTGAAGTTACAAAGTTCGATATATAGAAATTTTTTTCGATATATGGAAATTATTTTATATTGAAATTTCACGGGACTTAAAAAAATTCGATAAATGGAGATTTTCGATATAAAGAAGTTCGATATACAGAGGTCCTACTGTATATAAATATATCGCACATATACAGATAAATTAGTAGTAGTATTTAATGTATTTCATTACTTATTTATTGCATCAGCAGATATATATATATATATATATAAACATAAATTTTATAATCATTTAAGACAATTACAAAATATATATATATATATCTCTGCATTTTCAAATTATGTCACCACAAGTACCTATTAACTCAAAAATGTTAGGTTCTTTATATTAAGTGTTACTGTGTTATAAGCACTGTACATACACATTAAACGTTATGTTTTCTTCAACCATGGATTTTATTTATTTCAGCAGTAAACTAAAAACCAAAAACTGTAGTCACCTAACCTCACAAATGAAACCCCAAAAACCACAACGCGTATTTTTGCTTTGCATTAAGAAATAGGATAATTTACAATTAGTACACTTCTTATTTTCCACATTGTAATATATCGATACAATCGCATTGTAAACACATCGAAAATGTACTGCAGGAATGGATAAAGGTACAGTTCCGATGCCGCTAAATAGCATTTGTTTTTTTACTTGTTACTATGGTAATTAATTCTGGTCTCCATGGTATTGATGACATCTTTATATGCATCAACAAAAGGGCATAATTAAAAGCGCCTAAATCGTGCAAACGGGCAAGATATCAAATTCCAAGTAAGACAGTGTTTTTCGCCTTGTCTCAGAGGTTACCTGTGAAAAATTTGGTGGCAATCAATGTAACTTCCTGGATTTGTATTGAATATAAAGAAATCCTCACTTTGAGTTTTATATATATGCCATAGATGGCATGTTCATAGATCTCTTAAGACTTTTAACAATGTATGATCTTACAATAGCCAATCACAACTGAAAAGGTATTTAAAGAAATACCACTAGTAATACAAAATGATTTAATGATCCATAATTACACATAAATCAAATCAGAAATATGAAATGTAGCAGTTGTTGTAGTATTACTTGAACAGACAACTCACTAATAAAAGTCAATTATTGATAAACATTTGATTTGCAAAGATGATGAAAGAAACTGTCAGAAATGATTTTTACAATTGAATAATGTCAGTTTAGACTGAACAGAACAAGGATTACGTCAGCATGTCACCAATTTTAAATTTGCTTGAGATTGTAAAAAAAAAAATAATAATAATAATATTTCCATGGAGCAGCTGTCCATCCATGTATAAGTTTAAACCTCAGTGAAAAATAAGTATCAACCAACAATATTTATTCACTGCAGTATGTAGTCACAGGCTTAATTTTGTTTTGGCAAAACAACATAACAGGAAAGAAAACTGCACACTGTATGTAAGCTACAGTAATATCTAACACACACTTTAGAGAAAATAAAATAAGCGTGTACTCCATACAGGTTTTCTACACTATACTACATCACCCCACATTGAGAAATAAGGCACAAAAAAATTTAAGATGTGACCTTGCTCACAACAATAAAATTGTTTACAACTAATTGTTTTCAATTTTTAGTAACATAATGTTACTTACTTTCCATACATGGCTTGTATATATTTTTTTGGTCTAGAAGATGATTGAAGAAAATCAAAATCAATAAAATCAAAGCACTTATTTTTCAATGACTACATTTTTTTGTGTAAATCAAAATTGTTTCTGCCTGAATCATATAAACGTAAAATATAATGTTTGTGATAATTACAATAGCAATAGCAATGAATATTATGTTGGTGGTGAGGTTGGTGATGGTGGAAGTAATAGTAGGGGTGGTGAAAACGCTCGATAAATCAAATTATTCATTTATCTACATGATAGATGTGAATAAAAATATGCATTAGTTAGATTAGACTTTATGGACATCATGAGTTAATTATAATGAAGTAATACTAAGAACTTAAGACATTCTGAATAATAATAATCAAACATTAAAATTAAAATAACAATAATAATTATGGTTGTCTCCCAAAAGCGTGGGGCTACGCAATTTAAATTACATTTAAAGTGGTAATGTGTGTAATGTTATATATATCGCACATATATAGATAAATTAGTAGTAGTATTTAATGTATTTCATTACTTATTTATTGCATCAGCAGAAATATACATATAAACATAAATTTTATAATCATTTAAGACAATTACAAAATATATAATTAATTTTGTAGGACAAAATAAATCAATGGTAACCTCAATATTATTACCCCTAAAAAAAGTTTTACTGTTGCTAAAATTTACCTTACCAGTATGCAACCCAGTAATCACAAACACTCGCCAAAAACTGTGTTAAAATAACTAAGAGTGCAATCATAGTTAAGTAACAATATCCACTTCCTGATCTGATATAAGCAAGATACAGTTCTTTGCAAGGAATATGTGTTGCAGACTCAGCTTCTCTTTCTGTCTGGTCTGGGTCATACTCATAAACATGGGTATCACCAGCTGTGCTTGACACTGTACTCTGAAACATTTAACATTATTTAATATACACTGACATGTCACTCTGTATAGCTTTGTATAGAAAACAAGTGTTTATTTTAGAGTACAGAATAAATTAATTTGAAGACTTATCATGTAAACATTTTTGCTTGGATTTCATAAACAAGATACGCGATATTAAAATTTCACCTAATTATAAATTAGCTTCCTTGGACATTGTTAGTTTATACACAAACGTACCTGTAAAACAAATTATAGACATTTTAAACAATAATTTACTAACTACTAAAAAACTGGACACACAAAAGATACAAGAACTAATACTCTTATTGAAGACTATTTTACAACAGAATTACTTCACATTCGATGACGGTTATTATTTCCAAAGAGACAGTCTCGCCATGGGGTCACCCCTATCCGGCATATTAGCAGATATATATTTAAATTATTACGAAAACAATTTCTTTTTCAATAATAACACATTTTCATATAATACCATTTATTACGGCCGATACGTCAACGACACATTTTTAATATTTAATGGTTCTCTGCGCCAATTGAACAACTTTAAGAATGTTTTAAATGCAATAAAAAACAATATCCAATTTACAATGGAAACCGAGACCGAAAATGAAATTTGCTTTCTGGACTTAACAGTCATCAAAAATAGAGATAACCTGAAATTTAAAATATATCGTAAACCTACTACTACTGACGTAACCATTCAGGCTGAATCACATCACCCATATCCACAAAAATTAGCTGCTTACAATAGTCTTATATACAGATTACTATCCGCTCCTCTTGAAAAAGATGATTATAACACTGAGCTAGATATAATTAAACATATAGCCACAAAAAATGGATATGATCATCATATTATAGATAATATTGTCAAGAAACAAAAAACCAGATTATCGAGACAAACACATAGTATGCAACCAACAACCAAATATGTTTCTACCATATTCACAGAAATAATGCCAAAAATACTAACTCCTACTTTTCATAAAATAGGATATAATATAGTTTTCAAGACCTGCAATCAAATCTAATACAACATAAACGTCATGTCCCCATTAAGACAAGAACAGGTATATATAAATTAACATGTGACGATTGTGATTGTTACTATGTGGGTCAAACGGGGCGCCCATTTATAAAAAGATTTAAAGAACATACCCCTCACAAATCAATTAGTAAAAATATCGGCTCCCTAGATAATATTAAATCCAATTATGCTCGACATTTGATAGATAATAATCACTCATATAGAAGTTTTGACACAAACTTCATACCCCTACATTTTTGTGACAAAGGACTCAGGATGAATGCACTTGAAGAATTTGAAATATACAGGGGTCATAACAACCCTGTATATAAGAACAACATATTGAATGATAAATTGAATTTCAAGAGCAACCCGCTATATGATACAGCAATACTAGCGCTCGCAAAAACAAAACGTTGAAAAGTTACACTACTCAGTATCGAGCGGTAATCGCGTGGTGCACCACGACAACAGTGTTATTCATGTTTTTGAACATTAATTATTGACAATGAGTTTACATATGTGTGTTTTTATTTTAATTGGATTTTAATATATGACGACCTCTTTTCGAGCAAGTGTCTGAGGATGGGTCAGATGACCTGAAACGCCTCACGCTAATATTATTCTAAAGATAAAAGTCACAAGACGGACCTAACAAAGGTAAGAAAATAAGAAACTTATCATGTAGTTAGATCCTGCTAGAATCTGTAAGTAACTATAAAATTATTAATTGAACCTCCATCACCTACAAACATTATTTTTATTGCATGACACTTGGATAATAAATAAAGAATAGATGTACTTGACTGCTAAGTTACTTAGTTCTATACAAACTTAAACCTGTGTTAGACCATTTAAAACTAATGTGCATAATGTTATGCAAACTTGCATACAAATTCAATGTTACATTCTGAAAACTTATTTTCATTTTACCAAGAATCCTAATGGAAGGTTGGTACTCATAAGCAGAAAATCCCACAGTCTCTGGCTGGAGACATTTTTTGTAAGTAGAGTTTATATACATTTATTTTTATTTTATTCTATGTTTACTCTTAACGAGACCTTTTTGTTAACACATGTATTTTGTTCTATATTTATATAATGTGTGTGTGTGTGTGTGTGTGTGTTTATCTGAAAATGTCCACTGATTTGAATAGTCAAAAAGTTGTTTCTTGTGTAACAGGACAAAATAAAGGGGGTTTATAATTTAAAGAATTTCATGTTAACCTTTTGTAGACGACTTTTGAATTAACTCTTTTATTCACCCAGAGTGTACTTTTGGTCACCGACTATAGCTCCATAACAGGTACGGTAAAGCACAGGAATGTTTATTGTCAGTAGGGTGCGTATTCATGCGTACGAGCGCACGTGTGTGCCGCCTTTTCCCAACATGAAAGTCATGTACAGTAAATTCCATAGCCGAACATGCGATGGAAACAACGAATCACAGAGTACGAGTTGATGGCGATGCCTGACACCTGGCGGGTAGGCAACCACGCGCACACAGTCGACACAGTAGTCGCCGGCCAGTTGGAAACCAGTCTTCAACCTGTACAGTTGTTAATTCAACCATAGTCTTGGATGAGTCCCTGGTAGGCCGAAAAAGTATTAAAGTAGGCCTACCAAGGAGTACAAAATGTACAACCAGTGGTAAATAATGAAGTGATGATTAAATGACGTTAAAATTTGGTCGGAGTGGAGAGTGATTAGTGAAAACGGTTCCGGACAACAACGTGTGCAACATTTGGATATTACGCAAATAGGTAACAAGTGTAAAGGTAAATTTACTGGCAAATTCAT
Source organism: Magicicada septendecula (assembly GCA_034769895.1). Lineage (NCBI taxonomy): Eukaryota > Metazoa > Arthropoda > Insecta > Hemiptera > Cicadidae > Magicicada > Magicicada septendecula. The sequence continues at coordinate 179,665,764 of CM068370.1, forward strand.
TTGGCCAAAACATTATAAATCATTAATGAGTGTAACGGGGCGAAAAGGGGTATTATATTTTGTTGTAATTTTATTCTGTTTATTTCAATTTATACGGGCCCAAAACAGCGAGTCACCTACATAAAACGGTTCAGTGCGTTGGAAGGCGGCGTGGGCAAGAATGGTTTAATTCACAGAATTCCAGTGCGCACATGCCTGTGCTTTCCGTTGGGGAGAAGAGTAAAAACTTTGTAGCTGTACAATGGGATGCGACAGGTATGCAACAAAGCCATACAATTCTAAGAACTGTAGTGCTTGGTGATGTACGCAAACGCACAAACACCAGCGGGACGCACAAACGACGCTGAGAACAAGATGGCTTTTCTATAAAATCTGTTTGCAATGCTGTCGGGAGACAACGGATGTCTTGACGAGATCCCGCCTATTCGTGTGACATAACCAGTGGCAGTGAAATTTCGTCAACATCTTGGGAGCACTAACAAACCATGTTCCCGGTTCCACTGGTAACAATTTGACACATGAAGGCTATGAACAGCGACGAAATTTAGTAGCAGGAAAGGCAGCGATGTCCGCCCGCATGAAAAGGCAGTCGGGATACCGTCGCGGCGTCGGCCGGACGCTCGCTACGACTCGGTGGTCCCAAATAAACGGTTTCAGATGTAAACACTTATCTAAAAATGAACTTTTTCTTGTGAAACTTACTGTTTTCGTTGGACGCGTTTCGGCGTACGTATTCGCCTTCTTCAGCTTTGATACAGACTGCCATCATTAAGTAACGGTTGTTGTGTGGAAGGTGTAGTGGGGGTGGTGTGTGGTGGAAGGGGATTGGCGCGGGGATTCAACTTAACGTTTGTTTTTTGTATAATTGTGTCAAAAAGTGTATGTGATTTATACTGTAATTGATCATTAAGTATGTTGTTTGGTTGTGTTGTGTGGTGTTTATATATTTCGTATTGTTCAGTTGTGTTGAGTTTTCGACCTTTGGGTAAGTAATGTAAAATTTCAAGATTAGTGTCTATGTTGGTGTAACTGTGGTTTTCTGTGTGTATGTGTGTGGCAAATGCGGAGTGTATATTGTTGTTGGTTAAAGCTTTTAAGTGTTCAGAATAACGGGATGAAAAAGATCTTCCCGTCTGGCCTATGTAGAAACTATTGCAGTCATTACAATTTAATTTGTAAACACCTGTTTTGTTATATTTGTCTATGTCTGTGTTTGTATTATTGATGTGTTTTTTGATGGTATTGGTTGTTCTGTATGCTATTTTGTATTTGTGTTTTCTGAATGTGTTGGCGATTTTGTGTGTGTAGGAGTTGTGGTATGTGAGTGTGATGTATTTATTGTGTTGTGTGTTAATGGTATTTTGTGTTTTGTTGTTTTTGTTTTTGATGCGTTTGTGTAGTGTGTTTATTAAATTAGGGTTGTATCCGTTTTTGATTGCTATGTATTTTATTGTGTTGAGTTCATCGGTGTAATCTTGTTTATTTAAGGGTATTTTAGTTAGTCTATGGAGCATATGGTTGAAGGCCGCATGTTTATGTTGTGTTGGGTGGTTTGATGTGTTGTGTATAACCATGTCAGTTGTGGTTGGTTTCCTGTATATTTTGTACGTGTGTGTATTGTTAGTTTTGTTAATTGTTAGGTCTCGAAAATTTATACTATTGTTTTGTTCAATTTCTAGTGTAAATTTTAATTTGTGGTGTATAGTGTTTATGTATTTGTGGAAGTTTTCAACTTGTCTTGTGTTGCCTTTGAATAAAAGTAATACATCATCTACATACCTGTGCCAGTATATAATTTTGTTAGTGTATTTGTTGTTGTTTATTATGTGTTTCTGTTCTATGTTGTGTATATATATTTCTGCTAGTATTCCTGATATGGGGGAACAGTATTCACGCAAAATCGCCAACACATTCAGAAAACACAAATACAAAATAGCATACAGAACAACCAATACCATCAAAAAACACATCAATAATACAAACACAGACATAGACAAATATAACAAAACAGGTGTTTCCAAATTAAATTGTAATGACTGCAATAGTTTCTACACAGGCCAGACGGGAAGATCTTTTTCATCCCGTTATTCTGAACACTTAAAAGCTTTAACCAACAACAATATACACTCCGCATTTGCCACACACATACACACAGAAAACCACAGTTACACCAACATAGACACTAATCTTGAAATTTTACATTACTTACCCAAAGGTCAAAAACTCAACACAACTGAACAATACGAAATATGTAAACACCACACAACACAACCAAACAAATGATCAATTACAATATAAATCACATACACTTTTTGACACAATTATACAAAAAACAAACATTAAGTTGAATCCCCGCGCCAATCCCCTTCCTCCACACACCACCCCCACTACACCTTCCACACAACAACCGTTACTTAATGATGGCAGTCTGTATCAAAGCTGAAGAAGGCGAATACGTATGCCGAAACGCGTCCAACGAAAACAGTAAGTTTCACAAGAAAAAGTTAATTTTTAGATAAGTGTTAGTGCTGTGAAAGAAGAGATGAATAATCAAGACAACTATCAGATGTAAAAGTTTAACCATCAATAAAATACCACCAAACAGTGAAACAAAAATCTCAGAGTGACTTGAGTGGAGTGAAAGAACGGGATCATAAAAGTGGCGAACAGACAAAACATTCGAGCCAGTACACAGTGAGGCACGAGATGAAGGTTAAGTAGGCGACTACCCATTTTGTTAAATTATTTAATGTGAAAGAGCGCTCTTAATTAAAGGAACAATTTAAATATGTGTGAATGTAGTGTGTGGATGTAACCACTGGGCCGCTTTTATAAATACATATATATATATATATATATAAGATTTACCATAGTAATTCAACCACGGAAATGATTGATTGTATTTTTTTTTCTATTTTATGTAACTGTCAAAAAAGTAAGACGAACAGTAAATCTATTTGTTCCATCACATAAAATGTTTTAGCTGTAAATTATTACACCATAACCACTTCCTAGTATTCTGTGCGGACAACCTCGTCTAACGTTCTAGGGGTTTTCTGAGTTTTAAGGGTAGTCAGATAGCGGGATTTTTATAAGGGCAAGAGTGTTTAAGTTTACATATTTATCTAAAAAATATGTTGGCGACCTGGGCAGTTTAATAAGGTAAGTTCAACGGGGACTATGACGGTAAGTAAAATTCTGGCAGCGGTGAGTATTATGATGAGTGTAGTATTTTAAAAAATGAGAAAAGAGAAGTATCTTTACATGAGCTCAAATAGAAGGGGGTAAAGAAATTTGAAAAGTAAGAGTGAGAGAGTGTGTGTACATATAAATATAAAGAAACTGAAAAGTACTGGTGGTAAAGATTAGTCTATAAAATTTGTTTATGTAGTTTTATGTTTTTTAATTATTAAAGAAAGAAGAAGAAAGCAATGAATATTAATAAAATAAAATAAATAAGATTTATTTTAACAGAATATAACCATGTGTTAGCATAGTTATTTTGTCGCTACCATTTCCTAGTGTTCTGTGCTGAAAAAACTCGTCTAAACGTTCCAGGGAATCTTCTGAATTGTGGGAAGTCAGATTGCTAAATTGTCCAGTGTTTTTAATTAAGGTAAAGTATAAAGTTTTCCATATCTGTCCTTCAAAGATATTGCTGGCGGCCCTGAACTTCTGTTGTTGTTTACAAAAGGTAAGTCAGCAAGAAAAGATCGCAAGGTAAGATTCTGGCATAATATTTTTTTTTTTAATTTATAATATTGTTTCTTCACACTTGTTAGTGAAAGTTTAAAGTATATCATATAAAAGCAAATTACACTAAAGTAAAAACATGTCTTTTCTGATCATTAATACTGTATTTAAAAAAGTCAATAACATTTGATAGGATGTTGCTTACAATTTTGAAAATATTTTCAATTAATAATACAATTTTCTCTTTATTACAATTAATATGCAATTGATCCATAGTCCAATGGCAGCTCATGGGTCTACAATCATAGTGTACTATATCAATTTATTGATAATTTAATTGAACTGATTTTAATGTTACGGTTCACTGTTTACTGTCTAGAGTTTCTTCGGGCGCCATCTTGTATTTATTAATTACAAGAAACAGAACACAAAAATTTGTACTTACCATATTTCTCGGGTTCTTTTCGGCGAACAGGAGATCAGAATTGGTTGTTCAAAATAAAGAAAGCTTTATTTTGTTTCCCATGGTTTAAAATTTATTGGTATTTCAATTTCATCAAACAAATTATTCTTTTCTCCCTCTCTTACATTTTGTTCCCAACAAGTAAAATATAGACATAAAATAAATCATTATTAAGTTGAATATAATTTGTTCCGCAATAGTCAAAATAAAACAGTAAATATACATACAAAATAATTCGCTTAATACTTAACTTAACTAACACAACGGAAACCAGCGCTTTCACTCACACACACATACATATCTACCCCAGGATTCTAAGAGCGCTCTATTAATCATGAAAATAGTTAAAAGTGAATATTACAATTATATTATTTATCGTATTTATTTATCGTAATTGAAAATTTTGATTTCATTCTTGTAGACAACTTAGCTGAGTTTGAGTCCATGCGACGTCGCATTTCTCCACACACACATTTTACGTTGATGAATAATTTGTTTTACACCTCCGAAACTGTCATTGTATTAAGAAAACTGTTCATTTACTTTATTTACTCATAATTTCGATTTTATATCACATTTTTCTGTACTGCGGGCGCGAAAATCACGCACAGCCGGCGGACACACACACTGCTCGTGTCCGGTGTGTTGAGATGTTATTGTCCGACTGACTTTGTTCTGCGAGTGTGACAAAGCTGCTGGCGTTGACACACCTACATTCTTCGTTATGTAAGGCGCTGACGTAACATCGCCTGATGTTCCGTTACATAATTTGTTTACGCTGTTTTGTGTGTCATTGGTTGACCTTGGCACAGTTCCAGCTTGTTAATTCTCTCGCTTCAGAAATTCATATACAATATTTTCAATCAGTCGTACCACCTTCGCTACCACTGTCGCTAACAATAAATTTACCTTTGTTTACGTTTTGTCCCAACTATCGAAAAAATGTTATTTGTTTTATTAAAAAAAATACAAATTTCTCTATATTACCTCAAAATAGGCCCAAAATGCTCCGTTACAATACCCCCTCAATGAGATATTTTATGCCGAAGCATAAAAAATCTCATTGACACATTCATACTTGCTAAAGGGATCAGCCAGGATATGTCGCCACAACCCCCTTATGGTTTACAAAAAAAAAATAATTATACTCACCCTTGGTCCGGTGACTGTGACTGCACCTGAATGACAATACTGGACTTCTCTATCGAGATCCCAACACCGTAGAGTCAGACAGATACTTAACGCCCCTGCTCTGACGCGCTGGCCAGCTCAGGGCCGCCGCCACAGCATCATCAAACACTGAAACAACAAATCAAATATCAAATAGTGGCCTTATACAACACCATATCCCCAACTGATCTGTTTCCCCCTAGCGGTGCTGGTTTGCGCTAAGAAGCACTGGTTTTGTTTTTTACTTACTTCTAACATAGATCAGAATACCTAACAACACAATATAACATAAGAAAACATAGTACATTCATAATTCACATTGTTATTATTATCTTAAAATAAACAATTTGTATTTAAAAATTTACACACTTTACATCATTAAATTTGCATATAAAATCATAAAATTTACCTTTTAATCTCAATTTAACTTTTATTAATTCGTTTCTCAAAAATTTTTATTTATTTTATTTTTTTTTTTCAATCTTCGTTTTACACATCATTTCATTTATTATTCCCTTTCATTAATTTGGGTGATTCTACGTTATTCATTATAATTCCCTTTATCAACTTGGCATTTACCCATAATCCTACCCCTTTTATTACTCTAACGCTCCCTTACAAAATCTTTACCTAGTATGACACACCATTATCAAAAAATCTACTAACCCTTCTCTACCTCTAACTACTTACTACTTTAACTCAATTCGCCACCTTCTCTCTATATATATAAAAAAAAATACTCTCTAACCCTTTGTACTTAGGATACGTGTTTCCCCCCCCCCCCCAAAAAGCTCATTTCCCTTATCTGGTTCCTGGATTCTACCTAAGGCAACCCCTCCTCACTAAAATCGATCCCTATCCCGTCCCAACTTATCATTATGTTGCGGACTCCCACATTACACTACCCCCTACTACAAAATTGCCATCCCCAAAATCTCAATCTCATTACCTTTACTACAACTTCAACAAAATAATAACATTAATTAATAACATCAATATATCACTCAAAACTCTACAATTATTCTCCATAACTACTGCGTCAACATCAATACTTCTCAAAATTCTATAACATACATTAACTCAAAACAACATTACATTATTTTCATCTCTACTATTTCTTTAACTTTGACTTCAATTTGGACAGATCTGTTGTCCCACAAATATTCATCACCCAACTTCTATCTTTTGCAACCCATTGAAAATTTTAACTATCACAACTTTATTTCATTTTATTTTAAAATCTATAAACACATTGAAAACATATTATTATATTTTTATAATCCTTATTCCTAATAAACTACATGCAATTAACACAATAAGATATAATAAACACAATATAGGAAGTATGTAGTGCATCTATTTTTCAAATCAAAACAAAATTATTTAGTAGCGAGTCACCATTATTAAAAATACAACAAATTTCTAATTCGTTACCCCCCTGGATAACCTCCCTGCCACACACAGTATGACCCCCCCTGGACTGTGGCGTCCAGTTGCGTCCACAAGGACTGAAGTTTTGGAGGAATTTGACTTCTCCGTGTCCTTGCTTCTGCGTTACATTTTAAAGGTTTAGATATCAATATATCTGTGTTCTATAGTTATGCGCCCTTAATGCGGGTCTACCACCTGGCTTTGCTGTTCCTCCTCGAACAGAGTGGCAGCCGCTGTTCCATAGTGCCGGGATTTCCCCTAGTTTCACCCCCCATTAATTTCTAATATAGACCAATTTCAAGCCAGCTATGGTCAAGGGACTTGATTATGGCCATAGCTGACCGCTAGCCAAAACCACGATTAGTGCTGGTAAGGCAGTAATCGCCCGAAAAGTCAGGGAAATCATCTCTTCCTTCAGGCATGTACTCATCATCATTATTTTTGCACGGCACGGCAATTTATCAAGTTACAATATAAAATTGTACAAAAGGGTGTGCCGTGCATTTTTGCCATGTTGGCCTCCGATGGAGGTAACACTCTCGGTTACCCCCAACACTTTTCGCTATCTACTGGGGCACATGCCACCCCAGCAATAGCAACTTAATAACTAATTAATTAAAATGATAACTAAACTTTCTACAATTTGCAGTTCCACACTCCACTGTTCTATCACTTCTTTGAGCTCCAATCTACCCCCCAAAATTATCCCCACATCTTGTATAATACATTACATAATATAATAAACAAATAGACATTAACCTTGATTATTAGCATTGTTACATTAAACAAACAATTCTCTTTTAAATAATTTATATAAAAACTTATAAACATTGTAAGGAGACCGCTGTATGCCGGTCGTTACAAAAAATAAAATGTAGATGGAAAATTTTTAAAAAATAAAATTTTCAAATAATAAAAAATTTTGTTTATGTTTATTAATGTATGTAAATAAGAAATAAATCTGTTTTAAAAGGTTCTTGTAAAAATTTTGATAATCAGGCAGGTATTTATTGACTATCGAGCACTTCTGGACGATTTGAACCAAGTCTGGAGTTAAATAGATTAACTCCAGTCAGCAATCGATTGGTGATTTTTCTTGCTGGTCCAATATCTCGCTCAAATAAAATATTTTCTTCTTCTTGAAGTCCCTCAGCCTTGATAAATAATCTTAAATTAGCCTGTGAAATAATAACAGATAAAAATAATGGAAATATAAAGATTTATTGAACAATTTAAATAAATAATCGATTTTTTATCGATGGAGAACAATTATCGACTCCGTCTCAGGGAATTATCGATTGTGCATACAGAACAAAAATTATGATATGTATTATATAAAGGACAGGTTCTTTGAGCGATTAAAATTAATAGTCAGAGAAGGGTGACGAGAAAGTATAACATTAACAATTAAAATAAATACAATAATTATTATTCAACAGTATTTAAATAATTCTGATAGGTAACGTTTAAGAAAGTTGTCGTCAAACCATATGCAGACTATGACGTCACCACGATGTAGAAGGCAGGCTGGAAAAATTAAAAGATGGCCGCTACTATTTCTGGCGTAGTTACTGCGAAATCGACGTGTCCGAAAATCACAACAAAATTACCTTCAGGAATGTTTGAAATTTTCCCACACTGGTGTAATATGTCTGTTAAGTTATTTGGTGTATTCTGACGAAGTGTTCCGTGTAAACTTGTGTTAATTAGGTTATTTTGTATGTGTTCACTTCTGTGGTTAAGTTTCTCAAGATATGGTTAGGATTTGTATAGTGAATTAGATTAAATATATTGTTTTACTGTTCTATATCACTCGTATCATGAAGTTAGGTGTTTGTTTTCACTATTGTTGTGAACGTTTTGGTAGATTTAGTTAAAAAAGTGTCTAATTCGTCTAACTCTCGATTCACGTATATTAATGGCTAACTGCTAGTACCATTTTCGATTCGGTTTTAAAGGAACGTTTTTCACACAACTCTTCAGCTTGATATTCAACAAAAGACTAATTAACTTGGTCAAAATTTGGCCCAGTTAATCTCTGAAAAAGTATTGTTAACATATTTCGATTACCCATACACATGATAAAATATTACATTATATATGGAATTTATTTATTTTATTCATCACTTTTATGAATTATGAACCTTATCATTGGTTTAATCATCTCATTCCTTTCAAATTGATATATTATAGTTCATATCTGTAGACATTTTGTGGAAATTAACAAATTTCTTTACTTTTTTGAAATATAGGCTCAAAATTGGATTTCAGTCTTTATACAAATTTCCTCCATTTTAATTTATCATTAATACTATTATAATAAATTTTAATTAGTCATATTCCTCTTCCTTTCCTTAAATACATATAAATTAAACCTTTGAACTGGTTTTTTGTGTTAATCTGTAAATTTGACATTGCTCTTTAAAATTAATTAATTTATATATTTTGAAAATTTACAATATGTTAAGGTATATTTCCTTATTATCATTTTAACTCATAGGATCATTCCCAGTAGTGATTAACTGAGTTACCTTATCTAAATCTTGCTAGTTTACAGGATTTATAAGTGAATTATACTGGTTTATATTGTTTCTGTGAATTCACCAAATGGCCTAGATTTTAGATTTTTACATTTCTGTCTTTCTCAAATAAATTTAATCCTACTTCCTCCTCTGACTTTACATAGTTACTATTACATGAAAATAAAATGGTTTATAACTTATTGTGAGGTGTAGTATTTAATTAACACTACTGTTATTAAAATAAATAATTATGAACATTATTTAGCAATCTGCACAATTGAACATATTGCTGATATGGTTTGAACATATACTTTTAACTATTTTTGAGTTAACATAGCATACCTATTGAAACATTATTAATGGTATGTAGGCTATTATTTAGCAAACATAATTCATTTTAAAACACATAATATAAATCTTATTTTCTAATAACTCTTACAAATACATTTTACTAACACATTGATTTTATGGCTGTGAATAAACAGTCTATTTAAACATTTTAAACTTACGAATACTAAATTAATGCCAGTCCTTTCTGGTCTAAACCATTATTATTTATGATCCCCTACCTCAGTAAACATGACCACCCATACTCTAGTTATTAGCATTTTTTACAAATGTCTTGTAAATAAAGAGTTACATTAAAATAATAAAATACTGGAAATCTTTCATTTTATTATTTTATTATGCTGTTTATTATTGGATATTAAAGTTGTTATATAGCATACTGATAAGTCATAGTATCACTAACTTTAAGTTTATTGCGTTTCTAAAAAACACACAAATTCACTTTCACTGTTGGTTCTGATATTTTGAGTCTTATTATCTCAGACCAGACCTTTAGTAATCATGGACTGTTAAGACTTGTTTATTTTCTTATCACACAATAGCTTTAGTCGGTTCACTTCTTATAATACTATACAGCACTTTAGTTTTCTAAATAATTACATTTTTATAGGATTTTGGTATGTTATACTTTCTTTTTAATCGTTTTTGTGGGTTTGGGGTTGATGGTAGTTAATAATAATAATAGGTTTTACAACTGTGTTTCTTTCATACTATTTCTTCCTCTCCTCCTGTCTTCTTTCTTGTCCTTCTTCTTATCTTCATTCTTGTCTTCATTCTTGTCCTTCTTCTGGTCTTCATTCTTGTCCTTCTTCTAGTCTTCATTCTTCTGGTCTTCTTGTCTTCCTTCTTCACTCTTGGGTAAACCTAGGTACTTTGTGTTATCTCGACTGATGTTTAGTTTGGAGCATCTAATTTATTTACTGATACGGACCTTGTTCTTCTCTAAAGGTTTCAGGGTATTGTTTTCTTCCTGATCACAAACTTTATTCTTCCTTCTTCTTGTTTTTTGGGGTATTTTGGTATTCACCACTCTTAAACTGATTCTCCTTCTTCTTGATATGGTGTTATTTAATTTGTTCACTGCTCCTAGCTTCCTGGGTAAATTACCGATATTATAATATGAGTTGCTTTCAATACTTTCTTTGATATTTAAACAGTGGTTTTTATATAATGTAATGAGGATTTTTATTTTATCGTGGTTCATTCCTTTAATTTCCTTAAATCTCATTCAATATTATTTTAACATATTTGATGTAATTAAACTTTATGATTTTATATGACTTAATAAGTAGTGGATTTTCTGTCACGCTACAACATTCTTGTTTAAAATTTTTCATTAACTTTTTTATTTATCATCATTCCATTATTTATCCTGTGCTGCAATTAGATTACTCAAAATTTTCAAATTTATTGTTTACAAATTTATTATTAATCTATATTTTTAACCATTATGCTATTCCACAAACATTTATTTATTCCTTAATTGTTATCAAATTGAAATCTCATCAAACAATTTAAATACATTATAAAATTCAAACATATAACATTCAATCACAACATTGAAACATCCCAAATTATTTACTTCAATTGTTTTTTAAAACACAACATATTTCCATTATTATCAAAAATTTACAAATCATTAATTATTGTCTTCATAATTATTTTATTATTCATTTAGACTGCAAACTATTAATAATATTACTATTATTATCACAACATTTTTCTACTACATATACACATTATTTACCTAACATTTCATAATACACACAATTGAATTCACTACAGTATTTACAAATTATTCGTCAATAACTGTTCAATTGTTTCACACTTCATATGTCCAAATCTGCAAGGTCATTACCAAAATTTACAATATTTAAAATTGTCCATTCACTGATTTTTTATTTCAACCTCCATCATCGTATATATAACGAACATATTTATGACATACATCATTGTTATCCACACACAATTTGTTATTATTATTATTATAATAATCCATTAACTTTATTTCATTCATTATTCCATTATAATTTATAGGGTTATTCCCTATTAATGTTTCATAAGCCTTGTCAACATAAGTTATTATTGTCCAGTCTCCATCAGTATTATTGGTCAACGTCAGGTAAGTTGTTTTATCATTTTTATATTCCTCTACTATTACGTCAGGTAAGTCATTATCGTTTATAAAAATATTATCAAAATAATTCTCTATCTCTCTTTCGACAGGTAAGTATTTTATATGGTTCATCTTCACCCCTTCTAATCTTTCTCTCAACTCATTATAATTTCTTTTTAACTTATATAATTCTATCTCTCTCCCAATACACAATTCTCTCTCTTCATAACCCCACATCACACTCTCACAATTATTACAGACAGAGGGTACAACATTATACAACATCAATATACACTTCAATTCATCTACCAATACGGGTCTCTTGCCCTTCAAAAACGACATCTGTGAACACTCTGGTTCAGAAAATTTAATGGGAAAATTTACCCTCTGCCCACATTCAACTACTATATTATTTTTCCACTCTCTCTCTACTTCATCAATACACCTTAACATCTCATAATCACATTCCACAAACTCATCAGTACTCTTTAATATGACATTTTCAATTATATTATTATTCTCATTATTTTCAACAACATCATTATTATTTATTAATTCTTTATCTGGCATCGTATTTTTACATTTGTCACTACAATTTTCATGTTTTATTATCTCCCACACATACACACTCTCTTGACTCCTGTATTTCTCTACACATTTCGTTCATTCGGTCTTCAATGCTACACAGTGAATTAGTTAATACATCAAACCTAGCATCATTCATGTTAAAACGTTTATTTAATTCAGTATTCTGTATATCTAATTTCTCATTTATCTTATTTTTAAATTCTAGCATTTCGTTTTTCTGTTCATTGAATTTAATATTGAAATCACTATTGTTCATATCAAATCTATTGTTAATGAGATTAAATAAATCATTTAATGACAACTCTTTTTCTCTTGTATTTATTTTACTTGGTACGGGAGTAGAAATCGCTCCCGGCAAACTAATTACAGATATTTCCACATTCTGCTCGTCTATTGACCCCGCTTCTGTTTGAATAACAGAGTCGGTCTGACTGTCAGAGAGGCTGTTCTCATTATTATCTGCCATTTTTTATAAATCTTTTAGATATCTAATTCTTTGCAAAATATTACTATATGTAACACATACTTATCAAAAAAAATATTCTACTCACCCATACTACACATAATCATAACATAACCTTACTACTTATGTTTACGCATTTTTTAGTTACCTTAAACAACCATTCTGCTCTCCCAAGTAGGCCTATATTTATATAAAAAAAAATTATTTTTTATATAAATGTCCCTAAGTTCGGAAGCCAAATGTACTATATCAATTTATTGATAATTTAATTGAACTGATTTTAATGTTACGGTTCACTGTTTACTGTCTAGAGTTTCTTCGGGCGCCATCTTGTATTTATTAATTACAAGAAACAGAACACAAAAATTTGTACTTACCATATTTCTCGGGTTCTTTTCGGCGAACAGGAGATCAGAATTGGTTGTTCAAAATAAAGAAAGCTTTATTTTGTTTCCCATGGTTTAAAATTTATTGGTATTTCAATTTCATCAAACAAATTATTCTTTTCTCCCTCTCTTACATTTTGTTCCCAACAAGTAAAATATAGACATAAAATGGATCATTATTAAGTTGAATATAATTTGTTCCGCAATAGTCAAAATAAAACAGGAAATATACATACAAAATAATTCGCTTAATACTTAACTTAACTAACACAACGGAAACCAGCGCTTTCACTCACACACACATACATATCTACCCCAGGATTCTAAGAGCGCTCTATTAATCATGAAAATCGTTAAAAGTGAATATTACAATTATATTATTTATGTGAATATTATTTAAATCGTAATTGAAAATTTTGATTTCATTCTTGTAGACAACTTAGCTGAGTTTGAGTCCATGCGATGTCGCATTTCTCCACACACACATTTTATGTTGATGAATAATTTGTTTTACACCTCCGAAACTGTCATTGTATTAAGAAAACTGTTCATTTACTTTATTTACTCATAATTTCGATTTTATATCACATTTTTCTGTACTGCGAGCGTGAAAATCACGCACAGCTGGCGGACACACACACTGCTCGTGTCCGGTGTGTTGAGATGTTATTGTCCGACTGACTTTGTTCTGTGAGTGTGACAAAGCTGCTGGCGTTGACACACCTACATTCTTCGTTATGTAAGGCGCTGACGTAACATCGCCTGATGTTCCGTTACATAATTTGTTTACGCTGTTTTGTGTGTCATTGGTTGACCTTTGCACAGTTCCAGCTTGTTAATTCTCTCGCTTCAGAAATTCATATACAATATTTTCAATCAGTCGTACCACCTTCGCTACCACTGTCGCTAACAATAAATTTACCTTTGTTTACGTTTTGTCCCAACTATCGAAAAAATGTTATTTGTTTTATTAAAAAAAATACAAATTTCTCTATATTACCTCAAAATAGGCCCAAAATGCCCCGTTACAATAGCAACTTGTTTTTGCAACAGACTTATACATTCTTTTGAGGAAGAGAATTAATTATTTACTGTTTGTATGCAATTCTAGTCAAATCGCCACTTCCATAGCTTTTAACACATGGAGCAGAATGCTCAGTACACTGAATACATAGTAATGTATGTAAAAAATAATATTGTCACAAAAATTGTATTTTGTCTGTGCTAATTAAATTATGCTCATTTCAAATGGGTATTCATTTTGTTTGTTTATTTCTTTAATATTTAATACTATTACTATTACTCCACAATTTAAAACATCCCTCTTGTCATTGTTATTCTACCTAGAAAACAGAATTTCAAAAAAGTTTTATACAATATCATAGTTCTATGTATAAAATATCACCAGCATAATTACAGGATCATAGTATAAAAAATTATATTATTATCTTGTTTAGACTTTTGGTCCAAAGAAAACTTGAGTTTGGGTGGCTTGTGGTTATCATGGCAACCAAACACACTGCTCAAACTCCCTGCACCTATACGCTTGATTCACTTCTAACCACCTCTGCCAAGCGAGTTGGTGCAACTTCTGGTTTACACTGTTCAAAGTTAGTTCCTTCTGTTTTATATAATGGGGAGGCTTTTTAAACATATTATTATTAGTAGTAATATTTTGTAACTTAAATTGTCATTCAAGTTATGCTGAAGTAAAATTCTGTATCCCATTATTTATTCAAATGAATTGGCAAGCCAACTGAATAACTACAGACCAGCCACTGCTGTAATCATACACAAAATAGAAGGCAAGTTAATACTATTTTCCTTACCTTTGTTACTGTTTTCTCTCTTGTTATATTATATATATATTTTTATTCAACAACATATTACTTCTGAAACTGTGTCTTAATTTTTATCAGTATATATAAAATGCTGACACACATTTCACAGAAGAAATCTGCATCATCAGAGGTAATGAATACTTAATGAAACCTCTGTTGATACAGATTTATTCTTTGTAATGTGCGTCAGGTTGTTTTTTTATGCACTGATAAAAGTTAAAATACAGTCACAGAAGTATTATTATTGAATAATAATGTAGAAATACTGCAAGAAACTTCAATAACAAGAGTTACTTAAAAAGAATATATGTATGTACATTTTATAATATATCAAACAAAACCACATTATGAACTATGGAACGACATCTTTAAAATATGAAAGATTAAAAATTATCTTTCATAAGTCTTTTCCAGACCTTTATATGTATATCATTATTTATAGAGAAATCATTTTTACTTCTTTCTTACTGTCTTAACATCAGAATAAGCAATAACATCTACAGTATAAAAGATTAATTTGTACCAATAAGATTGATTTTAGGTATAAAGATTTAAGGCATTTTTTACGCAGATTTAATGTGTTTATACTTCATAATAGAAACATTATGTTACTGACTTACATTTTGTGAAGTATTAACAATACTGAGAACAGTGTAGCTTTGTACTCTCATCCTTTCATTCCTGTTCTCATTTTACCTCAATCAAATTCGTGGTGTAAGTGCACCTGTTGAATTTCTGCTTTGTATGAAGTTACAAGACATATTAAAACACCCATTTTGTTATTTTGACAGGACACCATTAGTCTATCAGTATTATATATACTAGGGATTTATTCATCACTTTGATAGAATAATACTCACTCTGATTGATGAGCGAGAAAAGGTTCGTCTTCGCTTTGTCTGTGTTTCAGATTCATCATCACCTTCATCCTCTTTCTCTTCATCTTCAGTCAGGGCTGACATGTAATCAATACCAGATCTCAGTAAGTCACAGTATGATCCTTGCATTTCAATAGAACCCTATAAAATTGTACCTGTGTAATTGTATTATAACTATACTTATACCGGTACCTGTATTTGTTGTTTTGTGTTATAATCATATAATTGTATTTATATTGTACAGAATACATTAACAAATATTGTCTAATGAAAAACAGTTGTTACAAAAATTGTTTGGGCATTTAAAAACATATATAAAGTCAAAAATTAATAGTTTATTATTTAAATTTGAAACTTATGTTTAAAGAAAATAGAAAAATTAGTATCATGAGCAAAATTGTATATGTTTTCATTAGTGGATAATAAATATTACATTAAATAACACAAGAGCAGACAGCAGTGTACCAGCACTGCAGTAATGCAACCATGTTAGAATGTAACAGTTTCAAAAAATAAGTACATGACACTTATGAATGAACTAAAACGCAAACTGTACAAAAATTGTGTTTTCCTTATTATCAGGTGTAGCTGTTTAGATAATAAAATAGCTACATAACAAGATTCTTCTTATTAAGGCTCCCTGACTATATCATCTTCTATCTCACCTACGACTTAAACATAAACTGCTGTATACATATTGTGTTGTGGTCTCCAAGTTGCATATAACTAACTATATTTAATATTACCTTGTGTATCCAGGTACACTGGTGCTCCTCCTTGCAACTTCAATTGTATTTATAGACCAACTTTGCCTGAGTAGCTTCAATATACATATTGTGTTGTGGTCTCCAAGTTGCAATATTGAAGTTGCAAGGAGGAGCACCAGTGTACCTGGATACACAAGGTAATATTAAATATAGTTATAAACTGCTGGTACCTTTATTACTGTAACATAGCTACTGCCATTATGGTATACAATACTTACACAAAATTCTTGATCTTAATTATAACTTGATAAGATTTACTGAATCACCATCCCTTTCCTAACCTAAAAGCGTTTTTGTCTCTGTATGATGACATTTAATCAGTAAGAACTGATACTATTTCCTGCCTTACTGCTGACCAAGTCTGTTCTCTGATTGTACAAAGTACAAGTTCACAAAGTAAGCATATATTTTACTTAATGCTTAAATTTAGAGTAAGTAAACAATATGAAGATACCATTTGTACAAAATTTACAACATATGACAGAATTCTTGGATTTTGTTGTCCATGACATGTCTGTTGATTAACAAATTATAAGTATAACACTACCGACTCGGAACACAATTGTGTTCTGAGTCGGTAGTGTTATACTTATATTTATAAATTTAATATTTATAAATAAATTTACCTCAAGATATACCTTTTTTCCTTATTAGGAACATGTTTCGGGTGCCATCTTGTACCCATCCTCAGCTTTCCGGTTTTTGTGTCTGGTGAAGTACATGTGTGTTGGTTGATTATTATTATTATTGTGGCTTCCTGTTGGCTTCTGGTACTTCAAATTGGTTTTATTGTGTGTGATTGTGGTGTATGTGTTAGTTTTTTGTGTATTTCCGATGTTGAGTGCTTTGAATATTGTGTCATGTTTTGTATTGATTTGTATTTGTTCAGGTATTAGTTTGTTTTGTGTATTATGTTTGTATATTTGTAAATTTTCCCAAATGTTCATTATGGTGCCTTTGTGTGGTATATGTTTTAATAGTGTCACATTGGTTATGTCTGGGAATTCATGTCCTGTGTTTATTGCATGTGTGGCTAAATTGGATTTATATATTTCTGGTTTTTTGTATGCATTTAGGTGTTCAAAATAATGTTTTTTCAGCTGTTTTTTTGTTTGTCCTATGTAACATTTATTGCAATCTTGGCATTCAATTTTGTATATACCATTAGTTGTTGTATTATCTTTGTTGTGTGGGCTATTTAGTATTTGTAAATTATTTTTATTAGTTTTGTATGCTATTTTTATATCTGTGTTTTTAAATAGTTTTGTCATTTTATTATTTATGTATGTGAATATGGCCCATTTTTTGTTATTATTTTGTGAAGTTACAACCAAATTTATAAATAAATAAATAAAATAATACTGCCAGAACCTTACCTTGCGAACTTTTCTCGCTGACTTACCTTTTAATAAATTCCAAAAGAAGTTCAGAGTCGCCACCAATATCTTTGAAGGACAGATATGGAAACCTTTATACATTACCTTAATCAAAACTGGACAATTTTGCCATCTGACTACCCACAATTCAGAAGATTCCACGGAAACATTTACACGAGTTTTTCAGCACAGAACACTAGGAAATGGTAAGTTTTTCAGCACAGAACACTAGGAAATGGTAACGACGAAATAACTACGCTAACACATGGTTATATTCTGGAAAACAAATCTTATTCATTTCTAATTCAATTTATTAAATTCAACGTTATATTTTCTCTCTATTGTTTTCTTCAATACTTGAAACATGAAATTATCTATACAAATACCCTATATTCTTTACAAATATTCTTTTTCGACCAACCAGTACTTTATAATTTATTTTTCCCTTATTCCCCACACACACTCTCTCACACTTTACCCGGGTTAATGTCCCCCGTTTTCCAAGCTCTTTATATAATTATTAGGTTTAATTTTTTTTTACGCCACGGACTGTATATTATACCTGCATGTGCTATTCCGCCATTGCTGGTAATTCACTTAACACTTTGTCACCAAACACTGTTCTAATTCTTCCCGTTTATTTACGGATTAGGTAAATTGCACTGTCACTTTTCTTCCTGGTTTTCTTCTTTTATATTGACACCAGTTTCAGTAGACCTCGGCTACTCAATTCACTTCGGTCTACCGAAATTTCCGAGGCCGCTGTAGGTGCGACTGTACCTTCTCTGCGATGACTGATTGTGTGTGTGTTTGGTTGCCTACCCACCAGGTGTTAGGCGTTGCCGGCAGCTCGCACTCTGTGATCCTTTGTTTCCCATCACGTGTTCGGCTCTGGAATGTATGTACGTGTCTTTCACGCTGGGAAAGTCGGCAAATACGTGCATGCGTACGCATGAATACGCACCCTCCCTGATAGTCTGCATTCCTGTACCATTCCGTACCTCACACGGATCTGTAGTCGGTGACCCAAAAATATGCTCTGGTTAAATAAAAGCTTTAAGTTGTATACTCTCATCGGTTTGTACCGTTACAATACCCCCCCAATGAGAGGTTTTCTGTCAAAACAGAAAAACTCTCATTGCCTAAAAAAAAACCTAAGAGGACCAGCAAGGATATGGAGCCAACAACCCCCCCTTTAATCCTTATTACAATCATGGGTAACTTACCCCCCTAGTCTGGTGACTGTGGCTGCACCTGAATGACATTACTGGACTTCCCTGCCCGAGATCCCAACACCATAAAGTCAGACAGGCACCCACCACAGTATCACCAAACTCTGTAACATTCAATAAAAAATATCAATTACTGGCTTTTCAACATACCACATCCTTAACTGACTTGTTTCCCCTTAGTCGTACTGGTTTGCCTTTTAGCAAAGTACTGGTTGTATATTTCAATGAACTACTTAAATAAACAATATTTCTTAACACATGTATCCTTAACCTGAACATATTACATTTTCCTGTATTATTTATTCCATATTATTTTTACTTCTGTAACCTATACAATATACATTTATCATTTAGGTTAGACACAACAAAAAATAAATAAAAACTTTAAACTCCAAAATAATTCAACTTCATTTACCAACTCCAATTAAAATTCCATTTTGATTTTAGTTACCAAGGTAGATTACTATTACCATCTATACATAATACATGTTTAAGATTCCTACACACTAACATAATAAACATAACGCAACATACACATTCATAAAGAACATAAACCTCATTCCATTAAAATAAACATCCCATTGGCATCTGAATAAACTTTACAAACATTCCAACTTTAATTTCAATTGAACCTTTTATTCCTCAACCTTTGATTATTTATCATTTATTGTACCATTAAATTCTTCAAACATTGAAATCTATTATTGACATTCATTTTACATAACATTTCAAATTCAGATTTTATCAAAAATTTCACATCTTACCTAAGTTAAATTCTTTCAAACTCATTTAATGTCATTATAGGACTCTTTTACTTTACTTCAAAGTCATTATCAAATTCATACTTACATACGGTCAATCACTCCATCAAATGAACACATCATCACTTGTCATAAACTCCAAAATATAAACATTTGTCACCACCAATATAACGTACAAAACCATATGTACCTTCTGCTTCATTATAACAACCATATGACTCAACAACTAAACACATTCTACCTTTACTCATTTACTATTTATTGTAAAGTATAATTCTCAGAAAAATCATTTAAATTATACAACATTTTAAATTAATTAATTCATCTCCAATTTTTTAATTCAATCAGTTTCTTAAAACACAAAGTTACTTTAATCACCTTACTCCAAAACAATTACAATTCATTTGCATTATAAACTCTCGTTATTTATTTAGTCTCATAAAATCTTATTATTATTATTATTATAAAATCAATTCTCCTTGCATACATACATTGTTTACATTACCTACAAAGTACAACATAACCTATTACACAAACACAATTAACCTCACTATAAAATCTACAATTTGTTCGTCATTTTTTTTTATTGTTTACCACACCTCATTACATAAGTTAGCCAAGTAATTACCATAAACTAAAGTAATTAAATGTTCATTCACTATCTCTAACCACCATCATCGAAAATCCATCTTATTTTCACATAATAATTTTCATCTTTACTTACACTCATCACATTATTATGATTATAATAACAATTATCATCAATTGTATCAACATAGTATTTGACAACATCATTGCATACTATTAATTCATAAAACCTGTCAACATTGGTATTTGTTGTCCAGTCTCGCTTAGTATTTTTATCTGTCTCAATGAAGCACTTTATTATCTCCTTACTATCCAAATCAGCTGCTATTAATATCCCCATCCTACGTACAGGTAAGAATTCAATATAATTATCAACGTTATCCTCATTTATTTCTGCCCTATTCTCACAACAAGGTAAATCAACAAAATTAAATTCTCTCTCTCTTTATTTTCTCTAATAGTTCTTTGTAACTTCTAATAACATCAAATAATATTATCTCTCTCTCTCTCAATGTGAATAATTCTACCACTCTCTCACAATACCTCTCATCATAACACCATCTCACTTTTTCTCTCTCAATCCACACAAAAGGCAACACAACGTTATCATGACACATCCTGGCTTTTCCAGGGAATTCATGATACACAGGGGACCTACTTAGAGACACCTCGTCTCTATAACCACTGGAGGAAACTCTGTCCCCATAACTCACTATTGGAGTCTTTACTCCACTTAAATCACGGGGAAAATTTGCCCTTTGTAAACCTAACCTCTCTTCAACCACTATCTTATTACTACTCTCTATTTCCAATAAAACTTCATCGCCACTATTATTATTCACCATGTTACTCTCTAACACCCCATTTTTAATTATCTCACCCATCATCATCACTATTAAATATTTTATTCTCTAACGCTACCACTTCCACTATTTTACTTTCATTCACCCCTTCACTTACCTCACTACTTCGTTTACTAGTGTCATCACTATTATCGTTCAAGAAAGCGTATAATCCCGTTTTTTGTTCTTCCATTTGTCTAAGCTCATTATTGAATTTACGCCAATCATCCTTAGTCATTCTTTCGATACACCTTTTGAACTCGTCCATGAACTCCGGAATATTCCATGCCTCCCCTGATCCACCTATCTTGGTTCCTTTTTCCTCAGCCATGTTTAAAAAATTTATTTATATGTTAACCAACAATTATTTATATGACACCCTTAAAAATTACCACCCTCCCAATACATCATAATTACAGTCCTTATCAACATATAAACGTAACCATAATAATCACATATGTTACACTACCCAAACATAACCTAGTCACATACGTAAATATATACGATAAATCTTACAAATACGCCATTACCAATTCCTATTTTTTGTGCTTAAAACAGGTCTACCTCATATAAAGTTATACTCGGATCCTGGCAGTAGTCGTCAATTGTGAAGTTACAACCAAATTTATAAATAAATAAATAAAATAATACTGCCAGAACCTTACCTTGCGAACTTTTCTCGCTGACTTACCTTTTAATAAATTCCAATAGAAGTTCAGAGTCGCCACCAATATCTTTGAAGGACAGATATGGAAACCTTTATACATTACATTAATCAAAACTGGACAATTTTGCCATCTGACAACCCACAATTCAGAAGATTCCACGGAAACATTTAGACGAGTTTTTCAGCACAGAACACTAGGAAATGGTAACAACAAAAAAACTACGCTAACACATGGTTATATTCTGGAAAACAAATCTTATTCATTTCTAATTCAATTTATTAAATTCAACGTTATATTTTCTCTCTATTGTTTTCTTCAATACTTGAAACATGATTTTATCTATACAAATACCCTATATAATATTCTTTTTCGACCAACCCCACACACACTCTCTCACACTTTACCCGGGTTAATGTCCCCCGTTTTCCAAGCTCTTTATATAATTATTAGGTTTAATTTTTTTTTACGCCACGGACTGTATATTATACCTGCATGTGCTATTCCGCCATTGCTGGTAATTCACTTAACACTTTGTCACCAAACACTGTTCTAATTCTTCCCGTTTATTTACGGATTAGGTAAATTGCACTGTCACTTTTCTTCCTGGTTTTTTTCTTTTATATTGACACCAGTTTCAGTAGACCTCGGCTACTCAATTCACTTCGGTCTACCGAAATTTCCGAGGCCGCTGTAGGTGCGACTGTACCATGTGATGAGTTTTAACGAACTGCACTTCTCTGCGACGACTGACTGTGTGTGTGTTTGGTTGCCTACCCACCAGGTGTTAGGCGTTGCCGGCAGCTCGCACTCTGTGATCCTTTGTTTCCCATCATGTGTTCGGCTCTGGAATGTATGTACGTGTCTTTCACGCTGGGAAAGTCGACCCACACGTGCACGCGCATGCATGAATACGCACCCTCCCTGATAGTCTGCATTCCTGTACCATTCCGTACCTCACACGGAGCTACAGTCGGTGACCAAAAAATATGCTCTGGTTAAATTAAACCTTTAAATTGTATACTCTCATCGGTTTGCACCGTTACAATTTATGTGTTGTTCATTTTGATTAATTCTTAATTGTTCAGTTTTTATTTTATATTTTATTTTATTTTGTATTTTGTTTACAGTATTTTTATTGTATCCATTTTCATAACCAATTTGGTATATTATATTTCTTTCTTTGTCAGTTTCTTGTTTTTTTAGGGCAATTTTGTACATTCTGTTAAATAGCAAATAGAATGCTGCCATTTTATGTTGTGGTGGGTGGTCAGAATGGTTAGGTATAATGATGTTAGTAGAAGTTGGTTTTCTATATATTGCATATTGTATGTGGTTGTTGTATCTTGTGATTGTTATGTCTAAATAATTGATTTTGTTATGTATTTCTTAACCAAATAACGGAAAATAAATACATAACAAATTATCTCTCACATAAATATACATTAACATGTACACAAACAACATAACCACAACTCCATATAACCACATTACCAAATTATTAAATAAATTTCAAACACGAAAAAACAACTAATGAACACAAACATGAATATATACTTCAATAGACAATACCAAAAACATAAATTAACACCTAAATACATTAACATAAACACAAACAACAAAAATATGACTGCACAAAAAACAATAATACAAGCACAAAGATTATGGATACAAAACGAAATTAATCAATTATACAGTAAGAAAAATAGCATTACAATAGACATATACAAACTACACTTAGAACTAACAAGTTTATTACATCCAATCACTTGGATAAATAAATACAATAACAGAAAATAAAATAAGTTTTGAAAAAACAAAAAGACTATTACAATCAACAAAAAACTCAACACATTTCAACAAAACAAAAATCAAGAACAAAAAAACAAAAATAAACACATTTTACCCTCGAACCATTAACCTTAGCAATACAGACTTTAACAAAAAAGAAACAGAATATTTAAACAATATGTCAAAAACTAACCTAACTGAAAATGCAAACAAAAATCTAGAAAATTTAATAGTAGAAACAGAATTTGCCATTAACCTAATAAAAGACAATATACAAGAAGAAAAAAGAACAGAAGCAACACATATAATTAAAAAAATAATCACTAGTGAAATGAAAAACAAATATAAACAAAAGAAAGACAATAAAACAATAAAAGAAATTAAAAATAAAGTAATTACTACTGGTGGAGCTGGAGGTCAAAAGGGAAAATATTTTACAATTATAGTAGTATATGGACCAAACGAGGATAAGAAGGTGGAAGTAAAAGATAAATTCTGGAAAGAACTATCGGAAGTAACAGAGGAAGCCAAAGGAAATAAATATATTGTCGGTGACTTTAACAGTAGAGTGGGTAAAAGAGATGAGATATATAAAAGAGTAATAGGAATATATGGAGAAGAAATGAGAAACAATAACGGTAGGAGAATGTAGGATTTCTGCTTATTACATGATCTTATTGTGACGAAACACTTTTTATCAGCACAGAGATATACATAAATTCTCAAGGGAACAACCAAATAGGGGAGAGAAGTCGATAATTGACTATATACTAGTTGAAAAGACCAATAGGAAAATGATAATGGACACTAGAGTCTGGAGAGGTGCAGAAATATATAGCGACCATTATTTAGTAATGACCAAATGTAAAGAACAATTAGATAAAAAACAGATATACAACAGAGAAGGAATAATAGAATATAAATCTATCAGATCGTATAAGCTGAAAAGTAGAGATGTAAGTAATAGGTTTAAAGATGTGATCGAGCAAAAATTACAAAAGGTAAGTGAAAATATAAGGCATGCTAATATACACCAAGGCTGGAGAATAATGAAAGATATAATTATAGATACAGCAGTGGAGGTTTGTGGTGTTACTAAAATGAATAATAAAAGAAAAGAGACGGTATGGTGGACTAATGAAATAAAGGAGCAGATTAAAAGGAAGAAAAGGGAATGGAAAAAGTATACAGCTAATAGAACTGTGGATAACTATGAAGCATATAAGCAACAAAGAAAAATTGTTAAAGAATTAGTTGGAAAAGCGAAAGAGAGTGCATGGAAAGATTTTGGAGAAAAATTGGAAAGAAATAGGTGGGAAAATCAAAAGCTTTTTTCAGAGTATTGAAATCTTTTAGAAAAGAAAAAACTGAGAATGATATATGTATATATAATGCTAATGGGAAAATACTGATAGAAAGAAACGATATAATGAATAGATGAAAAGAATACTTTCAAGGATTACTAGGTGGTAAGGAAATCAACAAAGATGATCATAAAGTCAATATTAATGAAGAAGAAGATAGAGAGGATGGTGAAGTTGCAGAAGACAAAATAACGATGCATGAATTAGAAATAGTGATTAAAGGACTTAAAAGTGGGAGATCACCTGGAACAGATAAAATTACAGCAGAAATGATAAAGAATATTGTAATACGGCAGTTTGCTGGTGTTAACTATATGTAGCGTACTTACTTTTTGTGTAGGTATTTAACATTGTAACGAGCCATTAATACTTTTTGTTAATACTTACTAAGTCGACCGTATTCTCACCGTTCAGTTCAAATTTTCTGCCTCGCCGTCTGATTGGTTCTCACTGTCCGGTCGAGTCGAATTCGTCAACTAATGTAATTTTTATTGTTTATATCTCAAACTCTTATATTACCTTTTTAAATGAATCAAACATACAGTGGTTGATAGGTACAAAGATTTATTTAACACTTTTTTATATAATCAGGTCAATTACAATTGGGAAATGAAACATATATTTATTTTAGCTCCAGTGTTTACAAGTTGCGCAGTTGGCAGTCCACTCAGTTTGGTATGTTTGCGCTTGGTTATGGCGTCTGTTTCTTCATTCGTTTATTATAATATTATCTCAGGGAAAAGTTCTTTGGACTACAGAATGTTGGCTTACACACTAATAAATGCACATAATTTTATAATATTCCTTATAACTAAAACACAATATGTGATATTTTAAAATATGAAAAGTAAGTTATTGCAAATGAGAAGTAGTGCTCACTTGGTTAAGTTTTTTGTTAGCATGTTACTTTTTAAAATAGTTTAATATAAAATCAAAATTCAGTGATAGATATGGTTTACCAAAGGTGATTATTTAATCGAGTTCAGTTCAAAAAGTTAATTTAGTGACTGGTGAAGTGAAAATAAAATTGCTCATTTACTGGGTAATTGAAAGTTTTAATTTTGGGGTGAAGTATTTAATTTATACTCATCAATTCCTTAATGCAGCTTCTCTTGCGATCCTCTTCTTCTTCTGGAAAAGGTCTAAGGGTCCCTTCTGGTATGGATTAATTTAGATCCAAGCTCAAACGATCGAATTTCAATGTTCAGCGTCCCTCAGACTTGTAGATTCATCTGTTTCCTCAGGTTGAGTTGGGTATCTTCTGTTCTTCCTCCAGTATTGGTCGTCTATTAATTCAGTTTACTTCCTTCAAGTTTTGGACATAATATTTGTTATATAATTGTTCTTAATTATTGGTCATCTCATCAATGGTTAATTTATATATACTTCTTGTAACTTCTTAATTCAAATTTAGAAAACTTAATGATTTTAGGATTTATTTGTCTTCAAGGGCTCCATACATCCACCCTCTATGCTAGTCAATAATGGAGTAAAATTTCAACGGTCAAAAACATGTAACAAACTCTAGCTGTCATGGTTACTCTTCAAGATATACTAGTTCTCATTGGCCAATATCTTATAACATTGTTATATTCTAACGATTTATTTCTGTTCAAATTTATAAAAATCCTTTAAATTGTAATTACAGTAGAACCTCGTTAACCCAGACCTCTTTAACCCGGACGTCCGGATAACCCTGACCAGTTTTGGAAAAAAAAATTATGTTGTTTAGCATAGTAAATGAAGACTTGTTTTACAGACGATAAATCGCTATTCTCAGTAAGTACATTACTCGAATTCACTTGCCAGCGGGCGAGTTCATTGCACTCACCCCACCTGCCAACCCTCTCCTTCCCCTCCCCACACCTCCAGCAGGCGAGTTCATTGTACTCACCCCACCTGCTGTTGCTACGCAGCAAACTGGTGACTCAACCCTCTCCTTCCCCTCCCCACGCCTCGCACTTGACCTAGAAACAACATTCCTCAGTTGCGCTGCAATCTCGGTAGTGTTCGCGTGTTGTCCTAGTGTCACAGTCGAGGTACAGTATCGTTGTGCTGTTTTGTTAGCATGTTGTTCGCGATGGCAACGAAACGTAAAAACATTGTTGTGACTATGAAAAAAAGATGGAAGCATTGACAAGAATTGATAACGGAGAATTGTTAAAGAACATTGCTGCTGAGTTTGGAGTAGGAACATTGACCGTATCTGATTGGAAAAAGATCAGAAAATGCTTTGAAGACTTTTGTTTCAAAATGATTTCTAAGGACAGTTTGGATAATCGGTGTAAAGCAAAAACTGCTAAACTAGAAACTCTGGATGAAGCATTGTTTGTCTGGTTTTGTGCAGAAAGAGAACGTGGTTTGCCGATTTCTGGACCCATCATCCAACAGAAAGCATTACGTTTGAACAAACAGTTGCCCCATGGAGACCCGAGTTTTACAGCTAGCCAGGGGTGGTTGGACAGATGGAAAAACGGCATGGAGTGCGTCAACTTACAACACTGGAGAAAGCTTGTCAGGTGATGTTGAAGCGGCAGAAAAATTTAAAAAAGAGCTTGAAGAGTTTATTAAAAAGGAAGAACGGACTGCAGATCAAGTTTACAATGCCGATGAATCCGATTTATTTTACCGGATGTTGCCAAGTAAAACGCTAGCCTCAAAATTAGGAGATTCAGCGAAAGGGTATAAAAAAGGGAAAGACCACCTCACCATAATGGCTTGCACTAATATGTCAGGAAAGCACAAAATTCCTCTCCTTATAATAGGGAAGTCTAAAAACCCCCGTGCATTGAAAAATGTGAAACGAGGCTCACTGCCTGTCGTTTACAGCTCACAAAAAAGTGCTTGGATGGTTAGTTTTGTTAGACATTTTCAAACAATGGTTTTTTGAGAATTTTGTGCCATCAGTAAAAAAATATTTGAAGAACTGTGGCCTTCCCAACAAGGCGGTTTTGATTATTGACAATGCGCCTTCGCATCCGTCTGTCAATGAACTAGTCAAAGATGACAATTCAGTGAAGTTTTTACCACCTAATGTAACTTCTCTCGTTCAACCGATGGACCAAGGAGTTCTAGAAAAAATAAAAAAAGTGTACAAAAGGCAAATGCTAAGTCAACTGGTAGAGGACGAAGGAGAGCATGGTGTGGTAGAGGTGCTGAAATCTTTTAACGTAAAGACTGTTATTTATATGATTGCGGAAGCTTGGGACCAGGTTGGAAGAGAAACTTTGATAAAGTCATGAAAAAAGTTGTGGCCTGGTGTGTGTGACTTGCCAGAAAACAATACAATTGAAGAAGAAGAAAAAACAAGTGTGGAAGAAGATTTTATAGACATTTTTAAAAATATCGATGGCTGTTCCGATGTTGATGAAGAAGACATTGACAATTGGTTGCAAATTGACAATGACGTAGGTTATAAAGCGATCACAGAGGAAGAAATTATTGCATCATGCAGTGTTACAGAAAATGAAAATGAAGAGGATTCAGACAGTGTTGATGAACCAGCTGTGGTTATGACCCACGCAGAAGCAGTAGCAAACATAGATAAATTGATGGTTTATTTTGAGAGTCAAGCCCAAACATCGCCAAACGAGCTTCTAATGCTAAAGCGGATGCGAGATCGCGCTGCTCGTAAGCGATACACAAAACTGAAGCAGCAAAAGCTCACTGCCTTTTTTACTACCGACTAGTTTGTACCTATATTGTGTACAGTGTAAATACATATTATGTGTTTTTAGGTGAAAGTGTGCCGATAATAATTTTTAAACTCCATTGTTTAAAAATATTTTTGGTAAGTACATGTTCTTTTTTATCGTTTTTCCCTCATTCTCTGGATAACCCGGATTTTCGTTAACTCGGATCGGCCCCAGCCCCAGTTGATCCGGGTTAACGAGATTCTACTGTACTTTCTTATGCTAGCAGTAATATTAATTATACTAACACCATTGTTTTGCTTCTTTACTAAAGATTATTTTGATATCATTCATAGTTACTTTTGATTAATTAATAACATATTTCTTATTTTTCCTATTGATATTTCTTTTTGTAATTATCTTTAAACTGAATATTATTTATACATTTTTATACCTGATATTCTTACTTAAATACCTAAACATATTATATACTCTAATTGACCTTGATTATCAACAAAATAACAGAAACTCTGAACATTATCACAAAACAAAACTACTTTACATATAACAATAAATACTACACACAGAACGATGGCTTACCCATGGGCTCCCCTATATCCAGCATTCTAGCAGAAATCTTCCTCCAACACTTAGAAAAAACAAAAATACTCACAAACAATGACAGACACTCACACAAAATACTATATTGGCACAGATACGTTGATGACATTCTAATACTATACAGGGGAAACAAAAAAAGACAATGTGAACAGTTACTAACGCACATAAACAAAATACATAAAAACATAACCTTTACTGCCGAATACGAACATAATAATACCATAAACTTCTTAGACCTCTCCATCACAAAACTAGAACACAGGCACAAATTCAGTATATACAGAAAACCAACTACAACTGACACACTAATACACAACACCTCCAATCACCCAATACAACACAAACTAGCTGCCTTCAGAACCATGATACATAGACTTAACAACATCCCCTTAGACGAAAAAGACTACAAAGACGAACTAAACACGATAAAATATCTAGCAGAATCTAACGGATATGACAGAACAATAGTCAGTAAACTCCTACACAAAACACAAAACAAACAACAGACAAAGACAGAAAACAACAAATTCATAACACTAACATATATCAACAAACAAACTGAAAAAATAGAGCAGTTTACAAGCTAAATTGCTCAAATTGCAATAAATTCTACACAGACCAGACAGGACGTAGCTTCAAACAGAGATACGTTGAACACACAAAAGCACTCCAATCCACTACAGAATCCACCTTTGCAAACCACCTCATTGAAGCAAACCACACATATAAAAACATCGACAATAACATGAACATTCTACACGTACACACAAAAGGCCGAAAACTAGACACTCTAGAACAATTGGAAATATACAAACACACAAAAACAAATAAAAACGACATCCTAAATGAACAGACACAATTCAAATCGCACGCATTATTCGAACATATCTCACCCCACACACACAGCATCGATCTTTCGAAACTCGATTCCGTCGCCTACAACAAGACGGACAGCGCTACCAACGGCAGCCTCTGAAGAAGCCTTATAAAGGAGCAAACCGGTTTAGGCTGTAAGGTAAAACTTTATGCTTTTACTTATAAAAAACCTAGTGTTCCGAGTCATTAATGCAATAGTGATATTCAGTTAAGTAACGGACACGTCATGGACAACGAAATCCAAGAATTATTTTTATGTATTTCTTATTTTCGATTACTTAAATTAATAATGATACAATTAGTTTTATATTCTTACTATCTAACATACTATTAAAGATTGTTTTGCTATATTAATATGGTCTGCTTTTTATTCTATTGTATACACTTACACTGCACTTTTCCTTTCACATGAGGTTTATTTATCTACTATCACTTTTACTTTTACTCTATGTTATTTACATAGTTCGTTGTCATTTATTTCTATTTATGTAGTTCTATACTTCACCTGATATTTCACACATTGTTTGTTTATTTAGTATATCATCACTGGGTGGTTATTGGTCATTAACATTTGTTTTATTATCATTTAACATTTGTCACTTTTGTATTAATTATTACCTTTGCTAAGTTTGATTATATTTTACTTGCTTTTGGCTAGTTTATTATTTAATAGGGTATTTTTTATTTCTATCTTCCTATCTTATATTTATACATTCATGTTTCTTTTCTTTTCATTTAACACACATAATTATATATATTTTATTTTTATGGTTTATATATTTTACATTTCATTTATGCCCTATCTGATTTAGTGCATTTATTTTACATTTTATTTATTAGCTACATTTTGGGGTTATAATGATTGTGGTCACACTTTGGGTTATATCATTGTTTCTTGTTCCTTCGCCTTCTCCAATCTATTGGGTTAAGTCATAGTTAGTGTCTTAGTCAATTTTTATTTCGTAGTGTTGGGTTATCAATCTTCAGGTTATAAGTTTTTATTTTTCTTTCTACCTTCAGCTTTTTCTTTTATCAATTATTAGTGATATTTAGTGCTATCTTATGTCATGTTACATAATGCATCGCCGCCAAAATTGATTATTTCAAAATAAAGATTGTTTTTCTGAAATCATCAATTATCTTTTCTTCTTGTTTACATAGTTTATTAGATAAAGTTGTTATTATTATGGAATTCATCAATCACCATCTTTTTTAGTTTATCTTTGTTAATTCATGGTTCATGATTCTGGATATGATATTATTCTCCTCTTCTACTCTTTTATAATGAGTGTTGTATCCCTTGTAAGTTTTATCCCCCTAAAATTTTCTACTCTTCCATTCATATAAATTGGTATTAGCCAGAGGGCATGTGTGGCTCTATTACTCTGCTATCCATTTATACACATTTTGAGTTAAGAGGTCATGCCTGTCTGCTCAATAAAATAAAATGATTGTTGGACTTATCTCAACATAAAATCATCCTTTAATAATACTAATAATAATAATAGTCGTCTATTTTCGACTCATATAATATAATTATAATAAAACACTCTTGGGATTAATTATTCTGTTTTTATACATATCATGATCTTCCCTTCTCATTGATTTATTTGGATTCCTTCTCTATGTTAGTGGCGATGTTCTTAACATATATTTTGCATTGTTTCTTTAATTTACTTCATATGATAGTTGTTTTACACGTTATTACTTCTCTTCTCATTTATAATTAATGTTAAAATTGTAGCTGTTTTTTGGTTTACTTATTCCATTTCTTCATCATCGATAGTCCGTTTAGTATTTCATGGTCATTCTTTATTTGATAGTCTTGTCTTTTCTTTTTAAAATGTTAATTCTTTGTGATCCCCTTACACAATAGGGTTATTTAATGATGTTATGTAATGTCATCACTTTTTTAACGTTTTCATATTTTATGTCAGTTTTTCATGATGGTTCCTTATAAAAAATTTGTTTTTCTTCACTATTAAATTGTTTCACTCACTTTGTTTCACACACTTGGTTGTAAGTTGTTCTTACTTTTGTTTTGAATTTAGATAATTCTTTTTTATTCAAAATTCCATACTCATACTTCCATGTTCGTCTTTTATTAATTATTAGTTTCATCTTTTTCTTCTTTCTTCCTTCATCAATGCTGTGTCGGTTATCTATAACATCAGTCCCTTTTTCGCAGTAATGTTCACATTTGGTTTACCCATGGTCCATAGGTTGATCTGCAGTTGTTGTTCGGACTACTCTGGTGTTCATAACTAATTCTGTCCTTGTGGTATAGGTCTCTGTTTCCTTGTACACCAACTCTTCTAATACTATATGTCTATTAGTATTCATTATTACATCAACCACTTTACCATTTCTTTTGTAGAACAGATATTTCAATGGTACATTTATTATTTGTTGTTTCATTGATAATTTAGTGTACCTTTCTAATGGTGGTATATTCCATTTATTAATTGATTTTTTAAAGTTGTTGCCTGTGGTTTCATAGTAAGTCAGTTCTAAAATTTTGTTTGACCTCCTTCTATAATCTTGTACATTTATGATTTCTTCATGGTCGATAATTGGTAGACTAAACACATTTATTAATCCATTCTTCATCATCTCCAATTCTTCTCTTGTATTGATTATTTTCTTTCTACATATTTTTCTTACTTTCTTGGTCTTCTTTTCCAGGTAATGATTATCCTCTTTGTTGCTGTTATTTTTATTCTCAGATAATAGTATCCTTTTGTATTCTGTAATTTCTATTTCCTTCCTACTATCTTCTATTTTCTTAATTCCTGGTTTCCTGTTCTCAATCAATGTTTCTTTAATACCTTCAGAAACTCTGTCTAGTGTTTCATTCATCTTCTTGAAACCATTATTTAATGTTTCCTTGATCTGATCGGTTTTGTAATTTGTTTCTTCCCATCTCTGATTCATCCCCATTTTTGTCTGCCTTGCTTCTTTACGATACGCTATTAATTGTCGTTGTATAGTTTCATTGTTACTATCGATTTTATGGTTCAATGTTTCTATATCTTCTTTCATTTGTCTCAAGGTTTTGCTGGTTTTCTCATTACTTTTATCTATTTTTTCACTTTTCACTTTATTCTCCTCCTTCATTTTCTGTGTTAATGTTTCATTTAGTGACTCAAACTTCTTATCTAATTTTTCATCTATTTTCTCCTCCTGTTTCTTAAAATTGTCATTAATTGACTCAAATTTCTTATTCAATTCTTCCTTGTCTTCCATTCTCCGTTCTTCCATCTTCTCATCTTCTTTGTCCATATTCTTCTTCATACTATTCATTAATTCCATAAACTTGTTCCAATTAGGTCCTCCTCTAGCTTCCTCCTGCTGTGTGGGTTTTGTATGTTCCGCTGGAGGTAATATTTCTTCTGCATCTTCAACCGATATTATTTCCCTTTCTTCCGTTCTGATTTCTTTCTCGGTCTCCTTTCTAACATCTCTGCTTCCTTTTCCGCCTTCTTCCCGCGTTGCTTAGCCTTGTATCTTGTGTCATGCGTTGCCTGTTCCATTTTCTGCAGCCGCTGCTAGAATCTACTTGATTTAATTGTATAGTTTTTCAATTAATTCTAGCCCTACTAGTTGGTGCGCCACTTTGTAATATGGCGGTTTGCCGGTGTTAACTATATGTAGCGTACTTACTTTTTGTGTAGGTATTTAATATTGTAACGAGCCGTTAATACTTTTTCTTAATACTTACTTAGTTGACCGTATTCTCGCCATTCAGTTCAAATTTTCCGCCTTGCCGTCTGATTGGTTCTCACTGTCCGGCCGAGTCGAATTCGTCAGCTAATGTAATTTTTATTGTTTATATTGTAACATCACCAAAATGTTACATAACCAAAATACACACCAGAAGGGTGAAACATGAAACTAGAGTTATAAAGTGAATAATTATAATGAATGTAACAAAAAAAGAAGAGGCCAGCAAAGAAGAAAGAAGAGGAGGGACCCCAAGAAGCAGTGATGAATACACTGCATGATGCTACAACTTAAACACAATGACTGACTATAACTAATGGACAAGCAGAGTTCACAAATAAGCTGTCAAGTGAGCCAGTTCAAGACATTGATGTGTAGAGTCATATAATATAAACAAAATAACCAATGACTTTAATAAGATAATAACAAATAACAGCATTTTGGCTGAAAATAATAGAACAATGATACAGAAATAACAAAGACTATTACTATACTAGCTGTAGCCACAAAGCTATAAAAAATAGCTTTACCAACAAAGATGTAACAATATAGAAGTTTAAGATGCTGTTCAGGGCCAAATACTGGTCAGAGTCTATCCAAAACATAGTACAAGATGATATATGTCACGGCAAATACGACGCCAGTCGAGGGACAACTCCAACGTCTTACTTCCTTGGTAAGGTATGTTTGGCCAGAAACCTCGAACCAAGGATACCAGAGGAGTGCCTGGTCACCAAGCTAGCATATCATTATGAAGAGGGAGTAGCAAGATCACGACAACGGGGGCAGATAAAAACTGTCCAAGCCATGGCAGCACTGCCTGAAGATAACGAACACGAGGGCTACTATAAAAGGAGCCGTAAAAGGAATGACAATTACCAAGACAGAAATAATAACCAAAATAATAACAACAATCCTAACTTCCGGAATTATCGGAATAATTTTAACAATTATAATAATAATGTAAATCACAATAATGAAAACAATTATCGGCGAAATAATCAGGGTAATAATAATTATACTGGGAATAATAACAATAATATGAGACGGCCTCAAAATAATAACAACAACCCCAACCGACACCAGAACCAAGGTGGAAACAACCAACCCCAGCAATATAGGAGGGCCAATTACGTACAGGCCAATAATGAGCAGGGAAGAAGACGGTATTACCCAAGACACTGTAGCTTCAATGGAAATGATAACGAGGAATACCAGCGCGAAGACAGGAGAAATTCATGGGGCGGACAACGAAGGAGCAGAAGTATTGAAGGCGACAGCCGAAACAACGATTACCGACCCCAAGTAAACTTCATACAAGCCCGTAGCCAACCCAACCCTGCGAGACCCTATACAAGATCACAAACAGACACCACGAATGATAATGAGCAAGTACAACAGAGAAATAGCGTTGGAGAATCCAGATCCGGAAGCAGAAACCAAGGACAGGACGATCCATCTATGAGGGTCCGAATGGCTTACAATCAACAGAACCCACCAGAACGCTGGATTCCCCTAAGAGGAGACGGCAGCCGATCCAACACATCCCAAGACGTGAGACGACAGGAACCAGGAGTTGAGGACGATGAGCCCTGGCCAGACAGGTGGAACGCATAATTTAACCAAGCATCTTTGAAAAAATATTATGTATAATGAAAACTATCATAAAGTGTAAAATGTCATAATATCTACAGTACCAAGATACATAATACTCTAAGCAGAGATAAATAAAATGACTCAAACGAAATGTAATTGACCCATAATGGGCCCAATAGAATGGTGAAAGTGTGAAAACCCCCAGATAATCCAAGAAGATAACGAACCAAGTGTTAAAAACCAGTGTATAAACAGTGTTAAAAAGAAATTATGGTGAAACTAAAGAAGAATTTAAGAACCAACTGCATAATTATATAGTGATGAATTTAAGTGTGTAAACTAAAAACATTGAATAACCAAAACAACTTGAACCCTAGTATTGATGAATAGCAGCAAAGCTGATAATAATATAACAAATATGTCAAGTTATAAATAATAATGACCTGTGAAGAGAAGTATGTTAAATACAATGTTAAAGCATTAGCAGTGATAATAATGAAACCTCTAATCCCTTGAGTATTCTAATGAATATGATGTCTTATATTGAAAAATAAATGATATATTATGTTTTATATGTTGTGATAGTGCAACTGTTGTCATGTGCAACTTTTTATTGTCCCAGACAGAGATGAAGATTCCTCTGATTCTGTGGGTGTATAGTTGAGGAACGGCGGAGAATGGATGCCAAATAGAGCCCCTCTGATTCCGAACCTGCTGTAAATGTTAGGGAATTATAATATTTCAAGGATTAAATCAACAACTGTGAGGTAAAATGAAAGAACAAAGGAGATTGTCACAAGGATCAAGATGTGTATAATGTAAAGAAAAAATGTATTATTGAAAAACAGGGAAATTGTTAAATTAAGACCCAATATATGATATGACTAAATGACCAAGAGTATAAAAACTTGAACAATACTAGTAAGCTGAAAATAAGACTATCAGTGAACCTAGTCTAGATCAACACACCGACAGACTATTACACTCAATAAATATAGAAGCAGTAATCTAAAAATTAAACAAAATAAAGTGATAATTTCTTCAAACCATAAAAATTTTCTCAAATTATCAATTTTGAGAGGGGAGTATATGTAACATCACCAAAATGTTACATAACCAAATTACACACCAGAAGGGTGAAATATGACACTAGAGTTATAAAGTGAATAATTATAATGAATGTAACAAAGAAGAGAAGGGACCAGCAAAGAAGAAAGAAGAGGAGGGACCCCAAGAAGCAGTGATGAATACACTGCATGACACTACAACTTAAACACAATGACTGATATTATTATATATAAAAACTTTCACAAATGAACTTACTTTTGTTCTCACTTTCACAAACGTTTCAAGGTGTTGTAGTTCATTTGTGAAAGTTTTTATATATAATAATATTAGTAAAACTGAACGAAGAGGATGAATCAACAAGATATTTACAATGACTGACTATAACTAATGGACAAGCAGAGTTCACAAATAAGCTGTCAAGTGAGCCAGTTCAAGACATTGATGTGTAGAGTCATATAATATAAACAAAATAACCAATGACTTTAATAAGATAATAACAAATAACAGCATTTTGGCTGAAAATAATAGAACAATGATACAGAAATAACAAAGACTATTACTATACTAGCTGTAGCCACAAAGCTATAAAAATAGCTTTACCAACAAAGATGTAACAATATAGAATAAGGGTAATCATAAACGGAACCCTTATGTGTATAAGCAACTTCCTAATTAAATGAGATGTAATTAGAATAATAATAAGCAGGGGATAAACCTTGTACTAAAACTGTATCCAGACCCTGCATGAACGAGTTTATGTTAGTAAAATAATAGGGAAACAGGACCCCTAATTAACATTAAATTTACAGAATAGTAAACATAACGAATAAGGTGTGAAATACCACCACTTAATTAATATTATATGCCTTAAAAATGAGTAGGCCATGTAAAAATGTATTTAGAGAATAAGGAATTTTCAGAGCAATGTATTGTCATAATTATACTAAGATTTAATATTGTTCAGCTGTAGGCAGCATTCAGTTTTAATAATGTATGTACTTTTATTCATGTAATAACGTTCAAAAGAGAACACAGATATAAATAATCAAATGTCAAAGATAGGAAAATAGTCGCATTTTGCATTATTAGCAGACGACACTAAGAAACCATGTTTCAGGACGGTATTTCTATGTATTGTCAGTGAAAACTAGGTTCAAACTGGCATTAAGCCACATCAAAATAAAGAGCAGAAACTAAGCTTTAATTTGATGATAATAACTTAAAGAATGGAATTGTAATAATTTAATAGTTAGTGTAAGCATCATTTTTTAACAAGATTTAAGAAAGTACATGTGAATACTAACAATAACAATAGTTGAGTACAAAAGACGCATCAGTGGTGTCTATCAAAAACATTACGTCACTACGACATAATTTTGTACCAATCACAAAAGAGTTTACTTAGCGAAAATTATTCCTAACGGCGATCGAGCGCGGGGTATATAATCAAAAGGACGCTAAGAAACTGGCATCCGAATCATTCTTCATGAGCTAACCAGTTGCGTCTCTGCATTGTTTTATTTTTTAATAATCAACTACAGTACAATTGTAGTAGATACCGTAAATTTTATCAAATTAACCTTTGAAAGGGCGAGTCATCGTCTCTGAGTGCATCAAAAGTTAATTGTGAATTTATTTAAACTGTGCATGTAATCGGAACGAGTAAATTTAATATAACCTGTAAAGGCTATCACCCATTATCAGTAAGAAGAGGGTTATTTCTCGTTTCCAAGTGTGATTAAAGTGTAGTGTATTAGCGATCAATATAATCCGATCGTTACGATTATCGTTACGAATATAATCTATACGATTAAAAATCAAGGTAGTACGGTGACAAATTTTATTGTTTATATACCATCCATTGATTGTAGGAATTAACATAATTGTACTGACACAAAAACAATCAAACTATTCGTAGAGAACACTGTATTCATTTATTTAGAGGGTTTAATAACCCAACGTAAGAATATATGTATTAGGATTACTTATTACAATATTAATTAGAATATAAGCAGACGAAATTCTCGTTAACCAAATATTTAATTGCAAATTATTGAAGAGGCCTAAAATGAATTACTACATCTTAGTAGTATTTATAAAAAGAAATTAATATCGTTCTATTTTGTATTTTAAAGAACTTACCCTTGAGGTACTTAGTCTATTAAGATAAAAATTTTGTTAATAAAAATAAGTTTTTTTATTGTGCTTAACTGAGCTATACCAGTCAGTAAACGGACAACTTGCGATCCGAATTGTATTATTGTAAAAATGTATTTTTCTTCAATTCAATTCTAGAGGTTATAATAAACTGATAATGTTATACAGCATTAACTTTTGTTTTTTTAATTATTTTAATTTAGATAATCATCCCTCAGTATTGCATACACTGAGGTACATTAAACAGGAATTTTTCAGTATACCATTCGAATTATTTTCAATTCTATTAACACTAAAAGATTGAAACAGCAAAAAGTAAACACACACAATTATAAAATTAGAAGTTTGTTTTTTAAGGGATTTTTCTTTAAGAAAACCCATATGGCACCCACATAACATTCAAGGTATTATAAAACCTGGTTTATAAAATTTTAGACTGGTCAAAAAGGAAACTTGACAGTTTATTTAGTGGCGGTGAACATCAGAACATCAAGTACGACAACCAGGTACATGAAGTGTTCATTATATTAATATATTTGTCCAGACAACACTTGTCTTATACATACACTGACGACATTTTTTTATAGAAGAGGATTTCGACTTCAAGTTCGACGCGACCGTTACATTCATTAGCAGACCAACAAATTAATGTTTTATTCACAATAAACGATACTACTTGAAACTACTATGAAAATAATTACTGCATGCATACAAGAGACACCATTAAACAACAAATCGTTAATTAAATTATAGAGGGAGGATCTAGTTTTATTACAATATCCCAAACTCTTATACTACCTTTTTAAATGAATCAAACATACAGTGGTTGATAGGTACGAAGATTTATTTAAAACTTTTTTATATAATCAGGTCAATTACAATTGGGAAATGAAACATATATTTATTTTAGCTCCGACGTTTACAAGTTGCGCAGTTGGCAGTCCACTCAGTTTGGTATGTTTGCGCTTGGTTATGGCGTCTGTTTCTTCGTTCGTTTATTATAATACTAGCAAAATACCCGTGCTTCGCTACGGAGTTTCACGTTGTACGTAATTGTACAATTATTGCTCGCTTAATAGTGTAGGATTAGATAGATTGTACAAATTCTCAACTCTTAGTTTGTCTATTTACATTCATAGCAACAGCTATTTATTATTTATTTCGAGAAAATCGTTAGAGCCGTTTCCGAGAAAAAAAAAGACATACATTTATTAATTAATTGAACTTCGAAATTTTCTCGACTATAAGAACCTGCAAACAACGAAGTTTTTTTTAATTTAAAACAATGATTAAAAACTCAGGACTAAATGTATTCGGGGTTTCCAGTAAACTGAGATGCCAACCACTTCATTTACCAAGTATGCAATTTCCGCTATAAATTTCAGTATTTGGTTTTTTGCCCCTTAGGAGTGAAAGTTTTTAAAACCGTTTCTTAGTGAGTACCTAAGACCTATGATGAAGCTATGTTCAAAGTTTCATTGATATCCCTTCAGTGGTTTCAGAGATATCGTGATTAGTGAGTCAGTCAGTGGTATTTGGCTTATATAGATATCTATATCTAGCCGATTTACCCAGCGTTGCTCGGGTTCATAATTTATTCATAGGCTCATAGGCACCTATTCTTGTTCTAACGTTATATTACTTGTATACTGTATAATCTTCCTTATATTGTTACGTTTGCATTCTCACTGGAGGAATATTCTGTAGCGCACCTGTTTAAGAACATGTCATAAACTGTATTCTTATATCTGGAGAAGAATTCTGTTGCGCGTGATGCTCCTGCTCGATTTCTAACTCTGGGAGAGGGCGAACAGCTAAATTAGTTTTCAATAAAATGTCTACAGTACTTGCACGCGCTGCGTATTTAACTGTCGTTTTATAATTCATTGGGTTAATGTTGAAATAAGGCATTTGTTAAATTAGTGTCTCCTAAACTTATTCTAACAATACAATACCTCTATAGATTTCAGCTTATCAATTTTTAAATTCAAACTGAAGCAAGTGCATTTATATTGTCTGAACACTATGATCTGAATACATTCGCTATCAAAACTTTGTTTTTTATACTCGCTTATAACTTACTTTGATCTTAACATATCCACTTTTAAATTCAAACTGAAACAACTCTGAATTCACACACTATTAAGAAGTTTCTTAAGCTGCATACACCACCTTTGATATCATAATCTATATCTTTATTTATAAGAACCGTGGACTCTGGCCCCGCCGTCTTTCGCGGGATCCGACCTAAGACTCCCCGGGTTCCGTGGATGAACTCCGGGGAAGGCCCGTCGGACGACTCCTGCGCTATTTCCTACGCGGGAGACTTCCACCGATGCTATGGTAACAAGAATCTATTCTATTGGGTTGCCATAGTAACCAGATCTAATAGTTGTTTAAGACCCAAAGGACCCCCCAGAGGATCGTATCGAAAAAAACACCTGTCCTATGTTGGTTCTCCCATTGCGTAAAATATTTGTGCCAAGTTTGGTTGAAATCGGTCCAGTGGTTTAGGAGGAGATGTGGAAGACCCCAAAGAACCCCCAAAGGACCCTATTGAAAAAACACCTATCCTATGTTGGTTCTCCCGTTGCGTAAAATATTTGTGCCAAGTTTGGTTGAAATCGGTCCAGTGGTTTAGGAGGAGATGTGGAAGACCCCAAAGAACCCCCAAAGGACCCCATCGAAAAAACACCTATCCTATGTTGGTTCTCCCGTTGCGTAAAATATTTGTGCCAAGTTTGGTTGAAATCGGTCCAGTGGTTTAGGAGGAGAAGTGGAAGACCCCAAAGAACCCCCCAAAGGACCCCATCGAAAAAAGCACCTCACCTATGTTGGTTCTCCAGTCGCGTAAAATAAAAATATTTGTGCCAAGTTTGGTTGAAATTGGTCCAGTGGTTTAGGAGGAGATGTGGAACATACGTACATAGATACATACATACAATAGGGGGGGGTTTGCCCCTTAGGAGTGAAAGTTTTTAAAACCGTTTCTTAGTGAGCACCTAAGACCTATGATGAAGCTATGTTCAAAGTTTCATTGATATCCATTCAGTAGTTTTTGCTCTACGTTGATTCTATGTCAGTTAGTCAGGCAAACGTCCCCCCCGTTTTCCCCTTTAAAGGTTGAATTTCCAAAAATCCCTTCTTAGCGGATACTTACATCACATAAGGAACATACATGCCAAATTTCAAGTTTCTAGGTGTTATAGTTTCGGAGATTTCGTGATGAATCAGAGAGTCAGTGGTATTTCTCTTTTATATATATAGATTATCTCAGGGAAAAGTTCTTTGGACTACAGAATGTTGGCTTACACACTAATAAATGCACATAATTTTATAATATTCCTTATAACTAAAACACAATATGTGATATTTTAAAATATGAAAAGTAAGTTATTGCAAATGAGAAGTAGTGCTCACTTGGTTAAGTTTTTTGTTAGCATGTTACTTTTTAAAATAGTTTAATATAAAATCAAAATTCAGTGATAGATATGGTTTACCAAAGGTGATTATTTAATCGAGTTCAGTTCGAAAAGTTAATTTAGTGACTGGTGAAGTGAAAATAAAATTGCTCATTTACTGGGTAATTGAAAGTTTTAATTTTGGGGTGAAGTATTTAATTTATACTCATCAATTCCTTAATGCAGCTTCTCTTGCGATCCTCTTCTTCTTCTGGAAAACGTCTAAGGGTCCCTTCTGGTATGGACTGATTTAGATCCAAGTTCATACGATCGAATTTCAATGTTCAGCGTCCCTCAGACTTGTAGATTCATCTGTTTCCTC
The DNA here is from genome assembly GCA_034769895.1 of Magicicada septendecula. Taxonomy (NCBI): domain Eukaryota; kingdom Metazoa; phylum Arthropoda; class Insecta; order Hemiptera; family Cicadidae; genus Magicicada; species Magicicada septendecula. Next base: position 179,708,505 of record CM068370.1, read on the forward strand.
AGGTTGAGTTGGGTATCTTCTGTTCTTCCTCCAGTATTGGTCGTCTATTAATTCGGTTTACTTCCTTCAAGTCTTGGACATAATATTTGTTATATAATTGTTCTTAATTATTGGTCATCTCATCAATGGTTAATTTATATATACTTCTTGTAACTTCTTCATTCAAATTTAGAAAACTTAATGATTTTAGGATTTATTTGTCTTCAAGTGCTCCATACATCCACCCTCTATGCTAGTCAATAATGGAGTAAAATTTCAACGGTCAAAAACATGTAACAAACTCTAGTTGTCATGGTTAATCTTCAAGATATACTAGTTCTCATTGGCCAATATCTTATAACATTGTTATATTCTAACGTTTTATTTCTGTTCAAATTTATAAAAATCTTTTAAATTGTAATTACTTTCTTATGCTAGCAGTAATATTCATTATACTAACACCATTGTTTTGCTTTTTTACTAAAGATTATTTTGATATCACTCATAGTTACTTTTGATTAATTAATAACATATTTCTTATTTTTCCTATTGATATTTCTTTTTGTAATTATCTTTAAACTGAATATTAGTTATACATTTTTATACCTGATATTCTTACTTAAATACCTAAACATATTATACACTCTAATTGACCTTTGGTTATTGTTTTCTCTTTAAACTTACAAAATTCCTTCCTTCATGCTAGGCCTAAAGCCTAGGTTTCACAATACTTCTATTCAACATTCTTTACAATCTTTTTATATTCATTAACTTTATTTAGTGGTTCATTAAACATTCTCTAAAGAAACTAATTAACAAAAAAACATTGGTGCTTTTAACATCACACCTTTTATATTATTAACATATTTTCTTACCAGGTCCATGCCTGAAACTAAACTTCTAATTATTACTGTTTTCTTACTTCTATCTCACCTATCTTCTAAGTTTATTAATACTATGGTTCCTTCAACAACAAAACTCTTATAATAATAATTTTTAACACTACTCTAAACAATTCACTTACAAATTCCTTCACTAAAACATAGTGTCTCCTTCTCCCATCTTCCAATCTAATATTTTAACTTTTACAATATTTTTATGTATTTCTTACTTTCGATTACTTAAATTAATAATGATACAATTAGTTTTATATTCTTACTATCTAACATACTATTAAAGATTATTTTGCTATATTATTATAGTCTGCTTTTTATTGTATTGTATACACTTACACTGCACTTTTCCTTTCACATGAGGTTTATTTATCTACTATCACTTTTACTTTTACTCTATGTTATTTACATAGTTCGTTGTCATTTATTTCTATTTATGTAGTTCTATACTTCACCTGATATTTCACACATTGTTTGTTTATTTAGTATATCATCACTGGGTGGTTATTGGTCATTAACATTTGTTTTATTATCATTTAACATTTGTCACTTTTGTATTAATTATTACCTTTGCTAAGCTTGATTATATTTTACTTGCTTTTGGCTAGTTTTTTATTTAATAGGGTATTTTTTATTTCTATCTTCCTATCTTATATTTATACATTCATGTTTCTTTTCTTTTCATTTAACACACATAATTATATCTATTTTATTTTTATGGTTTATATATTTTACATTTCATTTATGCCCTATCTGATTTAGTGCATTTATTTTACATTTTATTTATTAGCTACATTTTGGGGTTATAATGATTGTGATCACACTTTGGGTTATATCATTGTTTCTTGTTCCTTCGCCTTCTCCAATCTATTGGGTTAAGTCATAGTTAGTGTCTTAGTCAATTTTTATTTCGTAGTGTTGGGTTATCAATCTTCAGGTTATAAGTTTTTATTTTTCTTTCTACCTTCAGCTTTTTCTTTTATCAATTATTAGTGATATTTAGTGCTATCTTATGTCATGTTACAATATGGGGAAAAAGGGGAAAGAAATACTTTTAGAAATTATCAATAAAGCGTGGACAAGTTAGTGTAGACATACCAAGAGAATGGAAGGAATTATTGATAGTTCCTATTTTTAAGAAAGGTAACGCAAGAGATTGTAATAATTATAGGGGTATCAATCTGTTAAATACAATTGTTAAGGTTTATGAGCAGATAATTAATAATAAATTGGTCCCAATTTTAGAAAATAGTTTGGAGGAATCGCAGAGTGGCTTTAGATCAGGGAGAAGTGTGCAGGATCACATTTTTACTCTGCAACAGATAGCTGAGAAGTCGATACAACAAGATAAATTGGTATTCTTGGATTTCGTTGTCCATGACGTGTCCGTTACTCAACTAAATATCACTACTGTTTGACAACTCGGAACACTAAGTTTTTTATAAGTAAAATCGTAAAGATTTACCTTACAGCCTAAACCGGTTTTCACCTTTAGAAGGCTTCATCAGAGGCTGCCGTAGGTAGCGCTGTCCGTCTTGTTGTTGGTGACGGGATAGTTTTTCGAAAGATCGATGCTGTGTGTGTGTGGTGAGATGTGTTCGAATAATGTGTGGGATTTGAATTGTGTCTGTTCGTTTAGGATGTCATTTTTATTTGTTTTTGTGTGTTTGTATATTTCTAATTGTTCTAGAGTGTCTAGTTTTCGGCCTTTTGTGGGTACGTGTAGAATGTTCATGTTATTGTCGATGTTTTTATATGTGTGGTTTGCTTCAATGAGGTGGTTTGCAAAGGTGGATTCTGTAGTGGTGTGGAGTGCCTTTGTGTGTTCAATGTATCTCTGTTTGAAGCTACGCCCTGCCTGGCCTATATAGAATTTATTGCAATTTGAGCAATTTAGCTTGTATACACCGGGTAGATCGAATTTGTTTTGTGTTTTGTGCGTGCGTTTTGATAGTGTGTGTTCTGTTTTGTTAGTAGTTTTGTAAGCGATTCTGTATCCTGCTTTTTTGAATTTGTGGGCAATTTTTTCAGTTTGTTTGTTGATGTATGTTAGCGTTATGAATTTGTTGTTTTCTGTCTTTGTCTGTTGTTTGTTTTGTGTTTTGTGTAGGAGTTTACTGATTATTGTTCTGTCATATCCGTTAGATTCTGCTAGATATTTTATCGTGTTTAGTTCGTCTTTGTAGTCTTTTTCATCTAAGGGGATGTTGTTAAGTCTATGTATCATGGTTCTAAAAGCAATTAGTTTGTGTTGTTTTGGGTGATTGGAGGTGTTGTGTATTAGTGTGTCAGTTGTAGTTGGTTTTCTGTATATACTGCAATTGTGCTTGTGTTCTAGTTTTGTGATGGAGAGGTCTAAGAAGTTTATGGTATTGTTGTGTTCGTATTCGGCGGTGAAGGTTATGTTTTTATATATTTTGTTTATGTGCGTAAGTAACTGTTCACATTGTCTTTTGTTCCCCCTGTAATAAATTGGTATGTTTGGCTTTTATTGATCTTGAGAAGGTTTTCGATAGTGTGCCTAGAACAAAAATATGGGAAAGTTTAAAAAATAGAGGAATAAGGAGTAAAATAATTAAGGTAGTACAGAGGTTATACAAAAATAATGTTAATTATGTAATTGGTAAAAATATGAGGTCGTTAGGATTTACAACAAACTATGGATTATGACAAGGAGGTGGACTGAGTCTGACATTATTCAACTTGTACATGGACGACATTATTAAGAAGTGTTCACTGAAGGTTAAGAAAATGCATGTTGGATACAGGAACTTGCGAAGTATAGAAGTAGCAGAAGGGGCTTTTGCAGATGATGTAGTGCTAATGGCTACAAGTGAAAGGGCGTTACAGGGTAATTTGAATACATGGAATGAAGTTCTCCAGGAAAAAGGGATGAAAATAAATAAGACCAAAACAAAGGTAATGGTAATGGGGGAGAAAATAATAAATATAGATTGGAGGAGTGAAGATAGAACAAGTCAAACAATTCAAATATCTAGGGGTTATAATAGACAGTAATGGGAAACAAGAAGCCGCATTAAATGAAAGAATTGAAAAGGCAATAAAAGTATACTATGCATTAAACAGTAGTATACTATGCATTAAACAGTAGATTTATAAATAAGAAGCAGATATCAAGAAAAACGAAAATGAGTGTGTATAAAACAGTATATAGACCGGTTTTAACATACGGCTGTGAGATGTGGGTGCTATCCAAAAGCCAAAAAAGTAAAATCCAGGCGGCAGAAATGAAATATCTTAGGAGAGTAGTGGGAGTAACAAGGAAGAACAGAGTTAGGAATACACAAATAAGAGAGGATCTGGAAGTGATATCGATTCTGGATTTTATTGAACAGAGACAACTATGCTGGTGGGGACACATGCAGAGAATGGATAGTGATAGAATGGTAAAACAGGTTTGGGAGACAAAATCAGGGGGGAGAAAGAAGAGAGGAAGACCGCGACTGACTTGGGATGGAATGATGGGAAACATTTTGAGAGAAAGAGGCTTGGGCTGGAGGGAAGCGAAGACACTGTCAATGGATAGAGTAAGATGGAAAAAATTTGTATATAGAGTGTAGTTGATGTACTTATCATATATTGATGTAACCCGACACCAATATGGTATAAGGGTATTTTGATAATTTAATATTAACTAAAGCAGACAAGTCAAGCAACAGTAATTATTGAAAAAGCAGACTACATCAAAAAAACCGAAGACTTCATCAACAATAATAAATGTATACAACTAAATAAAGACCCAACAGAAAACTATCTTAAAGAAACAATAAAACTAATAAAAACAACTAAAAACATTTTCAACATGAAAAATACAGATATATACTGTATATAAATAATAATCCAGAACCACCTAAAATGAATAGCCTTATAAAAATACACAAATTAAACAACCCAATACGTCCATTAATCAACTTCAAAAAAGCTCCTACATACAAAACAGCAAAAATAATAGCACAAAAACTAAAAAGTAACCATCTAACAAATAACGATCATAACATAAAAAATACATACGAATTAACAGACAAACTAAAAATAATAAATATAAATGAAAATACATTTTTCACATCATATGATATCACAAACATGTACACCAACATCCCAGAAGAAGAAACAATAGACATAATAATAATCAAACTTAAAGAACAAAATGAAAACAAACAATATATAACCGAAATAAAAAATAGCCTCCAACTAATACTAAAACAAAATTACTTTGTATTTAATAGCAAAATTTATCAACAGCAAGGTTTAGCAATGGGATCACCATTATCAAGCATAATAGCAGAAATATTCCTACAACACATAGACACCAAAATACAAAATATTATAAAATCATATGATCCAAATGGCATATGGATGAGATATATAGATAATGGGCTATATGTATCAAATAACAAATACAGATGCAGAGAACATACTGAAACAAATCAATAACATACATCCTAAAATACAATTCACAGAAGAAAAAGAAAAACATAACAAAATCAACTATTTAGACATAACCATCACAAGATACAACAGCCACATACAATATGCAATACAGTGGAACTTGGTTATTACGTCAACTCGGGTGTAGCGTTATTTTGTCATAAGTCCGGTCAAACTGATATCTTTAACATTATAAAAATTCCCGGTTTTAACGTCACTAAATATTGTACTACTCTGTTATAGCGTCAAAAATTTCTCAGATATTTTACTCTAAATTTCATATAAACGTATATATGTGTGCGCGCGCTATGCCCATGGCTACAGACATACATTGTATGCAAGCAGTAAGCACTGTAACAGAACCGCCGGTGCCAACCGGTGTCTGGCGACTGACATGTCTCCCCACCACTCTCACCGGGTCAGTAGCACTGCGTGTCTCGAGGCTATTGTTCACGCCACACTCTTACAGTATTTACTGTACAGTATTGTTTACACGTAGTCTCGTCTCTGTTTTTGGTTGTTATTGTTTCTGTATCTGCTCGTACTGTGACAGTTTCTTTTGTGTGTTTTATAACTTAAATTTCGGTAGCCACTGTTTATAGAATTTTATACGTAGGTCTTTATAGAATTTTATACGTAGGTCTACATTTTTATACAGTAATCATGGCAAGTTCTAGTACAAAAAGAAAGGTTCTGTCTATTCAAGAGAAAGGACGTGTAATTAGATCATATGAAAGCGGACGTAAAATAGCTGATGTATGCCGTGAGGTTGGTTTAGTGAATTCTACTGTAGGTTCAATTTTAAAAAACAAGGACAAAATTTTAAAAAAATTTGAGGAAGATGGAGAAAAAATTTAAAAAATTAGGAAATGCGAACATGGTGATGTGGGTGCAGCATTATTGAAATGGTTCAAACAGTGTCGATGTTCAGATATTCCTGTGAGTGGACCAATTCTGAAAGAGAAAGCTACAGAATTCGGAAAATTGTTTGGTATTGATTTTACGTGCTCCAACGGATGGCTAGATCGATTTAAGGCCCGACACTCGATTTCCTTTGCAAAAATTTGTGGTGAGGCAAAATGCGTAGATCTGAACGTTACAGGCAATTGGGTGCGTAACACTTGGCCAGAAATTAGACGATCATACAAAGATGAAGACATCTTTAATGGAGATGAAGCCGGAATTTTTTATAAATTAACTCCAGATAAGACTTTCAAATTTAAAAATGAAAAGTGCATTGGTGGGAAGCTCTCTAAACAAAGAGTTACAGTTTTTGTTTGTGCGAACATGACGGGAACCGAAAAAAGGAAACTTTTAGTTATCGGGAAAAGTTTGCATCCTACATGTTTTAAAAACATCAAAAAACTTCCTGTAAGTTACACTGCTAACAAAAAAGCGTGGATGACTTCTAGTATTTTTGAAGATGAACTAAGAAAGTGGGATAAAGAACTGTCATCGAAAAACAGAAAAATTCTACTTCTAGTTGACAACTGTGCAGCCCATTCAAAGTTAAATTTGACAAACATTAATCTGGTCTTCTTACCGGCCAACTGTACGAGTGTCCTGCAACCTATGGACCAAGGCATCATTAGAAGCCTAAAGTGTCACTACCGCAAGCAACTTTAAAAAAAAAAAATTATTTTCTGTATGAACACGGCGCAACCTGCCACAATTTCACTCTTAGATGCAATACAATTCCTAGACGACTCTTGGAAGAGTGTAACACAGAAGACGATAGCAAAATGCTTTAGTGAAGCACAACTCGTACATGAAAATTTACCCGATGATGACGAAGATTACAACTTGCCGCTCTCGGAGTGGATTAAGAAATTCGACGTAAATGAATTTGGAAATGAACTTGATTCCTATGCATCAGTGTTTGACCAAGTAGAAACATTCCAAGTGTTGAGTGACGCAGAAATTATCGCGGAAGTAAAAAACATAGAAGCAGAAGATAGTGTTGAAGAAGATGCCAAGCAAGAGGAGGATGCCGACATCGTTTGTCTGACAGTACAGGAAGCAATGAGAGCCGCCGAAACTCTTTCACGATTTTACTGCTTTAGAGAGACGTCTGACGACACGTTCAATGCAGCGCAGCATCTCCACAGCACAACAGAAAGAATTTATTTTTCAGAAAGGAGCGTTCAAAAGAAAATTATGGATTACTTTCGACAGTAAGCCTAAATGTAAGTTACATGTACTTTCTTTTTGATCTTTTAAAATATTCTTCATGCTGTTTGTATAAATGAAATGCAGTTTGTAAACTTTAGAATAAATATCACGAATAATGTTAATAATGCAAAGATCTTTTTTTATTTCTCCTTCCTTATTAGTGATTAAAAAGGGTTTTTTATAAAGACTTTTTTTATAACGTCACTCAGACATAACGTCATTATTTTTTTGGTCCCTTCAATGACGTTATAACCAAGTTCCACTGTATACCAAATTGGTTATGAAAATGGATACAATAAAAATACTATAAACAAAATAGAAAACAAAATCAAATATAAAATAAAAACTGAACAATTAAGAATTAATCACAATGAACAACACATAAATAATAACAACAACAACAAACGGGCCACATTCACATACATAAATAATAAAATGACAAAACTAACAAAACTATTTAAAAACACAGATATAAAAATAGCATACAAAACTAATAAAAATAATTTACAAAAACTAAAAAGCCCACACAACAAAGATAATACAACAACTAACGGTATATACAAAATTGAATGCCAAGATTGCAATAAATGTTACATAGGACAAACAAAAAAACAGCTAAAAAAACGTTATTTTGAACACCTAAATGCATACAAAAAACCAGAAATACATAAATCCAATTTAGCCACACATGCAATAAACACAGGACATGAATTCCCAGACATAACCAATGTGACACTAATAAAACATATACCACACAAAGGCACCATAATGAACATTTGGGAAAATTTACAAATATACAAACATAAAACACAAAACAAACTAATATCTGAACAAATACAAATCAATACAAAACATGACACAATATTCAAAGCACTCAACATCGAAAATACACAAAAAACTAACACATACACCACAGTCACACACAATAAAACCAATTTGAAGTACCAGAAGCCAACAGGAAGACACAATAATAATAGTCAACCAACACACATGTACTTCACCAGACACAAAAACCGGAAGGCTGAGGATGGGTACAAGATGGTACCCGAAACATGTTCCTAATAAGGAAAAAAAGGTATATCTTAAGGTAAATTTATTTATAAATATTAAATGTATCATATACATCAAGAAACGGACTGTAGCAGAAAGTGATTGAACTTATATTTATATGACAGAATATTGTACACCTGCATCAGAAGTAAAAAAAAAACTACCCTTTGTTGCTTTAGTCTTGCCAGTATTACTTTTTAAGTAATGGTTATCTCACAAAATGGTTATCTGAATCTTCAACCTGAGAGACACGAAGAAAATATTACCTTAAAATCTTTCTTAATTATTCACCCAATTTCACAAAACATTTACATATAGGCCTACATACAAATAGAAGTTTGATCATGCACAAGAAAAGTTTTGGTCATAATGGTAAAAAATGACATAATCCGTAATATTACTGACTGAACACAACAAAAAGTAATAAATATTTGTTATTTGCTATGAAATTTAATAAAAATAAAGAATGCATGTTATAATGTAACTTGTTACCTCATTATATTTTCCCACAGAAATCAGAAATATATATATATATAAAACATGTTACATTTCTAGAATTGTGAATGAGTAGCTCATTTCATGTTTACATTTAAACATTTATCTACCAATAACTGATTCAATACTAATGATACTCTAAAAGTTCGAAAACAACTCAAGTCACACACATAGGTGTAACAGAAACAATACAAAAAGAATAGAAGTAAGAAATAACTAAAAATCTCTCCATGTTATAAGGTCATACATTAAATATTATGAAACATAATGTGGTCATGGTCATTCACATAACAGCAACACATACAATGTTAATGTATATGTTAGATAATCAATGAATATGTCAATGTACATGATTAGAATAAATAAGAAAAGAAATTGTAACTAAAAATCCAAAAACTCAATGACTGAATAGAAGTTACTTCATCGACTTTAAAACAATACTAGAGAACCCCCAAACCACATCCAAAGTAATACTGTATAATATATTAAGTTTATGTTTGCGGTAGCTTGGTGGTTACAGGATTTGTTCAAGAAAGGCCAACCTCGATTACAGTTGACACAGGTGCAACAGTTTCTATTGTGTGGCCCAATGTAGTGAAAGATCTCAAGCCAATCTGGTGCTCTTGCAGCTTGCAAACAGCTACTGGACGGCCTGTAAAAGTGTTTGGAAAAGTGGAGATACACCTACGCCTCAGTCAACTTGAGTTTAATCATCAAGTACTGGTTGCAGAAATTGTGGATGAAGCAATTCATGGTGTGGACGTTATGAACGCATACGGATTTATAGTCGACTTCAAAAACAATGTTTTGAGAATTGGAGGGGAAGAGGTAATGCTATCAACAATGACACCAGCAGAAAAATCGATGGACGTCATAAACCAAGTGCCCATAACTGTTCCGCCAAACTCCGAAAAGATCATCATGGTTAGAACCGAGGTAGATACTAGGGGCAACCAGTGCTCTACATTCGAACCCCAGGTAGTCAGCACACCGGGCATACTAATTGCCAGAAGTTTAGTAAAACCTGACGAAACTGGAAATGTAGCTATTAGAGTGGTGAATATTTTGGATCAAGCTGTCACTTTACAAAGCAATACACTCCTAGGCAAATTGACTCCTGTGGCCTGGGTAGCCAGAATAACGCCATGAATATTCAGTGCTTCGGACAATTCCAAATTACCAGAGGAACTGCAGGAATTATTGAACAGATCTTCTAACGACCTCTCAAGTGGTGAGGTAAAAGAACTCAGATGGTTTTTACATGAATTCAAAGATTGTTTTGCAGTTCGGGAACAGTCACTGGGAAGAACCCATTCTTGTACAACATTGCATCAATACTGGGGACACAACACCGATACGCCAATCTCCTCGAAGGCCTCCATTATCTAAGCAAGAGGAAATGTCTCGGTTAGTACAGGACATGTTGACATTGAGCCTTCGTCAAGTGCTTGGTATTCTCCTGTAGTGCTGGTAGCGAAGAAGGATGGTGGATTGCGTTTCTGCGTAGACTACCGGAGGTTAAATGACGTTACCAAGAAAGACTGCTATCCATTACCTCACGTTGACGATACACTCGACACATTGTCCGGAGCACAGTGGTTTTCCACATTGGACCTGAAAAGTGGATATTGGCAAGTTCATTGATTCATCAAGAAGACAAGGAAAAGATCGCTTTCTCGACCCCAAGTGGCTTATTCCAATTTAACGTCATGCCATTTGGACTCTGTAAAGCACCAGCAACATTTGAAAGATTGATGGACCTGGTACTCTGAGGCCTGACATGGAAAACTTGCCATGTTTATTTAGACAATGTCATAGTCATCGGGAAGACTTTCAAAGACCATTTGGAAAACCTTAAGGAGGTTCTAACTAGAATTCACGGTGCCCAACTGAAGCTGAGCCCAAAGAAGTGTTCTCTATTCCAGAAGGAAGTACAGTATCTGGGCTATCTGGTTTCCGGCATCAGGTGTTAGCATGGATCCTAATAAAGTAGACGCCGTAAGAGACTGGCCAGTGCTGAAGAGTAAACATGAAGTTCGGAGTTTCCTGGGGTTATGCTCATATTACATACGTTTTGTGAAAGGCTTCGCTACTATCGCTAAACCATTCCATGAGCTAACTGAAAATAAACGAAACTTCCCGTGGTCGAGAGAGTGTGACCAAGCATTTAGGACTTTGAAGGTTGCATTATGTTCGCAGCCAATTCTCGCTCTTCCAGCTTCCAAAGGGAAGTACATCATAGACACAGATGCAAGCAATACTGGTCTAGGAGCCATTTTGTCTCAAGTGCAAAATGGTGAAGAACAAGTAATAGCGTATTACAACAAGATGCTTCCTAAACCAGAGAGAAATTATTGTGTTACAAGAAGAGAGTTGTTGGCAATTGTCAGAGCTTTGGAGCACTTCCATAAATACCTCTATGGGAGAGGGTTTTCACTAGGTACCGACCATGCCGCACTCACATAGCTCTTGAGATTTAAAAATCCGGAAGGACAGTTCGCAAGGTGGCTTGAATGTCTGCAATAGTACACCTTCAAGGTACAACATCGATGAGGGTGCCTGCATGGTAATGCAGATGGCTTATCACGAAGACCGTGCCTGGAAGACTGCCAACATTGCCACAGAAAGGAAGAACAAAACTCAAGCGATCATGTTCAAGCCATCACTGTAGAGTTCCTGGCAGATGGCTGGACCACACAAGACTGTTGACAAGAACAGATGACTGATGAAGACATTGGACCGATCTTGACAACAAAAGAGGAAGGTCTCCACTCGGATTGGCAAGATATCTGCCATGGTTCCGAAGTGTTGAAGGGCTACTGGGCACAATGGGAATCTCTTACCTTAGAAAATGGATTGCTGAAAAGGGCTTGGGAAAGTGCAGATGGACGAGAGATGTGGTCACGCAGTTGATAGTTCCCCGAAGTAAAGTGCAGTTTGTTTGAAGGAGATGCATGATGGAACATCTGGAGACCATCTTGGAGTTAACAAAACCCTTGACAAAATACGGAAGCGACTCTATTGGCTTCATCTTCGCCACGACGTGGAGAAATGGGTTCGGACATGTGAAATATGTGCTGCAAGCAAGGACCCACAAACCAGAAGCAGGGGAAAAATGAGCCAGTATAATGGTGGATTGCCTTTCGAGAGAATTGCCATAGACATTGCTGGACCATTCCCAGTTACTGACGATGGAAACCGGTACATCATGGTTGTAGGGGACTACTTTACTAAGTGGGTGGAAACCTATGCAATTCCAAATCAGGAGGTTACCATTGTGGCAAAGGAGTTAGTTCACAACTTCTGTTGCCATTATGGAGCCCCTATGGAAATCCATATGGATCAAGGGAGAAATTTCGAATCAGGAGTGTTTAAAGAATTATGCCGTCTACTCGGAATTCGAAAGACCAGGACAACGCCTCTGCATCCTCAGTCTGACGGGATGGTTGAGAGATTTAATAGGACACTTGAGCAACACCTTTCAAAGGTTGTTGACGAGAACCAAACAGACTGGGACCAACGTATACCTCATGGCATATAGATCATCAGTACACAATACAACAGGCATGACTACAGCAAAATTGTTGTTTGGGCGGGAGATTCTTCTTCCTGGGGACTTGATGTTCGGATCACCTGAGACTCAGTCCCAAGAGCCACAGAACTATTCCTCACAATTAGAAAACCAACTGTGTGAAATGAATCACTTGATAAGAGGATGGCTGAAGATTGCCAGTGATAAAATGAAAACTCGGTACGACATTCGCAGCAATAGTGTGGGTTTCCAAGAAGGAGATCAGGTCTGGTTGTTCAACCCAAAGCGCTGTTGTGGTCGCTCACCTAAGTTGCAAACTAACTGGGAAAGACCCTACACTGAAAAAAAAGAATCAACGACGTTGTTTATCGGATTCAATAGGAAGGACAATGAAAGTTCAAGGTCGCCCACCTAGATCGCCTAACTAAGTATTACTTCAGAGACGGTTTGCCAGTTCGGGACAAACAGGCTTAAGGAGGGGGCAGTGTTATGACATCACAGAACAGTCTACATGTTTATCGAATGTTCCAGAAGAATCTCGCTCTAATGTGTATGGCATACGTGATTGTCGGCGCATTTGCTAGACTGTGACAGAAGCAGCATGCACTGTGTTATGGCCCCAATTAATTACACCGTAATAGAGATAATGCATAGTTAGGAATGTTCTCGTATGTGAGCGGGGGTATTAATACAGGCAACAGCGGCCTTAGTATTCAGTATAGTGGTGATATATTTACAGTGTGGTTCGAGTTATTATCAGGCGATATTACCATGTACGTTCAAGTGGTTATTAGTGAAGTGTTGCGTTTTATAATCGGGCGGGATAATTGTAATACAATTGTGTTTTAATATTAGTGGACATAAAAATTGCGTGTGAACAATTTTTTTTTGATTTGTTGTAAGAGACTGTGTTGTTAATTACGAACTGTTTAACTGTGAAAATTAAAGCTGGTGATTAGCGACTTAATTGGTGTCTTATACTTATTTTGTTTTCCACTGTACCTACGATGATCAAGTAGACCATCATAACACTATTTATAGAATACACTAGAATGTTCTGTATCAATGTACAATACATTTATAGGTAGTGTAGTTTGTTCTAGATAAACGCTGAAAGACTTCACCTATACTAGAAGGATGTTGATACTCCAATGGCACATACTTGTGAATGACATTATGACCAACTACCTATGAAACTATAAAAGACGGAGTAAAGAGTTTGTTTTGATTGAGAGTTCGGTTAGTGAGTTACAGAGTTAGTCTGTGTGTTTGATACCACATTTGTGGCTCAACACTATATTTGTCTGTAATTTTTTTTTGCTTGTATAAATTACGGTTGTGTCAATATTTGAAATGACAGTTGCGGACCAAAATTGTATTTTGTGTGTTATATTTTTATTTGTGAAAAAACGATTTGTGATATTCATAAATAACCAAGGTGTTGACAGTGATAACAGTGCTTTATTTCAATTGCTGATCTAGAAGATGACATACACGTACAATTGTCTTAAATAAATGTTTACTCTAAAAACGTTTAAAGGTGTATTCCTTTTTGGACTTAGAGGATTTGCTGGCTAAACCTCCTTCTTTAATACACCTTTTTATAGGTCAGAAAATTTACAATTCATTTACTTTTCTTTTTTTTTAATTCTATGAAAATACTAAGTACAGAACCAATCTACATACATTGTTGAGAAGCACAAGGTGATCAAGGCTTATCAGATGTTGTAACTGGTGTGTTACCAGTATTGTTGTCTTCCCTCTGAGAAAACCTATAAAACAAAAAACAGAGAAATGTGCTTCAGAAAACAAATGTGTATTTCTCTCTTACCAATTGTTTGCCCAACCCAAAGTTCACTCTCTCTCTCTCTCTCTCTCTCTCTCTCTCTCTCTCTCCCCCCCCCTCAATTTTCAAATTGCATGCATAGTGCAATACTATTCAATCTATTTCAAAACATAATATACTTATAAGGGTATTGTATCATTGGATTAACCAAATGCTTATTAACAAATTCTCATTATCAATGGATACAATAGATAGTGTATAATACACCAACAGGCCTGGTCCTCTATTAGAACAAGATTTATAAACATTACTGAGAACTCTAGAACATTATTGTACTAACATTTTACATAACATCTGCTGTAACTGTTTCTTAGACATCAGTGGGCCTCAATTTTTTACATTTCCATATTGTCCTAATTGACAACAATCTACCCCCTCTTCATATCTTTCATTTTAATTCATCTTTATTAGCAGTTACTATTTTATTATTTTATTTTTATTACTAAAAACTGCATACCCTAAAACTTTTTATAGATCCTATGCTTGTTTTCAGAATCATTTCTGTTCTGACAATTTCATTGACATAGTAGTTTTGACTAAACTGTTTTTTTACTCTCTGAAATTTAATTCTTTCTTTGAAATTACCACCATATTTATCATGCTGAAAATTCACTTGCATTATACTTCATATGCCAAACAAACTATTATACTTGAGAATTTGTATTTCAAATTCATTTAATTATAACATCGATTAACAAAATGTGCTCATGACCACAAGCTATTCGTACTAAAATGTAACGAGTGGCCACTACACTAATCTAACAATACAAATGATAGAGAAAATATGATGTTTAAGCTTAATGCGTAAGATGACAAATGGTGCAACTACCATATCATAATATTACATTTAAATACTTGAAATTCTAACATGAAAGCAGTATTATTGAAATGGTTGAATGCCGGGTTATTACGCTGTTATTTCATGTTTGAGATAACATCATCATGTTGCCAAACATCATCAGCAGAGGCCATCTTCAGTGGTAAAGAGTACCAGCAGATGTTCACCATGAACACCTCAGTACAAAGGCAAACAATGTTTTCACTCACAGAAGAGTCTTGTATAAATTCTCATTGCAGCACAATGTAAGATGGAAAAAGCAATGACCAATCATAATCATCTGTCACCTGATTGGCTCGGAAGCACAGCATGCCAAATCCTATTTAATAGGAAGCTTTGTCTCTTTCAATTCATAGCAGTGGAACCATGCTTATAGATTTTAATGGACTTATGATGCAGTCAAGGTCACTCACCGAGGACAGGATCTTAGTTTCCTCAAAATGAATGGGATGATCCACGTTAGCACGTGTATGCTCAGCCACTGCAGACTTCTCTGGCTGCCCCAGACGACAGTAGCAGCACTGTGATCACTTATGCAGGCATAGATGCTACAAAGACACATTATTATATTGTGCCAGACCATACCATTAAGTTGTATTTATTGTATATCATTATATTATCTTTATATTTTGGTTGGAACTTGATGCTCAAGTAGATGAATTAAATATTCACATCCTAGTTTATCAAATATAGTAACACCAAGTGATCTATGGTCCACTGTGTTACAGTTTATGCAAGAATGACGACAAAACAGTATAATCACTACAATATATGGCACTCATACAAACATAACAGCGAAATATGTTTGCTTTCCCACATTCACACAATTCTAATGAATGAAACAACCAACACGTGCAATGTACCAAGTATGATTAACACCCAAACGTTGTCATAATCTACTTGTTACTTAGTAGCAATAAATTATTATTAAGGAATCAGAATTCTTCTTAAACTAACCTTCGATACAAACTTTAAACAAATGTTTTCCAACATGTGTGTCCACAGCTGAGAGAGGATCATCAAGCAGGTAAATATCAGCTTGCTTGTAAATTGCTCTGAAATAGAATCAACATGTTACTCACCCTTCTATTTGGTATTCAGTACAATACTTAATGGGTTGACTATTGTGAGCAATAAGTGAATCTCAGGTATAGTGTGATACCATAATAAGAAATCTGTATGGTTTTGCTAAAAACGACAAACTATTCTGATTACTAGATGACTATTAGATTACATGATTATTATTCTGTTTATTAGATTACCTTGCAAGATTAATTCTTGCCTTCTGACCACCAGAAAGCGATGCGCCCCTCTCACCAACCAAAGTCATATCTCCTCGAGGCAACAGCTGAAAATCTCTTTGGAGTGCACACACTTTTGTTACCTGTAATATAATATACAGGTACTTACAGCACATATGTAATTTCAATAAACTACATGCATATAAATATAATTATTTCACTACGACTTGGAACACAAAACTTTTTATGGGTAAAAACATAAAAGATTTACCTTACAACCTGAACCGGTTTTCACTTTTAAAAAGCTTCTTCAGAGGTTCAGGTTGGTTCAAGTTCAACCTCTGAAGAAGCTTTTTAAAAGTGAAAACTGGTTCAGGTTGTAAGGTAAAACCTTTACGTTTTTACCCATAAAAAGTTTTGTGTTCCGGGTCGTAGTGGAATAATTATATTTAGTTAAGAAACGGACACGTCATGAACAACAAAATCCAAGAATACATGCATATATAACATATATATGCTGTAATTTTTAATGAATCCATACAATGTTTCAGTGACATGCTACAGTATGTCTAAGAAAATTAATTGCAGCTAATTGTTTACTAATTCAACTAGCTTGAATATACACTCTTAAGCAGTCTTTAGCCAGTTCTAGTTTTTAACCAAGAGTCTTTAAACAAATAGTTATAATAAATAAATTATTATACACTTTACCAAATTTGTATTTGTAACTGACTTATTTGATATTTGCATACTCCTTTGTGAATTTCAATGCTGTTATTTTGTTATATTTACACTACACAGTTTGCAGATATATATATATACAAATACATATCTCAACGATTTGTTAATTTATGTATATTTATAATGTTTTTCTTTCTAACTTTACCAGTGTTAATAATTGTTATTTACCAGAGCAAAGCAACTGTCAGTAGTTCAGTAGTATGGAATTTACTACATTTATAAAATAACATGTATTTTCGAAAAGGCGAATTGATGCATTTTTTTTATTATTACTCTATTAAGTAAAAAAAAAAGTAAAAAATATTCAGAATTAGTTATCATAATAAGATCAGTTTTAGTTCCTCATAATATATGCAAGTTCATGACTCAGATTACCCAACAAGAAATTTGTCATGTCAAGACAAAAACATTTACTTAAAAAGAACAGCATACATACCATACGATACCTTTTGCTATCATAAGGTAAGCCAAATAATATGTTTTGTTTGATAGATCCAGCAAATATCCATGGCTCCTGAGAAGCATATGATATAGTTCCATTGATAACAACTTTACCATTACACACAGGTAATTCACCCAATAATAATTCCAACAGTGAACTCTGAATAAAAAAAAATAACTACAGTAAAAGTAAACATGAGGTCAAGAACTAAATTTGTATGCATGTTTTTACACTGTTTGTCTAAAATAAACGAAACAGTGAAAGCAAAAATTACCTTTCCAGATGCAACAGTTCCAATAACACCAACCAGTTCTCCTGGTTTAATTTTTAGACTTATTCCATCTAATGTACAATCACTTGATGCAGGATTCCATTTTGCATCCACACATTTCAGTTCTATTATATTTTCATCACATACATAACTTGTGGTTTCCATGTAATCCATAATGTTATTAAAACTACTGTGTGTACTATACAGTGATTCCCCATCTACTGCATTTTTATTATCTACTTTCTTTGCTGATACATGTATTACAGATGATTGGCATTCCTCTTTCAGTAAAAATGCCTAGAAAGAAGAAAGTGTGTAAGACAATATATAATATTGGGTGCTAATTTTACATCATTATCAGTAATAATTGGACATACATTTTTTGGCAGGCTGTGGCGTACTGTATTTTTTGCCACTTGCGTTGTTTACTTGATAAACACATAATGTTAAAAATCTTACTTGGCATAATTATTTTCAGCTAATAGACAGCACACCTGGGGGGGGGGGGGTACTAACATAAACAACATAGAGAATTTGATGGCTTGATTACATGAATACCGTATCTTTTATTTCTGAATGAAGTTACTTTTTTTTTTTATTAAATGCTTCATTGAGATGTATCCAAGTGTATGACAAAAACTTGTATTAAGTATTCTGTTCAGTCATGTTTACTTGTTCTTGTGCAATTATTCTTTTATAATTATCCATTCAATTATCCAATTTTCATTTTCACTTGATAGATAGGTTTACCATAAACTTGTGTTTGTAATAATTGAACATCCCTGTAATCTGTATTTAGCTATATGTTTTACTATGCTATATGTTCACAGGTATATGTTGTGACGGCAGCGGTATGCGAACATCTGCTCTCCGTTACCAGCGGCCGAGACGTGACCAACTACGTGCTCGGAGCAAGCCAATCCGGCATCAGCAGCCGCCGAGATGTGACCAACTGCATGTTCGGAGCTAGCGAATCAGTGATCCCGGTTAGTTAATAAAACCCGGTCCGGTAGAAAATTTTGAGCACTCTTCATCGCCACGCCAACGGACGCACTTCATCTCTCTCTCCTCTCTCGGACGACATCGGCGCGGAGTCAGCCGGAAGGAACGGCCGAAGAATAGAACCAGCGTTCTTGCGTCTTCGCCCTCCAGTTCCGCGCCAGCGATGGATTTCGCTGGGCCGGCAGCCGACTCTACAACCGGTGCCGGAAGAAGAGGAGGACTGCAGTACGCCACGAACAGCGGGCGCAGCTGCCGAACATCTTAGCGCGGCACGACCAACATCAGCCTTCTAGCCACAAGGTCCTTTCTAGGGCCACCAAAAACACTAGAGTGTACGATTGGCGCCATTTGTCATGCGGCAAGCCTTTTGTCCGGTGACAAGTGGCGCCCAACGTGGGGCCGCGATCATCTTGCGGATGCAAGATCCAGCCACGCCAGCGAGCTACCAGCCAGCACACCAATCAACATGGCGCCCAACAGACACCTTTACAACATCCAGAGATGAGCAGTAGGCTGGGTACCGGAGAGCATTCAAGACCCGGGGGAGTTGTGACGGCAGCGATATGCGAACATCTGCTCTCCATTACCAGTGGCCGAGACGTGACCAACTACGTGCTCGGAGCAAGCCAATCCGGCATCAGCAGCCGCCGAGACGTGACCAACTGCGTGTTCGGAGCTAGCGAATCAGTGATCCCGGTTAGTTAATAAAACCCGGGCCGGTAGAAAATTTTGAGCACTCTTCATCGCCACGCCAACGGACGCACTTCATCTCTCTCTCCTCTCTCGGACGACATCGGCGCGGAGTCAGCCGGAAGGAACGGCCAAAGAATAGAACCGGCGTTCTTGCGTCTTCGCCCTCCAGTTCCGCACCAGCGATGGATTTCGCTGGGCCGGCAGCCGACTCTACAACCGGTGCCGGAAGAAGAGGAGGACTGCAGTACGCCACGAACAGCGGGCGCAGCCACCGAACATCTTAGCGCGGCACGACCAACATCAGCCTTCTAGCCACAAGGTCCTTTCTAGGGCCACCAAAAACACTAGAGTGTACGATTGGCGCCATTTGTCATGCGGCAAGCCTTTTGTCCGGTGACAATGTATAAACGTTTTCTATACCAATTCTAATATTTAATTGTTGATTACTGATTTTTAATTAATTACAAATACCATTACATTATGAGTAATTTAAATTGTAATAAATTAAGTTCTGTGATATTATAATTTTCTCATTGTCTTTAAAGAAAACATTTGATGATGTAAAACAAACTATCTCAACTCTTTCACATTTACAAGGATACACACATGCTGCGCACACACACACATCCACAAACACATTCACTCAAATAATTGTTCTGTTGTGTTTGACATTTCTTATGTATTCATACACAGGTCCTGATGATGACAATAAACACTGTTGAAACGCCGACACAAAAACTTAAAATTTGTGTTACATTTTTTGACCAATCCTCACAAACCATTCACCAAAAAGTAATTTTAAAGTAAATTCAATGAGAAAAATTTAGCTAATATATTTCTTTATTTACTATACACAGTAATTGAATGAGCAGTACTTTATAATTCCGTAAACAGATTGGAAAATATGTTGAACAATAAATTCAAAAGAAAAAATAATGCTATCTAATTTTTAAAACTGATGAAACTGGACCTGCAGAAGAAACAAGTAAGAAAAACGATGTTCAAAAAGGCTATGCATTTACATATAAACTAATTTTTATAGTTTTGTGAAGAATATGAAGCAGATGAAAATGGTCTTCATTTTGAAAGACATACAATACTTAAAAATGATGAACTGATAAGGGTTAAGGCAATAATTTTTTATATCATATTACCAACAGAAATAAGCAGTATCCATCATGACGTAACTTGAGTATCTAAGAAAGTTTAAGGAATTAAATATTTTTCGAAAACTACATAAAATAACCTCACATCTGAAAAGAAGGGAAAATCACAAGATTAATAAACATCCATAATAATTTTAAAAATAAGCCACAGCCACAACAAAATACTAATATTTGGGTACACTACAGAAATGAAATATTATAATACAAATTGCAAAAAACTTTGTGATCAATTTAAAGTGGGCACAATGAAGACTAAGTAATAAAAATATGAAACCTAATAAAAAATAATAACTACTTTTTGATCAAAAAAACATGTTGTACCATGATTTTATATCATGGTACATTGTCATGTAGATTTTGTGTAATGAAGACAGTTGACCAAACTGTCTATAACAGACTATAATTGGCTGTTTGTTTCATGATTATATGCCCTCACAAATTATAATTCCTGAACACAACGTTTTAGACATTAAACACTATTAAGTGGGAGTTTAGTTGATGGTACATGGTTATTAACCTAGGGGTCTAGGTTTCTACATATTTCTTCAATTCCTGAGCACACCATAAAATTAACTTCTAGCCCCCAGATCAGCTTAATGTATAAATCAATTCCTAGGGTAATAACAAGAGGTTGAAGCATAGTGCTATTCACACTGGTTTCTTTGCATGCCATATGACTCACATAGGCAGCCTACCCCACCTCTCCTAGACTGCTTAGATAGTACAAATAAGAATATTTTTTTTACAATTATTAATAATACAATACTGAAATAAGGAGGCAACATTCCTTAAGCTCTACATGCCTCCTTGGTGGTACTAAATGAACAACAGTGTTGAAAAATCTGGCATTCAAGTCAGGATATGGGAAAAGAAAGAAGAAAATTGTCCTTTTAAGGAAATCAAATGTCGACCAAACTAAAAATTCTCCAACGGAATGCAGAATGCCTTTCTTCTACAAGATGACAGAGCTATAGCAGACAATCATTCAGAGCAAAATAGATGTTTCAATAATTAACAAAGCCAACATTTTAGTAGAAGATGCCAAGTACTACAACATTATAGATGTTACAATGTACACTCTCTACAAAGACAGACAAAAGCAAGTTGTGCGTTGGTAACAATTAGAAGTTACAACAACTTCAATGTTGCATCCCCTAACTGGGACTATGACTATTACAACCATCTTGGGAAAACTGTTGAAGAATTTTTGAACAGTCCCAATTAAGAATTTCTTTACAAAGAAGATATAATGATATTTTACATTACTTGAAAAGTTCCCCCAAATCCAGACCTTGTGATGGTATCTTCTGATTTATGTGAAAAAGCAAGAGAATAGTACTAGATCTAGGAAGTGACCACTGAACTGCCCTACTATCCAACCTTTGAACAGTACCAGCTAACAAACCAGACTTTTGCACCATGTGGAATCTTAAAACTGGATTATGTTCAGGTGGAAATTAAAATAAGTAGAAGAAGCTGGCAAAACAGAAAAAGCTGCTCAAAAATTCCTTAAAGCTTTTTGTAAAATCATACAAGAGAGCACAAAGAAGAACATACCTAGAGGCAAATCATGTAAGTACAAGCCACTTTGGACAAAGAAATTATCTGTACAAAAACAGGTCAGAGGCAAAGCCTAATGTAAAGCTCAGAAGTCAAAACTACAGGAGGATGTAATAACAGCAGGAGAAAGGAGACAGCCAAACTGAAACCACAAATAATTCAATCAAAGCAAAAAGCTTGGACCTGTTTGCTTTCAAAATTAAACTACAAAACCTGTGGACAAAACCATTCAATTTTGTGCTATACAAAAATGAAGCAGATGAAAATAGTCCTCATTTTGAAAGACTTATAATACTTAAAAATGATGAACTGTAAGGGTTAAGACAATATTTTTTATATCATATTACCAACATTATAATAAGCAGTAACTTATCATGATTTAGAAATGATACTTAACCTATTCTTACTTTTAGAGAATGTAATTTTCAGAGGTATTCTGAAGTGACTATACATACATCTATTTTGTAACTTTTGTATGCAAAAGGTATGAGAAATTATCTGTCCTTTAAAGTGCTCAAAAGCTCTTACTAAACATGTGAATAATAATTATAAGTATAATATTACTGATTCGGAACACAAAGTTTTATTGGTAAAAATGTAAAATTTTTACCTTGTAGCCTGAACCAGTTTTCACTTATTACAAGCCCCAAGATACTGGGGCTCAAGAGGGTGCCTCTGATGAAGCTTGTAATAAGCAAAAACTGGTTCAGGCTACAAGGTAAAAATTTTTCATTTTTACCAATAAAAAACTTGGTGGTCCAAGTCAGTAGTATTACACTTATAATTAGTTAATCAACAGACATGTCTTTGACAACAAAATCGAGGAATGTGAATAATCATTTTTTTACAATTAAGTTTCTACTGTGGTTGTTTCATAAGATTTCAAAACTATCAGGTCATGGATATGTGTGGAAATAATAACTACACACATAAATTCTGTAAAATGAACGTTGGTGGTTGGGACAGGCCAGACCGACTTTCACCCTCACTAACACACAGGCAGCGGATTATACCTGGCCCTTGGTGGCCGCCGTGACTCACATACTGGACATTTCTAAGCATAAGAGCATTTTTTTATTGTGCTAAAAAATTGCAAAACCGTTATTGTTTTTGATTTCTGCGCAAAATTCTATGAAAAATGATACCAAACAACAACTATCAACAAGCAATCACTGTCCTTTACAGTCATAATGAGGTCATTTCCTGTTATGAATCGCTGTTGTAATCACATGTCATCTGTTGTAGAGATTTGTCACAATTATGTTGTGTTTAGACTCTTTTTTTTTTAACTTTGTAGAGGTTACAAAAATGGTAATTTCGTTTGGCATTAAAATCAAATTTAAAAAGTTGTAATTATATATTGGACAGCACACTTTGCGAATCATACCTGTGGCACGCAGGCCGGCTGTGAGTGTGCGTGCGTCAGTGAGGGCACCTCAGGCAGTCTGGCCGGTCCCAACTGCCACCATTCATTTTACAGACTGTAATGCCCAGAAGACTGTACCTTTACAAAATCTAGCCATGTACTCAGATGTTAGCCCTTTTCTAAATCTAAGATATTATTTAATAATAAAAATAGTAAAAATTACTTTACTAAGTTTTATCACATGAACAGAATATCAGAGTTTATTCCATCCAACAACCTACTGCCTTACAATAACTCATCACATTCTAAATATCTAAATAGTTATGGATACGCAAACAATGGATGTCACATTGTATAATATGTATAACTGTGTATACACATGTAATATGGATAAACTATGTACAATATTGACATAATACCAAGTAAATATTTACAATATGTTTTTCATGAGAGTTCCAAGTGGAACCCTCTCTTCCTCTAACTACTGTTAGTCTTTAAACATTAGTTTACTCTAACATTGTGTTACACAGAAGAACAATACATGTTCATTGTTTGATAACTACATTCAATTTGGAAATATCAGGTAACAGAACAAACAGTGTACTACTGTCACTGTGCTATACAAGCCATGTACCCTCTCATGAATCAAGTCCAGTACCTGTTTAAAATCTCCTTACAACTTATTAATGTTTCAAGGAGCCTTATTTATAAATATTTGCCTCATCTAAGTTATCTGTACTTGGAGATCATACTCAATGAATAAACAAATATCAAAATAGAATTTCTAAGACTTTCACGGCCAGTGTCAACAAAGTTGGAAGCATTTGCTGGGTTGTTAGGCCATAGTCCATGGTTTGCGTTTACAGATGTTTTGGCCCCACCATTGGAGGCCATCTTTAGTGTTGGAAGCAATTGGCATGGTGTCCACCAATTCAACCCAGTGATAAAGTAGAGAACTGTGTTTTTGCCTGAGAAGGCCCACTTATACAGATTTTCTTGCCAGCATGATCTGAGCTGGAAAGCAGCATCAACCAATCAGCTTCAAGTGCTGTCTGATTGGCCAAATTCTAGTCAACAAGAGGCTTTCTCCCCTTCGATTCATAGCAGTGGAACCATGTTTGGAGATCTCTGCAGGCTCCATGAGAATGGAGGGTAATAGGAACTCTCCGAGGTCAAGATCTTGGTCTCTTCAAAGAGAACAGTGATGGTTAGCACTGGACAGTGCATGCTCGGCCACTGCAGACCTATCCAGCTGCCTCAAGTGACAATAGCGGCTGTGTTCACCAATGCAGGTGTGGACACTGCACTTTTTGGTGCTGATGTACACTTCACCGCACGAACAAAGCACACTGTACATGCCTCCCGACAAGACCACCAGTCGCCCTTTCATCCTTCACCAGTCTCAGAACTGTTGTATATTCCTGGTCAGCTTGTAGGCGGTCCTCACATCCTTCCAATTCAGCAGTCTGGCAATGAGGTCCATCATCCCGTGGAAGTAAAGTAAGATCACAAACCGTCTCCTGCAACACCAACTCCGCCAGCCTGGCAGATTTTCTCAGCCAGACTGCACACCTTACTTCCCCGACGAAGTAGCCATTTGCATGCAGTCATTGTTCAAGATGCTGTAGCTCCTCATCAAGATACCAGGGCTCAAGATCCTCTTCGCCTGGTCGATCAAGGTCTTCACAACTGTCCTCTTCTGCCTAGGATGATGATTGGACAGCTTGTGCAGGTATCTGTCAGTGTGCGTTGGCTTCCTGTATACTTTGTGTCCCAGGCTCCTGTTAGCCTTTATAAGGATCAGGACATCAAGAAAGCCAGCTGGTCATGTGCTTCTTTTTCCACTGTGAACTGGATCCATGGGTGAACACTGTTGAGGTGCACCAGGAATGTCCGAGCTCTTCTTTCCCATGGCTCCAGACTACAAAGGTGTCATCTATACACCAGAACCAACATCTTGGCTTCAGTGATGCAGATAAAATCATAAGTTCCTCAAACTTCTAAATACAGAAACTTTTCTAGTATGTAGATCAGGGGTCTCCAAACTTTTTCACTAGAGGGCCGAATTGAAAAATCTTGGACGTCAGGCAGGCCAACAATACACACACGCGCGCACGTGCGCGCGCACGCACGTGTGTGTGTGTGTGTGTGTGTGTGTATTGTAACCTTATTTTTTTTAAGTTTATGAAATAATCAAGTCAATAAAATAAATTGTAAATAATTTAAATAAAAATTAAGCAGACTTATCCAAAGAAGACAAATTCATTTGTTCAAAATAACATAAATAAAAGTAAGGAAAAATAACATTCAAAGATATTTCTTATGTATTATTTACATAAAGCCAAAAGGCTTTCCTATGTATGTATGGGATGTGTGGAGCTGCTTCTGACATGTAATGTCTGTCCATTTTGGGTCAAATTTTGATGCTCCTATCACTAGAATGAATTTCAAGCGTTCGTCTGGCAAGTTAGCCCTGTACTTTGATTTTACAAAGTTCATGTTTGAAAACATTGTTCGCAGATATAGATCGATCCAAACATTGAAAGGATTGCTCTTGCAAAATTTTTTATTTCCTTGAAATCATTACTCAATGAGATGGTGTGACGGTACAAATACTACCGTTCAGAGACATATTGGGAATATCAATATTTTATTTGTAAATTGTATTGGGAAAAAAGCAGTATACGAGTTAGCGTCAAGGTCGTCGATCTAGCAGTGGAAGGCAGCTATTTTTAGCAACATGAACTTTGAACTGTATGCATTTTGAGTCACGCTACATGACGTCAAGAGCCAAACCCCGATGATCTCACTTTGAAATCTGGGTCAGGCTCGACAACGCCTTAAAATCTGGCTACGTAACAGAAATCAAACAAAGGAACGAGACCACGTGATCGCCCCTCCAGCCAAGACTTTTGACCAGCTTCAGTCTTCCCAGTTGAATTCAACATGTTGTGCGATAAAGTCTGCGGACGATTTTAAGGGCGCGCCCAGTCAAAAATGTAGCAGTCTGGATATAAATTAAGTAAATATCGCTATAATATTGACGACTCAGAACACTAAGTTTTTTATAAGTAAAAACGTAAAGTTTTATCTTACAGCCTAAACCGGCTTTCACCTATAGAAGGCTTCATCAGAGGCTGTCGTAGGTAGCGTTGTTCGTCTTGTTGTTGGCGACGAGATAGTTTTTCGAAAGATCGAAGCTGTGTGTGTGTGTGGTGAGATGTGTTCGAATAATGCGTGCGATTTCAATTGTGTCTGTTCGTTTAGGATGTCATTTTTATTTGTTTTTGTGTGTTTGTATATTTCTAATTGTTCTTGAGTGTCTAGTTTTCGGCCTTTTGTGTGTACGTGTAGTATGTTCATGTTATTGTCGATGTTTTTATATGTGTGGTTTGCTTCAATGAGGTGGTTTGCGAAGGTAGATTCTGTAGTGGTGTGGAGTGCTTTTGTGTGTTCAATGTATCTCTGTTTGAAGCTACGTCCTGTCTGGCCTATGTAGAATTTATTGCAATTTGAACAATTTAGCTTATATACACCGGGTAGATCGAATTTGTTTTGTGCTTTGGGCATGCGTTTTGATAGTGTGTGTTCTGTTTTGTTAGTAGTTTTGTAAGCGATTCTGTATCCTGCTTTTTTGAATTTGTGGGCAATTTTTTCTGTTTGTTTGTTGATGTCTGTTAGTGTTATGAATTTGTTGTTTTCTGTCTTTGTCTGTTGTTTGTTTTGTGTTTTGTGTAGGAGTTTACTGACTATTGTTCTGTCATAACCGTTAGATTCTGCTAGATATTTTATCGTGTTTAGTTCGTCTTTGTAGTCTATTTCATCTAAGGGGATGTTGTTAAGTCTATGTATCATGGTTCAAAAAGCAGCTAGTTTGTGTTGTATTGGGTGATTGGAGGTGTTGTGTATTAGTGTGTCAGTTGCAGTTAGTTTTCTGTATATACTGAATTTGTGCCTGTGTTCTAGTTTTGTGATGGAGAGGTCTAAGAAGTTTATGGTATTGTTGTGTTCGTATTCGGCAGTGAAGGTTATGTTTTTATGTATTTTGTTTGTGTGCGTTAGTAACTGTTCACATTGTCTTTTGTTTCCCCTGTATAGTATTAGAATGTCATCAACGTATCAAAAAAGCAGGATACAGAATCGCTTACAAAACTACTAACAAAACAGAACACACACTATCAAAATGCATGCCCAAAGCACAAAACAAATTCGATCTACCCGGTGTATATAAGCTAAATTGTTCAAATTGCAATAAATTCTACATAGGCCAGACAGGACGTAGCTTCAAACAGAGATACATTGAACACACAAAAGCACTCCACACCACTACAGAATCTACCTTCGCAAACCACCTCATTGAAGCAAACCACACATATAAAAACATCAACAATAACATGAACATACTACACGTACACACAAAAGGCCGAAAACTAGACACTCTAGAACAATTAGAAATATACAAACACACAAAAACAAATAAAAACGACATCCTAAACGAACAGACACAATTCAAATCGCACGCATTATTCGAACACATCTCACCACACACACACAGCTTCGATCTTTCGAAAAACTATCTCGTCGCCAACAACAAGACGAACAACGCTACCTACGACAGCCTCTGATGAAGCCTTCTATAGGTGAAAGCCGGTTTAGGCTGTAAGGTAAAACTTTACGTTTTTACTTATAAAAAACTTAGTGTTCCGAGTCGTCAATATTATAGTGATATTTAGTTAAGTAACGGACACGTCATGGACAACGAAATCCAAGAAAATAAATTAAGTGTTAAAATTATGAAACTATGAATTAAATATTTCGGCAAAAAATCAGGGAACCACAAAAGGCTCGGGAAACGTAGAAATGTAAAGAACAGTGAAAGTGCGTGACAAAGCTAGCTACCGCTGGACTGCAAAAGATAAGTACAAAACGGGGCAAAACTTAAAGTTCTAATATGAGTTTTTTAAGCGTCAAAATAAATAAATATCAAAATGTTCAAAGGAAACGGGGTTTACAAAACAAATGAGATCTCACAAATAAAATATGTAACGCATGAGTGTGTGTGTGTGTGTTTGTGTAAAGGTTACATACTCATTAAGAAATGCTGGTTAGTGGGGGTAAAATTAAAGTTTTCATATTATTATTAATATTATTATTATTATTATATTTGTCTATGTTATAATTCGTACCACAAGTTGTCTATGTAGAGAAAGGGAGGAAGAAATGAGTTCATATAAAATATGTAATAAAATTAAGTTTATTTGAAGCTAAGAGCGAATATTTATTTACTTTGAATAACCTAATTCTGTCTTCCATATAAAACTCGCTTCACACGAACTCTGGGTCAGTCATTTTGAAAAGCGCTGATGGAAATTTGCAAATGGCGGCCAGTAAATGTACTGGTGCGCAGCTGTTCAAGTGTAAAGTGAAAGTTGTTATGGTAAGTAAAAGTAAATAATTAAAATAAAATTAAAAAAAATTAATAAAAGTAAGTTATATTACAATGGCGCCGCTAATTTCATGCAGGCGTAGGCCTGTTTTGGAAGACAGAACGGATTATTTCAAATAAAGAAATACAAAATTTCATTTACGTCTAAATAGACGTACAATATAAGGTTATATTATGATCATATGTAGTGTGTGCGATTAGAATACTTTGTTAGGTGTTAAGTAGGTATTATACGTTAATATTTTTGATGAAAATTTATAACTTTACAATTAAAAAATGGCGAATAATGAAAGCAGCTTTACTGAATCAATAATCATGAACAATATAGAAGCAGAATCGACGCCTACGACCACTAGAGGAAAAGAGTTGTCGATGGCTGCTCTAATGAACTACATGAAAACAATGTCAGACGATATTAAACATAGCATAAATGTTAAGTTTGATAATACTAATGAAAAATTTGCAAGTACATTTAACGAGTTAGAACAAAGTATTGAGAAAATGAAAATGTGGAGAATAGATACAGGTAAGTGTAGAGAAAATGAAAATAACGAAGTAACAAATGGCAATATAAATAATGATGGTGGTACGAATAATAATCAGGTGAAAATTGATGAGGTAAGAAATAGTAATAACTATAAAAATGATAGTGAGATAGAGGTGAATATGAATAATAATAAAGATATAGCTGAAAAAGGGGTATCTAAGGGTGATACAGAAAAAATTAATAGCGATGATGAGATTATAGAGTTAGTAGGGGGTAGTAATGGGGTCGTAATAGGTATAGATGTGCTAGAGAGAGAATACGAAGAGAGTTATTTTGTGGAAGTGGGGCAGAGGGTAAATTTTCCCCGGGTAAATTGTGAAATAAGGTTTTAACAGTTGTTTTTGGAGGACGAGAGTTCCTCAATGGGAGACGAAAGGTCTCAAAATGGTCCCTTAAGTTTTTGTGGTGTTCCTGGTAAAGCTAGGAGGTGTTTTACTTCCATGTTCCATAAGGAACATGTTTATGATGTTGTAGTGCCCTCTGCATGGAGAGAGAGAGAGAGAGAGAGAGAGAGAGAGAGAGAGAGAGAGAGAGAGAGAGAGAGAGAGAGAGAATGTGAAATGGGAGTGGGAAGGTGATTTTGTGAAAAGGAGAGAGGTTGTGTTGTTTGAGGTTAGTACAAGTTATGAAGAATTGTTAGAAAGAATAAAGGTTGAGAGAGTTAATAAAATAAAAAACTTAACTTATGATGTAAACAGTACAGCGGTGGTGAATGATGATAACGTTGATAATTATATTGAGTACTTACCTGTGCATAGAAGTGGGATATTAATAGCAGCTGACTGATGATAAGGAGATGATAAAATGCTTAATTGCGACAAATAATAATACTGACGGTGACAGGACCAGAATTACTGATGTAGATGGGTTATATGGTAGAACAATAATGTGGGATAACCCAGTAAATTATTATGTGGGTATAACGGAACAATTTAAAATATTAAAGGGTTATTATAATAATAATTACAAAATAAATGTAATTAAAATGAATTGTGTTGTAATAATATAAGATTAATTTATGACGATGGTGGTTAGACATTTATTATTGATGAACATTTAATTATGAGAATTAATGGTTTTAATTACTGGACTTAATAATGTAATGATTTGTGGTTGACAAGAACAGTTAATGACGTATATTGTAGATAGTTTTGTATTTGGTTTACATATGTTAATATACTTAATGTGGTAAGGTTATGTTGATATTCGGATAAGGTGTCAGCTGATATGTTGTTGGTATGTACATTGTATTTTGTATGATCAAGGTGTACAGTTATAACTGAGTTGATAACAACAATAATATTTTGCCATAAATGAAGTTTATTATGAAAGTAAAGTACTATGAATGTAAAATGTTTTAAATTATGTAATTAAATTAATTTGAGGTAATTTATTTAATCAAAAAGATGGATGTTGGTAATAAATTTAAATATTTTGGAGAATTGAATTGTATAATAAATGATAAATAATTAAAGGTTGACGATTAAAAGGTTCAATAGAAAGTCAAAGTTGAAGTGATAATGCAAGATAAACAGTTAAAATGTTTAATCAATAGAAATAGAAATTAAAAGTTGTAATGTTTGTAATTTTTATTCAGATTCAAGTGTGAAAGATTTATTTTAATGTATTAATGTTAATGTTCAATTTGAGTGTTTATTATGTTGTATGATGTTTATTATAGAAAACATAAAGTGTTTATTTAAGGGAGGTATATAGATGTAAGTGTGTATTGAGGTAAAACATGTATTGTATGTTTTAAGTGCGATTCCCCACATTTCAGGCGGTCCCGGCCTTACCAGCCCAGACCGTGGTTTTGGTTTACAACCAGCTATGGGCAGACTTATTGTACACTGACCATAGTTGGTTGCCTTTGAAATTGGTGTAACATAGAAACTTAACGGGGAACAAAAGGTGAATCTAGGAATTTTGTTTTTGGAACACGGCTACGCACCTATAGCAGGGGTGGTAGACCGAACAGGGGCATATCAATAAGTTTATTAGTAGTGGTACTAGTACCCTGAAGTTTATGTAACGCCGAAGCAAGGATGGGGGTGAAATAAAAGAAAAAATGTTCACCCCTTCCGCCTCAGTCCTTGTGGAGGCAACTGGGCACTACAGTCCGAGGGGGGGCAATAGTGTGTGTGGAAGGAGGAAGTTGATGATTGTATTAATGGGATAAAATAAACCGGTTAAATGGAATTATGTTGATAATATAGAATGTGTAATTGATCTTATGATGTAATTAAATGATTTTTGTGTTGTTTTGAAGAGTATGATGGAGATGATTAACAATTTTAAAAAAAAAGATATAAGTAGATAATTTGTGATGATGTAGTCTATTTAAACGTGTCTAAGAGGAATTTTAGTAATGAATCTAAATATTTTTGAGATGTGAATTGTGTAATGAAAGGTATTTGTAATGGTGTAATGGGAAGTGGTTATTTAAATTTTCAGTCATTCGTATTTTACTTTTCACATAATCCACAGTTTGATCTTCTTATTTTAGTGCATCTATTAAATCGCCTATATAACTGTATGATTCCGGCAACGTATTTAACATATAATTTAATTTTTCTTTTTCTGACACACTAGCACCCGCATTTTTAAGCTCGTTCACAGTTTTTCAAAATCACTGAAGAATGTCGCTGAATCAGTATAATTATTAAGTCTTAATTTTTCTAATTTATTTCTATATACAATTTACAATGCCGTAGACTTTTTCAAATACATTTCATCAAACTTTTGAATTATTTCATACGCCGTTGTTTTATCACTAATAAATTCCAATTGCTTATTCAGTATAGTACTGTATACATAGTTCATAACCTTTAAATCATTATCATCCCACGGGTCTTTATCCTGCGCCATTTTTGCCCGTGTTATCACTTCATCACATTTTTTAAATTTCAAAAACAACATAATACGTTTTTTCCACATACTATAGTCCTCTCCATCAAACACTGGAATTATAATGTCATTGTTCTTCGCCATTTTCTTTGTATCGCAGCATGCGACAGCACTAAAAAAAAAAACGATACTCACTTAAACGGCACTCTTGACCACAAACTTAGTAAACCATGGACCTCTGCTACCATGTTAAAGTGTGGAATAAAAAAATAGAAGAGTTTACACTCTGTAATAAAGTTTATTAAACTATATTCGAATACATATTAAATACGCAGTGCTACGGTGCGTGTGTCACTTACGGCGTCTTACAACAAACTAAAAACTCTCTCAGATACATACTTATACATGCTTACGTGCTCATGCGCATTACATATCCTGTACAATATAAATGTATTACATATATTCAACAAATGCAAAAAGAAAGTAATAAAGAAAGTTACACTGGCGCTCGAACAAGGGACATTTACATGGAAAATTATTTTATGTAAACGTGGGCCGGTTTTGGAGAACGGAAGGGTTGTTTGAGATAATTGAATTCATCATCATTATGCCTGCATCTCCTAAGTGGAGCATAGGGCATCAATGAACTTCCGCCACCGGACTCTGTTCCGCGCCATCGTCTTGATCTCGGGCCAGGTCTTCCCTCCTTTCTCCATCCCTTCCGCTATTACACTCCTCCTCCATGTGTTCCTTGGTCTGCCTCTTCTCCTGCTACCTTGTGGGTTCCATTCCAGGGCTTGTCTTGCTATGTCGTCTCTATCTCGTCGTAATGTATGCCCAATCCACTTCCATTTCCTATGACGCATCTGAATGTCAATGCATGTCAAAGAGGGTGGATGGGTTCTTCTCCACAGCTCTTCATTGGAGATAACTTGTGGCCACCATATCCTCAGGATATTCCGCAAACTTCTGTTCACGAATGTTTGGAGTCTGATAATCAGTTGTTTGTTAGTCTTCCAAGTTTCACACCCATAGAGCAGTACCAACTTGACATTTGTATTGAGATAATTGAATTAGATACAAATAAATGTACGTATGATGTTGTTGCAGTAATGTAAAGTGCTGAGGAGGTTAATTAAAGTATTTTGTTATCTGTTAAGTACGTATTATATATGTTAATATTTTGAAAAAAAATTATAACGTTATCATCAAAAATGGAAAATAATGAAATAAATTAAGAATACACTCTGACCGACTCAATGATTATGAGCGGAATAAATGCTGAATCAACACCTATGGTCAGTAGAGTAGAAAAAGTATCAATAGATGACCTGTTTCATTTGATGAAAGCTAATTTTAATGAACAAAATAAGAGATTTGATGCTAATGACGATTTTTTGCATAAAATGTCTAGTGATGTTAATGAATTGAAAGAACAAAATAAAGAAGTAAAGAGTGATATCAATGCTGTAAATGTTAGATGTGAAAGTAATTTTAATGTATTAAACGAAAAATTGAGTAACTCATTAAAAAATATGGATGACAGAATTTATGAAATAGAGAGTAGAATAACAGAAAAAGACGACAAACAAATACATGATATAACTGAAAATGTTGAAACTCAAATAAATGAATGTAAAACTAATACAATGTAACGGGGCAAATAAAGAGGAGGGTCTATTTTTTAATTTTTTAATAATTTGGGGCCAATTTGTTTGGGCACCACTTATTGTCACGAAAACTTGATTTATTTAACACCCTATGTTTGACTCGGTGTCGGGCAGAGCCAGGTACGAGAACAATTAAGCATCGAGGAATGTATAAGAGCGCACGTGTGTGCCGCCTGTTGGCGACTTGTGCTCAGAGGACACACAAGGTCACAGCAAGTTATGTACTCTCGAGCCCAAAGTTAATAATGGAAGTAAACTGAAATGTAACTAATTATCCTGTCACGTGATTTTGTTAACGAATCACAGAGCAAGTTGCTGAACCTGTAGAGGAAGTGGCCTTTTTAGACGCCTTTGTTGGCGTCAGTTGTCATCTACCAAACCTACAGCCGGCCGGCTGAACAATAGACTCGCGAGCCGAAAGAAAAAATCTTTTAACTGTAGAAATGCGAAATTAAAACAGTAAAACAGTGCAGAATGGAACTTTTGAAGCAGTGAACCTAATTAACCAAGCGAAACTTTTAAAATTCAAACAGTGCAACGATATTCGGACATATACGAAGTGTGGCACGTGGTTAGTGGAGACACCGAGAGTTAAGTAGACAACGACTAAATACTTATATACCAAATTTTAATATAAAGAGCTCGATGTAATAGGGGAACAATCTAAATACAGTATGAGAGTGCGAGTGAGCAAACTGGGCTGCCTTTACTTAATATAGGTACTTATTAGGCAATAATTAATAATTTAATAAGAAAAACTAACGTAACTATATTTTGTGTAAATTCACATCATTGCAAAATTGTGTATGTTTATGGGGTCTCGGCCTCAGAACGGAAGTTTGTTGAAATAGAGTTTTGAAGATTTTTATCAAACAAAGTTGGTGTCATAATGTGTGATAAAAAATGCTTAAATATAAATGTCTAATAAAAACTGAGTGAGTCAACACGAAATGAGAGTCGAATACATTCATTTATACGTAAACACTAAATCACGCTTACAATTCACAGGTTCGTGTGATGGATTCTTGGCTCTACAAGGTAAACAATGAATTTTATTAATACAATTTAAATGTGGTAGAGTGGTTGTAACATCATAATTGGCGCATCCGAACTTGGACTGTTTATAAAATAATATAAACCACACCTACAAATGAATGTAAGCGTGATTTGGACGTTAAGCAGTAATACATATAAATTACGTACAGTGAGTAGTTGTTAGGTTAAGTGAGTAGTAAAACAATAGTAAGTGTGAGGTTTTATTAGTATACGAAAATTCCATAAAATATGGAGAATAAAACAGATGAGATTAACGTAATTGTCGGCGATGAGGCCGAAAATAAATCAATGTTGGAAAGTAAAGAAAATATGTCAACTGAGTCGGCTAATAGAAGCGACTCAGGAATTCAAACAAGTGAAATTAATGTTGACGAAGCAAAAATAATGAATGAAGTGGAGATTCATTCAACACCTATTTCAATTAATCAAAATAAGAAATCCGATGACGATAATATGTTAACACGGTTGTATAATACGATGTATAACAGTTTAGAAAAAAAAAGATAGCAATTTTAGTGAATTAAGAAGGAATATTAACATAAGATTTGAGGAATAAAATATTAAATTTAATGAACAGAATAATAAATTTGATGCTAGATTTGAGAAAATAAATAATAAATTTGATGAAATTAGAAACGAAATTAAACAACAGAATTTTGATTTCAATAAGCATATTAAGGAAATTAATACATGTTGTGATAGTACTGAACAGCAAATATTAGAATCAGTAAACCAGAAATTCGATGAACAAATTAATGAATTAACAGAAAATCTTGAAAGTAAAATAAGTAATGTAAATGAACAAATGACAGACCGAATTTAAACTCAAGTTAAAGAACAGGGTGTAGAGATAGAAAGTAAGTGTATAAATAAGATTAATGAACATAATGATGACATAAAAATTAAAATAGTGGAGGTAGAAAATGTGTGTAAACAATCTGTGCAAGAGAGTATGGGGGTTATGAATAAACATAACCTTCAATTTGAAAATAAATATGATAACAAATTAAGAGTAATTGAGCAAGACATAGTAGAAATTAAAGATGAATTACATGTGGCGGTAAGCCAAAATTTAAATAGTGTTGCGGAGCGAATATTGTATACTCGCAAAGCAAAAGATGATATCGAACTAGAACGATTTAGTCGTGACAACCGGAGGGTACACCCGATGCAGTTTCTGAGTAGGGTAAGGGAATTTAACCGGTTTAATAGCAGTAGTTGGGAGATAAAATTGTTAAAGATTTTAAAGTGTTTTAAGGGCAGTTCTGAAATATGGGCGGAAGTACATAATACGGAGTGGAGTAGTTATGAAAAGTTCGAGGCAGCGTTCCGGAATAAATATTGGTCCGAAGAGGATCAGGAAATTTTACGTAGTAAAATCATGGGAACCGGGAATTTTGGGGGAATAAACAACCACATAACCATGTATGTAATGAGAATATTCAATGAGGCAAAGTACTTAGAACCGCAGTTGCCGTTTCGGTCATTTGTTAGACATGTTAGTAAACATCTGCCCAGAGAAGTACAAATTACCCTGATGACGAGAGAGATAGCAGACATAAATGAACTAGAAAACATGTTAGATGTATTGCAAAACATTAGGGACCGCGAAATGGGTAGGCGTCCGAACCCACCAGCGGCACATACTAACGGGAATTACCATCAACCCAGGGGGATAACAAACTCTTATAGAGGGGCACGTGGAAGTAATAATAGTAACCATAGAGGCGAGATGTGGAAATGCCCAAATTGCAAATACGAGAATTTTGCTATCAGAATAGTATGCTACAGATGCAACAAGATGAGAGATTGCCAACGGAGCAACATCATAACAGCAATGAGCCGGAGGTAACGGCAGAGGAGGTGGAGATGCGACGAGAGGTAGAGGAGGATACAACCATACAGTGGCGGGTACGTCCACGGGAAACTAGACGGGACAATGGGGAACCACGCCGAGCCACTGTCAGCAGGTAGCAATGGGGTCCAAAAAGAATACAACTACCAAAATAATACGATCATTACAGACATGTCCAAGGAACTGATGGAGGAAGAAGACATGGAGGCCATAAGACAGGAGCAGGGATTAACAGAAATTAAGATCAGCATAGAAGGTAAGGAAGTTAAAACTTTAATAGACACTGGGAGCGAGGTATCCGTAATTTCAGAGCATACATTAGATGAAATAAGGGAAAATAACAAACACATTCCTTCTTTACCAGTTGCGGGGGTTAGTATTGTAGATGTTACTGGGGTTAGAAGTAAATGAGTAACAAAACAAGAACAACTAAACATGATAATTAACGGTGGAACATATGAAAACTCATTTTTGGTGGTACGCAATTTAAATTTAGAAGTCATACTAGGTAACGATTTTTTAATCAGGCATAGCGCGGTAATTGATTTTAAGAAGCGGATAGTAGAATTAAGTCATGAGAGTCAACCAATCAGGGTCAGTGTTGAGCGGGTTTCAGACGTGGTGAGAGTATCGGGGCTAAGGGTGATACAAAATCGGGGGAGTGATAAAAGAATAGAAGTTAGAGTGAATGCATGTAGTGAGAGAGAGAGTGATGAACAGGAAGAGCAAATTTGGGAAAAAAGTGCACATAAATTTTGTATTGAGGGTGGTGTGATAGGGAGTCCCCAACGTAGAGCGTTCCGGCGGGTTGTAGAGAGTTTTAAAGAGGTGTTTGCGGAGTTACCTGGAAGGGCCAGGAACTACGAGTGTGAGTTGAAGGTAAAGGAGCACGCACCCTATGTACAAAGAAGTTATCCAGTGCCATTTTCCAAACGAAAGGCTGTTCAAGAAGAGTTAGATAAAATGTTAGAGGGGGTATCATAGAAAGATCAGTATCAACTTATTCAAACCCGCTAGTAGTAGTAATCAAGAAAGACGGTAGAGTGAGACTGTGTTTAGATGCCCGTCGTATAAACCAAATAATCATTCCTGACCGGGAGTCACCGGAAGCTATTGACGAAATATTTCAAAAATTTAGTGGCGTAAAGTACATGACTTCCTTAGATTTGACCGCAGGGTACTGGCAAGTACCATTGGCCGTAAATAGTCGTAAATATACAGCATTTTTATTTAATGGAAAGAACTACCAATTTAAATGATTGCCGTTCGGACTGAACACCAGCGTAGCCAGTTTTATAAAATGTTTAGATGAGATTTTACAACCCCAAAATTTAGATTT
Organism: Magicicada septendecula; assembly: GCA_034769895.1. Classification (NCBI taxonomy): domain Eukaryota; kingdom Metazoa; phylum Arthropoda; class Insecta; order Hemiptera; family Cicadidae; genus Magicicada; species Magicicada septendecula. The sequence continues at coordinate 179,747,001 of CM068370.1, forward strand.
TTTGACAATTTATGTAGATGACATACTGATTGCATCACGCACGTTCACAGAGCACATAGAGCATTTAGAATATGTGCTAGACAAATTGCAGAAAGGGGGTATGACCGTCAACTGGGAAAATTCTAAATTTTTGCAAACCGAAATACATTTTTTAGGTTTCATAATAACACCAGAAGGGATAAAAGCCAACCCAGAGAAGGTAGAGTCAATTTTAAAATTCCCCGAACCTAGAAATATTAAGCAGTTACAAAGTTTTTTAGGACTATGCAATTTTTATAGGAAATTCCAGAGAAACTATGCTCAAATAACTTCAAAATTGAGTGAAGCGTTACAAAAGAATAAGCAATGGAGATGGGGGGGAGAAAGAACGAGATGTATTTAATGAGATAAAGGACCATTTTGTTAACATGATCATGATGAATCACCATAACTTTGAACGCACATTTTACTTACAGACAGACGCCAGTAATATTGCGCTAGGTGGAGAGTTGTACCAGGAGGACGAGGAAAAGGAACACCACACCATTGCGTTCACCAGCCATACCTTGCTAGCTGCGGAAAGAAATTACACAACCACCGAGAAAGAATTACTTAGCATCGTCTTCGCGGTGAAGAAGTTTCGGACATACTTGTTGGGGAATTCCACCATCATCAGGACCGACCACAAGGCATTATCTTTCCTAAACACCTGCAAATTAACACACAGCAGAATAACCAGGTGGGTGCTAGCTCTACAAGAGTACAATTTTTCTTGGGAACACATAAGAGGAGTGGAGAACAAAGTACCAGATACACTTTCACGGGTGGACTTTGAGGGTAATAAAACAGGGATAGATTTAAAAGAAATAGAGATATATAGGTTAAGTAGAGAAGATAAGCTTTTTGGGGAGGAATTGAAAGACATTAATAGTCTGCAAAGAACAGATGTTAAATTAAATTAAATAATAACCAGTTTAGAGTCCAATGTCGATGAGTTGGGTTATAGCCAATATTTTCAGATCTATCAAGGGAGTCTATTTAAGAAAGTAGAGGGGGGAGAGCATGACTGGAGATTAGTTATACCGGAAGGTTTGGTAGATAAAATAGTTTGGGATTGTCATGTTCGGTATGGGCATTTCGGTGCTAGGAAGTGTGCAAATGTATTAAAAGAATCATGTTTATTTAAAAATATGGAACGGAGAGTTAGAACTCTAGGCCGGGGGTGCGATTTATGTCAAAATTCGAAAGTAGTTAATTATCGATTGTTAACAATCTTACAAAGTGTTATTTAATCATTTATTGGTTTGTACATAAACAATTGTTGACGTCTGTATAATTCAGACGCCATCTTTAAGGTTTGCCAAATATATATAAAATAGTTACTTACCAGGATTCTTTTCAGCGAACAGGAGAACAGATTATGGTTATTTGAATAAAATATACTAAATATTTGTATTCCTCTCATGATCTCGTTTATTATGCATATGCCCCAAGCTCATTTCTATTACACAATAAAGTCATTACTACAAGTCATTCGATTCCCATTTTCTACACAAAATGTATTTCTTTTTTTTTCTTTTTCTTATTCTGATACAACTTGTTAGATATACAATAACAATATTTATAATGTCTGATTTTAAAGATTAGCGTAAATTAGAGATACTGAAAAACATAAAATCTATTTCCTAGAACACAAACCAGCACTTCTAAAATATTACAAAAAGACATTTATCCCCTTTTATACACCCCTGGCCCTTGAGATCTCATTTTTACTGATTTAGAGTATTTTAGTAATTTTTTAAATATTGGATTTCAAATATATGGTAGTATTCCGCAGAATACTTAGCTGTTCGAAGAGTTGATCTGGAATCGTCCCCTCCTTATTGTCATCTCGCACCTTTCGTTTTGCACGGTTCTTATTGCCGAACAGTTATTACATTTTTGTTTGTCACAACACAGTCTATTTATATTATTTGTATGGAAATAATTTTGATTTTACATCACATTTTTGAACTGCGGGCGCGACGAAAACTACGCCTAGCCGGCGGATGCGCAGACTGATTGCGTCCGTATTTATTGGATGTTGGTGTCGTAATGTGTCATAAAAAAATGCTTAAATAAAAATGTCTAATAAAAACTGAGTGAGTCAACAAGAAATGAGAGTCGAATACATTCATTTATACGTATACACTAAATCACGCTTACAATTCATAGGTTCGTGTGACAGATTCTTGTCTCTACAAGGTAAGCAATGAATTTTATTAATACAATTTAAATGTGGTAGAGTGGTTGTAACATCATAACAATAAGTCAAATTGAAGAGATAAAAAAAATATTCAAAGATGTGAAACTGATACTGAGAATAAAATTAGCAAAATAAATAGTAGTTATAAGACAGAAATACAGCTATTGCATGATACTGTAAAGACAATAAACAAAAATTGTATTCAATCCGAATGTGTTAAGAATAGTAAATTCAATTTAATTGAACAAAATATAAATAGTGTGAAAGACAAATTAAGCAGGGAAATAAATAAAAAACTAACTGGCGTTACAGAGAGAATACTGATTACGCGAGATGTAAACAATGAAATAGAACTCGAATCGTTTAGTTGCGAGAGTAGAACGATGCATCCAATGCAATTTTTAAATCGCACCAGGGAATTTAGTAGATTTAACAACAATACTTGGGAGTTGCAGTTGTTGCGTATAATAAAATGTTTTAAAGGGAGTTCAGCAATATGGGCGGAGGCCCATAGAGTCTAATGGGAATGTTATGACGACTTTGAACGGACATTTTGGGGAAAATACTGGGCGGAGGAAGATCAAGAGATTTTAAGAAGTCGAATTATGGGCTCGGGTAATTTTGGAGGGCATAATAATAATAATAATGTTACCATTTATGTTATGAGATTGTACAACGAGGCTAAATACTTAAAGCCTCAACTGCCATTTAAATCCTTCGTGAGGCATATCAGTAAACACCTGCCCCGGGAGGTACAAATAACACTTATGACCAGGGAAATAAATGATATTAACGAATTAGAGAAAATTCTCGATATATTTCAAAACATAAGAGATAGGGAGGCAGGTAGATGCCAAAACCAACCGATAAAACACAGTAATGTAAATAATAATCAAGCGAGGGGGTTAATGACCGGATACGGAGGGACGAGAATGAATAATAACAATAGAGACGAGGGTTGGAGGTGCTCGTCATGTAGATTTGAAAATTTTGCGGGAAGACCGGTATGTTACAGGTGCAGAAGACACGAGACGAGCGACGAAGAGAAGTTGGAACAAATCAGCACCGCCAACAGGAGAGAGGAGTAGAGAATAGCGGTGGAGCATCTGGAAGCAGAGATCAGGCCAGAGGTCACGCTATACACCCGCAGGGCAATACCGCCACTAGAATGGAAACTGAGGCTGACAATGGAAGCAAGGAACCCACCATTGTCCACAGAGGACAATAGGGTCCAGGAACCAGACGAATATCAGAGTAACGTGATACAGACGGACATAACGAAGGAGTTATTGGAGGAAGATTGAAGTACTACTCGTGAATTAAATGATTAAAATATTGAATTGTGTCACCTACCTTTATATGAACATCAATTGAAACATACTTAAACCTTGACGTTCTTGTGCAAATTAACCAAGGTGTCATCTAGTGTACTCGGCAGAGAAAAACAGGTCAATGCAAATAACCAATACCTATTTATAATTTCATATAAAACATTATTTTATTTAGTTTACTCTGTCGTTCTTGCTAAACTAACACATCAACAATTTTGTCTTTCTCTACATTTTGTTTTATGAAAACAGATTCTGAAATATAGTTAAAAATAATTCCTATAACCTTGTATTTACTTATATAGATTATATTTAATCTTATTTACTTAACTAGATTATTTCTATTTTGTAAGGAGACCCAGTTTGCTCACGCTCTCAATCATACATTATACATTTTATATCGTAAAGCGCTTTATATTTAATTTTCATAATTAATATTGGTGTGGAATTTAGTTAAAATTGAAAAGTTTTTGTCTGTTAACTGCTTGTATTAGGTACTCATCCTTTCATCGCCGTCTCCACGCGGTTACACCATCACTGTTAACCCTCGGTTTTGCTAACACACTCCGAAAATAAGTTTAGACTGTTATTACTTGCAGATTACTTCTGATTGATCACTATGACATGATTCACTGTCGTTTTAAACTAAAATCACATGACTTACTGGTCGGCCGACCCTAATTTGCTCGAGCTAAGTTTTTATACGACCACACGGTCCGCTCACTGTAGTAAGACAAGAAGACGCTAACAGTCTTTTCCAAGATGGCCAGCTGCTTCATCCCGCAGCAACTTGGCTCGTCATTGGCCCAGGAAGGAACCACGTGATACGACAAATATTCAACACGGGGTATAGTACATTCACTGTAACTGATCAACTAGCCACATACATGATAATTCAACTGTACGAACGGGCAGTTCCGCGCGCTCTCGCATTCCAGTGCAACAGAAAACAGTACATGTTGATAGATTTTCTTGACCAACATGCAGAAGGGCGTTCCCTTCAGGAATTTCTATTGTTACAGATTGAGGCCGTGTGTGGGTAACTACACTTCGTCGTATTCACAATTGAAATAAAGAAAAACCCCTCAAATCTATCGTACAATTCTGCCCCATTACAATACCCCCAATGAGAGGTTTTCCGCCGAAGCAGAAAAACTCTCATTGCTAACCCTAAAAGGATCAGTGAGGATATGGTGCAAACAACCCCCTTAATTCTTTAACACATCTTGGGTAAACTACCCCCCTAGCTCGGCGACTATGGCTGCATCTGCCCGACATTACTGGACTTCTCTGGGCGAGATCCCAACACCGTAAAGTTGGACAGGTACACACCACAGTACCACCTAACCTTGTAACATTCTAAATAAAATCAACAACTAGCCTTATACCATACCATATCCTCAACCGATATATCTCCCCTTACATACATACTGGGTTGCCTTTAGCAAGTACTGGGTGCGTACATTTTCATTACTACATTAGACACACACTATCTCCACATCAGTTAGTAATATAAACTTCAAATTTTGTTCAAACAGTGAAATAAATCTAAGTCCACTATCAAGAATTTACTTTGATGTTAATTTGCATCATCTCTCTCAATTAATTAATTTCATCACAAATTTTAAATCTTTTCAAAAATTTCCAAAATCTTTTAAATGAATTAATTTTATCATTCTTATTAACTAAATGGTAACAATTATAATAAACAAATAAAAATAAACAACTTACTTCTACCATAAATTCAAACATAACTACACTTGATTACAATATATAACATAAGATAAATATCATGAATCAGCTGACGCCTTCTCTACCTATAGTGAACATTGAAATTTAAAATAAAAGTCTTTACTGCAAAGAACCAATTTTTTTTTTTTTTTTTAAGTTGAATTTCCACAAAAAAATTCAATTTCCAGAAATATCTCTTTTGACCATTACTAAAAAACAAAGTTATTTAATTACATTAATTAACAAAAGAATCCATGAATCAATTACGAGAAATATACTACATCTCTAAGACCAGTCATCAGCTGATGTCTTATGGTCAGGTGAATGACCTTACCCTAGACACACAACACAAAATTATACAATGTAAAATGCATAACACATGTTTATAATTCCTACACTCTAACATAGTACAACATAATAAAACATAATAAACACCTTCTCTCCTAGAAGGTGAACCTTTTAGACCTGGTAGAATCTTTTCAACCAGTAAAGTCTTTTATGAAACTATCGTATAGAGTATAACATATTTAAATCAACTAATTCTGAACAAGTTATCTACTGGAAAACGTTAATCATCTGCCTTTGGCATAATATCTCTTGACTCAAAATAAAATCATTTAATTAGCGCATCAGCTCATCCACATACTTCAGTTTAAGGTCTTAATTCATTGCTACCCTTAGTAACCTCCCTCCACACACACTATGGCCCCCCTGGACTGTAGCGCCCAGTTGCTTCCACAAGGACTGAAGTTAGGGAGGAATTTTGTCATCTCCTGTCCTTGCTTCGGCCTTACATTTTAAAACTCAGATATAATAACATCTGATCATATAGTTACAACCTTAAAACGCGTCGATCACCTTTTTTACTGTTCCTACACGAACAAGGTGATAGCCGCTGTTCCATAGTTCTGGGGATTTCCCCTTGAGTCACCCCCCATCGTTAATTTCAAATTCACACCAATTTTCTAGGCAACCAACCCTGGTCAGTTTTACAATTTCTGTCTACAGCTGGCTGTCATCCAAAACCACGATTAGTGCTGATGAAACAGTAATCGCCCGAAAAGGCGGGGAAATCTTGTCATTCGCGTGTTTTGCACTTCATCATTATATACACTGTACGATAAAATTCACATATAATATAATATTATATAAAGTTGTACAGTGTATTTTACGCCCTATTTAGGCCTCCGATGATGGTAACATGCTTTGATGTTACTCATCAACACTTACCGCTGTTATCTCACACTCTTCACACACACATAATTTTTATATATACATATTGATATAAAGTAAACACGTGTACTTACCATGACACTTTATGTATGCGCACGTGGTTCATCTCCAATATAAATTTTTCTTTAAGGGGCCAGGGTTCACTCTCGGCGAGATTCAGACACATAGAGGTAATCGAAATAACAACTCTGGTTACCATTTGAATATAATCACTTGTTTTTTAATTTTCAGAATTAAAATATATACTGAATCATAACCCAAAGATGGCGTCACATACAAATACCAAAAACAAAATGACGTCTACATTTTCTTACGCCCTATTTATTAATTATTACTTTACTTTATGGTGAAGCTTGGTTCTATTTTAATTTGCTTCTAGCTGCAGCTCTAATAACGTGATTAATTTAATATTTGTATATTCCACAAACCAATGCCCTATTTATTCTATTATCATGGCCATTCGTTCACTCCCTCATGCACTCACTCACACTCTCACAGATACATTTTATTAGATTTATTTTCTTATTGAGCTCATTTAAATATAAAAAATATGATAATTCTTTCGACTTCTCTGTATGTAGACTCTGGTAGCTCCGCCGCTGGTGTTAGATCTTACGTCTTGGCATGGCAGGTGGTCGCCTCATGTCTCTCGCTATTTGTTTGATTAGCACTGATTTTACATTTGATATTTAAATACTGACTGGTTGTCTCGAGTCTTTAAAACTCCACTGTTACATTTTGATGATGAATAGTAATTTGTCTAAAATTTCTGATTAAAACTAAGTCAACAGCGATACATCGCTGTTGACCCTTTGATGTGCTGTGTGGAACTGAGAACAGGTAATATGCAAATTTTCGTATGTATTAGTGCATTTGACGTCACCGTCTTTTGTTTTCTCGGCCAATGCCTTATTTCATATGCTGTTGTTCCTGCGTCATTGTCGTTTATTAATGACAACACAGACTTGTGAACCAATCATAATTGTTATTAAGAGTTCGTCATCACATACACCGCCATCATCTCTGCTCGTTTTCACCCGTCCACCGGTGACCTTGGAACTATGCTCCTCTTACTGAATATGCGTTGTTTCTTCTTACACAGGGACAATGGACCTAACCATACTTTATTTAACTTTGATACAATAAAACATTATAAAACACCCTCAAACCCCATAATCAAGATATTGGGCCTTTATGTACTGTTACAAACCCCCTCATGAAAGATTTTGTGTCGAGACATAAACACTTTCATTGACTCATTCATATGGTTCTAAAAGGATCAGCCCAGATATGTCGCCACAACCCCCTGTAATGTTAATATATAAAAAAATACAATCACTTACCCTTGGTCCAATGATGCTGATCGTACCTGTCTGACCTTACTGGACTTCTCAGGAGAGATCCCAACACCATAAGGCCATGAGGCTCTTAACGTTCCTGTTCTGACGCACCGGCCAGCTCAGGACCGCGGTCACAACACCACCAAACTCTGAGACATCAAATACAAAATTTTAAAATAGTGGTCTAATATACTTCCATATCTACAACCGATATGTTTCCTTTTAGATGCATTGGTTTGTGTCCGAGGCATTGGTTTGTTCAATTAATTTCTTCAAAACAACAACAACAACAACAAGAATTCAAAATAGACTGATTTTAATCCACGCTAAACGCAATCTCCTCCTTATAAGAGAAAAATATATATATTCCTACAAATAACATAACACGTAAACAATTCTTTTAATATTCCCAAAACACCATCACCTATTTATTTCTATAAGATTCAACCTACAACTACTATGGCAGACAAGTTAATGAATAATGTTCAAATTCTGTTACTCAACTTTATAATCATTTTATATTTTTTGCAATGACATCATACTATATTTTGCTCAACACCATTTCTAACTTTATCTTTTTAACATTCAAGATCTACTATCTCTTAACATTTGCTAACGTCGTTACCCCTGTAGCGACCTCCTAACCACACACTCTATGACCATCAACATAATAAAAACATCATAGAACATTGAACATTACACATTAACATTGTTACATTTACATTACATAACTCATATTTACACAATTTGTACCAAAACTTTATAACATTTTTATCATCAATTCTCGATTAACTTTTTATTATTTAACATTTGTTTATATCAGATTCTATACAACAATTTCCAATTTATCATTTACTTTTCAGTTACCTTACCTTCCTGCTATGAATTTTCCTTTTCTAACCTTTCCTCAATCCTTATTAGTTTGGGTGACTCTCTATTATTCACTATTTTCTCTATCTTATTTTGGCATTTGTCAATCTAACCTTACTACCCCTTTTTTTTACTACTAACAACCGCTTCTAACCAATAACATATTATGACACCAATATCTCTATAATAACCCCCTTCACTAATCCCATTTAAAACCTCTGGCACCGCTCGTCTTTGTACTAGTATGTGTGTACCCGAACTCTAACCAACTCATTCCCTTATCGGTTCCTGAGCCTTTCAGGTAACCCTTTCCGGCGCTAAACGGTCCCTTCCTGTCCCAACATCTTTCGTTGCGGACTCCCTACACCACTACCCTTACTACAAAATATCACCATCAACAAATATAATTACCATTCACATTACTCACCTCTACATATAATCACTAACCACTGTGTCCCTAAAATATCTAACACCCTCTTTATATATTATCTGTATCTCAACATTCTTATTTTCACTAACTCCCATTAACTCTATTTAACTAACTCCAATGCCCTTATTTATCATTATTACCCAAACCTCTTTACAACATTTCACCTTAATATACCACTAGAAAATTCATCACTTACCTACTAACAACAATACCTCTCAATATCCAAATATATTATATGCATAATCATTTACTAACCATTAGAATCTAAATATCATAATTATTAAAATTCCTCATCAAACTTTTCTTCAGTTATTTAAAATTCTACAGTACATAGTTTACACAAAAAAAATATATAAATACACAACAGCAAAAATACACAAATACACTGACATCAATATACACAAAATATACAATCCAAAATAATCATTTTATCATTTATCAAAATTCAGTCATAAACATTCCATTTCGAAAAACACTGTCCACATAATTAAATGTTCATAAACATGATAAAATAATTAACCTCCATCGTCAAATAATAATCTTATCTTACATATACATAACTCATTTTTAATTAAGTACATTATATCATCTTTTGTAATATAATAACTATTTAAATTTATTTCGTCCATTATACCATAGTAATACTCTGCAGGATTACTCCACATTACTATATCATAAAACTTGTCAACATTCGGTATGGTCCTGTCACCTTCGGTATAATTAGTCATAATTAGGTAATTTGCCAAGTCATTATTCTCTTTATCTCCTACTCCTTCAGTTTCATTACAAGGTAAGTACTTACTATATTCATTATATATCATCTCTACTCCTAACCTTGTAGCGGGGCATTTTTGGGCATCCCTGGGGTAATAACATAATTTGTATTTTTTTTTTATAAATAAATAATAATAACTTTATCCCTTGTTGAGTGATAAGGACAGAAATTATAAATTTTATAACCGAGAGGTAAATTTGTTATTTTGAAACGAAAACAACCGTGGCAACATTGACTGTGCCGAATTGTTTTGTAAAACCAGTATGAACGTATTTGATAGCCGACAAGCTGTACCAAGGTCAACAAATGACGAAAACAACAGTAAACAAATTATATAACCAACATCAGGCGATGCGTTGCGTCAGCAAATTATATAACGATGTGTGTCACCAGTTTTGTCAACAGGCCAAAAAACAGTCCACTGGCGCAAGGATACAAACTGAACACCAATCAGATTTGAAAGAACAACAGCTGCTTGACAAAATAGCGCCTATTTCTCAGCCCAGTCCAACTTCATCACTCGCGCGAGTGGTATCTATAAAGTTTCGAAACGTAAGTGCGGGCCCGCATACAATAAAAAATGTAAAAATTTTTAAGATTTGATCATCTAAAACAGTATTTTTGAAACCGAATAGATACAGTGAGAAATTAATAAGTAAATAATCATGTGACAGTTCGGCAATAAATCAGTGTGTGTATACGAGAAGACATTGAAGGAGGGTACCTTCAACGTAATAACAGGAAAGTAAATTAACAAATTTTATTATTTTCATACAATACAAGAACAGAGGGGGAAAATTAATTTAAAATATGAGCTCTAATGGGAATATAACTTGTTTAATGTGAAAGTGTGTGAGTGTGTATGGGTGAGTTTGAATTACGTAATTACAAAAGCGCTGGTTTAAGTTAAGAAAAATTAGTTGAGTATTATTTCTTTACAGCATTTGTTTTAGTGTTCAACAGTTTAATTATCAATAATGTTTTGAAAGTTGTAGTCAGAATAAAGCATGTACACTGTCAATGTTAAAATAGTAAAAGTACAAAAGAGGAGTAATTTTGTCATTGTCGTTAAAATGCAACAGTAAAACTAAATTATGAATAAACACGAGTTTGTTTGAGTATAGTAGAGCGAAGTAGTCATTTCAAACAACCAATTCTGTTCTCCTAATTCGCTGAAACGAACCTTGGTAATTTTCTTATTACAGTTGGTAACAAGATGGCGCTCGAAGGAGCTATTTAGTAAATAATTGAAAAATAACCAAATCCCTTAGGTGTATCAAATATCAGTTTGTATAATACAGTATCAGTGGCTTCCGAACGTAGGGACAATTTATATAATATAATTATATAAATATAGGCCTACTTGGAGAACAGAATGGTTGTTGAGGTAAAATAAATTTTTTTTGCATACGTAAAATAAACGCAAATCTGGGGTTATGTTGTGATAAGTGTGAAATGTTGATGTTGATATTTTATAGCTGGTATTGTGAAGCAATATGCATAATAATTAATATGTATGATAATTATTAAGTAAGGTGAAGGGTATTATATAAGTAAATTTTGGAATGATTGAAGTATAAAAAAAAAGTGCATAGAGAGTTACGTAAAGTAGCGCAAAGCGTTATACAAGTAGATCCATTGTGGTGTGAAAGTAGATATGATATGTTAGTATTTTATTTACAGTGAGAATTGTAGTATTATAAAATGGAGAATCCAGATTTAAATTTAGAAAACACTCTTACGGAGTCGATGGTAATTGACAATGTATCGGCTCAATCTACCCCGTCGACAACACGAGTTGCAGAGTTGTCGATGGCAGATATATTCAATTTAATGAAAACAATGTCTGAGAATTTAAGTAGTGATATCAATAAAATGAATAGTAGTTTCAACGGGAAGTTTGACGTTCAAAACCATAAATTAGATGAACACAAAAACGAGATGCAAGAGTTCAAAAGTAGTATAAATAAGAAGTTCGATATTCAACAGAATAGTTTTGAGGAGTTATTAAAAAATCAGAATAAAGAGTTGAAACATGAAATACAAGAAATGAGTAAACATTTAGAAAGCACTCACGAAATAATAAGAAACAGTTTAAATAAGTTAGAACAGAAGTTCGAGAAATTAGGTGACAATGTTTTAAGTAAGACAAAATGTAAAAATGACGAAATAGTAGACAATTTTGAGAGTATAGTGGGGGTGAAGAATAATGATGAAAATATAAAGAATGAGAGTACTGATGAGTTGGTGGAAGGTAGTGAGTATGAAATGTTAATGTGTGTCAGTGAGTTAGAGAGAGAGAGAAAAAATAATGTTGTAGTAGAGTGGGGACAGAGGGCAAATTTTCCCCTTATTGTTTATAATGATGATGATGATTTAATGTTGTTTTTTCAGGGCAAGAGACCCTTATTGTTAAATGAAGTAATGTTGTATAATGTTGTACCCTCTGTCCGGAATAATTGTGAGAGTGTGATGTGGTGTTATGAAGAGAGAGAGGTAAATAGAGAATGGTATGTAACAGAATTGTATAATTTGAATAGAAAGTATGATGAATGGAAAGAAGGCTTAGAAATATATTTGAATAATAATGATTACAATGATTTGATAAAAATAATTAGACCGATAGGGAATGAATGTAATGACGGAGACGTAACAAAAATACCTAACGTAGACTGGTTTAATGAGTATTCTGGTAAAATGAGTGAATTTGGTTGTTCTGGTTATGACACACAAAGTAACCATTTGTTTGTAAATAAAAAGCAACAGTGTTATATAAAACCAAGGTTGATTTGGGACGATGGAGGGTAGACTGTAAGACAATAAAAGACAATTAAACATTTTGTTTTATGGTTGTTTGACATGGCAGATGTGGACATGAAGTGAGATACACTTGAACAGTTTTGACGCATATTTTGTAAATAATATTGAATTCATTTGTGTGTATTGTGAAATGTTAAATAAGTAATGTGTATATGTTTTAGAAAATGTTGTATTAATAATAATAATATTATTAATATTTTAGCACTGTAATTAAATAACAAAATAATTATGAAGATAATAGTTAATGATTTGTAGAATATGGATAATAATTGAAATATGTTTTAATAATCAAATGAATATGTTATTTTAATAATCAATTGAATTAAATAAGTTGAGATGTTTAGATATTGTGATTGAATATTATGTGTTTGAATTTTATAAGGAATTTAAATTGTGTGATGAGATTTTAATTTAATAATCATGAATAAATAAATGAATGGTTTATTTTGTGGAATTTTGTGGAACATAATGATTAAAAATATGTGTTAATAATAAATTTTAAGCAATTTTGAAAATCTGATTGCAACACAGGATCAATTCATAATGATGATAAACAAAAACAGTTAATGAAAAATTTTAAATAATAATGTTTACAAATTTTAGATAAATGATGTAAAAGAGACTTGTTTGTTTAATATTTTTTGCTAATAATCCAGGGTGATTGCCATTTGTGTATTGTGTTATGTGATGTATTATAACAGTGTAGTGTGGAACTGCTATGGGGGAAGGTTGTAGATTTTGTATTTAATATTTTATGTTAATAATGGTTAAGCTTCTATATAAAGTGGGTTAAAACCCCATCTAAATTAATATTGTCATTTAAATATAAATTCGTAAATTTAATTTTACTTGTGATTCCCCAACTTTTCGGGCGGTCACGGCCTCACCGAACCCTGACCGTGGAATTGGTTTAGCTTTAACAGCTATGGTTGGGGCACATTACGATTACGCGCTGACCATAACTGGCCATAGCTGTTATCGTTGTAAAGGTGTATTTTGAAATTGATGGGGGGTAATAAAAGGGGAATCACCAAACTATGGAACAGCGGCTGCCACTCTGTTCGAGAAGGAACAGCAGAGCCAGGTGGTAGATCCGTTTAAGGGTGTATAATTATTAACGAGAACATGTTGATGTTCAACAATTTTAAACTTAACAGCGGAAGCAGAGACACGGAGAGGTAAAACCTGCTCCAAAATATACAGTCTCTGTGGAAGCGAAAAGGCGCCACAGTCTTCCATAATTTTGAAATAGTGTGTGTGGCTGGGAGGTTATACAAGGGGATAACGTATTAAAAATTTGATATATTTTAATTAATAATGATGATTTGCTACTCAATAATTTTGTTTGAATTAAAAAAAAAATAGATGCACTAAATACTTCTTATATTGTGTTATTATGTCTTATTGTGTTGATTGCATTAGTATGTTAGGAATAAGTATTATAAAAATATAATGATATGTTTTCAATGTGTTTACAGATTTTAAAATAAAATGAAAAATAGTTGTAATAAGTAAAATTTTCAATAGGTTGTGAGAGATAGAAATGGGTGATAGTAATTGTTTGAATATAATGTTTGAGTCAATTCAAGTTGAATTTTGTGGGACATAGATTTGTCCAAATCGAAGTAAAAGTTAAAGTAATAGTAGAAATGAAAATAATGCCATGTTGTTTTGAGTTAGTATATGTTATAGAATTTTGAGAAGTATAAGTGGAGACACAGTAGTTATGGAGATTTTATGTAGAGTTTTGAGCGATATATTGTTTATTTGTTGATGTTAATTTGTTGTAATTGTAGTGAGGTTATGAGATTGAGATTTTTTGGGGATGGTAATTTTGTAGTAGTGGTAGTGTATTTGGGGAGTCCGCAACAAGGGTTGGGACGGGATAGGGACCGATTGGCGCCGGAAAGGGTTACCTAGGGTGAGTCCAGGAACCAACATAAGGGAATGAGTTTTGGGAAGGAAACACGTATCCTATGTACAAAGGGTTAGAGAGTATTTTTTTTTATATAAGAGTAGAAGGTGGCGATTGGAGTTAAAGTAGTAAGTAGTTAGAGGTAGAGAAGGGTTAGTAAAATTTTGATAGTGGGGTGTCATACTAGTTAAAGATTTTGTAAGGGAGCATTAGAGTAATAAAAGGGGTAAGATTATGAGTAAATGCCAAATGGATGAAGTAAATTATAATGAAATAATGAATAACGTAGAATCACCCAAAGTAATGAAATGGAATAATGATGGCCATAATTGAAAAAAAAAAAAAAAAAAAAAAATAATTTTTGTAATTTTGAGAAACGAATTAATAAGAGTAAATCAAGTTTAAAAGTAATTTTTTAATTTTATATGCCAATTTAATGATGTAAGGTGTGTAACATTTTAATTGTAAGTTGTTTATTTTAAAATGAATTATTAATGTACTGTGTTTTCTTATGTTAAGTTATGTTAGGTATTCTGATATATACATGTTAGGAATAAGTGAGTAAAAACAAAACCAGTGCTTCTTAGCGTAAACCAGCACCGCTAGGGGGAAACAGATCAGTTGGGGATATGGTGTTGTATAAGGCCACTATTTAATATTTTGATTTGTTGTTTCAGTGTTTGGTGATGCTGTGGCGGCGGACCTGAGCTGGCCTGCGCGTCAGGGCAGGGGCGTTGAGTATCTGTCTGACTCTACGGTGTTGGGATCTCGAGAGAGAAGTCCAGTATTGTCATGCAGATGCGGTCACAGTCACCAGACCAAGGGTGAGTTGATTATTCTTTTTTGTAAACCATACAGGGGGTTGTGGCGACATATCCTAGCTGATCCCTTTAGCAAGTATGAATGTGTCAATGAGATTTTTTATGCTTCGGCATAAAATATCTCATTGAGGGGGTATTGTAGCGGGGCATTTTTGGGCATCCCTGGGGTAATAACATAATTTGTATTTTTTTTTTATAAATAAATAATAATAACTTTATCCCTTGTTGAGTGATAAGGACAGAAATTATAAATTTTATAACCGAGAGGTAAATTTGTTATTTTGAAACGAAAACAACCGTGGCAACATTGACTGTGCCGAATTGTTTTGTAAAACCAGTATGAACGTATTTGATAGCCGACAAGCTGTACCAAGGTCAACAAATGACGAAAACAACAGTAAACAAATTATATAACCAACATCAGGCGATGCGTTGCGTCAGCAAATTATATAACGATGTGTGTCACCAGTTTTGTCAACAGGCCAAAAAACAGTCCACTGGCGCAAGGATACAAACTGAACACCAATCAGATTTGAAAGAACAACAGCTGCTTGACAAAATAGCGCCTATTTCTCAGCCCAGTCCAACTTCATCACTCGCGCGAGTGGTATCTATAAAGTTTCGAAACGTAAGTGCGGGCCCGCATACAATAAAAAATGTAAAAATTTTTAAGATTTGATCATCTAAAACAGTATTTTTGAAACCGAATAGATACAGTGAGAAATTAATAAGTAAATAATCATGTGACAGTTCGGCAATAAATCAGTGTGTGTATACGAGAAGACATTGAAGGAGGGTACCTTCAACGTAATAACAGGAAAGTAAATTAACAAATTTTATTATTTTCATACAATACAAGAACAGAGGGGGAAAATTAATTTAAAATATGAGCTCTAATGGGAATATAACTTGTTTAATGTGAAAGTGTGTGAGTGTGTATGGGTGAGTTTGAATTACGTAATTACAAAAGCGCTGGTTTAAGTTAAGAAAAATTAGTTGAGTATTATTTCTTTACAGCATTTGTTTTAGTGTTCAACAGTTTAATTATCAATAATGTTTTGAAAGTTGTAGTCAGAATAAAGCATGTACACTGTCAATGTTAAAATAGTAAAAGTACAAAAGAGGAGTAATTTTGTCATTGTCGTTAAAATGCAACAGTAAAACTAAATTATGAATAAACACGAGTTTGTTTGAGTATAGTAGAGCGAAGTAGTCATTTCAAACAACCAATTCTGTTCTCCTAATTCGCTGAAACGAACCTTGGTAATTTTCTTATTACAGTTGGTAACAAGATGGCGCTCGAAGGAGCTATTTAGTAAATAATTGAAAAATAACCAAATCCCTTAGGTGTATCAAATATCAGTTTGTATAATACAGTATCAACCTTTCCATAAATTCTTCATAGTCTCTACTTATCTTAAAAATCTCTACCTCTTTCTTTCTCTCAATATATCTCTCACTATTACACCATCTCTCCCTTTCTACATTTGCAGGGGACACTAATTCACACTTATTGCACCGCCTGTGAAGTGCACTAATAAAACCAAGGACAACTTTATTTGTAGACCACATGTCTCCCAAATATACATCGAAGGCACTCTCGTCCTTCCTCAACACATGTACCTCACCCCCAACTTTATCATTAAGAGAAAAATCTAACCCCTGCAACTCTTTTACAATTATACTCTCTTTAACCCTTCAACACACATTATCATTCCATCATTATTATATTCTATTCCCCATAAAATTTCATTATCACTACCCCTGTTTACATAATCATTTTCTAATACCATACTTTTATTTATATTGTTACAATTCTCTCCCCTACTTACCTTGTCTTTGTTTACATCTAACTTGTCTACACCCCTCTTATTTTCTAACTCTATCTCATTAATTCTCTTGTCAACATCAAAATTTCGTCTGCGCATTTCATTTTTTAATTCTTCAAATTTCTCCTCTACTTGATTTAATTTTACATTTTGCAAGTTATTTTGTTTCTTTAGTTCGTTTAACTTGGTATCAAAACTGTCAAACTTTACATTAAATTTACTATTCATCTGGTTAAATTTGTCATCGAATTTAATATTCTGCTGTTCAAATTTTTCATCAATTTGTTCTCTTAAAACTTGAAATTGGTTATTTTGTGTTTTAATTAATATAAATAAATCTTCTAATGACACCTTATTATTGATTGCTCTAGGTGTTGAATTGGCACTTATTTCGTTTAATATTATTGATTCTGTATCCGTGTTGTTCATCTCTATGCTTTCATTATTTTCTGCCATTTTCACAAGCTTTTCTTTTTTTTTCTTTAATATTAAAATAACTATTTGATTACACTTGTCTTTGATATGCTTTTGTCAATATAACCTACATAACCTCTCGTATATTAGGTTATGGACTATTTCGTCACTCTCTTTGTCTCTGAATCTGGCTTATTTTATATAAAATAATTTTATATAAAGTCCGCTGTTCGGGGTCCAATTGTTATCTCACACTTCTTCTCACACACATAATTTATATATATATATATATATATATATATATATATATACTGATATAAAGTAAACACGTGTACTTACCATGACACTTTATGTATGCGCACGTGGTTCATCTCCAATATAAATTTTTCTTTAAGGGGCCAGGGTTCACTCTCGGCGAGATTCAGACATATAGAGGTAATCGAAATAACAACTCTGGTTACCATTTGAATATAATCACTTGTTTTTTAATTTTCAGAATTAAAATATATACTGAATCATAACCCAAAGATGGCATCACATACAAATACCAAAAACAAAATGGCGTCTACATTTTCTTACGCCCTATTTATTAATTATTACTTTACTTTATGGTGAAGCTTGGTTCTATTTTAAATTTGCTTCTAGCTGCAGCTCTAATAACGTGATTAATTTAATATTTGTATATTCCACAAACCAATGCCCTATTTATTCTATTATCATGGCCATTCGTTCACTCCCTCATGCACTCACTCACACTCTCACAGATACATTTTATTAGATTTATTTTCTTATTGAGCTCATTTAAATATAAAAAATATGATAATTCTTTCGACTTCTCTGTATGTAGACTCTGGTAGCTCCGCCGCTGGTGTTAGATCTTACGTCTTGGCATGGCAGGTGGTCGCCTCATGTCTCTCGTCTATTTGTTTGATTAGCACTGATTTTACATTTGATATTTAAATATTGACTGGTTGTCTCGAGTCTTTAAAACTCCACTATTACATTTTGATGATGAATAGTAATTTGTCTAAAATTTCTGATTAAAACTAAGTCAACAGCGATACATCGCTGTTGACCCTTTGATGTGCTGTGTGGAACTGAGAACGGGTAATATGCATATTTTCGTATGTATTAGTGCATTTGACGTCACCGTCTTTTGTTTTCTCGGCCAACGCCTTATTTTATATGCTGTTGTTCCTGTGTCATTGTCGTTTATTAATGACGACACAGCCTTGTGAACCAATCATAATTGTTATTAAGAGTTCGTCATCACATACACCGCCATCATCTCTGCTCGTTTTCACCTGTCCACCGGTGACCTTGGAACTATGCTCCTCTTACTGAATATGCGTTGTTTCTTCTTACACAGGGACAATGGACCTAACCATACTTTATTTAACTTTGATACAATAAAACATTATAAAACACCCTCAAACCCCATAATCAAGATATTGGGCCTTTATGTACTGTTACACCGCTATCTACAGTGACACATGCCGCCACTGCAATAGCCTAACTCATAGTTAAACTTATGTCCTTCTGCATTTACTAACACCACATTCCACAATTGATTTTCTCTTCTATTGACACCAAACAACTCCCCAAAATCAGCCTTCAATCTTGCACAATAAGAAGTCTCTTTTTTTTCAATAAAATTTTTATATAGACATTTTTTTACAAGGCCCGTCTTTCACTTCGTACAAATAGTGAGTACCACAAAATATTTACTTGTTTACTTACTAATTTATTCAAGATTTTATAACCTAGCATCAACTAATGTTTTAATTTAATTCTATTAACTATTAATTATGAATTACCATTAATCATTTTCATAACCTGCCCATCAAAACTTTCGAATTTATTACCAAATCCCTATCTTTTAATTGAATTTAATTTTTATTATAAACACTCATAATTATATCTTAACAATTATTAAAACAAAAAAAATGTATAATAATTTTTTATAATTTATATTTTATATTTATAATTATATTAATTTATATTTTATAATATACCGCCAACCATGGTCCCCCCCAAAACTGTGTTCTATCGACATAGACAGGGAGACTGTGAGACATCACATGTGAATTCACGTCCCCCTCTTCTACCACCACATTATATTGCCTTACTTTTACTACTGTTAGTTACATTAATTGCAATACAAAAATTCCCTCTCTTTCTCATTTATCCAAACCCGCCGTCTCACCATCTCCAAGCCCATGTCCACAAAACACTTTTTGGTTAGGATGCTGAAAATTATAATTTATATATCACAATTTACAAAATACACTGGTAATATAATACTTGAAAATTGCCTCATTAATTTTATTGAATGCACTCTCTAGGGCAATTATTGGTACGTGAGGTGGTGCACATTTTATGCACCTTGAATGTACAAAATTTTTTCCTCACGTACCTTAGGGGTCCCCCTCCCCGTTCAAATAATATGGATAAATTTTCTAATTTTTACCAATTTTCTGAAGCCGGACCATCGTCGCTTTCACCACCAGATGGAAGTTCCGCCAACTATGGTCCACCTCCAAAGTGCCAAAACCCACGGTCAGGATTGGTAAGTTCGTGACCGCCCGAAAATGGGGGAGGATCCCTTCTCATTTAAATATACAATAATCTGTGTTTATGTATCAAAATTTTAATAACAAAAAAAAATATACCTAACATCACTCAGTTGGATAATACTTCTTTAATTGGGTCACATTATACGTTCCTTTTATTTCTCGGGTTTGCAGGTCTACCAAAACATAAGCATTCTCCACTTTCATTTCACTAACTTCATAGGGTCGTATAACAGGAAGAATTTTTTAATCTCTTTGTCCAAATCTGATGATTGATCGTGGTTTTTTATTAATACTAGTTACCCTACCTCATATTGGATGGGTGTTAAATTCCTGTCATGTCTTCTTTTACGCTGTTCAGCTTTACTCAAAAGCCGCTCCTTTGCAATCACCAGTTTTCTCCCATGCGGCACCTCAGTCCGGGTTGGAAACTTTATCAGTTCCTCCAATATGCGTGATGGCCTTCTCTGAAACATTAACTCATGCGGGCTGTAGCTAGTGGACTCATGCAAACTACTATTAATGTATCCTTCTATCTTGTACACAAATGTGGCACACAATGAATGTTTTTTGTGGCAGAAAGTTCTAAACATTCGCCCTAATTCCCGCATAACACGCTCGCTAGGATTTGATTGTGGATGATACACCGAGGTATGTTTAACTAAAATGTTTTCCCAACCTAATGTTTCCCTCCAGGTGTTCCTGGTAAACTGAGAACCATGATCTGATAATATTATTTTGGGTCTACGTACTTCAGTAATGTACTCATTTACTATCTTCCTAGCTAATACCAAGGAGGTAGCTTTTTTAATCGGGTACAATTTTACAAATTTGGTAAAAACATCTAGCACAACAAATAAATAATTCACCCCTCCTCGACCTTTGGGTAGAGGGCCATATAAATCGACGGCAACTATTGCTAAAGGACTGCCTGGTATTACATGTTGCATTAAACCCTCCTGTTTACGATTATTTACTTTGGCTTTCTGACAAATTTCGCATGTTTTTAATATTTTACACACTGTTCTTTCCATATTATTAAATTTACATGACTCTTTCAATATGTCACTGCATTTCTTGGGGCCTATATGACCGTACCTCAAATGACAATCTTTCACTACTTCAGGTATTATAACTTTAGGAATGCATACTTTCCAATCATCACCTTGTTCATTTGTACGGTGAAATAAATGTTTATTATACAAACTAAAATGCTTTTCCCATTTGTAAGGTATGTTGGGTATCTGATTTAAGGCTATCATAATTCTGCCAAGTTCGGTATCTCTTTCTTGTTCTGTTGCTAGATTATTTATTAATTTTTTCATATCTACTTCCCCCGCTTCTTTTATTATAAATATCTTATAAGTATTTGCCATATCTACCTCAGTATTATTGTCAAAATCGGTTCTAGATAGGACATCAGCTACTACGTTTTCTTTACCCCTACAATACTCGATGGTTAAGTCATACTCTTGTAGTATTAACATCCAACGCACTAACCTACCATGCGTTAGTTTACAGTTTTTCAAAAATGTTGAAGCTTGATGGTCTGATCTTATTATTACTTTATTTCCTAACAAATATGTTCTGAATTTTCTACAGGCGAAAACTATTGATAGCGCCTCTTTTTCCGTTGTTGAATAGTTCTTCTCACTAGTCACTAAGGATCTACTAGCAAAAGCTACCACTTTATGGTTACCATTCCCATCTAACTGAAACAATTCTACCCCCAAAGCTATGTCCGATGCGTCTGTATGTACATAAAATGGTTCTATAAAATTAGGATGAGCTAATACAACTGTGTTTAAAAATTTATTTTTTATTAGCTCAAATACAGTTTGCTCTTTTAAATTCCACTGCCATCGATTATCTTTATTTAACAAATGCCCCAATTGTGCCGTTAAGTAACAATATTTGTCTACAAATTGCCTATAATAATTACACAAGCCTAAAAAACTTTGCAACTGTTTCACATTTTTTGGTACTGGAAAATTCTGTATTATTTCTACTTTCTGAGGGTCTGTACTGATACCCTTGGCTGAAATTATGTGGCCTAAAAAATTAACCTGTTCTTTTAAAAATTCAGACTTCTTGAACTTAACCGTTATGCCATACTCATGCAATCTACTTAACACTCTATCTAACCTTTTTCAATGTGTATTAATGTCTGGTGACGTAATAACTATACCGTCCACATAAATGGTTGTAAATTCTAAAATCTCTCTCCCTAATACATAGTCTAAACATTTAATAAAAATTGAAACACTTACGTTTAGTCCAAAAGGTAACCTACAAATTGATAGTTCCTGCCGTTGTATAAGAATGCCACATACTGACGAGATTCTTCCTCCAGTTCTATTTGCCAATATCCGGCTGTCAAATCTAATGTTGTAATATATTTGGTCCCATTGAAGCATTGAAGGATTTCACTCACCGGTTCTGGCGATTCTCTGTTTGGAACAATTATTCTGTTTACCTGTCTCGCGTCTAAGCATAATCTTATCGATAAATCTTTCTTGGTAACCACTACTAAAGGGTTGGAATATGGTGAGGTAGATTTTTCTATTATACCTTCTCTCAACATCTTGTTTATTTCCTCTTGCACTAACCCCCTCTTAGAGTATGGTACCGGATAAGCTGTAGGCGCAAAAGGTGTTTTTTCCTTAATGATTAGTTTACCCTTAAAATCTTTTACTAAACCTGGTTCGTCTGAAAAAACTAACTTATTTTTATTTATTACTTGTACTATTTTCTCCCTATCTTGATAACTAAATTCACCATCTTGATATAGGATTTTATTCATTTTCTCACCCCAACTATCTTCAGTTTCAAATAATTTACCCTTAAATTACAATAATTAATCATCAAGGGCCTACATTCATTTATGTCATTATCGGAAATTAACATTCCCTTACTAATTATTTTTAATGCTTTTATTTCTACAATTCTCTTTCGCATAAATGGTATTTCAATTATATTATTTTCGTTGTTTAATTTCATAGTCTGTGTATTTGTTTAACTCAACCTTGAAATTATTCAAAAAATCATTACCCATTATTGCTCCCATATTCAAACCTGGAATGACTAAGAAAGGTACATTTATTTTGTGTTTATTTATTTTTAGCTGCAACATTATTTGCTTAGTTACTTTTTTACTGCTAACACCTGTTACCCCTACAACACTAATTCCCAATACTGGTAGTTGTGGAATTGTCTCTGTGGTTTGATTTCTTATTTTTTCAAAAACTGTATCATCTAACGCGGTCAGCTCACTCCCTGAATCTACTAGAAAAGCGTATTTGGAATTAAACACTTCGGCTTCAAATTCTGCCATGCCAAGATTATTGCTACTCTCCCCCACTTCTTCATAAGATAAATCATTATGTATATTGGTAATAAGTGACCCTATTGTCATGTGATTTCTAGACGGCTGGGGATTTTCCTTTTCAACCGCCCTAATTAGTTTAACTGTACTGGAGGTGGTGGTTCGCTGTAAACCCCCCTATGGTCCCCTCTACTGTTTTGATTATTAGAAGGTGCTTCAACACCCCTAGTTTCGTTTGGGTTACCAACATATCCCCCTCTACCTCTGTGGTTAAAATTTCCCGGCATTCCCCGATTACTGGTGAAGCCTCACCCCCTATTACTCCCTCTAAACTCACTATGATCAAAACCTCTATTATAATGCTCTACTCTCCCTTGAGCACTACCCCTAGGGCCACGACACCATTGATTTCGCGAACTATTATAGTTACTAGCTCTACAACTAGGGTTTGGACATAACCATGCCCCTCCTCCGATCTACTCATATTATTAACAAAACGGTCTAGTTGTCTTATTTCGGTATTCATTTGCCTTGATTCATTATCTCTAAACTGATACTTATTATCTTCGTCCTCTTTCATACTCTGGTACGTTTCTAGTATTTTTTCTAATTCGGCTATATTAACAAACTCCTGGGTTCTGATTGTGGACCATATGTCCTTAGGTAAATGCTTACTAATGTATCTTATAAAAGATGAAAGAGGCATTGGTGGTTCTAAATATTTAACCTGGCTATATAGTCGTGTCACATACGACGTAATACTCATGTGTTTAATACTGAAATTACCCCATCCCATTATTGTACTGCGCAAGCCCTCTTGCTTTTCCTCTGACCAGTATTTTTAAATGCTTGTTCAAACTCATTAAAATCTGCCCAGTTATCATTATGAGCATCCGCCCATATTTTAGCATCCCCTTTAAAATATTTTAAAACGTGTACCAATTTTATTTCCCAATTTTCTTGGTTGTATTTATTGAAACTTTTTATTGAGTTTAAAAATTGTATGGGGTTCACCCTCCTACTTTCATTACTGAAATAACCTAACTCAACTTCCATGTTCACTCTCTCACTCACATTAGTTAATTTTTGGTTAATTGCTACACTTAAATCTTCTCTGACTTTAATTATTTCTTGTTCGTGTTCTGTCTGTTTACTTTTCAAATTAGTTACATTAGTTTTAATTGTATCAATTTGCTCAAAATTACTTCTGAATTCATCATTTATATTTTCTTGTATTTTATTTGCTTTTCTAATTTGCTCACACTCATCAATTACACCCTGAACATTACTGTCAATTTTGTCATTTTGTTTTTTAATTTTATCATTAAATTTATTTGTTAACGCGTCAAACTTTTTGTTTGTCCCTATTAGTTTCTCGTTTTGTTTTTCGTTAATTGTTTTTATATCATTTTTCATCTCGGTTCGTATTTTGTCTACATTTATAGTCATCTTACTTTTCACTCCAGCAATAGTCTCATTCATACTTTCCAATCGACTGTTCATATTTACCTCACTTATTCTCAGTTCGCTTCTTATGTTCGCAAACTCGTTATTTAAGTATGTAAGTTTATTATTTACTACATTTATCTCTGATTTGATTTCAGATTTGATTTCAATTTTAAATCCATTTAAACTCGCGTTTTAATTATTATTTTCTGACTTTAACTCATCTAAACTCGTGTTTAACTTATTATTTTCTGACTTCATTTCAGTTTTAATTTCATTTAAACTCATGTTTTGTTGGTCAAATTTATCATTTTGTTGGTCCAATTTCCTATTTTGTTGGTCAAATTTACTACTCATTTCTACGCTATTTGTATTTATCTCTGATTTGATTCCTGACATCATTTCCATCATCATTGTTAATTGCTTAAATATATCTACATTATGGCTCTTACTACTACATTCAACTTCGACCGATTCATTTACATTCGGTATTTCTGATTGTACGCTCTCATCAATATTTTCGTTCGTCGATATTGTTACAACACAAACAAGCCAGGCCAGTACCAGGGATAAAAAAGATGATAATAAATATAAATATACTTCATATAAAATAAAATATTAAATATAAATAAAATATAAAGACGGTGACACGACAAACGACGACATGACCTAACCCAAGTGATTGACCAAATAAACAGAAAACCAACAAAGAAGGGAAAAAACCGAAACCAAAGAAGAATAAAGACAATGGAAGGATGTGAACGAATTCATATAACCAAATAAAATAAAACCAAACGAGAAGGGGAGAGCCACATTAAAATGAAGCCAATTGAAAATGAAGGAGAAGAAGAAGAAAAATGAAGAGGAAACGAAGCGAAACCAAGGGATAAGAAACACCACAAATATAAAAGGGTGAAATGGTACACTCAAGTATAATATTGGGAATAAAACCAATAATTATCCAATACCAGAAATAAATATTATTCTAAATGAAATAATTAATATAACTGTTGTAACCAAAACAGTTAAGTAACATTATAAAAAGAAAAAGTACACTAACCCAAAAATTAGAGTTAGATATAGTAAAAATCTATAGAAAAATAACATTAATAATACTGTGTATAATTTGTAATGAAAGAAATAGTGAGAAAGTGACAAAGAGAAATAATTATAGGGATTACCTACTAAGAAACACTAAATGTAAACAGTCCAAAAGTGCAATAGTGACAGTGTGAAACCCCAAAAATGGTTAGCAACCATATCAATGATAATAAAACGCTCAATAATCAATAAGAAACAATAATTGATTAATAGTGAATCCAATAATAATTAAGAGTAAGGTTTTAATGATAACATTAGATGTAAGTACTTCATAATGTGAAATAAACACTGAAGAGTGATGAGAAAACACTGTGTTAGTAAAAGTGATACAAATTAGTAATTAGAAATATAAAGTTTTAATAATAATAGTAAATGTAAACAATTAGGGATATGAAATGAACACTGGAAAGTGATAATAACATTGTTAATTAAGAGATTTAAGATTAGTTGTAAACGATTGTATTTAAAAGGGGAGTAAAGATAAACAGCTAGTATTAACATGGATTGAGAGTAGAGTTTAATTAGGAAATAAGCAAGTAATAATAAATAAATAAACACCCCAGATTGTAAGGGAAAACCAATTGTTCAAAAGGTGATGTTAGTTAACACCCACAAAATTGTAATTAATGAATTGAGTTGTAAACAAACTTTACTTAATAATGGTAAAATAATTGTTTAATTATATTTATGAATAGGGTATGACTGAAGAATTTGTACAGAGCATACGCCTAGATGTTATATTTTTAATTGAGGAAGAATAGGGAGTGGTAGCCATATTATTAACAAAGGCAAAATAGATGATTAAGAAGTTAAGACAATGCAAACCTAATTACAATAGAAAATCAATAAATGTAGAAAATAACAGAACCATTAATAAAACAAAATACATTAGAATAAAATGAGACATCATTTGTATAAATTCAGTAAATATACTCAACGGCTACTAGTGCATCTGAAATGCCTAACTGTCAAAACCAATAATTTACAAATTTTATAAAATCCACAAGGAAATTAACAAATCGAAGGCAAGTAACTAGCCAAAAATAAGGTATAAACCATTTTAAAAGAAAAATGTTACAATAAGAGCTTAAATTAAAAGAAATATGTTGAAACACTATTAATTAATTCAAATATATTGCAACGAATCACAGGATCATGATAGGCGGGGCAAGTCATATATTACACAGACAATGGACATTCATATTATATTGGTAGATGGTTAAGTTTGGTTGTTATCAATTGTATTTAGTAAGGTTAAGGGTTTAGTTTAAAAAAACTGTGCATTATTATTTATGGTTATTCATGTACTGTGTTAGTGGAAATGTGCGCGCGTGCGCGAGTGGGAAACGTTTCCCGTGCGGTGCGTGAAGTATTATCGTTGTTTTGACATTAGCTGAACTGAGACATGTGTATCGCTACAATCCCTATACCTGTCGGACTATTGTTTACGTTCATGTATATTATTAATATGTAGGCAGCATGCATGAGATACGTGTAGTCTGATTACCGCTATGCATGCTGTTACAAGGTAAATGCACTCTAATGCATGAAAAGTGCATGGTCACCTTTACTAACCATGTGACTTCCATCCACCAATAGAATGCTGACTGGTGGTTGGAAATTTTCTTATGCCTGTCGTTACACAGGCAGTTCTTCTACGCCATCTACCGCGAACGGGTCGTGCACTCCTTGTACAAGAATTCTACCGCTTGCAAGGTGTTGTAAAAACTATTCGTCGTTAGTGAAACGGGAAGACTCAGAACTGTGTGTGTAGTACATTTGCACACACCAGTGTTTTAACGCATTGTGCGAAAATTTACAAGCAGTTCTTCACTGCTGCTACCGTGAATGGTACATACAATTCCTTGTACAAGATTATACCGCTTGCAAGGATCTGTTAAGACTTTTCGGGGATAGTAATGCGTGTGACGCATAACAATTGATTTTATATCTTTACACACGATATTATTATTGTAGTATTACGTGTGTAAGAAGTGAGTGCAACTGTATCACTGTGCGAGATTTTCCGCAGTGACAGTATCATTAATTGTTACGCAATAGTTCCATCAAGACGTTTCCGTGCTAGTGCAAGATTTCCTCATAGGGTGGTCTGCTGATCGCGGTAGACCTTGGTATTCGCGAGAACACTTGAAGAAGCCGGAGAGGTATAAGCTCAATATACCGTTATTGATTAAACTCACTGTCACCTGAGATATTACTTGGTCTTAAACTCTATACAAGTTTTGCGAGTAATAAATCCGTAGTACCGTTGTGTGTGCGAAGTGTCGGATTCATCGTGGGAATTATAGGACCAGCCCAGCTGTTACAGGACGCCAGCCCAGCTGTAAACGTTTCTGGTGAAACGTCTGTCATTTGTAAGCCACACCGGACGAACCATCTATACCGCAAAGACCGGCCCTTCTCTTCAACAACATCATCGTGGGAGTCTTCTTATGTAACGTATCACGTCTTGCGTATGAACATTATTTAACATTTTAAAAGAAAGACTCTATATCATACATTACATTCTGTACATTTCAAATATACCATATAAACTATAACTTGTGTTTGTACAATAAATAATCTTAAACCCTCCAATATAGACTTGTAATTTGAAATACACATACTATCATATCCTATGCGCCAATAGTTTAGTAATTTGTGTTGTCGCATAGAGATATTTTGGCGCTTAGCAACGTAGGGCTTGTTAAATAGCGGTAAATTTTACGCTATTATATATTTGTCTATGAATATAAAATTTGTTGGAAAAATCTGACGTATAAATATAATTAACGTAATAATTGTATGTGTATTGTTCATGTGAAAAGCTGAGGATATAATTTTTCAAGTGTGCATATTCTCTTGTATATCATATATGAACAGATTTTATCAGTATATTGGAGGTTGATTATTAGTTGTTGTATGTTAGATAAGGTATTTACATGTTGATGTTTTGAACTGCTTTCCGTGTGCATATAAACTGGTTACCGTATGTTCTAATCTTGTTGTGATAATAATAACTTGCTTTGCGTATAAATCAGTAAATTTAAATTTACTAAATTTTAAATTAAATTTTAATCATTATGGCGGATACTGCAGAAATCAAGAATCTTTTAGCTGCCGTATTAGCGAAGTGGGGAACCATGTCCGAAGAAATGAAAACTGATAAAGAGGAAAATAAAGCCCGTCAAGAGGAGGTGCAAATGAGTATACAGAGGTTTTCAGCAGAAGCCGAGAAAAGAAGTGCAGAAGCCGAGAAAAGCAGTAAATTGATCCACGACGAAAACGAGAAATCATACGTGGCCATACAGGAGCAATCCAAACAAAGCAAACAAATGGTAGAAGCGGCAGAAAAGCATATTAGCGAGACCGTGGAAACTATGAAGGCCAATATAGAGGCAAATTTGGAAGTCAATAAGTCACGACTTAGTGAATATGAAGCGAAACTCTCTGGTACGGCAGAGCAAGTAGTGCAACACATATATACGATAAATGAATTAATGGCCGAACGTGACCTGCGGATTCAAAAACTACAACAGCAAGTGTCACGATTGCAAAGTACCTCGTCACCTATAAACTGTACCCAGTATGTATATAAGACTTTAAATGACGTCAGCTCACAGCAAAAATTTTATGGACGGGAGAATAAAAATTTTCAGTATCAAACTCAAACCAAGCACACACAGTCACCAAAACAATATAAAATACCTAATAGAATTACCAATCGGAAATGGTGTAAACATAATGGGATGAATGAAGTTTTAAAAGCCCGTTATAAATATAAAAAGCAGTTCAATAAATCAAATGTGAAAGATGTTAATTATAAGAAAAATTTTGTAGTGTCCGGCCTATATCCTGCCGTAATTAGAGATAGTTTAATTTGCAATAACCATAGTAAGGAAAATGAGAAAGGTATTAGCGTTGAAAATGACACTGACCTCATTGTCAACGCGAAAATTAACGGATGTGTCGGCGAAGTTTTATTTGACAGCGGCGCAGAAATTTCGTTAATGGATGAGCGATTCCTAGAGAGGCACAGGAAACATTTTAAAAAAATCCCGATTCTGCCAGCAGCCCACAAAATCATAAAATCAGCGACGGGTGAATCTCAGAGGGTTGACCGTCAAGCTATGATAACAGTATCCATTCAGGGAATGGAAATAGAGGTCACAGTGCTTATGGTCAAGAAACTCGTGTATAATGTTATTTTGGGAGTGGACACATTAAATAAACTGCACGCGACCATTGATTTTTCAAATAAAATACTAAAATGTACAGTAAATAATAGTAAACACAATATCAGGTTAGGACGCAGGAGGGGTAAGACGGGGTCTGATTGTGAACCTATTACTATAACTCGCCCAGCGGTTCAACTTGCCGATAAGATAACACATAATCTGCGGACTCACAGCAGGCAGATAACGAGCAATGAGCAAGATAAGCTGCAAAGTATGCTTGATAAATTTGAATCTGTGTTTTCCAAAAATCCTACCGTCACGAATGTTTATGAACACAGTATTCAGGTCACGGATGAAAATAAATTTGTACGGAAGACGTACCCCATTCCCCTTCACTATCAACAACAGGTTGATGCCGAAGTTAAGAGTATGCTTCAGAATGGTGTGATTGAACGAACTGATAGCAATTTTTTAAATCCTATGGTTGTTGTTAAAAAGAAAAATAACGACATTCGATTATGTCTCGACATGAGAAATCTAAATTCTATTACAAAAAAATGCTACGACTGTGCTCCGAATGCGGAGAACTTATTCATAAAATGTCAAGGGGTTAAATACATGTCTCGCCTTGATCTCAAAAGTGGATTCTGGCAGATTCCCCTTGCCAAGGAGTCGAGAAGATACACAGCATTTCTATATCGAAATAAATGCTATCAGTTTAAAGTAGTTCCATTTGGTTTGGTTACCAGTTTAGCGGCCATGGTCAGATGTTTGGAGTTAGCTCTGGGACCCGAGGTGGAGGACTTCGTCAGCATATTTGTTGATGATATTTTGGTCATATCCAAATCATTTGAAGAACATCTTGAACATCTCAAGATTGTATTTCAGAAATTGCAAGCCGCTAACCTGACTCTCAATCTTGAAAAGTGTGAATTCGGGAAATCGCAAATTAAATTTTTGGGTCATATTATCTCAGCGGAAGGTATAACAACGGACCCGGAAAAAATACATGCGATCATGGAGTTCCCGAAACCCACAAAACCCAGGGATATCAGAGCGTTCCTCGGATTGACTGGTTACTTCAGACGTTTTACTCCAGAATATTCTGGGACAATTGAGCCGTTGTTAGAACTACTTCGTAAGAGTAATAAATGGAGATGGGAGGAGCGTCATCAGCATGCTTTCGACGCGACTAAAAATTTGTATAGTAGAAACCTGCACGTGTTCCATCCTGAGAAAAGGGGCACATATGTCCTGAATTGCGATGCTTCTGATTATGCCATTGGGGGGGTACTCTACCAACGGAATGAGAAGGGCGAAAACAAAATAATTGCGCACAGTAGTAGGTCACTAAAAGGGGCCGAACGTAACTATTTCACATCGGAGAAAGAAATATTGGCTATTGTGTACTGCATTAGTAAATTTCGTTATTACCTGGTTGGACAACACTTCGAAATCCTTTCGGACAACCAGGCCTTATCGTTCATGTTGCGCTGCAAGTTAGCGAATGCTCGCATATCCCGTTGGATCATGGCCATCCAAGAGTACGACTTTACCATTAAGTACTGTAAGGCAAGCGAGAACCAAGCAGCTGACACGTTAAGCCGATACCCTCCAATGGTGGAAGAACGTCATGCGTCTAATAACCAGGAGGTTCAAATTCTAGCTGTCAAATATAAATTAGAAGACAGTCTCAAAAATAAGCTAAGAAATATTGGTATGGAACAGCAGCGTGACACAAAGTTGAAGCGGATATGTGACGCTATCCGGATACAAGAAAACCCTAAGTACAGAATATATAAAGACGTAGTGTATAAAATTATCAATGGCGGATGGAAGATTATGGTACCGGACGCCATGGTGGAAGACCTCACCTGGATGTGTCATGAGAGTCTGGCTCATGCTGGGCCTTATAAATGTTACCTGGCAATGCGGGAGGATTTTGTGTGGCTAAATATGACCAGGAAAATAAAGGCCATACTCCGCTCATGCCACATCTGCCAAACAGCGAAATATCCGAACCAACATACACAGGTTGAAATGGGTAACATTGTCGTCCGTAATAAAAATGACCTTGTATGCATTGATTTTTTGGGTCCACTTCCTCGGGCGGCACGTGGAATGAAGAACCTGGTGGTTGTTACGGATGCCTTTACCAAACATGTTAGCCTATATGCTATTGGTAGACCTACTACGTCGGCTGTCATAAACATTATGCTAAATAAATACATGCCGAAAAATGGTCCCGTAAGGAAGATACTCTCAGATCAAGGTAAGCAATTTACGAACACCAAGTGGCACTCCGAGCTTGAGAAACACGGGGTCCAGACGGTCTTGACAGCGATCCGGAGACCGCAAGGTAACTTGGCCGAGCGGGTCAACAAGGAGTTGGGACGGTTGTTCCGTACGTACTGTAATACTAACCAGAGTAAGTGGCCGGAATTCCTAGAATTTTTTGAGTATGCCATAAATGGAAATTATAATTCTACTACTGGGTATACTCCGAATGAACTCCAAACCGGAGAAATGCCAGGCCGGGTCTGGGGTAAACACATTGAAAGGATAGCGACGCATAATATGCCTATACCAGTTGAGATAAAGAAAATCGAAGCTAGAAGACGCATTAAAAAGTGCGCCGAGGAGCGCACGGAAAAATTTAATGCGGAACATAAACTAGTCAAGTTCAAGACTGGAGAGAGTGTGCTTTTACGAGCATTAAATGTTGGAAGAAGGGAGGACAACACAGCCGCGAAGTTTTTTAGGCTGTATAATGGTCCGTATACCCTGTCGGAGCAAGTTGGGAAAAATACTTTTATCTTAACCAACCCAAATACCAACCGTGCGATTGGTAAATTCCATGCGTCCTCATTGAGGAAGTATTATACTAAGGATCCGTAAACTCAGAAATAAATGTCAGGATATAGGGGTAAGAATGTGTAGTGATGTAAATATGTCAATTCAGGTTTAAATGTTGTATGTAAGATGGCTTTGTGAATGAACAATAATCTAGTTTTGATAAGGAATGTTGTCTGTGTACGCTATGACCCTGCATTAGATGTCGTTATCTGTGTGTCAAGAACATGTGTGTTTGTTTTGGTTTGAAGGTTACCACGTGTCTTTTGATTTGATGCTTCTGTCATAGTGACAGTTGGAAATGTTAGTATTAATTAAGGATGTTTATTTGATTTTAGTTTGAGGGTATTATTATTATTTCAGGATTAGGAATTGTTTTGGTTATATTGAAAAAAAAAAAAAAAAAATTTTATTTTTTGTTAGTTAACTAAAGAAAAAAAAAATTTTTTTTTTATGCGGGAGGGAGTTAATCCTGCAACGAATCACAGGATCATGATAGGCGGGGCAAGTCATATATTACACAGACAATGGACATTCATATTATATTGGTAGATGGTTAAGTTTGGTTGTTATCAATTGTATTTAGTAAGGTTAAGGGTTTAGTTTAAAAAAACTGTGCATTATTATTTATGGTTATTCATGTACTGTGTTAGTGGAAATGTGCGCGCGTGCGCGAGTGGGAAACGTTTCCCGTACGGTGCGTGAAGTATTATCGTTGTTTTGACATTAGCTGAACTGAGACATGTGTATCGCTACAATCCCTATACCTGTCGGACTATTGTTTACGTTCATGTATATTATTAATATGTAGGCAGCATGCATGAGATACGTGTAGTCTGATTACCGCTATGCATGCTGTTACAAGGTAAATGCACTCTAATGCATGAAAAGTGCATGGTCACCTTTACTAACCATGTGACTTCCATCCACCAATAGAATGCTGACTGGTGGTTGGAAATTTTCTTATGCCTGTCGTTACACAGGCAGTTCTTCTACGCCATCTACCGCGAACGGGTCGTGCACTCCTTGTACAAGAATTCTACCGCTTGCAAGGTGTTGTAAAAACTATTCGTCGTTAGTGAAACGGGAAGACTCAGAACTGTGTGTGTAGTACATTTGCACACACCAGTGTTTTAACGCATTGTGCGAAAATTTACAAGCAGTTCTTCACTGCTGCTACCGTGAATGGTACATACAATTCCTTGTACAAGATTATACCGCTTGCAAGGATCTGTTAAGACTTTTCGGGGATAGTAATGCGTGTGACGCATAACAATTGATTTTATATCTTTACACACGATATTATTATTGTAGTATTACGTGTGTAAGAAGTGAGTGCAACTGTATCACTGTGCGAGATTTTCCGCAGTGACAGTATCATTAATTGTTACGCAATAGTTCCATCAAGACGTTTCCGTGCTAGTGCAAGATTTCCTCATAGGGTGGTCTGCTGATCGCGGTAGACCTTGGTATTCGCGAGAACACTTGAAGAAGCCGGAGAGGTATAAGCTCAATATACCGTTATTGATTAAACTCACTGTCACCTGAGATATTACTTGGTCTTAAACTCTATACAAGTTTTGCGAGTAATAAATCCGTAGTACCGTTGTGTGTGCGAAGTGTCGGATTCATCGTGGGAATTATAGGACCAGCCCAGCTGTTACAGGACGCCAGCCCAGCTGTAAACGTTTCTGGTGAAACGTCTGTCATTTGTAAGCCACACCGGACGAACCATCTATACCGCAAAGACCGGCCCTTCTCTTCAACAACATCATCGTGGGAGTCTTCTTATGTAACGTATCACGTCTTGCGTATGAACATTATTTAACATTTTAAAAGAAAGACTCTATATCATACATTACATTCTGTACATTTCAAATATACCATATAAACTATAACTTGTGTTTGTACAATAAATAATCTTAAACCCTCCAATATAGACTTGTAATTTGAAATACACATACTATCATATCCTATGCGCCAATAGTTTAGTAATTTGTGTTGTCGCAATATATTACTCGAGTCCCAGTTCGGGGCCAGTGAAACACTATTAATTTGTGTAAATAATAAAATTACTCGTCGAGTCCTTAGTTCGGGGCCAGTGAATCAATATTAGTTTGTGCAAATAATAAAATACTCTTACCTTAGGGTTCTATTCCAGAGTCGTACAGACGAACACAGCTGCAGAAAGTTATTGAGGAAGGACAGTAAAATATAACAACACAAATTATGTTTAAACGAATTTCTTATGGTTTATTGAACAACTTCTTTACTCTCATTTTGACCACAATCAAAAGTTTTAATTGGTCTTCAGACCTATGAATATGATCTTACGAAATCACACTAATTACTAACCTAAACATTTCTTACTATGACATCTATTGGACTGTAACAAATTATTTATATATTTAATATTTATAATGAATCAGTACGTTTATTTTTGTTTGTTTAATTTTTTTCTTTCTCTAAGAGATCTCTTTTAATAAAGTGTCTGTAAAAATAAATATTACCGTATAGTGGTCAAAATTTATGAAATAAATTTTATTATACTCATCCTGGTGGCGGCTTCGCTTCAACTGGGGATGTGCGTTTTTTATCCCTCACTTCAGAAATCGCGGTATAATTTATCTCTGCTGTCACTGATTATCAAAATCATTGTTCACGTCTAATAATTGTATCGGTTCACGTAACTTCATTGGTACGAGCACTGTCACTTTTTATTAGTTGACTGCTTTCTTAGTCCATGCGCACTCCTACAACTGTTTATGACGAGTTCACTAGTTTGATTTAATGTCTCTGTATGTTAATATTAGTCGGCCGATGTAACTTTTTCGCACTTAGATGTTTTGTAGTTTGGCCGCGCGCTACACTATTTATACACTTTTTATTACCTGTTTTAATACTTTAATAGATAGGCCGATTGTAATAGTTTCGGCCTAGCTTACACCCGAGGCCACCATTTAACTTTTTTCTGCACTGTATGCTGCTGCTGGCTGTCTGTTGTTACTCTTGTGGTGACAAACTGCATACTGTGATTCACAAGGTCTGCTGCTGGCAAAGTGTTACGTAATGCGTCTAGACAATTGTTTAGACTAACCGTGTGTATTGCTGGTTAAACTGAGGCACCTCACAGGTGAAAGCTAACAATTGAAAATTAAAACTGATTTGATATAAAATAAAATTGAACCTGGGGCGGCACACAATTCTGTACCGTTACAATGTAATTATCAAATGTTAACATAATTAGACAAAAGTTAATATCTAATAGAACATGACCTTATGAGGTATTATTTTAATCTTTGAAAGGAAATAAATACAATAATGATAATACTTAATACTCAGGAAGGAAGACAGAAGAATAAAATCAATCAGAAAATATATAGTAAATTTGAATAAAAATTCAAATATGATAACAATGCTTATACTCTAGGCCTCAGCCAATCAAAGGGTTTTGGTTACCATAGAAACGGGCCGTTGGTTACTAATTTTCCGTTAATTTGGAGTACTCGTATAATGACGCTTGGGTAGTAGGGACGCAAGATTTTGTATGATAGAAATTTTACTTTAAAAAGTTTAAAAAATATTCAAAAGTCAAAAACATGTACCAGTGAGAAGGAGATGAAGAGGATTAACAATTAACTGATGTCCAGGAACTAAATAAATGAAAATTAAAAGCAGAAATTCCCAAGACTAATTAGAAAAGGACGCCAGCAGCCTAAATCACTCAACATTGATGAATTTTCCATGTCCCAAGAACAACGATCTATCACAAACCTTCTGAACTGATAAGTATCATTTAAATACCCTAATCCCAGGAATAAAAGCACTTTAAATATTTCTCATATCAATACAAACTCTCACTATGAATTAAAAATAATTTTCTTTCAAGGATTAAATAAAACAAACTTACGTAGAAAAACTTGTTAACAAAAAATAACCTCGCACAAAGTGGCGAACTTTTGTAACACCTATTACTACACTGCAGAACAAAATTGTAGACACACTGTATATCATATAAGTACGGAGGATGTACGGTAGTGTACTTTTTTATTGTAACCATATTTAATGTTTTCTTTATAATCTAAAGAACTCCAGATTTTGGACGAGTTGACATATAATGTGCAAACAGTAGCCATAATGGCGTCAGTATAGCTCGTTCAGAACCAATTTCGTCAGCTTGAGATAATGTGTTTCATGTTTTATGTCGAGGCAAATTTATTAAATACTAAATTATAATATTATTGTCACAAGAATTAATTAACAAACTATCATTAAAGATGCAGTACAGAGTGTAACCATTGTTTTATTTCATAGGAAATTGTATTATATATGTGTGTGTTAGCGAAATTACAGATCAGACAACTAGCACAGTCGCTATCTGTGCAATACAGCAAGACCAACTACAATATCTACTATGAGATATTGTAGTTGGTCTTGAATACAGTAAGCTGTACAAAGGCGGGGACCGATTCGAACGCTCCAGCCGTCACCGCTGAAAACACCATTATGTACATACTTATATTAATATATACTTATATGTAATAGTATATTACATACTAATATATTAATTTATAAATTTAATTGTTTTCAACAAACAATTTGGCGTCACCCGGGATTCACAAACCCCTATGACATTACAGGTAAGGTTTCCACTAGGTTGTACTGATAATTGTGACAACGCTACGGACTTCGTTAGCAGCAACCATTGATGTAACGACAGGTGTGAGACGAACACACCACACTAATACTTAAAAACCAAAATACACGTCTGTACAGAGACACACCAGACTTATTTTAACGTTACAATATTAAATCGTCTTGTGTAACGTTTAAAATTGATTCCCCCTCTACACCCTCATATAAATTTGCACTCTTATTTTTCTCTGCCATTTCGACCAGGTTGTAAATTATCAAATTTAATTTACAACGTCACTGTTACGGGCGCCGATTGAAGTACTACTCGTGAATTAAATGATTAAAATATTGAATTGTGTCACCTACCTTTATATGAACATCAACTGAAACATACTTAAACCTTGACGTTCTTGTGCAAATTAACCAAGGTGTCGTCTAGTGTAATCGGCAGAGAAAAACAGGTTAATGCAAATAACCAATACCTATTTATAATTTCATATAAAACATTATTTTATTTCGTTTACTCTGTTGTTCTTGCTAAACTAACACATCAACAATTTTGTCTTTCTCTACATTTTGTTTTATGAAAACAGATTCTGAAATATAGTTAAAAATAATTCCTATAACCTTGTATTTACTTATATAGATTATATTTAATCTTATTTACTTAACTAGATTATATCTATTTTGTAAGGCGACCCAGTTTGCTCACGCTCTCAATCATACATTATACATTTTATATCGTAAAGCGCTTTATATTTAATTTTCATAATTAATATTGGTGTGGAATTTAGTTAAAATTGAAAAGTTTTTGTCTGTTAACTGCTTGTATTAGGTACTCATCCTTTCATCGCCGTCTCCACACGGTTACACCATCACTGTTAACCCTCGGTTTTGCTAACACACTCCGAAAATAAGTTTAGACTGTTATTACTTGCAGATTACTTCTGATTGATCACTATGACATGATTCACTGTCGTTTTAAACTAAAATCACATGATTTACTGGTCGGCCGACCCTAATTTGCTCGAGCTAAGTTTTTATACGACCACACGGTCCGCTCACTGTAGTAAGACAAGAAGACGCTAACAGTCTTTTCCAAGATGGCCAGCTGCTTCATCCCGCAGCAACTTGGCTCGTCATTGGCCCAGGAAGGAACCACGTGATATGACAAATATTCAAATTCTTGGATTTCATTGTCCATGACGTGTCCGTTACTCAACTAAATATCACTATAATATTGACGACTCGGAACACTAAGTTTTTTATAGGTAAAACTTTACGTTTTTACTTATAAAAAACTTAGTGTTCCGAGTCGTCAATATTATAGTGATATTTAAATATTCAACACGGGGTATAGTACTGTACATTCACTGTAACTGATCAACTAGCCGCGTACGTGATAATTCAACTGTACAAACGGGCAGTTCCGCGCGCTCTCGCATTCCAGCGCAACAGAAAACAGTACATGTTGATAGATTTTCTTGACCAACATGCAGAAGGGCGTTCTCTTCAGGAATTCATATTGTTAAGAATTGAGGCCGTGTGTGGGTAACTACA
Organism: Magicicada septendecula; assembly: GCA_034769895.1. NCBI lineage: Eukaryota > Metazoa > Arthropoda > Insecta > Hemiptera > Cicadidae > Magicicada > Magicicada septendecula. The sequence continues at coordinate 179,786,402 of CM068370.1, forward strand.
CTTCATCGTATTCACAATTGAAATAAAGAAACCCCCTCAAATCTATCGTACAATTCTGCCCCATTACAAGATAACACAGAAATCATGGAAATAAAGACCGGATTGATGGTGGTAATCATCACGATGGAAGGTAAGAGTTTTAAGACATTGATAGATACAGGGAGCGAAATATCAGTAATTTCAGAAAATGCACTGGGGGAATTAAAAGAAATAAATAAAATTATTCCATCATTACCAGTTGCGGGTGTAACAGTAGTGGGGGTAACGGGAGTATGAAGTAAAAGGGTGACTAAACAAGTACAATTAAATATATTCATTAATGGAACTGAGTTTGAAAATACCTTTCTAGTAGTCAAGGGATTAAGCTTAGATGTAATTTTGGAAAATGACTTTTTGGAGAGAAATAAAGCAGTAACTGATTTTAATAAACGAATAGTGGAATTTAATAGTGGGAGTGAGCCAGTCAAGGTTAATTTTAAGCGGGTGTTAGATAAGGTTAGAGTTTCGGGAGTAAAAATAATACAGAAGCGGGTAGGTGATAGAGACATAGAAACAAAAGTGAATATATGTCAAGAGAGAGAGATTGTAGAGAGTGAAGAGGGAGAGATGCATGTGAGTGATGAGAGAATATGGGAAAATAGGGCGGATACATTTTTTAATGAGGGTGGAGGTGTAGGGAGTCCCCAACGACAGGAGTTGTGGGCAATTGTGGAACGTTTTAAAGAGGTGTTTGCGGAGTTACCTGGAAAGGCCAGGAACTATGAGTGCGAACTGAAGGTTCGGGAACACACACCCTTCGTGCAGAGGAGTTATCCAGTACCATTTTCAAAGAGGAGAGCAGTGCAAGAGGAGTTGGACAGAATGATGGAGGGAGACATAATACAGAGATCGATATCACATTACTCGAATCCGTTGGTAGTAGTAATAAAGAAAGATGGGAGGGTGAGATTGTGTTTAGATGCGAGGAAGATAAATCAAATTATAATACCTGACTGGGAGTCACAGGAACCAATAAACAAGATTTTTCAGAAGTTCAGTGGAGTCAAGTACATGACGTCTTTAGATCTGACAGCTGGATACTGGCAAGTTCCATTAGCAGTGGAGAGTCGGAGGTATACTGCGTTTCTCTTCAACGGTAAGAACTATCAATTTAAGCGATTGCCATTTGGGCTTAACACTAGCGTCGCAAGTTTCATTAAATGTTTAGATATGATATTGCAACCTAAAGACTTAGATTTTCTAACAGTATACGTCGATGATATATTAATTGCGTCTAGAACATTTTCTGAACATTTAGAACATCTTGAGTATGTGTTGAATAAATTGCAAAAAGGGGGATTAACGATTAATTGGGAAAAGTCAAAGTTTTTACAAACAGAGATACATTTTCTAGGTTTTATTATTACTCCAGAGGGAATTCTAGCAAACCCTGATAAAGTAGAAGCTATTATGCTTTTTCCCGAACCAAAGAATATTAAACAGCTGCAGAGTTTTCTGGGTCTGTGCAACTTTTATAGAAAATTTCAGAAAAATTACGCGCAGACAACGTCAAGGCTTAGTGCTGTTTTACAAAAGAATATGCAGTGCAAATGGGGAGAGACGGAAAGAGACGCATTCGAGGAGATAAAACGAAATCATCATTTTTTAGCATGATAATGATGAATCACCCTGATTTCTTAAAAACTTTTTATTTACAGACTGACGCCAGCAACGTCGCACTGGGAGCAGAGTTATACCAGGAAGATAGCGACAGGGAACATCAAACAATAGCTTTTGCCAGCCAAGAGAAATTATACGACGACAGAGAAGGAGTTACTTAGTATCGTGTTGGCTATGGGAAAGTTCCGCACCTACATCTTGGGGAACAGGACAGTAATCAGGACGGACCATAAAGCGCTGTCGTTTCTGAATACATGCAGGTTAACACATAGCCGTCCAACCAGGTGGGTGCTACCCTTACAAGAGTACAATTTCTCATGGGAGTATATTAAAGGGACAGAAAACAAAATACCAGACACTCTTTCCAGGGTAGATGTTACAGAAAACAAAACAGGGAGGGACCTAAAAGAGATAGAAATTTTTCGTTTAACAAGGGAAGATAGAATTTTTGGTGAGGAAATAAGGGATATTAAGAATATGCAAAGATCATGTAACAGTACAATTCTGGCCCTATTATATTTTGGGGAATAATCGATATAAAGTGTATTTTATTTTAAAGTCCCATATAAAAAAATTGGTAAAGTTGTATTGAGAGTTTGCAACTGTGCAATATTGAGTGAACAAGATTTGTGTCAAGGTCGAGCGTATACATCCAGAACAGCAAAAACAGTCGTCAGACAAATGTGTCACAAGCTGCACACATGATTACGTCAGCCAAAAAACTATGCAATGCGTATTACATACGTTGCGTATTACAACTGGAGTTGGGCTCTATACAAAGGAATGACGACGTAGTTTGTCCCCCACCTCTGAATTGCTGCGTAACGAACAAAGACACCTCACTCTTGTTTCATCAGTGAAGTGTGCCGGCCGGCAAATTCGCTAAAAGCTATTTACAGCTAAATTCTTACACAACCAAGTTTTGTTATATAATATAAAAGTGCAGTAATTAAATAAGACGCAGTAACAGTGTAACGTAATTTTAACAAAAGTTTTTGTTAAAGTTTTAACATCTCTTAGTGCGCGTGTAACGATGCGACGTCTTCGGGACAGATTTGCAGTTAAAAGTAGCAAACTTATAAAGCCAAAATTTTTAATATTTTATGTAGATTCAAATAAAATGAGCTCAATTTGGAAATAAAAATTAAAAGGACTTTGTACTAAGAATGCGAGCGTGAGCGAATGAGAGAATGTATAATTAACAAGTGCTGGGTTGAGAAATCACTATAAATTATGATATCATAAAAAATACAATTGAATATGTTATTTTGTAGGGCAAATGAAATGTTTAAGGGAATTTGTTGACTTAATCAATGTAACTGCGTCTCATGACGTAACACCTATTGAGTGTATAGAAGCGTGCGTATTTTGCACGATAGAGTCACATGTTTTGTAGTAATATGTAATTAAAAGGTAATGTCATTTGGTAAACATTTCAAGCAAGATTTATTATTTCAAATAACACATTCCACTACTTCGAGTTTCGCTTAACCAAATTCTGCCCTTAAGGTAAGTTAAATATAATCTTCTTGTAGATATCAGTGGAAGATGGCGCCCGGAACAAAAGTTGAATAAAATTATTGAGTAATTATTAAGTAAGTTTATGGCAGTAATAAAATAATAATAAAATTTCAAAGGAACTACGCACACACCACAGCAAAGTTAAGTGCTGTATTCCAAAAGAACAGGCGATGGAAATGGGGAGACGTGGAGCGTGGAGCTTTCGAAGAAATAAAGAGAAAATTTAGTAAAATGATTATGATGAAGCATCCGGATTTTGATAAAGGGTTTTATTTGCAGACGGATGCCAGCAATGTGGCAGTAGGTGCTGAACTGTATCAGGAGGATGACAAGAGGGAACATCTACCTATTGCATTCGCCAGCCGATCATTGCTGCCAGCCGAAAAGAACTATACCACAACGGAAAAAGAATTGCTCAGTATTGTGTTCGCAGTCGGCAAATTCAGAACGTACATCTTAGGCAACAAAACAATTATTCGAACAGATCATAAGGCGTTGTCGTTCCTCAACACTTGTAAGCTTGCTCACAGCCGTTTAACCAGGTGGGTACTTGTTTTGCAGGAGTACAACTTCGAGTGTGAGTATATCAAAGGAACAGAGAATAAGGTACCTGACACTCTTTCCAGAGTAGATTGCGAGGATAATAAAACAAGGTAGGGATTTAAAGGAAATTGAAATTTTTCAGATTAGCAGAGAAGACAGGATCTTTGGAGAAGAGTTGAAGGATATCAAAAAAATGCAGAGAGCAGATGGTAAGTCGGGGAAAATAATAAACAGTTTGGAGACGGAATTGGATGAATCAGAGTACAATCAATATTTTCAAATTTACAAAGGGTTGTTGTTCAAGAGGGTAGTAGGGGGTGAGCATGACTGGAGATTAGTAGTGCCAGAAGGGTTGGAAGTGAAGATTATTTGGGATTGTCATATAAGATATGGTCATTTTGGGGCTAAAAAGTGTGTGAATGTTTTAAAAGAATCTTGTATTTTCAGGAATATGGAGAGACGAGTGAGACAGCTGCTGAGGAGTTGTGATTTGTGTCAAAAGTCGAAGGTGGTAAATTACAGAGTGGAAGGTGAGTTGAATTATGTTAAGGTAGAAAGACCTTTCGATTTAGTTGCTGTGAATTTGTTTGGACCATTGCCGAAGGGTAGAGGCGGAGTAGTTTATATATTTGTATTGCTTGACACTTTCTCAAAATATGTAAAATTATATAGCGTGAAAAGAGCTACCAGTAAGGTATTGAGTGAAAAGGTGACGAAGGATTATATGATTAACGTGGGTAACCCAAAGGTGATTTTGTCTGACCATTGGCCGCAGTTCATCAGTGGAAGATGGCGCCAGACCTTAGGATGCGAAGGAATCCTCAGAAGCATACAGCTGTGTATCATCCCCAGTCTAACCAGGCTGAGCGTGTAATGAGAGAAATAGGCAGGATCTTCAGAGCCTATTGTCACGCTAAACACAGCGAGTGGCCGTTGTATGTAAGAAAGGTAGAAACTTGGCTAAACAGTACCACCCATGAGTCCACCGGCTATACACCTCATGAGTTGGTAAGAGGAACCACAAGAATTCTAGAACAACTGTTCGATTATCCACCTGAGAGCAAGACAACTGATGTGAGCAATAAAATCCGGTTGGCCAACGAAAACTTAGTAAGCAAAGGCGAGCAGAGAAAGCGTAGACACGACGCAAGAGGTAAGTGGGTTAAATATAATATAGGACAAATGGTATTAGTAAGAAGGCATGACCTATCGAGTGCTCAAAACAAAGAAATTAAGAAGTTCTTCCTGCTTTACGAAGGACCATATGAGGTAGTTGAAATCAAGATGAAAAATTCGTATGTGTTGCAGAACCAGGAGACTGGAGAGATAGTAGGAACACACAATGCGACAAATCTAAAATTGTACTGGTCATCTTAGGAATTTAAAATGGGTTTGTATATTAGAGAATGTATGAGTTTTTTAATTTGATGTTTATTTTATAGAAGGGACTCTCCCCCATTTTCGGGCGGTCACAGATTCACCACCTCTGATCGTGGTTTTTGGCATTCTGGAGGCAGGCCATGGTTGACGGTAGCCCCGCAAAGGGCGAAATCAACGATGGTCCTAATCCACAAATTGGTGTAAACTAAAAATTTAATTATGTTGTTGAACGGGGAGGGGGACCCCAGTTTCCTGGAAAGGCAAAAAAAAAAACAACTTAGTGATTGGCAATCTTTTCCACGGACAGTAGTTTTATTCTATGAAATATAGCATAAAACACCCAAAATTTTTGTAAACAAATCATTAACTCATTAAGGAGTTATTTTTTTTCTGTATAACTTAGAAATTTAAGATGATCCATTGTTGTACTTGTTATCTTGTAGTGAGAAGGTATTGTTGAAAAGTGAAAGCTGGAACTTGCAAAAGAGTCTATATTCAAATTTGATTATGTAAAATAAATAAGAAATTCAACCGTTTTTTGGAGAAAATAAAAGACAAAATTTAAAATTGTGAAAATGATATCTATATTATTAAAGTGATAAAATGACAACCTTCAGTGGTTGTATATGGAAGAAGAACATAGTGATACTATGGTGATGCCTTAAAACTGCTTTATGAACCGTGATAATATGATTATTAATGTTTGTATACTTTTTTGTGTATTAATGTCAATGTATTTGTGTATTCTTGATGTTGTGTATTACAGGTAATGTTATGCAAACCATATATGTAACAAGAAGTTATAGTTTAGTTGATTTAATAATAACAATTAACATATTTGACTAAACAAGTGATCAATGATGAAATTTTAAATAATTTAATTAAATAATTGAAGATTAATTACTTAATAATGTTGTACAAAAAAAAGTTTGATAATGAAGTTAAATGATTTTATGAGATTTCTAATGAATAGTAAATGATTAAGCATGTAATATATATTTGAATATTGAGAAGTAAATCTGGTTGTTAGTAGGAAGAAAGGGAGTAAGATTATAAATGTTAGTGCCTATATAATAAGTCAAATTATAGTGAATACAGGAGTCACCCAGACTAATCAATGATAAAAATGTGAAGGGTTAAGTAGAAAATTCATAGTAGAAAGGTAATAAGAGATGAAATAATAATAATGTAACATGAATATTAATAATAAATTTGAAATTGTGAAGAATTAAATGGTAGTAAATGATAAATAATTGATGGTTAATTAATAAAAGTTTAATAACTAAAAGTATTAATTAATTAATTAAAATGTAACGTTTATAATTTTATACGCAAATTTAAAGATGTAGGGTGTGTAAATTTTGATCAAAGTTAAATGTGAATTGTTTATTTTAATGTAATAATCGCAATGTTAATTATGAGTGTATCATTATGTATTATGTTTATTATGTATTAGTGTAGAAATTTATATGTATGTATAAATGTATGATTTTGGGTCAGTTACAAATGTAACTATATACGACACAATGTGTCAAACTATTGCGATTCCCTACATTTCGGGCGATCTCGGCCTTACCATCCCAGATCGTGGTTTTGGACGACAACCAGCTGTGGGCAGCAATTGTCAAACCTGACCATAGTTGGTTGCCTTTGAAATTGGTTAAATTTAGAAATTTAATGGGGTTTTTAAAAAGGGAATCTAAGATTATTTTTGAGCATAAGCTACTTCACCTCGGTAGGGGTGGTAGACCTTAGGGGCATATCATAAGAATAAAAGTAGGGGTACTTACCTCGAAGTTTTTGTAAAGCTGAAGCAAGGATGGGAGAGAGAGAAAAGAAAAAAGTGCTCACTCCTTCTGCCTCAGTCCTTGTGGAGGCAACTGAACGCAACAGTTCAGGGGGGGAAATAGTGTGTGTGTGGAGGAGAAAGAGGGGTATATATTGTCAACAGCGCTGGATTGCTTACTGTTAATAATAATAAAAATAATGATAATAAGAAAATGTTTCAGAATTGTAGAAAGAGGGAGAAATAGATGATTTTATTTGAGTAAATTTAGACTATGTGTTTGCATATTTAGAAAGTATTATTGCTCTAGTATAAAGATTTGTGTTTCTTCTTGTTAATGGGAAAGGATTAATTATTATCGATTGGAATCGAAAAAATTTTATAATGTTAAGAGTAGTGAATTAAGAGAATGGAACTTCTGTATAATTCTTGTGGAGTTAAAGTAAACCCAGTGCTTCTTAACACAAACCAGCACATAGCTAAGGGGAAACAGATCAGTTAGGGATATGGTATTATACCAAGCCACTATTTTGATTTATTGTTTCAGTGTTTGGTGATGTTGTGACGGCGGTCCTGAGCTGGCCTGCGTGTCAGAGCAGGAGCGTAAAGTGCCTGATTGGCCTTATGGTGTTGGGATCTCGTAGGACAAGTCCAGTAAGGTCATGCAGGTACTGTCACCATCATCGGACCACGGGTGAGTAATTATATTTTTTTTGATAAACAGTAAGGGGGTTGTGGCGACACATCCTAGCTGATCCCTTTAGGAAGTATGAGTGTGTCAATTGAGAGTTTTTATGCTTCTGAATAAAATCTTTCATTGAGGGGGTTTTGTAACAGTACAATTCTGGCCCTATTATATTTTGGGGAATAATCGATATAAAGTGTATTTTATTTTAAAGTCCCATATAAAAAAATTGGTAAAGTTGTATTGAGAGTTTGCAACTGTGCAATATTGAGTGAACAAGATTTGTGTCAAGGTCGAGCGTATACGTCCAGAACAGCAAAAACAGTCGTCAGACAAATGTCTCACAAGCTGCGCACATGATTATGTCAGCCAAAAGACTATTCAATTCGTATTACATACGTTGCGTATTACAACTGGAGTTGGGCTGTATACAAAGGAATGACGACGTAGTTTGTCCCCCACCTCTGAATTGCTGCGTAACGAACAAAGACACCTCACTCTTGTTTCATCAGTGAAATGTGCCAGCCGGCAATTTCGCTAAAAGCTAGTTACAGCTAAATTCTTACACAACCAAGTTTTGTTATATAATATAAAAGTGCAGTAATTAAATAAGATGCAGTAACAGTGTAACGTAACTTTAACAAAAGTTTTTGTTAAAGTTTTAACATCTCTTAGTGCGCGTGTAACGATGCGACGTCTTCGGGACAGATTTGCAGCTAAGTAGCAAATTTAGAAAGCCAAAATTTTTAATATTTTATGTAGATTCAAATAAAATGAGCTGAATTTGGAAATAAAAATTAAAAGGACTTTGTACTAAGAATGCGAGCGTGAGCGAATGAGAGAATGTATAATTAACAAGTGCTGGGTTGTGAAATCACTATAAATTATGATATCATAAAAAATACAATTGAATATGTTATTTTGTAGGGCAAATGAAATGTTTAAGGGAATTTTTTGACTTAATCAATGTAACTGCGTCTCATGATGTAACACCAATTGAGTGTATAGAAGCGTGCGTATTTTGCACGATAGAGTCACATGTTTTGTAGTAATATGTAACTAAAGGTAATGTCATTTGGTAAACATTTCAAGCAAGATTTATTATTTCAAATAACACATTCCACTGCTTCGAGTTTCGCTTAACCGAATTCTGCCCTTAAGGTAAGTTAAATATAATCTTCTTGTAGATATCAGTGGAAGATGGCGCCCGGAACAAAAGTTGAATAAAATTATTGAGTAATTATTAAGTAAGTTTATGGCAGTAATAAAATAATAATAAAATTTCAAAGGAACTACGCACACACCACAGCAAAGTTAAGTGCTGTATTGCAAAAGAACAGGAAATGGAAATGGGGAGACGTGGAGCGTGGAGCTTTCGAAGAAATAAAGAGAAAATTTAGTAAAATGATTATGATGAAGCATCCGGATTTTGATAAAGGGTTTTATTTGCAGACGGATGCCAGCAATGTGGCAGTAGGTGCTGAACTGTATCAGGAGGATGACAAGAGGGAACATCTACCTATTGCATTCGCCAGCCGATCATTGCTGCCAGCCGAAAAGAACTATACCACAACGGAAAAAGAATTGCTCAGTATTGTGTTCGCAGTCGGCAAATTCAGAACGTACATCTTAGGCAACAAAACAATTATTCGAACAGATCATAAGGCGTTGTCGTTCCTCAACACTTGTAAGCTTGCTCACAGCCGTTTAACCAGGTGGGTACTTTTTTTGCAGGAGTACAACTTCGAGTGTGAGTGTATCAAAGGAACAGAGAATAAGGTACCCGACACTCTTTCCAGAGTAGATTGCGAGGATAATAAAACAGGTAGGGATTTAAGAAAATTGAAATTTTTCAGATTAGCAGAGAAGACAGGATCTTTGGAGAAGAGTTGAAGGATATCAAAACCATGCAGAGAGCAGATGGTAAGTCGGGGAAAATAATAAACAGTTTGGAGACGGAATTGGATGAATCAGAGTACAATCAATATTTTCAAATTTACAAAGGGTTGTTGTTCAAGAGGGTAGTAGGGGGTGAGCATGACTGGAGATTAGTAGTGCCAGAAGGGTTGGAAGTGAAGATTATTTGGGATTGTCATATAAGATATGGTCATTTTGGGGCTAAAATGTGTGTGAATGTTTTAAAAGAATCTTGTATTTTCAGGAATATGGAGAGACGAGTGAGACAGCTGCTGAGGAGTTGTGATTTGTGTCAAAAGTCGAAGGTGGTAAATTACAGAGTGGAAGGTGAGTTGAATTATGTTAAGGTAGAAAGACCTTTCGATTTAGTTGCTGTGGATTTGTTTGGACCATTGCCGAAGGGTAGAGGCGGAGTAGTTTATATATTTGTATTCCTTGACACTTTCTCAAAATATGTTAAATTGTATTGCGTGAAAAGAGCTACCAGTAAGGTATTGAGTGAAAAGGTGACGAAGGATTATATGATTAACGTGGGTAAGCCAAAGGTGATTTTGTCAGACCATGGGCCGCAGTTCATCAGTGGAAGATGGCGCCAGACCTTAGGATGGGAAGGAATCCTCACGAAGCATACGGCTGTGTATCATCCCCAGTCTAACCAGGCTGAGCGTGTAATGAGAGAAATAGGCAGGATCTTCAGAGCCTATTGTCATGCTAAACACAGCGAGTGGCCATTGTATGTAAGAAAGGTAGAAACTTGGCTAAACAATACCACCCACGAGTCCACCGGCTATACACCTCATGAGTTGGTAAGAGGAACACGCCCCCCAAGAATTCTAGAACAACTGTTCGATTATCCACCTGAGAGCAAGACAACTGATGTGAGCATTAAAATCCGGTTGGCCAACGAAAACTTAGTAAGCAAAGGCGAGCAGAGAAAGCGTAGACACGACGCAAAAGGTAAGTGGGTTAAATATAATATAGGACAAATGGTATTAGTAAGAAGGCATGACCTATCGAGTGCTCAAAACAAAGAAATTAAGAAGTTCTTCCTGCTTTACGAAGGACCATATGAGGTAGTAGAATTCAAGATGAAAAATTCGTATATGTTGCAGAACCGGGAGACTGGAGAGATAGTAGGAACACACAATGCCACAAATCTAAAATTGTACTGGTCATCATAGGAATTTAAAATGGGTTTGTATATTAGAGAATGTATGAGTTTTAATTTGATGTTTATTTTATAGAAGGGACACTCCCCCATTATCGGGCGGTCACAGATTCACCACCTCTGATCGTGGTTTTTGGCATTCTAGAGGCAGGCCATGGTTGACGGTAGCCCCGCAAAGGGCGAAATCAACGATGGTCCTAATCCACAAATTGGTGTAAACTAAAAATTTAATTATGTTGTTGAATGGGGAGGGGGACCCCAGTTTCGTGGAAAGGCAAAAAAAAAACTTAGAGATTGGCAATCTTTTCCACGGACTGTAGTTTTATTTTATGAATTATAGCATAAAACACCCAAAATTTTTGTAACAAATCATTAACTCATTAAGGAGTTATTTTTTTTTCTGTATAACATAGAAATTTAGAAATTTAAGATTATCCATTGTTGTACTTGTTATCTTGTAGTGAGAAGGTATTGTTGAAAAGTGAAAGCTGGAACTTGCAAAAGAGTCTATATTCAAATTTGATTATGTAAAATAAATAAGAAATTCAACCGTTTTTTGGAGAAAATAAAAGACAAAATTTAAAATTGTGAAAATTATATGTATATTATTAAAGTGATAAAATGACAACCTTCAGTGGTTGTATATGGAAGAAGAACATAGTGATACTATGGTGATGCCTTAAGACTGCTTTATGAACAGTGATAATATGATTATTAATGTTTGTATATTTTTTTTGTGTATTAATGTCAATGTATTTGTGTATTCTTGATGTTGTGTATTACACGTAATGTTATGCAAACCATATATGTAACAAGAAGATATAGTTTAATTGATTTAATAATAACAATTAACATTTTTGTCTAAACAAGTGATCAATGATGAAATTTTAAATAATTGAATTAAATAATTGAAGATTAATTACTTAATTAATGTTGTACAAAATAAAGTTTGATAATGAAGTTAAATGATTTTATGAGATTTCTAATGAATAGTAAATGATTAAGCATGTAATATATATTTGAATATTGAGATGTAAATCTGGTTGTTAGTAGGAAGAAAGGGAGTAAGATTATAAATGTTAGTGCCTATATAATAAGTCAAATTATAGTGAATACAGGAGTCACCCAGACTAATCAATGATAAAAATGTGAAGGGTTAAGTAGAAAATTCATAGTAGAAAGGTAATAAGAGATGAAATAATAATAATGTAATATGAATATTAATAATAAATTTGAAATTGTGAAGAATTAAATGGTAGTAAATGATAAATAATTGATGGCTAATTAATAAAAGTTTAATAACTAAAAGTATTAATTAATTAATTAAAATGTAACGTTTATAATTTTATATGCAAATTTAAAGATGTAGGGTGTGTAAATTTTGATCAAAGTTAAATGTGAATTGTTTATTTTAATGTAATAATCGCAATGTTAATTATGAGTGTATCATTATGTATTATGTTTATTATGTATTAGTGTAGAAATTTATATGTATGTATAAATGTATGATTTTGGGTCAGTTACAAATGTAACTATATATGACACAATGTGTCAAACTATTGCGATTCCCTACATTTCGGGCAATCTCGGCCTTACAATCCCAGATCGTGGTTTTGGACGACAACCAGCTTTGGGCAGCAATTGTCAAACCTGACCATAGTTGGTTGCCTTTGAAATTGGTTAAATTTAGAAATTTAATGGGGTTTTTAAAAAGGGAATCTAAGATTATTTTTTAGCATAAGCTACTTCACCTCGGTAGGGGTGGTAGGCCTTAGGGGCATATCATAAGAATAAAAGTAGGGGTACTTACCTCGAAGTTTTTGTAAAGCTGAAGCAAGGATGGGAGAGAGAGAAAAGAAAAAAGTGCTCACTCCTTCTGCCTCAGTCCTTGTGGAGGCAACTGAACGCAACAGTTCAGGGGGGGAAATAGTGTGTGTGTGGAGGAGAAAGAGGGGTATATATTGTCAACAGCGCTGGATTGCTTACTGTTAATAATAATAAAAATAATGATAATAAGAAAATGTTTCAGAATTGTAGAAAGAGGGAGAAATAGATGATTTTATTTGAGTAAATTTAGACTATGTGTTTGCATATTTAGAAAGTATTATTGCTCTAGTATAAAGATTTGTGTTTCTTCTTGTTAATGGGAAAGGATTAATTATTATCGATTGGAATCGAAAAAATTTTATAATGTTAAGAGTAGTGAATTAAGAGAATGGAACTTCTGTATAATTCTTGTGGAGTTAAAGTAAACCCAGTGCTTCTTAACACAAACCAGCACATAGCTAAGGGGAAACAGATCAGTTAGGGATATGGTATTATACCAAGCCACTATTTTGATTTATTGTTTCAGTGTTTGGTGATGTTGTGACGGCGGTCCTGAGCTGGCCTGCGTGTCAGAGCAGGAGCGTAAAGTGCCTGATTGGCCTTATGGTGTTGGGATCTCGTAGGACAAGTCCAGTAAGGTCATGCAGGTACTGTCACCATCATCGGACCACGGGTGAGTAATTATATTTTTTTTGATAAACAGTAAGGGGGTTGTGGCGACACATCCTAGCTGATCCCTTTAGGAAGTATGAGTGTGTCAATTGAGAGTTTTTATGCTTCTGAATAAAATCTTTCATTGAGGGGGTTTTGTAACAGTACAATTCTGGCCCTATTATATTTTGGGGAATAATCGATATAAAGTGTATTTTATTTTAAAGTCCCATATAAAAAAATTGGTAAAGTTGTATTGAGAGTTTGCAACTGTGCAATATTGAGTGAACAAGATTTGTGTCAAGGTCGAGCGTATACGTCCAGAACAGCAAAAACAGTCGTCAGACAAATGTCTCACAAGCTGCGCACATGATTATGTCAGCCAAAAGACTATTCAATTCGTATTACATACGTTGCGTATTACAACTGGAGTTGGGCTGTATACAAAGGAATGACGACGTAGTTTGTCCCCCACCTCTGAATTGCTGCGTAACGAACAAAGACACCTCACTCTTGTTTCATCAGTGAAATGTGCCAGCCGGCAATTTCGCTAAAAGCTAGTTACAGCTAAATTCTTACACAACCAAGTTTTGTTATATAATATAAAAGTGCAGTAATTAAATAAGATGCAGTAACAGTGTAACGTAACTTTAACAAAAGTTTTTGTTAAAGTTTTAACATCTCTTAGTGCGCGTGTAACGATGCGACGTCTTCGGGACAGATTTGCAGCTAAGTAGCAAATTTAGAAAGCCAAAATTTTTAATATTTTATGTAGATTCAAATAAAATGAGCTGAATTTGGAAATAAAAATTAAAAGGACTTTGTACTAAGAATGCGAGCGTGAGCGAATGAGAGAATGTATAATTAACAAGTGCTGGGTTGTGAAATCACTATAAATTATGATATCATAAAAAATACAATTGAATATGTTATTTTGTAGGGCAAATGAAATGTTTAAGGGAATTTTTTGACTTAATCAATGTAACTGCGTCTCATGATGTAACACCAATTGAGTGTATAGAAGCGTGCGTATTTTGCACGATAGAGTCACATGTTTTGTAGTAATATGTAACTAAAGGTAATGTCATTTGGTAAACATTTCAAGCAAGATTTATTATTTCAAATAACACATTCCACTGCTTCGAGTTTCGCTTAACCGAATTCTGCCCTTAAGGTAAGTTAAATATAATCTTCTTGTAGATATCAGTGGAAGATGGCGCCCGGAACAAAAGTTGAATAAAATTATTGAGTAATTATTAAGTAAGTTTATGGCAGTAATAAAATAATAATAAAATTTCAAAGGAACTACGCACACACCACAGCAAAGTTAAGTGCTGTATTGCAAAAGAACAGGAAATGGAAATGGGGAGACGTGGAGCGTGGAGCTTTCGAAGAAATAAAGAGAAAATTTAGTAAAATGATTATGATGAAGCATCCGGATTTTGATAAAGGGTTTTATTTGCAGACGGATGCCAGCAATGTGGCAGTAGGTGCTGAACTGTATCAGGAGGATGACAAGAGGGAACATCTACCTATTGCATTCGCCAGCCGATCATTGCTGCCAGCCGAAAAGAACTATACCACAACGGAAAAAGAATTGCTCAGTATTGTGTTCGCAGTCGGCAAATTCAGAACGTACATCTTAGGCAACAAAACAATTATTCGAACAGATCATAAGGCGTTGTCGTTCCTCAACACTTGTAAGCTTGCTCACAGCCGTTTAACCAGGTGGGTACTTTTTTTGCAGGAGTACAACTTCGAGTGTGAGTGTATCAAAGGAACAGAGAATAAGGTACCCGACACTCTTTCCAGAGTAGATTGCGAGGATAATAAAACAGGTAGGGATTTAAGAAAATTGAAATTTTTCAGATTAGCAGAGAAGACAGGATCTTTGGAGAAGAGTTGAAGGATATCAAAACCATGCAGAGAGCAGATGGTAAGTCGGGGAAAATAATAAACAGTTTGGAGACGGAATTGGATGAATCAGAGTACAATCAATATTTTCAAATTTACAAAGGGTTGTTGTTCAAGAGGGTAGTAGGGGGTGAGCATGACTGGAGATTAGTAGTGCCAGAAGGGTTGGAAGTGAAGATTATTTGGGATTGTCATATAAGATATGGTCATTTTGGGGCTAAAATGTGTGTGAATGTTTTAAAAGAATCTTGTATTTTCAGGAATATGGAGAGACGAGTGAGACAGCTGCTGAGGAGTTGTGATTTGTGTCAAAAGTCGAAGGTGGTAAATTACAGAGTGGAAGGTGAGTTGAATTATGTTAAGGTAGAAAGACCTTTCGATTTAGTTGCTGTGGATTTGTTTGGACCATTGCCGAAGGGTAGAGGCGGAGTAGTTTATATATTTGTATTCCTTGACACTTTCTCAAAATATGTTAAATTGTATTGCGTGAAAAGAGCTACCAGTAAGGTATTGAGTGAAAAGGTGACGAAGGATTATATGATTAACGTGGGTAAGCCAAAGGTGATTTTGTCAGACCATGGGCCGCAGTTCATCAGTGGAAGATGGCGCCAGACCTTAGGATGGGAAGGAATCCTCACGAAGCATACGGCTGTGTATCATCCCCAGTCTAACCAGGCTGAGCGTGTAATGAGAGAAATAGGCAGGATCTTCAGAGCCTATTGTCATGCTAAACACAGCGAGTGGCCATTGTATGTAAGAAAGGTAGAAACTTGGCTAAACAATACCACCCACGAGTCCACCGGCTATACACCTCATGAGTTGGTAAGAGGAACACGCCCCCCAAGAATTCTAGAACAACTGTTCGATTATCCACCTGAGAGCAAGACAACTGATGTGAGCATTAAAATCCGGTTGGCCAACGAAAACTTAGTAAGCAAAGGCGAGCAGAGAAAGCGTAGACACGACGCAAAAGGTAAGTGGGTTAAATATAATATAGGACAAATGGTATTAGTAAGAAGGCATGACCTATCGAGTGCTCAAAACAAAGAAATTAAGAAGTTCTTCCTGCTTTACGAAGGACCATATGAGGTAGTAGAATTCAAGATGAAAAATTCGTATATGTTGCAGAACCGGGAGACTGGAGAGATAGTAGGAACACACAATGCCACAAATCTAAAATTGTACTGGTCATCATAGGAATTTAAAATGGGTTTGTATATTAGAGAATGTATGAGTTTTAATTTGATGTTTATTTTATAGAAGGGACACTCCCCCATTATCGGGCGGTCACAGATTCACCACCTCTGATCGTGGTTTTTGGCATTCTAGAGGCAGGCCATGGTTGACGGTAGCCCCGCAAAGGGCGAAATCAACGATGGTCCTAATCCACAAATTGGTGTAAACTAAAAATTTAATTATGTTGTTGAATGGGGAGGGGGACCCCAGTTTCGTGGAAAGGCAAAAAAAAAACTTAGAGATTGGCAATCTTTTCCACGGACTGTAGTTTTATTTTATGAATTATAGCATAAAACACCCAAAATTTTTGTAACAAATCATTAACTCATTAAGGAGTTATTTTTTTTTCTGTATAACATAGAAATTTAGAAATTTAAGATTATCCATTGTTGTACTTGTTATCTTGTAGTGAGAAGGTATTGTTGAAAAGTGAAAGCTGGAACTTGCAAAAGAGTCTATATTCAAATTTGATTATGTAAAATAAATAAGAAATTCAACCGTTTTTTGGAGAAAATAAAAGACAAAATTTAAAATTGTGAAAATTATATGTATATTATTAAAGTGATAAAATGACAACCTTCAGTGGTTGTATATGGAAGAAGAACATAGTGATACTATGGTGATGCCTTAAGACTGCTTTATGAACAGTGATAATATGATTATTAATGTTTGTATATTTTTTTTGTGTATTAATGTCAATGTATTTGTGTATTCTTGATGTTGTGTATTACACGTAATGTTATGCAAACCATATATGTAACAAGAAGATATAGTTTAATTGATTTAATACTAACAATTAACATTTTTGTCTAAACAAGTGATCAATGATGAAATTTTAAATAATTGAATTAAATAATTGAAGATTAATTACTTAATTAATGTTGTACAAAATAAAGTTTGATAATGAAGTTAAATGATTTTATGAGATTTCTAATGAATAGTAAATGATTAAGCATGTAATATATATTTGAATATTGAGATGTAAATCTGGTTGTTAGTAGGAAGAAAGGGAGTAAGATTATAAATGTTAGTGCCTATATAATAAGTCAAATTATAGTGAATACAGGAGTCACCCAGACTAATCAATGATAAAAATGTGAAGGGTTAAGTAGAAAATTCATAGTAGAAAGGTAATAAGAGATGAAATAATAATAATGTAATATGAATATTAATAATAAATTTGAAATTGTGAAGAATTAAATGGTAGTAAATGATAAATAATTGATGGCTAATTAATAAAAGTTTAATAACTAAAAGTATTAATTAATTAATTAAAATGTAACGTTTATAATTTTATACGCAAATTTAAAGATGTAGGGTGTGTAAATTTTGATCAAAGTTAAATGTGAATTGTTTATTTTAATGTAATAATCGCAATGTTAATTATGAGTGTATCATTATGTATTATGTTTATTATGTATTAGTGTAGAAATTTATATGTATGTATAAATGTATGATTTTGGGTCAGTTACAAATGTAACTATATATGACACAATGTGTCAAACTATTGCGATTCCCTACATTTCGGGCAATCTCGGCCTTACAATCCCAGATCGTGGTTTTGGACGACAACCAGCTTTGGGCAGCAATTGTCAAACCTGACCATAGTTGGTTGCCTTTGAAATTGGTTAAATTTAGAAATTTAATGGGGTTTTTAAAAAGGGAATCTAAGATTATTTTTTAGCATAAGCTACTTCACCTCGGTAGGGGTGGTAGGCCTTAGGGGCATATCATAAGAATAAAAGTAGGGGTACTTACCTCGAAGTTTTTGTAAAGCTGAAGCAAGGATGGGAGAGAGAGAAAAGAAAAAAGTGCTCACTCCTTCTGCCTCAGTCCTTGTGGAGGCAACTGAACGCAACATTTCAGGGGGGGAAATAGTGTGTGTGTGTGTGGAGGAGAAAGAGGGGTATATATTGTTAACAGCGCCGGATTACTTACTGTTAATAATAATAATAAAAATAATGATAATAAGAAAATGTTTCAGAATTGTAGAAAGAGGGAGAAATAGATGATTTTATTTGAGTAAATTTAGATTATGTGTTTGCATATTTAGAAAGTATTATTGCTCTAGTATAAAGATTTGTGTTTCTTCTTGTTAATGGGAAAGGATTAATTATTATCGATTGGAATCGAAAAAATTTTATAATGTTAAGAGTAGTGAATTAAGAGAATGGAACTTCTGTATAATTCTTGTGGAGTTAAAGTAAACCCAGTGCTTCTTAACACAAACCAGCACATAGCTAAGGGGAAACAGATCAGTTAGGGATATGGTATTATACCAAGCCACTATTTTGATTTATTGTTTCAGTGTTTGGTGATGTTGTGACGGCGGTCCTGAGCTGGCCTGCGTGTCAGAGCAGGAGCGTAAAGTGCCTGATTGGCCTTATGGTGTTGGGACCTCATAGGACAAGTCCAGTAAGGTCATGCAGGTACTGTCACCATCATCGGACCAAGGGTGAGTAATTATTTTTTTTTTTATAAACAGTAAGGGGGTTGTGGCGACACATCCTAGCTGATCCCTTTAGGAAGTATGAGTGTGTCAATGAGAGTTTTTATGCTTCGGCATAAAATCTTTCATTGAGGGGGTTTTGTAACAGTACAATTCTGGCCCTATTATATTTTGTTGGGAATAATCGATATAAAGTGTATTTTATTTTAAAGTCCCATATAAAATAAATTGGTAAAGTTGTATTGAGAGTTTGGAACTGCGCAATATTGAGTGAACAAGATTTGTGTCAAGGTCGAGCGTATACGTACAGAACAGCAAAAACAGTCGTCAGACAAATGTGTCACAAGCTGCACACATGATTACATCAGCCAAAAAACTATGCAATGCGTATTACATACGTTGCGTATTACAACTGGAGTTGGGCTCTATACAAAGGAATGACGACGTAGTTTGTCCCCCACCTCTGAATTGCTGCGTAACGAACAAAGACACCTCACTCTTGTGTCATCAGTGGAGTGTGCCGGCCGGCAAATTCGCTAAAAGCTATTTACAGCTAAATTCTTACACAACCAAGTTTTGTTATATAATATAAAAGTGCAGTAATTAAATAAGATGCAGTAACAGTGTAACGTAACTTTAACAAAAGTTTTTGTTAAAGTTTTAACATCTCTTAGTGCGCGTGTAACGATGCGATGTCTTCAGGACAGATTTGCAGCTAAGTAGCAAACTTATAAAGCCAAAATTTTTAATATTTTATGTAGATTCAAATAAAATGAGCTCAATTTGGAAATAAAAATTAAAAGGACTTTGTACTAAGAATGCGAGCGTGAGCGAATGAGAGAATGTATAATTAACAAGTGCTGGGTTGTGAAATCACTATAAATTATGATATCATAAAAAATACAATGGAATATGTTATTTTGGAGGGCAAATGAAATGTTTAAGGGAATTTTTTGACTTAATCAATGGAACTGCGTCTCATGACGTAACACCTTTTGGGTGTATAGAAGCGTGCGTATTTCGCACGATAGAGTCACATGTTTTGTAGTAATATGTAATTAAAAGGTAATGTCATTTGGTAAACATTTCAAGCAAGATTTATTATTTCAAATAACACATTCCGCTACTTCGAGATTCGCTTAACCGAATTCTGCCCTTAAGGTAAGTTAAATATAATCTTCTTGTAGATATCAGTGGAAGATGGCGCCCGGAACAAAAGTTGAATAAAATTATTGAGTAATTATTAAGTAAGTTTATGGCAGTAATAAAATAATAATAAAATTTCAAAGGAACTATGCACACACCACAGCAAAGTTAAGTGCTGTATTGCAAAAGAACAGGCAATGGAAATGGGGAGACGTGGAGCGTGGAGCTTTCGAAGAAATAAAGAGAAAATTTAGTAAAATGATTATGATGAACCATCCGGATTTTGATAAAGTGTTTTATTTGCAGACGGACGCCAGCAATGTGGCAGTAGGTGCTGAACTGTATCAGGAGGATGACAAGAGGGAACATCTACCTATTGCATTCGCCAGCCGATCATTGCTGCCAGCCGAAAAGAACTATACCACAACGGAAAAAGAATTGCTCAGTATTGTGTTCGCAGTCGGCAAATTCAGAACGTACATCTTAGGCAACAAAACAATTATTCGAACAGATCATAAGGCGTTGTCGTTCCTCAACACTTGTAAGCTTGCTCACAGCCGTTTAACCAGGTGGGTACTTGTTTTGCAGGAGTACAACTTCGAGTGGGAGTATATCAAAGGAACAGAGAATAAGGTGCACGACACTCTTTCCAGAGTAGATTGCGAGGATAATAAAACAGGTAGGGATTTAAAGAAAATTGAAATTTTTCAGTTTAGCAGAGAAGACAGGATCTTTGGAGAAGAGTTGAAGGATATCAAAACCATGCAGAGAGCAGATGGTAAGTCGGGGAAAATAATAAACAGTTTGGAGATGGAATTGGATGAATCAGAGTACAATCAATATTTTCAAATTTACAAAGGGTTGTTGTTCAAGAGGGTAGTAGGGGATGAGCGTGACTGGAGATTAGTAGTGCCAGAAGGGTTGGAAGTGAAGATTATTTGGGATTGTCATATAAGATATGGTCATTTTGGGGCTAAAATGTGTGTGAATGTTTTAAAAGAATCTTGTATTTTCAGGAATATGGAGAGACGAGTGAGACAGCTGCTGAGGAGTTGTGATTTGTGTCAAAAGTCGAAGGTGGTAAATTACAGAGTGGAAGGTGAGTTGAATTATGTTAAGGTAGAAAGACCTTTCGATTTAGTTGCTGTGGATTTGTTTGGACCATTGCCGAAGGGTAGAGGCGGAGTAGTTTATATATTTGTATTGCTTGACACTTTCTCAAAATATGTAAAACTGTATAGCGTGAAAAGAGCTACCAGTAAGGTATTGAGTGAAAAGGTGACGAAGGATTATATGATTAACGTGGGTAAGCCAAAGGTGATTTTGTCAGACCATGGGCCGCAGTTCATCAGTGGAAGATGGCGCCAGACCTTAGGATGGGAAGGAATCCTCACGAAGCATACGGCTGTGTATCATCCCCAGTCTAACCAGGCTGAGCGTGTAATGAGAGAAATAGGCAGGATCTTCAGAGCCTATTGTCACGCTAAACACAGCGAGTGGCCGTTGTATGTAAGAAAGGTAGAAACTTGGCTAAACAGTACCACCCATGAGTCCACCGGCTATACACCTCATGAGTTGGTAAGAGGAACCACAAGAATTCTAGAACAACTGTTCGATTATCCACCTGAGAGCAAGACAACTGATGTGAGCAATAAAATCCGGTTGGCCAACGAAAACTTAGTAAGCAAAGGCGAGCAGAGAAAGCGTAGACACGACGCAAGAGGTAAGTGGGTTAAATATAATATAGGACAAATGGTATTAGTAAGAAGGCATGACCTATCGAGTGCTCAAAACAAAGAAATTAAGAAGTTCTTCCTGCTTTACGAAGGACCATATGAGGTAGTAGAAATCAAGATGAAAAATTCGTATGTGTTGCAGAACCGGGAGACTGGAGAAATAGTAGGAACACACAATGCGACAAATCTAAAATTGTACTGGTCATCTGGTCATCTTAGGAATTTAAAATGGGTTTGTATATTAGAGAATGTATGAGTTTTAATTTGATGTTTATTTTATAGAAGGGACTCTCCCCCATTTTCGGGCGGTCACAGATTCACCACCTCTGATCGTGGTTTTTGGCATTCTGGAGGCAGGCCACGGTTGACGGTAGCCCCGCAAAGGGCGAAATCAACGATGGTCCTAATCCACAAATTGGTGTAAACTAAAAATTTAATTATGTTGTTGAACGGGGAGGGGGACCCCAGTTTCGTGGAAAGGCAAAAAAAAAAAAAAACTTAGTGATTGGCAATCTTTTCCACGGACAGTAGTTTTATTCTATGAATTATAGCATAAAACACCCAAAATTTTTGTAACAAATCATTAACTCATTAAGGAGTTATTTTTTTTTCTGTATAACATAGAAATTTAGAAATTTAAGATTATCCATTGTTGTACTTGTTATCTTGTAGTGAGAAGGTATTGTTGAAAAGTGAAAGCTGGAACTTGCAAAAGAGTCTATATTCAAATTTGATTATGTAAAATAAATAAGAAATTCAACCGTTTTTTGGAGAAAATAAAAGACAAAATTTAAAATTGTGAAAATTATATGTATATTATTAAAGTGATAAAATGACAACCTTCAGTGGTTGTATATGGAAGAAGAACATAGTGATACTATGGTGATGCCTTAAAACTGCTTTATGAACCGTGATAATATGATTATTAATGTTTGTATATTTTTTTTGTGTATTAATGTCAATGTATTTGTGTATTCTTGATGTTGTGTATTACAGGTAATGTTATGCAAACCATATATGTCACAAGAAGTTATAGTTTAATTGATTTAATAATAACAATTAACATTTTTGACTAAACAAGTGATCAATGATGAAATTTTAAATAATTGAATTAAATAATTGAAGATTAATTACTTAATTAATGTTGTACAAAATAAAGTTTGATAATGAAGTTAAATGATTTTATGAGATTTCTAATGAATAGTAAATGATTAAGCATGTAATATATATTTGAATATTGAGATGTAAATCTGGTTGTTAGTAGGAAGAAAGGGAGTAAGATTATAAATGTTAGTGCCTATATAATAAGTCAAATTATAGTGAATACAGGAGTCACCCAGACTAATCAATGATAAAAATGTGAAGGGTTAAGTAGAAAATTCATAGTAGAAAGGTAATAAGAGATGAAATAATAATAATGTAATATGAATATTAATAATAAATTTGAAATTGTGAAGAATTAAATGGTAGTAAATGATAAATAATTGATGGCTAATTAATAAAAGTTTAATAACTAAAAGTATTAATTAATTAATTAAAATGTAACGTTTATAATTTTATACGCAAATTTAAAGATGTAGGGTGTGTAAATTTTGATCAAAGTTAAATGTGAATTGTTTATTTTAATGTAATAATCGCAATGTTAATTATGAGTGTATCATTATGTATTATGTTTATTATGTATTAGTGTAGAAATTTATATGTATGTATAAATGTATGATTTTGGGTCAGTTACAAATGTAACTATATACGACACAATGTGTCAAACTATTGCGATTCCCTACATTTCGGGCAATCTCGGCCTTACCATCCCAGATCGTGGTTTTGGACGACAACCAGCTGTGGGCAGCAATTGTCAATCCTGACCATAGTTGGTTGCCTTTGAAATTGGTTAAATTTAGAAATTTAATGGGATTTTTAAAAAGGGAATCTAAGATTATTTTTGAGCATAAGCTACTTCACCTCGGTAGGGGTGGTAGACCTTAGGGGCATATCATAAGAATAAAAGTAGGGGTACTTACCTCGAAGTTTTTGTAAAGCTGAAGCAAGGATGGGAGAGAGAGAAAAGAAAAAAGTGCTCACTCCTTCTGCCTCAGTCCTTGTGGAGGCAACTGAACGCAACAGTTCAGGGGGGGAAATAGTGTGTGTGTGGAGGAGAAAGAGGGGTATATATTGTTAACAGCGCCGGATTACTTACTGTTAATAATAATAATAAAAATAATGATAATAAGAAAATGTTTCAGAATTGTAGAAAGAGGGAGAAATAGATGATTTTATTTGAGTAAATTTAGATTATGTGTTTGCATATTTAGAAAGTATTATTGCTCTAGTATAAAGATTTGTGTTTCTTCTTGTTAATGGGAAAGGATTAATTATTATCGATTGGAATCGAAAAAATTTTATAATGTTAAGAGTAGTGAATTAAGAGAATGGAACTTCTGTATAATTCTTGTGGAGTTAAAGTAAACCCAGTGCTTCTTAACACAAACCAGCACATAGCTAAGGGGAAACAGATCAGTTAGGGATATGGTATTATACCAAGCCACTATTTTGATTTATTGTTTCAGTGTTTGGTGATGTTGTGACGGCGGTCCTGAGCTGGCCTGCGTGTCAGAGCAGGAGCGTAAAGTGCCTGATTGGCCTTATGGTGTTGGGACCTCATAGGACAAGTCCAGTAAGGTCATGCAGGTACTGTCACCATCATCGGACCAAGGGTGATTAATTATTTTTTTTTTTATAAACAGTAAGGGGGTTGTGGCGACACATCCTAGCTGATCCCTTTAGGAAGTATGAGTGTGTCAATGAGAGTTTTTATGCTTCGGCATAAAATCTTTCATTGAGGGGGTTTTGTAACAGTACAATTCTGGCCCTATTATATTTTGTTGGGAATAATCGATATAAAGTGTATTTTATTTTAAAGTCCCATATAAAATAAATTGGTAAAGTTGTATTGAGAGTTTGGAACTGCGCAATATTGAGTGAACAAGATTTGTGTCAAGGTCGAGCGTATACGTACAGAACAGCAAAAACAGTCGTCAGACAAATGTGTCACAAGCTGCACACATGATTACATCAGCCAAAAAACTATGCAATGCGTATTACATACGTTGCGTATTACAACTGGAGTTGGGCTCTATACAAAGGAATGACGACGTAGTTTGTCCCCCACCTCTGAATTGCTGCGTAACGAACAAAGACACCTCACTCTTGTGTCATCAGTGGAGTGTGCCGGCCGGCAAATTCGCTAAAAGCTATTTACAGCTAAATTCTTACACAACCAAGTTTTGTTATATAATATAAAAGTGCAGTAATTAAATAAGATGCAGTAACAGTGTAACGTAACTTTAACAAAAGTTTTTGTTAAAGTTTTAACATCTCTTAGTGCGCGTGTAACGATGCGATGTCTTCAGGACAGATTTGCAGCTAAGTAGCAAACTTATAAAGCCAAAATTTTTAATATTTTATGTAGATTCAAATAAAATGAGCTCAATTTGGAAATAAAAATTAAAAGGACTTTGTACTAAGAATGCGAGCGTGAGCGAATGAGAGAATGTATAATTAACAAGTGCTGGGTTGTGAAATCACTATAAATTATGATATCATAAAAAATACAATTGAATATGTTATTTTGGAGGGCAAATGAAATGTTTAAGGGAATTTTTTGACTTAATCAATGGAACTGCGTCTCATGACGTAACACCTTTTGGGTGTATAGAAGCGTGCGTATTTCGCACGATAGAGTCACATGTTTTGTAGTAATATGTAATTAAAAGGTAATGTCATTTGGTAAACATTTCAAGCAAGATTTATTATTTCAAATAACACATTCCGCTACTTCGAGATTCGCTTAACCGAATTCTGCCCTTAAGGTAAGTTAAATATAATCTTCTTGTAGATATCAGTGGAAGATGGCGCCCGGAACAAAAGTTGAATAAAATTATTGAGTAATTATTAAGTAAGTTTATGGCAGTAATAAAATAATAATAAAATTTCAAAGGAACTATGCACACACCACAGCAAAGTTAAGTGCTGTATTGCAAAAGAACAGGCAATGGAAATGGGGAGACGTGGAGCGTGGAGCTTTCGAAGAAATAAAGAGAAAATTTAGTAAAATGATTATGATGAACCATCCGGATTTTGATAAAGTGTTTTATTTGCAGACGGACGCCAGCAATGTGGCAGTAGGTGCTGAACTGTATCAGGAGGATGACAAGAGGGAACATCTACCTATTGCATTCGCCAGCCGATCATTGCTGCCAGCCGAAAAGAACTATACCACAACGGAAAAAGAATTGCTCAGTATTGTGTTCGCAGTCGGCAAATTCAGAACGTACATCTTAGGCAACAAAACAATTATTCGAACAGATCATAAGGCGTTGTCGTTCCTCAACACTTGTAAGCTTGCTCACAGCCGTTTAACCAGGTGGGTACTTGTTTTGCAGGAGTACAACTTCGAGTGGGAGTATATCAAAGGAACAGAGAATAAGGTGCACGACACTCTTTCCAGAGTAGATTGCGAGGATAATAAAACAGGTAGGGATTTAAAGAAAATTGAAATTTTTCAGTTTAGCAGAGAAGACAGGATCTTTGGAGAAGAGTTGAAGGATATCAAAACCATGCAGAGAGCAGGTGGTAAGTCGGGGAAAATAATAAACAGTTTGGAGATGGAATTGGATGAATCAGAGTACAATCAATATTTTCAAATTTACAAAGGGTTGTTGTTCAAGAGGGTAGTAGGGGATGAGCGTGACTGGAGATTAGTAGTGCCAGAAGGGTTGGAAGTGAAGATTATTTGGGATTGTCATATAAGATATGGTCATTTTGGGGCTAAAATGTGTGTGAATGTTTTAAAAGAATCTTGTATTTTCAGGAATATGGAGAGACGAGTGAGACAGCTGCTGAGGAGTTGTGATTTGTGTCAAAAGTCGAAGGTGGTAAATTACAGAGTGGAAGGTGAGTTGAATTATGTTAAGGTAGAAAGACCTTTCGATTTAGTTGCTGTGGATTTGTTTGGACCATTGCCGAAGGGTAGAGGCGGAGTAGTTTATATATTTGTATTGCTTGACACTTTCTCAAAATATGTAAAACTGTATAGCGTGAAAAGAGCTACCAGTAAGGTATTGAGTGAAAAGGTGACGAAGGATTATATGATTAACGTGGGTAAGCCAAAGGTGATTTTGTCAGACCATGGGCCGCAGTTCATCAGTGGAAGATGGCGCCAGACCTTAGGATGGGAAGGAATCCTCACGAAGCATACGGCTGTGTATCATCCCCAGTCTAACCAGGCTGAGCGTGTAATGAGAGAAATAGGCAGGATCTTCAGAGCCTATTGTCACGCTAAACACAGCGAGTGGCCGTTGTATGTAAGAAAGGTAGAAACTTGGCTAAACAGTACCACCCATGAGTCCACCGGCTATACACCTCATGAGTTGGTAAGAGGAACCACAAGAATTCTAGAACAACTGTTCGATTATCCACCTGAGAGCAAGACAACTGATGTGAGCAATAAAATCCGGTTGGCCAACGAAAACTTAGTAAGCAAAGGCGAGCAGAGAAAGCGTAGACACGACGCAAGAGGTAAGTGGGTTAAATATAATATAGGACAAATGGTATTAGTAAGAAGGCATGACCTATCGAGTGCTCAAAACAAAGAAATTAAGAAGTTCTTCCTGCTTTACGAAGGACCATATGAGGTAGTAGAAATCAAGATGAAAAATTCGTATGTGTTGCAGAACCGGGAGACTGGAGAAATAGTAGGAACACACAATGCGACAAATCTAAAATTGTACTGGTCATCTGGTCATCTTAGGAATTTAAAATGGGTTTGTATATTAGAGAATGTATGAGTTTTAATTTGATGTTTATTTTATAGAAGGGACTCTCCCCCATTTTCGGGCGGTCACAGATTCACCACCTCTGATCGTGGTTTTTGGCATTCTGGAGGCAGGCCACGGTTGACGGTAGCCCCGCAAAGGGCGAAATCAACGATGGTCCTAATCCACAAATTGGTGTAAACTAAAAATTTAATTATGTTGTTGAACGGGGAGGGGGACCCCAGTTTCGTGGAAAGGCAAAAAAAAAAAAAAACTTAGTGATTGGCAATCTTTTCCACGGACAGTAGTTTTATTCTATGAATTATAGCATAAAACACCCAAAATTTTTGTAACAAATCATTAACTCATTAAGGAGTTATTTTTTTTTCTGTATAACATAGAAATTTAGAAATTTAAGATTATCCATTGTTGTACTTGTTATCTTGTAGTGAGAAGGTATTGTTGAAAAGTGAAAGCTGGAACTTGCAAAAGAGTCTATATTCAAATTTGATTATGTAAAATAAATAAGAAATTCAACCGTTTTTTGGAGAAAATAAAAGACAAAATTTAAAATTGTGAAAATTATATGTATATTATTAAAGTGATAAAATGACAACCTTCAGTGGTTGTATATGGAAGAAGAACATAGTGATACTATGGTGATGCCTTAAAACTGCTTTATGAACCGTGATAATATGATTATTAATGTTTGTATATTTTTTTTGTGTATTAATGTCAATGTATTTGTGTATTCTTGATGTTGTGTATTACAGGTAATGTTATGCAAACCATATATGTCACAAGAAGTTATAGTTTAATTGATTTAATAATAACAATTAACATTTTTGACTAAACAAGTGATCAATGATGAAATTTTAAATAATTGAATTAAATAATTGAAGATTAATTACTTAATTAATGTTGTACAAAATAAAGTTTGATAATGAAGTTAAATGATTTTATGAGATTTCTAATGAATAGTAAATGATTAAGCATGTAATATATATTTGAATATTGAGATGTAAATCTGGTTGTTAGTAGGAAGAAAGGGAGTAAGATTATAAATGTTAGTGCCTATATAATAAGTCAAATTATAGTGAATACAGGAGTCACCCAGACTAATCAATGATAAAAATGTGAAGGGTTAAGTAGAAAATTCATAGTAGAAAGGTAATAAGAGATGAAATAATAATAATGTAATATGAATATTAATAATAAATTTGAAATTGTGAAGAATTAAATGGTAGTAAATGATAAATAATTGATGGCTAATTAATAAAAGTTTAATAACTAAAAGTATTAATTAATTAATTAAAATGTAACGTTTATAATTTTATACGCAAATTTAAAGATGTAGGGTGTGTAAATTTTGATCAAAGTTAAATGTGAATTGTTTATTTTAATGTAATAATCGCAATGTTAATTATGAGTGTATCATTATGTATTATGTTTATTATGTATTAGTGTAGAAATTTATATGTATGTATAAATGTATGATTTTGGGTCAGTTACAAATGTAACTATATACGACACAATGTGTCAAACTATTGCGATTCCCTACATTTCGGGCAATCTCGGCCTTACCATCCCAGATCGTGGTTTTGGACGACAACCAGCTGTGGGCAGCAATTGTCAATCCTGACCATAGTTGGTTGCCTTTGAAATTGGTTAAATTTAGAAATTTAATGGGATTTTTAGAAAGGGAATCTAAGATTATTTTTGAGCATAAGCTACTTCACCTCGGTAGGGGTGGTAGACCTTAGGGGCATATCATAAGAATAAAAGTAGGGGTACTTACCTCGAAGTTTTTGTAAAGCTGAAGCAAGGATGGGAGAGAGAGAAAAGAAAAAAGTGCTCACTCCTTCTGCCTCAGTCCTTGTGGAGGCAACTGAACGCAACAGTTCAGGGGGGGAAATAGTGTGTGTGTGGAGGAGAAAGAGGGGTATATATTGTTAACAGCGCCGGATTACTTACTGTTAATAATAATAAAAATAATGATAATAAGAAAATGTTTCAGAATTGTAGAAAGAGGGAGAAATAGATGATTTTATTGGAGTAAATTTAGATTATGCGTTTGCATATTTAGAAAGTATTATTGCTCTAGTATAAAGATTTGTGTTTCTTCTTGTTAATGGGAAAGGATTAATTATTATCGATTGGAATCGAAAAAATTTTATAATGTTAAGAGTAGTGAATTAAGAGAATGGAACTTCTGTATAATTCTTGTGGAGTTAAAGTAAACCCAGTGCTTCTTAACACAAACCAGCACATAGCTAAGGGGAAACAGATCAGTTAGCGATATGGTATTATACCAAGCCACTATTTTGATTTATTGTTTCAGTGTTTGGTGATGTTGTGACAGCGGTCCTGAGCTGGCCTGCGTGTCAGAGCAGGAGCGTAAAGTGCCTGATTGGCCTTATGGTGTTGGGATCTCATAGGACAAGTCCAGTAAGGTCATGCAGGTACTGTCACCATCATCGGACCAAGGGTGAGTAATTATTTTTTTTTTTTGATAAACAGTAAGGGGGTTGTGGCGACACATCCTAGCTGATCCCTTTAGGAAGTATGAGTGTGTCAATGAGAGTTTTTATGCTTCGGCATAAAATCTTTCATTGAGGGGGTTTTGTAACAGTACAATTCTGGCCCTATTATATTTTGTTGGGAATAATCAATATAAAGTGTATTTTATTTTAAAGTCCCATATAAAATAAATTGGTAATGTTGTATTGAGAGTTTGCAACTGCGCAATATTGAGTGAACAAGATTTGTGTCAAGGTCGAGCGTATACGTACAGAACAGCAAAAACAGTCGTCAGACAAATGTGTCACAAGCTGCACACATGATTACATCAGCCAAAAAACTATGCAATGCGTATTACATACGTTGCGTATTACAACTGGAGTTGGGCTCTATACAAAGGAATGACGACGTGGTTTGTCCCCCACCTCTGAATTGCTGCGTAACGAACAAAGACACCTCACTCTTGTGTCATCAGTGAAGTGTGCCAGCCGGCAAATTCGCTAAAAGCTATTTACAGCTAAATTCTTACACAACCAAGTTTTGTTATATAATATAAAAGTGCAGTAATTAAATAAGATGCAGTAACAGTGTAACGTAACTTTAACAAAAGTTTTTGTTAAAGTTTTAACATCTCTTAGTGCGCGTGTAACGATGCGATGTCTTCGGGACAGATTTGCAGCTAAGTAGCAAACTTATAAAGCCAAAATTTTTAATATTTTATGTAGATTCAAATAAAATGAGCTCAATTTGGAAATAAAAATTAAAAGGACTTTGTACTAAGAATGCGAGCATGAGCGAATGAGAGAATGTATAATTAACAAGTGCTGGGTTGTGAAATCACTATAAATTATGATATCATAAAAAATACAATTGAATATGTTATTTTGGAGGGCAAATGAAATGTTTAAGGGAATTTTTTGACTTAATCAATGGAACTGCGTCTCATGACGTAACACCTTTTGGGTGTATAGAAGCGTGCGTATTTCGCACGATAGAGTCACATGTTTTGTAGTAATATGTAATTAAAAGGTAATGTCAGTTGGTAAACATTTCAAGCAAGATTTATTATTTCAAATAACACATTCCGCTACTTCGAGTTTCGCTTAACCGAATTCTGCCCTTAAGGTAAGTTAAATATAATCTTCTTGTAGATATCAGTGGAAGATGGCGCCCGGAACAAAAGTTGAATAAAATTATTGAGTAATTATTAAGTAAGTTTATGGCAGCAATAAAATAATAATAAAATTTCAAAGGAACTATGCACACACCACAGCAAAGTTAAGTGCTGTATTGCAAAAGAACAGGCAATGGAAATGGGGAGATGTGGAGCGTGGAGCTTTCGAAGAAATAAAGAGAAAATTTAGTAAAATGATTATGATGAACCATCCGGATTTTGATAAAGTGTTTTATTTGCAGACGGACGCCAGCAATGTGGCAGTAGATGCTGAACTGTATCAGGAGGATGACAAGAGGGAACATATAACTATTGCATTCGCCAGCCGATCATTGCTGCCAGCCGAAAAGAACTATACCACAACGGAAAAAGAATTGCTCAGTATTGTGTTCGCAGTCGGCAACTTCAGAACGTACATCTTAGGCAACAAAACAATTATTCGAACAGATCATAAGGCGTTGTCGTTCCTCAACACTTGTAAGCTTGCTCACAGCCGTTTAACCAGGTGGGTACTTGTTTTGCAGGAGTACAACTTCGAGTGGGAGTATATCAAATGGAACAGAGAATAAGGTACACGACACTCTTTCCAGAGTAGATTGCGAGGATAATAAAACAGGTAGGGATTTAAAGAAAATTGAAATTTTTCAGATTAGCAGAGAAGACAGGATCTTTGGAGAAGAGTTGAAGGATATCAAAACCATGCAGAGAGCAGATGGTAAGTCGGGGAAAATAATAAACAGTTTGGAGACGGAATTGGATGAATCAGAGTACAATCAATATTTTCAAATTTACAAAGGGTTGTTGTTCAAGAGGGTAGTAGGGGATGAGCGTGACTGGAGATTAGTAGTGCCAGAAGGGTTGGAAGTGAAGATTATTTGGGATTGTCATATAAGATATGGTCATTTTGGGGCTAAAATGTGTGTGAATGTTTTAAAAGAATCTTGTATTTTCAGGAATATGGAGAGACGAGTGAGACAGCTGCTGAGGAGTTGTGATTTGTGTCAAAAGTCGAAGGTGGTAAATTACAGAGTGGAAGGTGAGTTGAATTATGTTAAGGTAGAAAGACCTTTCGATTTAGTTGCTGTGGATTTGTTTGGACCATTGCCGAAGGGTAGAGGCGGAGTAGTTTATATATTTGTATTGCTTGACACTTTCTCAAAATATGTAAAATTGTATAGCGTGAAAAGAGCTACCAGTAAGGTATTGAGTGAAAAGGTGACGAAGGATTATATGATTAACGTGGGTAAGCCAAAGGTGATTTTGTCAGACCATGGGCCGCAGTTCATCAGTGGAAGATGGCGCCAGACCTTAGGATGGGAAGGAATCCTCACGAAGCATACGGCTGTGTATCATCCCCAGTCTAACCAGGCTGAGCGTGTAATGAGAGAAATAGGCAGGATCTTCAGAGCCTATTGTCACGCTAAACACAGCGAGTGACCATTGTATGTAAGAAAGGTAGAAACTTGGCTAAACAGTACCACCCATGAGTCCACCGGCTATACACCTCATGAGTTGGTAAGAGGAACCACAAGAATTCTAGAACAACTGTTCGATTATCCACCTGAGAGCAAGACAACTGATGTGAGCAATAAAATCCGGTTGGCCAACGAAAACCTAGTAAGCAAAGGTGAGCAGAGAAAGCGTAGACACGACGCAAGAGGTAAGTGGGTAAAATAAAATATAGGACAAATGGTATTAGTAAGAAGGCATGACCTATCGAGTGCTCAAAACAAAGAAATTAAGAAGTTCTTCCTGCTTTACGAAGGACCATATGAGGTAATAGAAATCAAGATGAAAAATTCGTATGTGTTGCAGAACCGGGAGACTGGAGAAATAGTAGGAACACACAATGCGACAAATCTAAAATTGTACTGGTCATCTGGTCATCTTAGGAATTTAAAATGGGTTTGTATATTAGAGAATGTATGAGTTTTAATTTGACGTTTATTTTATAGAAGGGACTCTCCCCCATTTTCGGGCGGTCACAGATTCACCACCTTTGATCGTGGTTTTTGGCATTCTGGAGGCAGGCCACGGTTGACGGTAGCCCCGCAAAGTGCGAAATCAACGATGGTCCTAATCCACAAATTGGTGTAAACTAAAAATTTAATTATGTTGTTGAACGGGGAGGGGGACCCCAGTTTCGTGGAAAGGCAAAAAAAAAAAAAAACTTAGTGATTGGCAATCTTTTCCACGGACAGTAGTTTTATTCTATGAATTATAGCATAAAACACCCAAAATTTTTGTAACAAATCATTAACTCATTAAGGAGTTATTTTTTTTCTGTATAACATAGAAATTTAGAAATTTAAGATTATCCATTGTTGTACTTGTTATCTTGTAGTGAGAAGGTATTGTTGAAAAGTGAAAGCTGGAACTTGCAAAAGAGTCTATATTCAAATTTGATTATGTAAAATAAATAAGAAATTCAACCGTTTTTTGGAGAACATAAAAGACAAAATTTAAAATTGTGAAAATTATATGTATATTATTAAAGTGATAAAATGACAACCTTCAGTGGTTGTATATGGAAGAAGAACATAGTGATACTATGGTGATGCCTTAAAACTGCTTTATGAACCGTGATAATATGATTATTAATGTTTGTATATTTTTTTTGTGTATTAATGTCAATGTATTTGTGTATTCTTGATGTTGTGTATTACAGGTAATGTTATGCAAACCATATATGTCACAAGAAGTTATAGTTTAATTGATTTAATAATAACAATTAACATTTTTGACTAAACAAGTGATCAATGATGAAATTTTAAATAATTGAATTAAATAATTGAAGATTAATTACTTAATTAATGTTGTACAAAATAAAGTTTGATAATGAAGTTAAATGATTTTATGAGATTTCTAATGAATAGTAAATGATTAAGCATGTAATATATATTTGAATATTGAGATGTAAATCTGGTTGTTAGTAGGAAGAAAGGGAGTAAGATTATAAATGTTAGTGCCTATATAATAAGTCAAATTATAGTGAATACAGGAGTCACCCAGACTAATCAATGATAAAAATGTGAAGGGTTAAGTAGAAAATTCATAGTAGAAAGGTAATAAGAGATGAAATAATAATAATGTAATATGAATATTAATAATAAATTTGAAATTGTGAAGAATTAAATGGTAGTAAATGATAAATAATTGATGGCTAATTAATAAAAGTTTAATAACTAAAAGTATTAATTAATTAATTAAAATGTAACGTTTATAATTTTATACGCAAATTTAAAGATGTAGGGTGTGTAAATTTTGATCAAAGTTAAATGTGAATTGTTTATTTTAATGTAATAATCGCAATGTTAATTATGAGTGTATCATTATGTATTATGTTTATTATGTATTAGTGTAGAAATTTATATGTATGTATAAATGTATGATTTTGGGTCAGTTACAAATGTAACTATATACGACACAATGTGTCAAACTATTGCGATTCCCTACATTTCGGGCGATCTCGGCCTTACCATCCCAGATCGTGGTTTTGGACGACAACCAGCTGTGGGCAGCAATTGTCAATCCTGACCATAGTTGGTTGCCTTTGAAATTGGTTAAATTTAGAAATTTAATGGGATTTTTAAAAAGGGAATCTAAGATTATTTTTGAGCATAAGCTACTTCACCTCAGTAGGGGTGGTAGACCTTAGGGGCATATCATAAGAATAAAAGTAGGGGTACTTACCTCGAAGTTTTTGTAAAGCTGAAGCAAGGATGGGAGAGAGAGAAAAGAAAAAAGTGCTCACTCCTTCTGCCTCAGTCCTTGTGGAGGCAACTGAACGCAACAGTTCAGGGGGGAAATAGTGTGTGTGTGGAGGAGAAAGAGGGGTATATATTGTTAACAGCGCCGGATTACTTACTGTTAATAATAATAAAAATAATGATAATAAGAAAATGTTTCAGAATTGTAGAAAGAGGGAGAAATAGATGATTTTATTTGAGTAAATTTAGATTATGCATTTGCATATTTAGAAAGTATTATTGCTCTAGTATAAAGATTTGTGTTTCTTCTTGTTAATGGGAAAGGATTAATTATTATCGATTGTAATCGAAAAAATTTTATAATGTTAAGAGTAGTGAATTAAGAGAATGGAACTTCTGTATAATTCTTGTGGAGTTAAAGTAAACCCAGTGCTTCTTAACACAAACCAGCACATAGCTAAGGGGAAACAGATCAGTTAGCGATATGGTATTATACCAAGCCACTATTTTGATTTATTGTTTCAGTGTTTGGTGATGTTGTGACGGCGGTCCTGAGCTGGCCTGCGTGTCAGAGCAGGAGCGTAAAGTGCCTGATTGGCCTTATGGTGTTGGGATCTCATAGGACAAGTCCAGTAAGGTCATGCAGGTACTGTCACCATCATCGGACCAAGGGTGAGTAATTTTTTTTTTTTTATAAACAGTAAGGGGGTTGTGGCGACACATCCTAGCTGATCCCTTTAGGAAGTATGAGTGTGTCAATGAGAGTTTTTATGCTTCGGCATAAAATCTTTCATTGAGGGGGTTTTGTAACAGTACAATTCTGGCCCTATTATATTTTGTTGGGAATAATCGATATAAAGTGTATTTTATTTTAAAGTCCCATATCAAATAAATTGGTAAAGTTGTATTGAGAGTTTGCAACTGCGCAATATTGAGTGAACAAGATTTGTGTCAAGGTCGAGCGTATACGTACAGAACAGCAAAAACAGTCGTCAGACAAATGTGTCACAAGCTGCACACATGATTACGTCAGCCAAAAAACTATGCAATGCGTATTACATACGTTGCGTATTACAACTGGAGTTGGGCTCTATAAAAAGGAATGACGACGTAGTTTGTCCCCCACCTCTGAATTGCTGCGTAACGAACAAAGACACCTCACTCTTGTGTCATCAGTGAAGTGTGCCGGCCGGCAAATTCGCTAAAAGCTATTTACAGCTAAATTCTTACACAACCAAGTTTTGTTATATAATATAAAAGTGCAGTAATTAAATAAGATGCAGTAACAGTGTAACGTAACTTTAACAAAAGTTTTTGTTAAAGTTTTAACATCTCTTAGTGCGCGTGTAACGATGCGATGTCTTCGGGACAGATTTGCAGCTAAGTAGCAAACTTATAAAGCCAAAATTTTTAATATTTTATGTAGATTCAAATAAAATGAGCTCAATTTGGAAATAAAAATTAAAAGGACTTTGTACTAAGAATGCGAGCGTGAGCGAATGAGAGAATGTATAATTAACAAGTGCTGGGTTGTGAAATCACTATAAATTATGATATCATAAAAAATACAATTGAATATGTTATTTTGGAGGGCAAATGAAATGTTTATGGGAATTTTTTGACTTAATCAATGGAACTGCGTCTCATGACGTAACACCTTTTGGGTGTATAGAAGCGTGCGTATTTTGCACGATAGAGTCACATGTTTTGTAGTAATATGTAATTAAAAGGTAATGTCATTTGGTAAACATTTCAAGCAAGATTTATTATTTCAAATAACACATTCCGCTACTTCGAGTTTCGCTTAACTGAATTCTGCCCTTAAGGTAAGTTAAATATAATCTTCTTGTAGATATCAGTGGAAGATGGCACCCGGAACAAAAGTTGAATAAAATTATTGAGTAATTATTAAGTAAGTTTATGGCAGTAATAAAATAATAATAACATTTCAAAGGAACTATGCACACACCACAGCAAAGTTAAGTGCTGTATTGCAAAAGAACAGGCAATGGAAATGGGGAGACGTGGCGCGTGGAGCTTTCGAAGAAATAAAGAGAAAATTTAGTAAAATGATTATGATGAACCATCCGGATTTTGATAAAGGGTTTTATTTGCAGACGGACGCCAGCAATGTGGCAGTAGGTGCTGAACTGTATCAGGAGGATGACAAGAGGGAACATCTAACTATTGCATTCGCCAGCCGATCATTGCTGCCAGCCGAAAAGAACTATACCACAACGGAAAAAGAATTGCTCAGTATTGTGTTCGCAGTCGGCAAATTCAGAACGTACATCTTAGGCAACAAAACAATTATTCGAACAGATCATAAGGCGTTGTCGTTCCTCAACACTTGTAAGCTTGCTCACAGCCGTTTAACCAGGTGGGTACTTGTTTTGCAGGAGTACAACTTCGAGTGGGAGTATATCAAAGGAACAGAGAATAAGGTTCACGACACTCTTTCCAGAGTAGATTGCGAGGATAATAAAACAGGTAGGGATTTAAAGAAAATTGAAATTTTTCAGATTAGCAGAGAAGACAGGATCTTTGGAGAAGAGTTGAAGGATATCAAAACCATGCAGAGAGCAGATGGTAAGTCGGGGAAAATAATAAACAGTTTGGAGACGGAATTGGATGAATCAGAGTACAATCAATATTTTCAAATTTACAAAGGGTTGTTGTTCAAGAGGGTAGTAGGGGATGAGCGTGACTGGAGATTAGTAGTGCCAGAAGGGTTG
This sequence comes from Magicicada septendecula, assembly GCA_034769895.1. Classification (NCBI taxonomy): domain Eukaryota; kingdom Metazoa; phylum Arthropoda; class Insecta; order Hemiptera; family Cicadidae; genus Magicicada; species Magicicada septendecula. The sequence goes on from CM068370.1 coordinate 179,823,972, forward strand.
GAAGTGAAGATTATTTGGGATTGTCATATAAGATATGGTCATTTTGGGGCTAAAATGTGTGTGAATGTTTTAAAAGAATCTTGTATTTTCAGGAATATGGAGAGACGAGTGAGACAGCTGCTGAGGAGTTGTGATTTGTGTCAAAAGTCGAAGGTGGTAAATTACAGAGTGGAAGGTGAGTTGAATTATGTTAAGGTAGAAAGACCTTTCGATTTAGTTGCTGTGGATTTGTTTGGACCATTGCCGAAGGGTAGAGGCGGAGTAGTTTATATATTTGTATTGCTTGACACTTTCTCAAAATATGTAAAATTGTATAGCGTGAAAAGAGCTACCAGTAAGGTATTGAGTGAAAAGGTGACGAAGGATTATATGATTAACGTGGGTAAGCCAAAGGTGATTTTGTCAGACCATGGGCCGCAGTTCATCAGTGGAAGATTGCGCCAGACCTTAGGATGGGAAGGAATCCTCACGAAGCATACGGCTGTGTATCATCCCCAGTCTAACCAGGCTGAGCGTGTAATGAGAGAAATAGGCAGGATCTTCAGAGCCTATTGTCATGCTAAACACAGCGAGTGGCCGTTGTATGTAAGAAAGGTAGAAACTTGGCTAAACAGTACCACCCATGAGTCCACCGGCTATACACCTCATGAGTTGGTAAGAGGAACCACAAGAATTCTAGAACAACTGTTCGATTATCCACCTGAGAGCAAGACAACTGATGTGAGCAATAAAATCCGGTTGGCCAACGAAAACTTAGTAAGCAAAGGCGAGCAGAGAAAGCGTAGACACGACGCAAGAGGTAAGTGGGTTAAATATAATATAGGACAAATGGTATTAGTAAGAAGGCATGACCTATCGAGTGCTCAAAACAAAGAAATTAAGAAGTTCTTCCTGCTTTACGAAGGACCATATGAGGTAGTAGAAATCAAGATGAAAAATTCGTATGTGTTGCAGAACCGGGAGACTGGAGAAATAGTAGGAACACACAATGCGACAAATCTAAAATTGTACTGGTCATCTGGTCATCTTAGGAATTTAAAATGGGTTTGTATATTAGAGAATGTATGAGTTTTAATTTGATGTTTATTTTATAGAAGGGACTCTCCCCCATTTTCGGGCGGTCACAGATTCACCACCTTTGATCGTGGTTTTTGGCATTCTGGAGGCAGGCCACGGTTGACGGTAGCCCCGCAAAGGGCGAAATCAACGATGGTCCTAATCCACAAATTGGTGTAAACTAAAAATTTAATTATGTTGTTGAACGGGGAGAGGGACCCCAGTTTCGTGGAAAGGCAAAAAAAAAAAAACTTAGTGATTGGCAATCTTTTCCACGGACAGTAGTTTTATTCTATGAATTATAGCATAAAACACCCAAAATTTTTGTAACAAATCATTAACTCATTAAGGAGTTATTTTTTTTTTTGTATAACATAGAAATTTAGAAATTTAAGATTATCCATTGTTGTACTTGTTATCTTGTAGTGAGAAGGTATTGTTGAAAAGTGAAAGCTGGAACTTGCAAAAGAGTCTATATTCAAATTTGATTATGTAAAATAAATAAGAAATTCAACCGTTTTTTTGAGAAAATAAAAGACAAAATTTAAAATTGTGAAAATTATATGTATATTATTAAAGTGATAAAATGACAACCTTCAGTGGTTGTATATGGAAGAAGAACATAGTGATACTATGGTGATGCCTTAAAACTGCTTTATGAACCGTGATAATATGATTATTAATGTTTGTATATTTTTTTTGTGTATTAATGTCAATGTATTTGTGTATTCTTGATGTTGTGTATTACAGGTAATGTTATGCAAACCATATATGTAACAAGAAGTTATAGTTTAATTGATTTAATAATAACAATTAACATTTTTGACTAAACAAGTGATCAATGATGAAATTTTAAATAAATGAATTAAATAATTGAAGATTAATTACTTAATTAATGTTGTACAAAATAAAGTTTGATAATGAAGTTAAATGATTTTATGAGATGTCTAATGAATAGTAAATGATTAAGCATATTATATATATTTGAATATTGAGATGTAAATCTGGTTGTTAGTAGGAAGAAAGGGAGTAAGATTATAAATGTTAGTGCCTATATAATAAGTCAAATTATAGTGAATACAGGAGTCACCCAGACTAATCAATGATAAAAATGTGAAGGGTTAAGTAGAAAATTCATAGTAGAAAGGTAATAAGAGATGAAATAATAATAATGTAATATGAATATTAATAATAAATTGGAAATTGTAAAGAATTAAATGGTAGTAAATGATAAATAATTGATGGCTAATTAATAAAAGTTTAATAACTAAAAGTATTAATTAATTAATTAAAATGTAACGTTTATAATTTTATACGCAAATTTAAAGATGTAGGGTGTGTAAATTTTGATCAAAGTTAAATGTGAATTGTTTATTTTAATGTAATAATCGCAATGTTAATTATGAGTGTATCATTATGTATTATGTTTATTATGTATTAGTGTAGAAATTTATATGTATGTATAAATGTATGATTTTGGGTCAGTTACAAATGTAACTACATACGACACAATGTGTCAAACTATTGCGATTCCCTACATTTTGGGCGATCTCGGCCTTACCATCCCAGATCGTGGTTTTGAACGACAACCAGCTGTGGGCAGCAATTGTCAATCCTGACCATAGTTGGTTGCCTTTGAAATTGGTTAAATTTAGAAATTTAATGGGATTTTTAAAAAGGGAATCTAAGATTATTTTTGAGCATAAGCTACTTCACCTCGGTAGGGGTGGTAGACCTTAGGGGCATATCATAAGAATAAAAGTAGGGGTACTTACCTCGAAGTTTTTGTAAAGCTGAAGCAAGGATGGGAGAGAGAGAAAAGAAAAATGTGCTCACTCCTTCTGCCTCAGTCCTTGTGGAGGCAACTGAACGCAACAGTTCAGGGGGGGAAATAGTGCGTGTGTGGAGGAGAAAGAGGGGTATATATTGTTAACAGCGCCGGATTACTTACTGTTAATAATAATAAAAATAATGATAATAAGAAAATGTTTCAGAATTGTAGAAAGAGGGAGAAATAGATGATTTTATTTGAGTAAATTTAGATTATGCGTTTGCATATTTAGAAAGTATTATTGCTCTAGTATAAAGATTTGTGTTTCTTCTTGTTAATGGGAAAGGATTAATTATTATCGATTCGAATCGAAAAAATTTTATAATGTTAAGAGTAGTGAATTAAGAGAATGGAACTTCTGTATAATTCTTGTGGAGCTAAAGTAAACCCAGTGCTTCTTAACACAAACCAGCACATAGCTAAGGGGAAACAGATCAGTTAGGGATATGGTATTATACCAAGCCACTATTTTGATTTATTGTTTCAGTGTTTGGTGATGTTGTGACGGCGGTCCTGAGCTGGCCTGCGTGTCAGAGCAGGAGCGTAAAGTGCCTGATTGGCCTTATGGTGTTGGGATCTCATAGGACAAGTCCAGTAAGGTCATGCAGGTACTGTCACCATCATCGGACCAAGGGTGAGTAATTATTTTTTTTTGATAAACAGTAAGGGGGTTGTGGCGACACATCCTAGCTGATCCCTTTAGGAAGTATGAGTGTGTCAATGAGAGTTTTTATGCTTCGGCATAAAATCTTTCATTGAGGGGGTTTTGTAACAGTACAATTCTGGCCCTATTATATTTTGTTGGGAATAATCGATATAAAGTGTATTTTATTTTAAAGTCCCATATAAAATAAATTGGTAAAGTTGTATTGAGAGTTTGCAACTGCGCAATATTGAGTGAATAAGATTTGTGTCAAGGTCGAGCGTATACGTACAGAACAGCAAAAACAGTCGTCAGACAAATGTGTCACAAGCTGCACACATGATTACGTCAGCCAAAAAACTATGCAATGCGTATTACATACGTTGCATATCACAACTGGAGTTGGGCTCTATACAAAGGAATGACGACGTAGTTTGTCCCCCACCTCTGAATTGCTGCGTAACGAACAAAGACACCTCACTCTTGTGTCATCAGTGAGGTGTGCCGGCCGGCAAATTCGCTAAAAGCTATTTACAGCTAAATTCTTACACAACCAAGTTTGTTATATAATATAAAAGTGCAGTAATTAAATAAGATGCAGTAACAGTGTAACGTAACTTAAACAAAAGTTTTTGTTAAAGTTTTAACATCTCTTAGTGCGCGTGTAACGATGCGATGTCTTCGAGACAGATTTGCAGCTAAGTAGCAAACTTATAATGCCAAAATTTTTAATATTTTATGTAGATTCAAATAAAATGAGCTCAATTTGGAAATAAAAATTAAAAGGACTTTGTACTAAGAATGCGAGCGTGAGCGAATGAGAGAATGTATAATTAACAAGTGCTGGGTTGTGAAATCACTATAAATTATGATATCATAAAAAATACAATTGAATATGTTATTTTGGAGGGCAAATGAAATGTTTAAGGGAATTTTTTGACTTAATCAATGGAACTGCGTCTCATGACGTAACACCTTTTGGGTGTATAGAAGCGTGCGTATTTCGCACGATAGAGTCACATGTTTTGTAGTCATATGTAATTAAAAGGTAATGTCATTTGGTAAACATTTCAAGCAAGATTTATTATTTCAAATAACACATTCCGCTACTTCGAGTTTCGCTTAACCGAATTCTGCCCTTAAGGTAAGTTAAATATAATCTTCTTGTAGATATCAGTGGAAGATGGTGCCCGGAACAAAAGTTGAATAAAATTATTGAGTAATTATTAAGTAAGTTTATGGCAGTAATAAAATAATAATAAAATTTCAAAGGAACTATGCACACACCACAGCAAAGTTAAGTGCTGTATTGCAAAAGAACAGGCAATGGAAATGGGGAGACGTGGAGCGTGGAGCTTTCGAAGAAATAAAGAGAAAATTTAGTAAAATGATTATGATGAACCATCCGGATTTTGATAAAGTGTTTTATTTGCAGACGGACGCCAGCAATGTGGCAGTAGGTGCTGAACTGTATCAGGAGGATGACAAGAGGGAACATCTAACTATTGCATTCGCCAGCCGATCATTGCTGCCAGCCGAAAAGAACTATACCACAACGGAAAAAGAATTGCTCAGTATTCTGTTCACAGTCGGCAAATTCAGAACGTACATCTTAGGCAACAAAACAATTATTCGAACAGATCATAAGGCGTTGTCGTTCCTCAACACTTGTAAGCTTGCTCACAGCCGTTTAACCAGGTGGGTACTTGTTTTGCAGGAGTACAACTTCGAGTGGGAGTATATCAAATGGAACAGAGAATAAGGTACACGACACTCTTTCCAGAGTAGATTGCGAGGATAATAAAACAGGTAGGGATTTAAAGAAAATTGAAATTTTTCAGATTAGCAGAGAAGACAGGATCTTTGGAGAAGAGTTGAAGGATATCAAAACCATGCAGAGAGCAGATGGTAAGTCGGGGAAAATAATAAACAGTTTGGAGACGGAATTGGATGAATCAGAGTACAATCAATATTTTCAAATTTACAAAGGGTTGTTGTTCAAGAGGGTAGTACGGGATGAGCGTGACTGGAGATTAGTAGTGCCAGAAGGGTTGGAAGTGAAGATTATTTGGGATTGTCATATAAGATATGGTCATTTTGGGGCTAAAATGTGTGTGAATGTTTTAAAAGGATCTTGTATTTTCAGGAATATGGAGAGACGAGTGAGACAGCTGCTGAGGAGTTGTGATTTGTGTCAAAAGTCGAAGGTGGTAAATTACAGAGTGGAAGGTGAGTTGAATTATGTTAAGGTAGAAAGACCTTTCGATTTAGTTGCTGTGGATTTGTTTGGACCATTGCCGAAGGGTAGAGGCAGAGTAGTTTATATATTTGTATTGCTTGACACTTTCTCAAAATATGTAAAATTGTATAGCGTGAAAAGAGCTACCAGTAAGGTATTGAGTGAAAAGGTGACGAAGGAATATATGATTAACGTGGGTAAGCCAAAGGTGATTTTGTCAGACCATGGGCCGCAGTTCATCAGTGGAAGATGGCGCCAGACCTTAGGATGGGAAGGAATCCTCACGAAGCATACGGCTGTGTATCATCCCCAGTCTAACCAGGCTGAGCGTGTAATGAGAGAAATAGGCAGGATCTTCAGAGCCTATTGTCACGCTAAACACAGCGAGTGGCCGTTGTATGTAAGAAAGGTAGAAACTTGGCTAAACAGTACCACCCATGAGTCCACCAGCTATACACCTCATGAGTTGGTAAGAGGAACCACAAGAATTCTAGAACAACTGTTCGATTATCCACCTGAGAGCAAGACAACTGATGTGAGCAATAAAATCCGGTTGGCCAACGAAAACTTAGTAAGCAAAGGCGAGCAGAGAAAGCGTAGACACGACGCAAGAGGTAAGTGGGTTAAATATAATATAGGACAAATGGTATTAGTAAGAAGGCATGACCTATCGAGTGCTCAAAACAAAGAAATTAAGAAGTTCTTCCTGCTTTACGAAGGACCATATGAGGTAGTAGAAATCAAGATGAAAAATTCGTATGTGTTGCAGAACCGGGAGACTGGAGAAATAGTAGGAACACACAATGCGACAAATCTAAAATTGTACTGGTCATCTGGTCATCTTAGGAATTTAAAATGGGTTTGTATATTAGAGAATGTATGAGTTTTAATTTGATGTTTATTTTATAGAAGGGACTCTCCCCCATTTTCGGGCGGTCACAGATTCACCACCTCTGATCGTGGTTTTTGGCATTCTGGAGGCAGGCCACGGTTGACGGTAGCCCCGCAAAGGGTGAAATCAACGATGGTTCTAATCCACAAATTGGTGTAAACTAAAAATTTAATTATGTTGTTGAATGGGGAGGGGGACCCCAGTTTCGTGGAAAGGCAAAAAAAAAAAAACTTAGCGATTGGCAATCTTTTCCACGGACAGTAGTTTTATTCTATGAATTATAGCATAAAACACCCAAAATTTTTGTAACAAATCATTAACTCATTAAGGAGTTATTTTTTTCTGTATAACATAGAAATTTAGAAATTTAAGATTATCCATTGTTGTACTTGTTATCTTGTAGTGAGAAGGTATTGTTGAAAAGTGAAAGCTGGAACTTGCAAAAGAGTCTATATTCAAATTTGATTATGTAAAATAAATAAGAAATTCATTCGTTTTTTGGAGAAAATAAAAGACAAAATTTAAAATTGTGAAAATTATATGTATATTATTAAAGTGATAAAATGACAACCTTCAGTGGTTGTATATGGAAGAAGAACATAGTGATACTATGGTGATGCCTTAAAACTGCTTTATGAACAGTGATAATATGATTATTAATGTTTGTATATTTTTTTTGTGTATTAATGTCAATGTATTTGTGTATTCTTGATGTTGTGTATTACAGGTAATGTTATGCAAACCATATATGTCACAAGAAGTTATAGTTTAATTGATTTAATAATAACAATTAACATTTTTGACTAAACAAGTGATCAATGATGAAACTTTAAATAATTGAATTAAATAATTGAAGATTAATTACTTAATTAATGTTGTACAAAATAAAGTTTGATAATGAAGTTAAATGATTTTATGAGATTTCTAATGAATAGTAAATGATTAAGCATGTAATATATATTTGAATATTGAGATGTAAATCTGGTTGTTAGTAGGAAGAAAGGGAGTAAGATTATAAATGTTAGTGCCTATATAATAAGTCAAATTATAGTGAATACAGGAGTCACCCAGACTAATCAATGATAAAAATGTGAAGGGTTAAGTAGAAAATTCATAGTAGAAAGGTAATAAGAGATGAAATAATAATAATGTAATATGAATATTAATAATAAATTTGAAATTGTGAAGAATTAAATGGTAGTAAATGATAAATAATTGATGGCTAATTAATAAAAGTTTAATAACTAAAAGTATTAATTAATTAATTAAAATGTAATGTTTATAATTTTATACGCAAATTTAAAGATGTAGGGTGTGTAAATTTTGATCAAAGTTAAATGCGAATTGTTTATTTTAATGTAATAATCGCAATGTTAATTATGAGTGTATCATTATGTATTATGTTTATTATGTATTAGTGTAGAAATTTATATGTATGTATAAATGTATGATTTTGGGTCAGTTACAAATGTAACTATATACGACACAATGTGTCAAACTATTGCGATTCCCTACATTTCGGGCGATCTCGGCCTTACCATCCCAGATCGTGGTTTTGGACGACAACCAGCTGTGGGCAGCAATTGTCAATCCTGACCATAGTTGGTTGCCTTTGAAATTGGTTAAATTTAGAAATTTAATGGGATTTTTAAAAAGGGAATCTAAGATTATTTTTGAGCATAAGCTACTTCACCTCAGTAGGGGTGGTAGACCTTAGGGGCATATCATAAGAATAAAAGTAGGGGTACTTACCTCGAAGTTTTTGTAAAGCTGAAGCAAGGATGGGAGAGAGAGAAAAGAAAAAAGTGCTCACTCCTTCTGCCTCAGTCCTTGTGGAGGCAACTGAACGCAACAGTTCAGGGGGGAAATAGTGTGTGTGTGGAGGAGAAAGAGGGGTATATATTGTTAACAGCGCCGGATTACTTACTGTTAATAATAATAAAAATAATGATAATAAGAAAATGTTTCAGAATTGTAGAAAGAGGGAGAAATAGATGATTTTATTTGAGTAAATTTAGATTATGCATTTGCATATTTAGAAAGTATTATTGCTCTAGTATAAAGATTTGTGTTTCTTCTTGTTAATGGGAAAGGATTAATTATTATCGATTGTAATCGAAAAAATTTTATAATGTTAAGAGTAGTGAATTAAGAGAATGGAACTTCTGTATAATTCTTGTGGAGTTAAAGTAAACCCAGTGCTTCTTAACACAAACCAGCACATAGCTAAGGGGAAACAGATCAGTTAGCGATATGGTATTATACCAAGCCACTATTTTGATTTATTGTTTCAGTGTTTGGTGATGTTGTGACGGCGGTCCTGAGCTGGCCTGCGTGTCAGAGCAGGAGCGTAAAGTGCCTGATTGGCCTTATGGTGTTGGGATCTCATAGGACAAGTCCAGTAAGGTCATGCAGGTACTGTCACCATCATCGGACCAAGGGTGAGTAATTTTTTTTTTTTATAAACAGTAAGGGGGTTGTGGCGACACATCCTAGCTGATCCCTTTAGGAAGTATGAGTGTGTCAATGAGAGTTTTTATGCTTCGGCATAAAATCTTTCATTGAGGGGGTTTTGTAACAGTACAATTCTGGCCCTATTATATTTTGTTGGGAATAATCGATATAAAGTGTATTTTATTTTAAAGTCCCATATCAAATAAATTGGTAAAGTTGTATTGAGAGTTTGCAACTGCGCAATATTGAGTGAACAAGATTTGTGTCAAGGTCGAGCGTATACGTACAGAACAGCAAAAACAGTCGTCAGACAAATGTGTCACAAGCTGCACACATGATTACGTCAGCCAAAAAACTATGCAATGCGTATTACATACGTTGCGTATTACAACTGGAGTTGGGCTCTATAAAAAGGAATGACGACGTAGTTTGTCCCCCACCTCTGAATTGCTGCGTAACGAACAAAGACACCTCACTCTTGTGTCATCAGTGAAGTGTGCCGGCCGGCAAATTCGCTAAAAGCTATTTACAGCTAAATTCTTACACAACCAAGTTTTGTTATATAATATAAAAGTGCAGTAATTAAATAAGATGCAGTAACAGTGTAACGTAACTTTAACAAAAGTTTTTGTTAAAGTTTTAACATCTCTTAGTGCGCGTGTAACGATGCGATGTCTTCGGGACAGATTTGCAGCTAAGAAGCAAACTTATAAAGCCAAAATTTTTAATATTTTATGTAGATTCAAATAAAATGAGCTCAATTTGGAAATAAAAATTAAAAGGACTTTGTACTAAGAATGCGAGCGTGAGCGAATGAGAGAATGTATAATTAACAAGTGCTGGGTTGTGAAATCACTATAAATTATGATATCATAAAAAATACAATTGAATATGTTATTTTGGAGGGCAAATGAAATGTTTATGGGAATTTTTTGACTTAATCAATGGAACTGCGTCTCATGACGTAACACCTTTTGGGTGTATAGAAGCGTGCGTATTTCGCACGATAGAGTCACATGTTTTGTAGTAATATGTAATTAAAAGGTAATGTCATTTGGTAAACATTTCAAGCAAGATTTATTATTTCAAATAACACATTCCGCTACTTCGAGTTTCGCTTAACTGAATTCTGCCCTTAAGGTAAGTTAAATATAATCTTCTTGTAGATATCAGTGGAAGATGGCACCCGGAACAAAAGTTGAATAAAATTATTGAGTAATTATTAAGTAAGTTTATGGCAGTAATAAAATAATAATAACATTTCAAAGGAACTATGCACACACCACAGCAAAGTTAAGTGCTGTATTGCAAAAGAACAGGCAATGGAAATGGGGAGACGTGGCGCGTGGAGCTTTCGAAGAAATAAAGAGAAAATTTAGTAAAATGATTATGATGAACCATCCGGATTTTGATAAAGTGTTTTATTTGCAGACGGACGCCAGCAATGTGGCAGTAGGTGCTGAACTGTATCAGGAGGATGACAAGAGGGAACATCTAACTATTGCATTCGCCAGCCGATCATTGCTGCCAGCCGAAAAGAACTATACCACAACGGAAAAAGAATTGCTCAGTATTGTGTTCGCAGTCGGCAAATTCAGAACGTACATCTTAGGCAACAAAACAATTATTCGAACAGATCATAAGGCGTTGTCGTTCCTCAACACTTGTAAGCTTGCTCACAGCCGTTTAACCAGGTGGGTACTTGTTTTGCAGGAGTACAACTTCGAGTGGGAGTATATCAAAGGAACAGAGAATAAGGTTCACGACACTCTTTCCAGAGTAGATTGCGAGGATAATAAAACAGGTAGGGATTTAAAGAAAATTGAAATTTTTCAGATTAGCAGAGAAGACAGGATCTTTGGAGAAGAGTTGAAGGATATCAAAACCATGCAGAGAGCAGATGGTAAGTCGGGGAAAATAATAAACAGTTTGGAGACGGAATTGGATGAATCAGAGTACAATCAATATTTTCAAATTTACAAAGGGTTGTTGTTCAAGAGGGTAGTAGGGGATGAGCGTGACTGGAGATTAGTAGTGCCAGAAGGGTTGGAAGTGAAGATTATTTGGGATTGTCATATAAGATATGGTCATTTTGGGGCTAAAATGTGTGTGAATGTTTTAAAAGAATCTTGTATTTTCAGGAATATGGAGAGACGAGTGAGACAGCTGCTGAGGAGTTGTGATTTGTGTCAAAAGTCGAAGGTGGTAAATTACAGAGTGGAAGGTGAGTTGAATTATGTTAAGGTAGAAAGACCTTTCGATTTAGTTGCTGTGGATTTGTTTGGACCATTGCCGAAGGGTAGAGGCGGAGTAGTTTATATATTTGTATTGCTTGACACTTTCTCAAAATATGTAAAATTGTATAGCGTGAAAAGAGCTACCAGTAAGGTATTGAGTGAAAAGGTGACGAAGGATTATATGATTAACGTGGGTAAGCCAAAGGTGATTTTGTCAGACCATGGGCCGCAGTTCATCAGTGGAAGATTGCGCCAGACCTTAGGATGGGAAGGAATCCTCACGAAGCATACGGCTGTGTATCATCCCCAGTCTAACCAGGCTGAGCGTGTAATGAGAGAAATAGGCAGGATCTTCAGAGCCTATTGTCATGCTAAACACAGCGAGTGGCCGTTGTATGTAAGAAAGGTAGAAACTTGGCTAAACAGTACCACCCATGAGTCCACCGGCTATACACCTCATGAGTTGGTAAGAGGAACCACAAGAATTCTAGAACAACTGTTCGATTATCCACCTGAGAGCAAGACAACTGATGTGAGCAATAAAATCCGGTTGGCCAACGAAAACCTAGTAAGCAAAGGTGAGCAGAGAAAGCGTAGACACGACGCAAGAGGTAAGTGGGTAAAATAAAATATAGGACAAATGGTATTAGTAAGAAGGCATGACCTATCGAGTGCTCAAAACAAAGAAATTAAGAAGTTCTTCCTGCTTTACGAAGGACCATATGAGGTAATAGAAATCAAGATGAAAAATTCGTATGTGTTGCAGAACCGGGAGACTGGAGAAATAGTAGGAACACACAATGCGACAAATCTAAAATTGTACTGGTCATCTGGTCATCTTAGGAATTTAAAATGGGTTTGTATATTAGAGAATGTATGAGTTTTAATTTGACGTTTATTTTATAGAAGGGACTCTCCCCCATTTTCGGGCGGTCACAGATTCACCACCTTTGATCGTGGTTTTTGGCATTCTGGAGGCAGGCCACGGTTGACGGTAGCCCCGCAAAGTGCGAAATCAACGATGGTCCTAATCCACAAATTGGTGTAAACTAAAAATTTAATTATGTTGTTGAACGGGGAGGGGGACCCCAGTTTCGTGGAAAGGCAAAAAAAAAAAAAAACTTAGTGATTGGCAATCTTTTCCACGGACAGTAGTTTTATTCTATGAATTATAGCATAAAACACCCAAAATTTTTGTAACAAATCATTAACTCATTAAGGAGTTATTTTTTTTCTGTATAACATAGAAATTTAGAAATTTAAGATTATCCATTGTTGTACTTGTTATCTTGTAGTGAGAAGGTATTGTTGAAAAGTGAAAGCTGGAACTTGCAAAAGAGTCTATATTCAAATTTGATTATGTAAAATAAATAAGAAATTCAACCGTTTTTTGGAGAACATAAAAGACAAAATTTAAAATTGTGAAAATTATATGTATATTATTAAAGTGATAAAATGACAACCTTCAGTGGTTGTATATGGAAGAAGAACATAGTGATACTATGGTGATGCCTTAAAACTGCTTTATGAACCGTGATAATATGATTATTAATGTTTGTATATTTTTTTTGTGTATTAATGTCAATGTATTTGTGTATTCTTGATGTTGTGTATTACAGGTAATGTTATGCAAACCATATATGTCACAAGAAGTTATAGTTTAATTGATTTAATAATAACAATTAACATTTTTGACTAAACAAGTGATCAATGATGAAATTTTAAATAATTGAATTAAATAATTGAAGATTAATTACTTAATTAATGTTGTACAAAATAAAGTTTGATAATGAAGTTAAATGATTTTATGAGATTTCTAATGAATAGTAAATGATTAAGCATGTAATATATATTTGAATATTGAGATGTAAATCTGGTTGTTAGTAGGAAGAAAGGGAGTAAGATTATAAATGTTAGTGCCTATATAATAAGTCAAATTATAGTGAATACAGGAGTCACCCAGACTAATCAATGATAAAAATGTGAAGGGTTAAGTAGAAAATTCATAGTAGAAAGGTAATAAGAGATGAAATAATAATAATGTAATATGAATATTAATAATAAATTTGAAATTGTGAAGAATTAAATGGTAGTAAATGATAAATAATTGATGGCTAATTAATAAAAGTTTAATAACTAAAAGTATTAATTAATTAATTAAAATGTAACGTTTATAATTTTATACGCAAATTTAAAGATGTAGGGTGTGTAAATTTTGATCAAAGTTAAATGTGAATTGTTTATTTTAATGTAATAATCGCAATGTTAATTATGAGTGTATCATTATGTATTATGTTTATTATGTATTAGTGTAGAAATTTATATGTATGTATAAATGTATGATTTTGGGTCAGTTACAAATGTAACTATATACGACACAATGTGTCAAACTATTGCGATTCCCTACATTTCGGGCGATCTCGGCCTTACCATCCCAGATCGTGGTTTTGGACGACAACCAGCTGTGGGCAGCAATTGTCAATCCTGACCATAGTTGGTTGCCTTTGAAATTGGTTAAATTTAGAAATTTAATGGGATTTTTAAAAAGGGAATCTAAGATTATTTTTGAGCATAAGCTACTTCACCTCAGTAGGGGTGGTAGACCTTAGGGGCATATCATAAGAATAAAAGTAGGGGTACTTACCTCGAAGTTTTTGTAAAGCTGAAGCAAGGATGGGAGAGAGAGAAAAGAAAAAAGTGCTCACTCCTTCTGCCTCAGTCCTTGTGGAGGCAACTGAACGCAACAGTTCAGGGGGGAAATAGTGTGTGTGTGGAGGAGAAAGAGGGGTATATATTGTTAACAGCGCCGGATTACTTACTGTTAATAATAATAAAAATAATGATAATAAGAAAATGTTTCAGAATTGTAGAAAGAGGGAGAAATAGATGATTTTATTTGAGTAAATTTAGATTATGCATTTGCATATTTAGAAAGTATTATTGCTCTAGTATAAAGATTTGTGTTTCTTCTTGTTAATGGGAAAGGATTAATTATTATCGATTGTAATCGAAAAAATTTTATAATGTTAAGAGTAGTGAATTAAGAGAATGGAACTTCTGTATAATTCTTGTGGAGTTAAAGTAAACCCAGTGCTTCTTAACACAAACCAGCACATAGCTAAGGGGAAACAGATCAGTTAGCGATATGGTATTATACCAAGCCACTATTTTGATTTATTGTTTCAGTGTTTGGTGATGTTGTGACGGCGGTCCTGAGCTGGCCTGCGTGTCAGAGCAGGAGCGTAAAGTGCCTGATTGGCCTTATGGTGTTGGGATCTCATAGGACAAGTCCAGTAAGGTCATGCAGGTACTGTCACCATCATCGGACCAAGGGTGAGTAATTTTTTTTTTTTTATAAACAGTAAGGGGGTTGTGGCGACACATCCTAGCTGATCCCTTTAGGAAGTATGAGTGTGTCAATGAGAGTTTTTATGCTTCGGCATAAAATCTTTCATTGAGGGGGTTTTGTAACAGTACAATTCTGGCCCTATTATATTTTGTTGGGAATAATCGATATAAAGTGTATTTTATTTTAAAGTCCCATATCAAATAAATTGGTAAAGTTGTATTGAGAGTTTGCAACTGCGCAATATTGAGTGAACAAGATTTGTGTCAAGGTCGAGCGTATACGTACAGAACAGCAAAAACAGTCGTCAGACAAATGTGTCACAAGCTGCACACATGATTACGTCAGCCAAAAAACTATGCAATGCGTATTACATACGTTGCGTATTACAACTGGAGTTGGGCTCTATAAAAAGGAATGACGACGTAGTTTGTCCCCCACCTCTGAATTGCTGCGTAACGAACAAAGACACCTCACTCTTGTGTCATCAGTGAAGTGTGCCGGCCGGCAAATTCGCTAAAAGCTATTTACAGCTAAATTCTTACACAACCAAGTTTTGTTATATAATATAAAAGTGCAGTAATTAAATAAGATGCAGTAACAGTGTAACGTAACTTTAACAAAAGTTTTTGTTAAAGTTTTAACATCTCTTAGTGCGCGTGTAACGATGCGATGTCTTCGGGACAGATTTGCAGCTAAGTAGCAAACTTATAAAGCCAAAATTTTTAATATTTTATGTAGATTCAAATAAAATGAGCTCAATTTGGAAATAAAAATTAAAAGGACTTTGTACTAAGAATGCGAGCGTGAGCGAATGAGAGAATGTATAATTAACAAGTGCTGGGTTGTGAAATCACTATAAATTATGATATCATAAAAAATACAATTGAATATGTTATTTTGGAGGGCAAATGAAATGTTTATGGGAATTTTTTGACTTAATCAATGGAACTGCGTCTCATGACGTAACACCTTTTGGGTGTATAGAAGCGTGCGTATTTCGCACGATAGAGTCACATGTTTTGTAGTAATATGTAATTAAAAGGTAATGTCATTTGGTAAACATTTCAAGCAAGATTTATTATTTCAAATAACACATTCCGCTACTTCGAGTTTCGCTTAACTGAATTCTGCCCTTAAGGTAAGTTAAATATAATCTTCTTGTAGATATCAGTGGAAGATGGCACCCGGAACAAAAGTTGAATAAAATTATTGAGTAATTATTAAGTAAGTTTATGGCAGTAATAAAATAATAATAACATTTCAAAGGAACTATGCACACACCACAGCAAAGTTAAGTGCTGTATTGCAAAAGAACAGGCAATGGAAATGGGGAGACGTGGCGCGTGGAGCTTTCGAAGAAATAAAGAGAAAATTTAGTAAAATGATTATGATGAACCATCCGGATTTTGATAAAGTGTTTTATTTGCAGACGGACGCCAGCAATGTGGCAGTAGGTGCTGAACTGTATCAGGAGGATGACAAGAGGGAACATCTAACTATTGCATTCGCCAGCCGATCATTGCTGCCAGCCGAAAAGAACTATACCACAACGGAAAAAGAATTGCTCAGTATTGTGTTCGCAGTCGGCAAATTCAGAACGTACATCTTAGGCAACAAAACAATTATTCGAACAGATCATAAGGCGTTGTCGTTCCTCAACACTTGTAAGCTTGCTCACAGCCGTTTAACCAGGTGGGTACTTGTTTTGCAGGAGTACAACTTCGAGTGGGAGTATATCAAAGGAACAGAGAATAAGGTTCACGACACTCTTTCCAGAGTAGATTGCGAGGATAATAAAACAGGTAGGGATTTAAAGAAAATTGAAATTTTTCAGATTAGCAGAGAAGACAGGATCTTTGGAGAAGAGTTGAAGGATATCAAAACCATGCAGAGAGCAGATGGTAAGTCGGGGAAAATAATAAACAGTTTGGAGACGGAATTGGATGAATCAGAGTACAATCAATATTTTCAAATTTACAAAGGGTTGTTGTTCAAGAGGGTAGTAGGGGATGAGCGTGACTGGAGATTAGTAGTGCCAGAAGGGTTGGAAGTGAAGATTATTTGGGATTGTCATATAAGATATGGTCATTTTGGGGCTAAAATGTGTGTGAATGTTTTAAAAGAATCTTGTATTTTCAGGAATATGGAGAGACGAGTGAGACAGCTGCTGAGGAGTTGTGATTTGTGTCAAAAGTCGAAGGTGGTAAATTACAGAGTGGAAGGTGAGTTGAATTATGTTAAGGTAGAAAGACCTTTCGATTTAGTTGCTGTGGATTTGTTTGGACCATTGCCGAAGGGTAGAGGCGGAGTAGTTTATATATTTGTATTGCTTGACACTTTCTCAAAATATGTAAAATTGTATAGCGTGAAAAGAGCTACCAGTAAGGTATTGAGTGAAAAGGTGACGAAGGATTATATGATTAACGTGGGTAAGCCAAAGGTGATTTTGTCAGACCATGGGCCGCAGTTCATCAGTGGAAGATTGCGCCAGACCTTAGGATGGGAAGGAATCCTCACGAAGCATACGGCTGTGTATCATCCCCAGTCTAACCAGGCTGAGCGTGTAATGAGAGAAATAGGCAGGATCTTCAGAGCCTATTGTCATGCTAAACACAGCGAGTGGCCGTTGTATGTAAGAAAGGTAGAAACTTGGCTAAACAGTACCACCCATGAGTCCACCGGCTATACACCTCATGAGTTGGTAAGAGGAACCACAAGAATTCTAGAACAACTGTTCGATTATCCACCTGAGAGCAAGACAACTGATGTGAGCAATAAAATCCGGTTGGCCAACGAAAACTTAGTAAGCAAAGGCGAGCAGAGAAAGCGTAGACACGACGCAAGAGGTAAGTGGGTTAAATATAATATAGGACAAATGGTATTAGTAAGAAGGCATGACCTATCGAGTGCTCAAAACAAAGAAATTAAGAAGTTCTTCCTGCTTTACGAAGGACCATATGAGGTAGTAGAAATCAAGATGAAAAATTCGTATGTGTTGCAGAACCGGGAGACTGGAGAAATAGTAGGAACACACAATGCGACAAATCTAAAATTGTACTGGTCATCTGGTCATCTTAGGAATTTAAAATGGGTTTGTATATTAGAGAATGTATGAGTTTTAATTTGATGTTTATTTTATAGAAGGGACTCTCCCCCATTTTCGGGCGGTCACAGATTCACCACCTTTGATCGTGGTTTTTGGCATTCTGGAGGCAGGCCACGGTTGACGGTAGCCCCGCAAAGGGCGAAATCAACGATGGTCCTAATCCACAAATTGGTGTAAACTAAAAATTTAATTATGTTGTTGAACGGGGAGAGGGACCCCAGTTTCGTGGAAAGGCAAAAAAAAAAAAACTTAGTGATTGGCAATCTTTTCCACGGACAGTAGTTTTATTCTATGAATTATAGCATAAAACACCCAAAATTTTTGTAACAAATCATTAACTCATTAAGGAGTTATTTTTTTTTTTGTATAACATAGAAATTTAGAAATTTAAGATTATCCATTGTTGTACTTGTTATCTTGTAGTGAGAAGGTATTGTTGAAAAGTGAAAGCTGGAACTTGCAAAAGAGTCTATATTCAAATTTGATTATGTAAAATAAATAAGAAATTCAACCGTTTTTTTGAGAAAATAAAAGAGAAAATTTAAAATTGTGAAAATTATATGTATATTATTAAAGTGATAAAATGACAACCTTCAGTGGTTGTATATGGAAGAAGAACATAGTGATACTATGGTGATGCCTTAAAACTGCTTTATGAACCGTGATAATATGATTATTAATGTTTGTATATTTTTTTTGTGTATTAATGTCAATGTATTTGTGTATTCTTGATGTTGTGTATTACAGGTAATGTTATGCAAACCATATATGTAACAAGAAGTTATAGTTTAATTGATTTAATAATAACAATTAACATTTTTGACTAAACAAGTGATCAATGATGAAATTTTAAATAAATGAATTAAATAATTGAAGATTAATTACTTAATTAATGTTGTACAAAATAAAGTTTGATAATGAAGTTAAATGATTTTATGAGATGTCTAATGAATAGTAAATGATTAAGCATATTATATATATTTGAATATTGAGATGTAAATCTGGTTGTTAGTAGGAAGAAAGGGAGTAAGATTATAAATGTTAGTGCCTATATAATAAGTCAAATTATAGTGAATACAGGAGTCACCCAGACTAATCAATGATAAAAATGTGAAGGGTTAAGTAGAAAATTCATAGTAGAAAGGTAATAAGAGATGAAATAATAATAATGTAATATGAATATTAATAATAAATTTGAAATTGTAAAGAATTAAATGGTAGTAAATGATAAATAATTGATGGCTAATTAATAAAAGTTTAATAACTAAAAGTATTAATTAATTAATTAAAATGTAACGTTTATAATTTTATACGCAAATTTAAAGATGTAGGGTGTGTAAATTTTGATCAAAGTTAAATGTGAATTGTTTATTTTAATGTAATAATCGCAATGTTAATTATGAGTGTATCATTATGTATTATGTTTATTATGTATTAGTGTAGAAATTTATATGTATGTATAAATGTATGATTTTGGGTCAGTTACAAATGTAACTATATACGACACAATGTGTCAAACTATTGCGATTCCCTACATTTTGGGCGATCTCGGCCTTACCATCCCAGATCGTGGTTTTGAACGACAACCAGCTGTGGGCAGCAATTGTCAATCCTGACCATAGTTGGTTGCCTTTGAAATTGGTTAAATTTAGAAATTTAATGGGATTTTTAAAAAGGGAATCTAAGATTATTTTTGAGCATAAGCTACTTCACCTCGGTAGGGGTGGTAGACCTTAGGGGCATATCATAAGAATAAAAGTAGGGGTACTTACCTCGAAGTTTTTGTAAAGCTGAAGCAAGGATGGGAGAGAGAGAAAAGAAAAATGTGCTCACTCCTTCTGCCTCAGTCCTTGTGGAGGCAACTGAACGCAACAGTTCAGGGGGGGAAATAGTGCGTGTGTGGAGGAGAAAGAGGGGTATATATTGTTAACAGCGCCGGATTACTTACTGTTAATAATAATAAAAATAATGATAATAAGAAAATGTTTCAGAATTGTAGAAAGAGGGAGAAATAGATGATTTTATTTGAGTAAATTTAGATTATGCGTTTGCATATTTAGAAAGTATTATTGCTCTAGTATAAAGATTTGTGTTTCTTCTTGTTAATGGGAAAGGATTAATTATTATCGATTCGAATCGAAAAAATTTTATAATGTTAAGAGTAGTGAATTAAGAGAATGGAACTTCTGTATAATTCTTGTGGAGCTAAAGTAAACCCAGTGCTTCTTAACACAAACCAGCACATAGCTAAGGGGAAACAGATCAGTTAGGGATATGGTATTATACCAAGCCACTATTTTGATTTATTGTTTCAGTGTTTGGTGATGTTGTGACGGCGGTCCTGAGCTGGCCTGCGTGTCAGAGCAGGAGCGTAAAGTGCCTGATTGGCCTTATGGTGTTGGGATCTCATAGGACAAGTCCAGTAAGGTCATGCAGGTACTGTCACCATCATCGGACCAAGGGTGAGTAATTATTTTTTTTTGATAAACAGTAAGGGGGTTGTGGCGACACATCCTAGCTGATCCCTTTAGGAAGTATGAGTGTGTCAATGAGAGTTTTTATGCTTCGGCATAAAATCTTTCATTGAGGGGGTTTTGTAACAGTACAATTCTGGCCCTATTATATTTTGTTGGGAATAATCGATATAAAGTGTATTTTATTTTAAAGTCCCATATAAAATAAATTGGTAAAGTTGTATTGAGAGTTTGCAACTGCGCAATATTGAGTGAATAAGATTTGTGTCAAGGTCGAGCGTATACGTACAGAACAGCAAAAACAGTCGTCAGACAAATGTGTCACAAGCTGCACACATGATTACGTCAGCCAAAAAACTATGCAATGCGTATTACATACGTTGCATATCACAACTGGAGTTGGGCTCTATACAAAGGAATGACGACGTAGTTTGTCCCCCACCTCTGAATTGCTGCATAACGAACAAAGACACCTCACTCTTGTGTCATCAGTGAGGTGTGCCGGCCGGCAAATTCGCTAAAAGCTATTTACAGCTAAATTCTTACACAACCAAGTTTGTTATATAATATAAAAGTGCAGTAATTAAATAAGATGCAGTAACAGTGTAACGTAACTTAAACAAAAGTTTTTGTTAAAGTTTTAACATCTCTTAGTGCGCGTGTAACGATGCGATGTCTTCGAGACAGATTTGCAGCTAAGTAGCAAACTTATAATGCCAAAATTTTTAATATTTTATGTAGATTCAAATAAAATGAGCTCAATTTGGAAATAAAAATTAAAAGGACTTTGTACTAAGAATGCGAGCGTGAGCGAATGAGAGAATGTATAATTAACAAGTGCTGGGTTGTGAAATCACTATAAATTATGATATCATAAAAAATACAATTGAATATGTTATTTTGGAGGGCAAATGAAATGTTTAAGGGAATTTTTTGACTTAATCAATGGAACTGCGTCTCATGACGTAACACCTTTTGGGTGTATAGAAGCGTGCGTATTTCGCACGATAGAGTCACATGTTTTGTAGTCATATGTAATTAAAAGGTAATGTCATTTGGTAAACATTTCAAGCAAGATTTATTATTTCAAATAACACATTCCGCTACTTCGAGTTTCGCTTAACCGAATTCTGCCCTTAAGGTAAGTTAAATATAATCTTCTTGTAGATATCAGTGGAAGATGGTGCCCGGAACAAAAGTTGAATAAAATTATTGAGTAATTATTAAGTAAGTTTATGGCAGTAATAAAATAATAATAAAATTTCAAAGGAACTATGCACACACCACAGCAAAGTTAAGTGCTGTATTGCAAAAGAACAGGCAATGGAAATGGGGAGACGTGGAGCGTGGAGCTTTCGAAGAAATAAAGAGAAAATTTAGTAAAATGATTATGATGAACCATCCGGATTTTGATAAAGTGTTTTATTTGCAGACGGACGCCAGCAATGTGGCAGTAGGTGCTGAACTGTATCAGGAGGATGACAAGAGGGAACATCTAACTATTGCATTCGCCAGCCGATCATTGCTGCCAGCCGAAAAGAACTATACCACAACGGAAAAAGAATTGCTCAGTATTCTGTTCACAGTCGGCAAATTCAGAACGTACATCTTAGGCAACAAAACAATTATTCGAACAGATCATAAGGCGTTGTCGTTCCTCAACACTTGTAAGCTTGCTCACAGCCGTTTAACCAGGTGGGTACTTGTTTTGCAGGAGTACAACTTCGAGTGGGAGTATATCAAATGGAACAGAGAATAAGGTACACGACACTCTTTCCAGAGTAGATTGCGAGGATAATAAAACAGGTAGGGATTTAAAGAAAATTGAAATTTTTCAGATTAGCAGAGAAGACAGGATCTTTGGAGAAGAGTTGAAGGATATCAAAACCATGCAGAGAGCAGATGGTAAGTCGGGGAAAATAATAAACAGTTTGGAGACGGAATTGGATGAATCAGAGTACAATCAATATTTTCAAATTTACAAAGGGTTGTTGTTCAAGAGGGTAGTACGGGATGAGCGTGACTGGAGATTAGTAGTGCCAGAAGGGTTGGAAGTGAAGATTATTTGGGATTGTCATATAAGATATGGTCATTTTGGGGCTAAAATGTGTGTGAATGTTTTAAAAGGATCTTGTATTTTCAGGAATATGGAGAGACGAGTGAGACAGCTGCTGAGGAGTTGTGATTTGTGTCAAAAGTCGAAGGTGGTAAATTACAGAGTGGAAGGTGAGTTGAATTATGTTAAGGTAGAAAGACCTTTCGATTTAGTTGCTGTGGATTTGTTTGGACCATTGCCGAAGGGTAGAGGCAGAGTAGTTTATATATTTGTATTGCTTGACACTTTCTCAAAATATGTAAAATTGTATAGCGTGAAAAGAGCTACCAGTAAGGTATTGAGTGAAAAGGTGACGAAGGAATATATGATTAACGTGGGTAAGCCAAAGGTGATTTTGTCAGACCATGGGCCGCAGTTCATCAGTGGAAGATGGCGCCAGACCTTAGGATGGGAAGGAATCCTCACGAAGCATACGGCTGTGTATCATCCCCAGTCTAACCAGGCTGAGCGTGTAATGAGAGAAATAGGCAGGATCTTCAGAGCCTATTGTCACGCTAAACACAGCGAGTGGCCGTTGTATGTAAGAAAGGTAGAAACTTGGCTAAACAGTACCACCCATGAGTCCACCAGCTATACACCTCATGAGTTGGTAAGAGGAACCACAAGAATTCTAGAACAACTGTTCGATTATCCACCTGAGAGCAAGACAACTGATGTGAGCAATAAAATCCGGTTGGCCAACGAAAACTTAGTAAGCAAAGGCGAGCAGAGAAAGCGTAGACACGACGCAAGAGGTAAGTGGGTTAAATATAATATAGGACAAATGGTATTAGTAAGAAGGCATGACCTATCGAGTGCTCAAAACAAAGAAATTAAGAAGTTCTTCCTGCTTTACGAAGGACCATATGAGGTAGTAGAAATCAAGATGAAAAATTCGTATGTGTTGCAGAACCGGGAGACTGGAGAAATAGTAGGAACACACAATGCGACAAATCTAAAATTGTACTGGTCATCTGGTCATCTTAGGAATTTAAAATGGGTTTGTATATTAGAGAATGTATGAGTTTTAATTTGATGTTTATTTTATAGAAGGGACTCTCCCCCATTTTCGGGCGGTCACAGATTCACCACCTCTGATCGTGGTTTTTGGCATTCTGGAGGCAGGCCACGGTTGACGGTAGCCCCGCAAAGGGTGAAATCAACGATGGTCCTAATCCACAAATTGGTGTAAACTAAAAATTTAATTATGTTGTTGAACGGGGAGGGGGACCCCAGTTTCGTGGAAAGGCAAAAAAAAAAAACTTAGCGATTGGCAATCTTTTCCACGGACAGTAGTTTTATTCTATGAATTATAGCATAAAACACCCAAAATTTTTGTAACAAATCATTAACTCATTAAGGAGTTATTTTTTTCTGTATAACATAGAAATTTAGAAATTTAAGATTATCCATTGTTGTACTTGTTATCTTGTAGTGAGAAGGTATTGTTGAAAAGTGAAAGCTGGAACTTGCAAAAGAGTCTATATTCAAATTTGATTATGTAAAATAAATAAGAAATTCATTCGTTTTTTGGAGAAAATAAAAGAGAAAATTTAAAATTGTGAAAATTATATGTATATTATTAAAGTGATAAAATGACAACCTTCAGTGGTTGTATATGGAAGAAGAACATAGTGATACTATGGTGATGCCTTAAAACTGCTTTATGAACAGTGATAATATGATTATTAATGTTTGTATATTTTTTTTGTGTATTAATGTCAATGTATTTGTGTATTCTTGATGTTGTGTATTACAGGTAATGTTATGCAAACCATATATGTCACAAGAAGTTATAGTTTAATTGATTTAATAATAACAATTAACATTTTTGACTAAACAAGTGATCAATGATGAAACTTTAAATAATTGAATTAAATAATTGAAGATTAATTACTTAATTAATGTTGTACAAAATAAAGTTTGATAATGAAGTTAAATGATTTTATGAGATTTCTAATGAATAGTAAATGATTAAGCATGTAATATATATTTGAATATTGAGATGTAAATCTGGTTGTTAGTAGGAAGAAAGGGAGTAAGATTATAAATGTTAGTGCCTATATAATAAGTCAAATTATAGTGAATACAGGAGTCACCCAGACTAATCAATGATAAAAATGTGAAGGGTTAAGTAGAAAATTCATAGTAGAAAGGTAATAAGAGATGAAATAATAATAATGTAATATGAATATTAATAATAAATTTGAAATTGTGAAGAATTAAATGGTAGTAAATGATAAATAATTGATGGCTAATTAATAAAAGTTTAATAACTAAAAGTATTAATTAATTAATTAAAATGTAATGTTTATAATTTTATACGCAAATTTAAAGATGTAGGGTGTGTAAATTTTGATCAAAGTTAAATGCGAATTGTTTATTTTAATGTAATAATCGCAATGTTAATTATGAGTGTATCATTATGTATTATGTTTATTATGTATTAGTGTAGAAATTTATATGTATGTATAAATGTATGATTTTGGGTCAGTTACAAATGTAACTATATACGACACAATGTGTCAAACTATTGCGATTCCCTACATTTCGGGCGATCTCGGCCTTACCATCCCAGATCGTGGTTTTGGACGACAACCAGCTGTGGGCAGCAATTGTCAATCCTGACCATAGTTGGTTGCCTTTGAAATTGGTTAAATTTAGAAATTTAATGGGATTTTTAAAAAGGGAATCTAAGATTATTTTTGAGCATAAGCTACTTCACCTCGGTAGGGGTGGTAGACCTTAGGGGCATATCATAAGAATAAAAGTAGGGGTACTTACCTTGAAGTTTTTGTAAAGCTGAAGCAAGGATGGGAGAGAGAGAAAAGAAAAAAGTGCTCACTCCTTCTGCCTCAGTCCTTGTGGAGGCAACTGAACGCAACAGTTCAGGGGGGGAAATAGTGTGTGTGTGGAGGAGAAAGAGGGGTATATATTGTTAACAGCGCCGGACTACTTACTGTTAATAATAATAAAAATAATGATAATAAGAAAATGTTTCAGAATTGTAGAAAGAGGGAGAAATAGATGATTTTATTTGAGTAAATTTAGATTATGCGTTTGCATATTTAGAAAGTATTATTGCTCTAGTATAAAGATTTGTGTTTCTTCTTGTTAATGGGAAAGGATTAATTATTATCGATTCGAATCGAAAAAATTTTATAATGTTAAGAGTAGTGAATTAAGAGAATGGAACTTCTGTATAATTCTTGTGGAGTTAAAGTAAACCCAGTGCTTCTTAACACAAACCAGCACATAGCTAAGGGGAAACAGATCAGTTAGGGATATGGTATTATACCAAGCCACTATTTTGATTTATTGTTTCAGTGTTTGGTGATGTTGTGACGGCGGTCCTGAGCTGGCCTGCGTGTCAGAGCAGGAGCGTAAAGTGCCTGATTGGCCTTCTGGTGTTGGGATCTCATAGGACAAGTCCAGTAAGGTCATGCAGGTACTGTCACCATCATCGGACCAAGGGTGAGTAATTTTTTTTTTTTTGATAAACAGTAAGGGGGTTGTGGCGACACATCCTAGCTGATCCCTTTAGGAAGTATGAGTGTGTCAATGAGAGTTTTTATGCTTCGGCATAAAATCTTTCATTGAGGGGGTTTTGTAACAGTACAATTCTGGCCCTATTATATTTTGTTGGGAATAATCGATATAAAGTGTATTTTATTTTAAAGTCCCATATAAAATAAATTGGTAAAGTTGTATTGAGAGTTTGCAACTGCGCAATATTGAGTGAACAAGATTTGTGTCAAGGTCGAGCGTATACGTACAGAACAGCAAAAACAGTTGTCAGACAAATGTGTCACAAGCTGCACACATGATTATGTCAGCCAAAAAACTATGCAATGCGTATTACATACGTTGCGTATTACAACTGGAGTTGGGCTCTATACAAAGGAATGACGACGTAGTTTGTCCCCCACCTCTGAATTGCTGCGTAACGAACAAAGACACCTCACTCTTGTGTCATCAGTGAAGTGTGCCGGCCGGCAAATTCGCTAAAAGCTATTTACAGCTAAATTCTTACACAACCAAGTTTTGTTATATAATATAAAAGTGCAGTAATTAAATAAGATGCAGTAACAGTGTAACGTAACTTAAACAAAAGTTTTTGTTAAAGTTTTAACATCTCTTAGTGTGCGTGTAACGATGCGATGTCTTCGGGACAGATTTGCAGCTAAGTAGCAAACTTATAAAGCCAAAATTTTTAATATTTTATGTAGATTCAAATAAAATGAGCTCAATTTGGAAATAAAAATTAAAAGGACTTTGTACTAAGAATGCGAGCGTGAGCGAATGAGAGAATGTATAATTAACAAGTGCTGGGTTGTGAAATCACTATAAATTATGATATCATAAAAAATACAATTGAATATGTTATTTTGGAGGGCAAATGAAATGTTTAAGGGAATTTTTTGACTTAATCAATGGAACTGCGTCTCATGACGTAACACCTTTTGGGTGTATAGAAGCGTGCGTATTTCGCACGATAGAGTCACATGTTTTGTAGTAATATGTAATTAAAAGGTAATGTCATTTGGTAAACATTTCAAGCAAGATTTATTATTTCAAATAACACATTCCGCTACTTCGAGTTTCGCTTAACCGAATTCTGCCCTTAAGGTAAGTTAAATATAATCTTCTTGTAGATATCAGTGGAAGATGGCGCCCGGAACAAAAGTTGAATAAAATTATTGAGCAATTGTTAAGTAAGTTTATGGCAGTAATAAAATAATATAACAATCAGATAATAGATCGGGTAAAATAATTGCTAGTTTAGAAGCGGAATTAGGTGGGTCTGAGTATAATGCACATTTTCAAATATATCAGGGAATTTTGTTCAAGAAAGTAGAGGGGGTGAGCGTGATTGGAGATTGGTTATACCGGAAGGGTTGATAGATAGAATCATATGGGATTGCCACATAAGATA
The DNA here is from genome assembly GCA_034769895.1 of Magicicada septendecula. Lineage (NCBI taxonomy): Eukaryota > Metazoa > Arthropoda > Insecta > Hemiptera > Cicadidae > Magicicada > Magicicada septendecula. The sequence continues at coordinate 179,851,284 of CM068370.1, forward strand.
TGGACATTTTGCGGCGAAAAAGTGTGCAAATGTTTTAAAGGAGTCATGTGTTTTTAAGAATATGGAAAGGTGAGTTCGAAGATTGTTACATGGATGTGATTTATGTCAGAGGCCTAAAGTAGTGAATTATAGGGTAGAAGGGGAGTTGAATTATATTAAAGTGGAGAGACCGTTTGATTTAGTTGCTGTAGATTTGTATGGGCCATTGCCGAAGGGTAGGGGTGGAGTAATGTATGTTTTTGTTGTTTTGGACACTTTTTCCAAGTTTGTTAAGTTATATAGTGTGAAGAGAGCGACGAGCAGGGTTCTAAGCGAAAAGATAACGAGGGACTACATGGTAAATATAGGTAAAGCAAAGATAATATTATCAGATCATGGACCCCAATTCATAAGCGGTAGGTGGCGGCAGACTCTAGGATGGGAAGGCATCATACCCAAGCATAAGGCAGTATATCATCCACAGTCCAACCAAGCAGAGCGGGTGATGAGAGAGATCGGCCATATATTTCGAGCTTATTGTCATGCTAAGCACAGTGAATAGCCACTATTCGTGAAGAAGGTAGAAGAATGGTTGAACAGTACCACCCATGAATCCACTGGGTTTACACCGTATGAATTAATAAAGGGGACACGCCTACCTAGAATATTGGAACAACTTTTCGATTATCCACCAGAGAATCAGACAATAGATGTGAAGGTGAAAATCCAATTAGCAAATGAAAATTTATTAACCAAAGGGGTAAGGAGGAAGCGGAGGCATGATGAAAAGGGTAAGTGGACCAAATATGAGGTAGGACAGTTGGTATTGGTGCGGAGACACGATTTGTCTAGTGCTCAAGATAAGGAGATCAAAAAATGTTTTCTATTATACGAAGGACCATACGAGATTATAGAGATAAAGATGAACAACGCACACAAGCTGCAAAACCAGATGACGTGAGAGATAGTAGGTACACATAACGCGACAAATTTAAAGTCATATTGGTTACAATAATGAATGAATTTTAATCTATATTTGTATGTTTTCAGAAGGGACTCTCCCCCACTTTTGGGCGGTCATGGCTTCACCATCCCTGACCGTGGATTTTGGCTGTTTGGAGGCGGACCATGGTTGGAGGTAACCTCAACTAGGGGGTGAAAGCAACGATGGTCCTACTCCACAAATTGGTGCAAGTAGAAATTTAATTGTGTTGTTGAACAGGGAGGGGGACCCCTAAAGTTCGTGGATTAAAAAAAAAAAAAAAAAAAAAAAATTATCCACGAATTTTGAATAATGGTTTTATTTATTAGTAAAACAATCAAAATTAATATAAATAACAAGTGCGACTCATTAGGAGTCATTTCATTTACCAAGCAAAATTGTCAGTAATAGGTAACAGTTTTGCTCAGTAATGAAATAAAAAATAATTTTAGCAATGGCATCCGAACCTACGACAAATTTTAGCTACGCTTAAAGAAGTAGTTGTAATTTAGTAGTTGTAATTTAGATTTAAATTAGGAGTGTTAAGATGATCAATTCGCGTTATAGTGCACTTGTTATTTTGTAGCTGGAGAAAATGGTTTGAAAATTAGAGTGAGTATGCGCGTGTGCCTATGTTAAATTCTATGGTAGATAGTATATGAAATATAATAAATAAGAAATGACAGAACAGTGTCTGGTGCAAAGTCAAATTATAAATTGTGAATCAATCCAATGTTGGTTGTAATCGCTAATGGCAATGATTCAAAAGAACATAGTGAAGCTATGGTGATACCATGGAACTGATAAATAGACAGTGATTATTAAACGATAATATTTGTGAATTTTGTTTAAATAATAGTGATTTATTTTAATACTTGTGAATTTTAATTTTAATGCAAATTTTAATGGTAATTTTAATGTAACTACTAACCTTGCTTGAGTACATCAGGATTGTAAAAGATACCTATATAATTTTAAACTTTAAAGGTGTATGTAATATTAAACTAATGTGAATCCCCACTTTCGGGTGGTCACAGCCTCACCGAACCCTGACCGTAGAATTGGCTCAGCTTTGACTGGCTATGGTCAGGGCGCATTATGTTACGCGCTGCCTAAGTCTGGCCATAGCTTGTTATCGTTGTAAAGGTGAATTTAGAAATTATCCGGGGGGGTGAATAAGGGGAATCACCACAACTATGGAACAGCGGCTATCCATCAAATGGGATGGTAGACCGTCTTAAGGGCATATAACTAAATTTTAGTAGGATTACTGGTGTCCTCGGACATCAGTAATGCTGAATGTTTTATAACGCCGAAGCAAGAACAGTGTAGGCAGCGTCTACACTCTAAAAACTTCAGTTCTTGTGGAGGCAACTGGGCGCTACAGTCCAGGGGGAGCAATAGTTTGTGTGGAAGGAGGTTTCGGAATTGTTACTAAATAAGCTCTGATTGAATAAAGAGAAAATAAAGTTGATAATTATTGTAATTGTGCTAATCGTACTGAAGTATTGTAGGAGGTTGTTGTGATGATTTATGTAACTATTGTATTGAATAATTTTCTATGTCATGTATAATCATATTTTGTATTGTATAAAGAATAACCAAGGTAGTATGCCTTATAATGGAGATAGAGTATATATAGAGTAACTGTAAACCTTAATGGAAATAAAAGAGGTAAACACTGAAAAAAAAAATATCTGAGTAGAAATTACAACATAACAGTTGGAAAAGAAAAAAAAAAAATGGAATTAAAGTTGTATTATGTTTTCATGTTCTCTGTATGAGGTTATGCTGTTATGATAAGATATCAGCTGATACATGGTGTTATGTGTATATTATATTTTGTATGATCAATTTATAGTTGCAATTGATTTTGATAGTAATAAATTTTTTATTTGAATAATTGTCAGTATATAATTATGAATGTTTATAATGAAAATTAAATTAATGAAATTAAATTCTGTTAAAAGACAGAAATTTTGTTAATCAATTTGAAAGTTTTGATTTGCAGGTTATAAAGATGATAGATGAATTTTATTATGAAGTAAATAAATACAAGATGAAATTAAATGAATTAAGATTGTTTTGAAGTAACTTACAGTGTTTAATTATGAGGTAATTAAAATTTATCTGAAGGGATTTAATTAATGTAAAAGGTTTTAAGTAATGCATTAAAGTAGTTAATTTAAAGAGATGGGTTAATTGATTTAAAAGATGGAAATAAGTGTAATAAATTTGAATAGTTTATTTTTGACTTGAAATGGATAATAAATAGTAGACAATTAAATTAAAATGATCAGAATATTTAAGAAAAATTCAAAGTTGAAATGATAATGTAAGACAAATAGTTAAAATGTTTAGTTAATAGAAATTGAAGGGTTAGTAATGTATTTTGAGGCTAGGTTTGTGAAATATGAATGGTTATTTGATTAGGAATGTAGTATAAACAAGTGTAATATGTTTATGGTAAGAATGTACATATAGATGCAACCAGTGCTCTGCTGATACTGTGGTGATGTGCCTGTCTGACTTTGTGGTGTTGGGATCTCGTCAAGGGAAGTCCAGTAAGGTCATTCAGGTGCTGCCGCAGTCGCCGGACTAGGGGGATAAGTTACCAATGATTTTAATAAGGATTTACGGAGGGTGGCGCCATATCCTTGCTGGTCCTCTTAGATTTTTTAGGCAATGAGAGTTTTTCTGTTTCGACAGAAAACCTCTCATGGGGGGTACTGTAATGGGGCAAATAAGGCTGAGGGTTTATTTTTTGTTTATTTTTCATAATAATTGTAATAATCTGGGGGCCAACTTGGCTGGGCAACATTTTTTGATCACAAAAGCTTGATTTTTTTTAACATCCTGAGGTTAGCTCGGTGTCAGGCCAAGCGAGGTACAAAAGTAATTAAGAGTCTGGGAATGTGTACGAACGCGTGAGTGTGCCGCCTTTTCACAACGTGAAAGTCACGTTCAAGAATTCCTTATCGCCTTATATGAGATGACGGGAAGCCGCGAGACGCTCGCCAGCCAATGGGATACCAAGTTGCCGGGCGCAGAGAGACGCTTAGCCATTTTGGAAACTTCAGTCGACGAAAATCCTCAGACCGCGCGGTCATTAAAACAGTGCTCGCGAGCAACTATCAAGTCGGCCGACTAAAATGTGATTTCATAAATGAGTATTAAACAGTTTTAAACATATGAGCGGAGACGAGACAACAGTGATAAATTTAAAAAACAGTTTCGGACGTTAAGTGAACAAAAAGGTGAATATACGGGAGTGACACAACGCCGGGGAGACAGGCTACGAGGATGAGTAACTTTTGAACAATTTTATACCTTTTGAACATTTTCTTTAACAAATTATACAGCTGTCTAAATTTTGATAAAACTGAAAGAGTTATGTATTGTAAATGGGGATTTTAAAGATATGATTGAGTGTGTATGTGAGTAAAAAATTACGTAATGAATAACACTGGTTTGCGATAAGTAAATTTAGTTTAAGTTTTCAATATCTATTTTTGTTTTTGTTTTCACTAGTTTGATTGTAGGTAATCTCATAAAAGCAGGGTTAATTTTAAAATAACCAATGTATTATTTATTATTCATATAGTAAAACATGTAGAAGAGAGAGAAAGAATATTGCTAGTTATAATGGAAAGTAAGTCAATTTAAATTTTTTTATTATGCAGAATTAAAGAATCTGACAAATAAAACTAAATTCGTTGAATACAAGTCGACTCCAAGTATTTATTTCAGATAACCTAATTTCTGTTCTCCAAATAAACGCTTACACGAACTCTGGGTTAACCGTGGTATAAAATGGTAAGTAAACAGTAAATGCAAAAAGAAAGTAATAAAGAAAGTTACAACTTGTACAAAATATTATAACATTTTACTGAACTTATTTCTTGTTTAGTTACTTAGTAAAATGCCATAATATTTTAACTATTTTGACGATCTATTTAAAAACTGTACTCAGCATTGGCCAGATTGCCGCGGGCTGTAGTTTGGAGATAATGGTGGGGCAGAAACGTCTGTAAACACAAACAACGGACCATGGCCTAACAACCCAGCAAATGTTTCCAATATAAAAATAATTCAATGGACAGTGACTATACATTGTCCACTGTCCATTTTTACTTCCATGTTCCATAAGGAAATGGAAGTATGGTCATGGCAAAAAAAATCGTGTTCGAGATAATGGCAGATTCTGATTGACTACCATCAAAACATGAAAAAAAGTAATTTTTTGAAAAGTGTCTGTGTGTGTGTTTGTCTGTCTATCTGTCTTAGAATTTTTTTCTATGGCAAACGATAACAGCTGCAAATTCAAACAGAATCAAATACGTTTTTGCATACAGCCCTGAATTGTCGAGGACTCAAGGCCTATTGACTTTGGTGAAGATCGGTTAAGGGAAGGGGTAGTTTACCTGCAACATTTTACGTTTCAACAAGAGTAAAGTGCTTAATCTTAATAAATAAAGTATCCTGAAAAGGTCATAATAATCCACTGTAGAAAGGTAGATGAAATATCTATAAATGAAAAGGGTAGTTGAAGGGGAGGGGGTAACTTTTTTAAATTAAAATATTAGTTGATGATGGAGGAAGTAAATTTTATAAGTTTTATATGTGTAAAACAACGTTATCTACAACAAAGAAGTAGTTTCTATGGAAACACTTCATTTCACTTTACCAAAATTATATATATATTCATTTTAATTTAAATCATGTGTGAGAGAAAATATATCGTTCGTGGCAGGCAAGCATATCTCAATTATGTAATGTTTATGTTTCCATTTTATTATTATGATTACCGCAATAAAAAGGCAGGCAAGACACACACACACACACACACAATTCGCATTATTTCTGGCCTCACTCATGTTTATTTTCTTACATTTGCATGCTTTTTAAATGGAAAATGCCGAAAACCACACCAACACAACACGTGCAAGCCGAAAAAGTGTCCAGCATGGATAGAGATTTGCTTCCTGTGGATCGCTGGGCAGTGTTACTGCACGTGTTTATAGAGGAACGGTTCATAGACAGACTTTTCGTCTTTAGGGAATGAACGCTCTACAAGATGCTCAGGGTCCATGAGTGACTACGAAGTGCTTCGTAGGAGGGATGATTATCTGCGTAGTTCGGTTTCTTTATAAGAATAAAGTAAGCCTACCTAATTTTTATGGATAAAGTGACTGAAAATAACATTATATTAAACGACTACCCCATAATAACAAAAATATCTATAAATAGTGAAATTAGTTTGAGGGTGGGCGATATTTTTTTAGAAATTACCAAACCGAATTCAAGTAAATTATTTTAAACATAAATGTTACAACATGGAAGTCATGTATGGTTCTCCATACCGATTTTTTATAATATTTTGAATTTTATTGTTTGTTTTATCTTAAAAAAGCTGTAAAACAAAAGTGCAAACACAGAACAATAACTACCACCTAAACTTAGCATTCAGTTCTATAAAATTTCTAACTACTAGTAGATTAACAAACTCCACAACAAACATGTTCAACAACAAACACAGCCCTTCAGAATAAATGATAAAGAAATTACTGATGGCAAGAAAATTGCTAACTAATTTAATGTTCACACATTACCTTGTAACCTTGAAGAACAAGGAAGATTTTTTAAAAGGAAATAAAAAAATCCAAACACATTTTTTCCAAGAGCTTTTCAGAGGAAGAACTAAAAGAAGCAATCCCATATACCAAAGTGAAACAGCAACCTGGACCAGACAACATTTTCACTTAATTCATTCACAACCTGAGTCCAAAAGCACCGAAGGCACTGCTATTGATCTATAACAAGGTTTGGAACTCTAGAGATAGTCTTCTTGATGAAAGGGAAAAAGCCATCATAGATACCATAATAAAACCTGGTAAACCTACCTACCTTTAAAGTTCCTACCGGCCTAGAGCTTTAACTTCTATGCTAGCTAAGGTCCAAAAAAAATGGTTCCAGCCAGACTGAACTGATACCTAGAAAACTGAAAACTACAAGCAGGATTACAACAAAACAGATCTACATTCTATCAACTGACAAAATGCATGTAGGGAATAAAAACAGTTTTCAACCAACAGGAAAGTGTCTCAGTATTCATAGATTTCAGTGGAGCATATGATTCTGTATGGAGAGCTAAGCTCATCAAGAAATTAAAAATTTTGAACATTGCAGACAATATGCTACCATGGTTTTCAAGGTTCCTTGATTTCAATGGAGTAAAGTTAAGTGTGGTGGAAGCTTTTCACATTTTAAACAAACAAAAGAGGGACCTACATCAAGAAGCAGTGACATAGTGACATTTTATAGTATAACACTATAAAATAACATATAGTCCAGGTATGAGGCTATTAAATAACTGGACTGGCTTCATAAGTGTAATTTATTTACAAAATATTGTATTTTAGCACTTATCCCCTTTAATATATTCCCCTTCCCTTTTCACACAATGTTCCATTCAAATTTTCCACTATTTTAACAGTGCTGCAATTGATCATCTGTGCGCTACTTTAGTAGGTATGTTATTTCTGCTTTAACTTCTTCCATAGATCAAAAATGGGCCCCTTTTAGGCTACTCTTGATCAGATAGAATAGAAAAACCCGCAAGGTGCAAAATCAAGTGAACATGGTGGGTGTTCTAGCAATGGATTATGTATTGATGCTAAAAACGTCTTTACAGAAATGGTGTTGTGAGCAGGAGCATTGTCTTCGTGACAATGTTTTAAGAAAAGTCACTTTTCAAAATGTGTGTGTGTGTGTGTGTGTGTGTGTGTGTGTGTGTGTGTGTGTGTGTGTGTGTGTGTGTGTGTGTGTGTGTGTGTGTGTGTGTGTGTGTGTGTGTGTGTGTGTGTTCTATGACGAACGATAACTGCCGTAAATTCTAACAGAATCAAATAATTTTTTTCATATGTGCCTGAGTTGTAGATGACTCAAGGCCTATTGATTTTGGGGAAGATCGGTTAAGGAGAAGAGGTAGTTTACCTGCAACATTTTATGTTTTAACAAGAATAAAGTACTTAATTTTGATAAATAAAGTATCCTGAAAAGAAGATCATACTAATCCACTGTAGAATGGTAGATGAAATATCTATAAATAAAAAGGGTAGTTGAAGGTAGAGGAGTAATTTTCTATAAATGAAAATGATAGTTGAAGGGGGAGGGGATAATGTTTTATGTGTACTACGTTATCAGTAACAAGGAAGTAGTTTGTTGTTAAAATTCCTTCCCAGGCTGTTTGGCTGTGGTCCAATGTTTTCTGGAAAACCACATGTTTCGGCAGTGCCATCGACTGCCATCATCAGTGAAAATCGAGTGCGCTAATGTGAGGTGGTATATGTTAGTGACCACAGTACTGTGGTTAAGTCTGAAGAAAGAAGTAGTTTCTATGGAAATATTTTATTTCGAAAATGATTTTAAATATACATCTTAGAACATGGAAGTCATGTATGGTTCTCCATACCAATATTTCCTTATCCACTCATGGAACATGTCTAAATAATAAGTCTGGAATCCATCCCATTGTGATCATGCCCCTGATGTCAACATAAACAACAACATTGCCTCAAACTTTAATTGGCTCATTCTTGTTGTTTTCATTCTTTGGAATTAAGGTGTTTTCCAGTGCATGCATTGATGTTTTGTCTCATGATCATAACATTAAATATCCATGTTTCACCACAAGCTATAACTCTTTAAAGAAACTTAGGCTGCTTCTGAAGTCTTTCTGAAATATCAGAACTCAAATTCTTTCAAAGCCTCTTCTGTTCAAATGCTAGAATTTTCGAACAATGTTATCACAGACTTTACTCAATTCTCACAGATATTCACAATACTCACAGAATTTATTCAATTTTCAGACTACACAGCTACTCTCGTAACACAGCTACAAACAATGATCCCTCACCAGTGCCAGTTACAAATAGATTCATCCAACTCGGGAACCTCTCAATTAATGACCTATCCTCTCCAATCATTGGCAAGTGTTGTGTACATCGTATGTAAACACAGCCAGGTTATTTAATAGCCACACCTTATGATATCAATAATCTTCCAAGCATAGTGAAGAATGCTTATTTCACATTAGGAATGTTTGTAGATGATGTAGTCATATGTACCTCATCCAAAAACAATGCCAAACAAGTATCACAAAAATTATGATTTTGACTTGAAAATTAACAGTCAAAATCTACCAAAAAGTGAGTGTACAAATTATTTAGGAGTGCATTTGGGTAAGAATCATATAGAAAGAACAATAAACAAACTCAACCAAAGACTGAAACTTATAAAAGCAACTTACTGGAGCAACATGGGGAAGTTTACTACATGCAATGAAACTGCTTACGAGACACATATAACCCAGTCATGAAGCATAGAAGTGAAGTGCTTGTTACTGCAGACAAATATATGCTGAATGCTCTAGAAATAGCACAAAACAATGCTTTAAGATTGTTATTACTGGAGGTGTAAACACCACATCAGTCCTTTCTCTCTAGCTGTCTACAAACCATCTACCAATCACCCGCAAACAAGGTGCTATTTCTCTGACAAAAATTAAAGCCTTCCCCAAAGTACTTGGGCAAATGAGACTCATGATCAGCAACATCTCAAGAGTAGTTGAGCACTACCAATAAATACATTAAACTGTTATCTTAATCAGGTGAAGATCCCAATCCAAGTAGAACCCATCTTCCCAACAACTGCTCCTACCAATTATCAGTCATTTCACAGTAATCTTTCCTTGTTGTCTGAAGTAAAGAAACATGATTATCCTCCTATAATGTTCAACAACTAGTACTAGTGACCATCAATGAAAGATAAACTCCAAATGATTATGTCAGGATTTATACTGATGGATAACAATTTAATGTGGATGGAATAGAAGCAGTAGGAATCCACTGTGAACTCTTCAGTCAGAGATACCTCAACCAACTTTGATGGAGAAATTGAAGCCACAGCCATGGCATCCCAACAGCTACTCCTCAAACCATCAGCTTTCGAACAGGCTGTTTTCCTTGTGAATTCTAAATTTGCCATCCAATCCATCACTTCCAATAAACAGACTACAACCCAAACAGTGAAAGAAGCAGGCGAGAAGATAAAGCTGCTTAAAAGATAAGGAAGGATAATCACATTCCAGTGGGTACTCTCACAGGCAGGGATACAAGGAGGTGAAATATCTGACCTGCTGGTAAAGAAAGGGACTACATTTCAAAGTAGGTTCAACTAGCACCATTCAGCTTCGAAATAATCAAAAGACTCATAAAACACAAAAATTTCTTGGAAGACACCATAGCACTATGCAGTAACAAACAATGGCAAAACATTCAGTCAACATGGATAGACAATAAAAACAAACAGAATTATCACTGTTGCACACCACTATAGAAAATTATTCCGATTAGCTACTGTATTCAGTACCTTCAGTATTCACAAATATTCAGTCACAGCTACTGTACAATATGCAGTCAGCGAAGTACAACCATGGATAAAGACCAAAATATATGAAAAAAGCTTATTGTTTCATAGATTCTGTCTGTTTCATAGATGCTTATTGTTTCATTCAGAGGTATGTGGCATCTCAACTAACACCACCTAACAGTTACCAGAAGTGGAGAGACTTTCTTACTACATCTGATATAGTCAGAATATGACTACATCTGATATAGACAACATAGTTTTGTAATAGTGACAACACTTGAAGTCTAGGATAGAAAATCTGCCTTACAAGGGCTCCAACAGTACATCTATAGATGGAAGAAATGCCTGATTAAGAATGTTACTCTTAAGGGTAGTGCATTATTTCTTGAGATTTTCAGTGAAAAAATCAGGTAAGCACTGATTCACATACATACCACTACATACTACATACTAAGTAGAGATGTGTACTTCTATGAAATTCAACCAGACTCTCCCTTCTATTGCCTAGCCACCTTGTTATCTATTGACTGTAATTGTAGAGATACTTTTACTACAAATGGCTTATTATTACATAACATAAAAAAGTAACATAAATATTCTTCAACATGTAGCTAATTTTTATAGATTACAAAAAATTCAGATCTGAATGGATTTGAACCTATTCCAATAAAGAGTACAACAAACTAAAAGCTTACAGTACATTCTTAGAATTGGAAAAACCAATAAAGTTAAATAATACAAAAGAATATTCTTATAAATGTTGTATTTCAAAGTCTTAAAATTTTTTTTTAATTTTAATTCATTCACCAAAATAATTTGTTTTCAATCAATTTGAGGAGGGGGGGATTAACTTTTCTGTTAATTACCTAAATGTTCTCTTCACCTTAATAGCAGATCTCTATATCTACACAGCACCCATTCGTTTATGAATTCAATTTCATTTTAATTATCAGAAACTTACTCTGCTTAGATTAATAGCGAACAGTACTGATAATTATTCTTATCATAATTTGTAAACATAAAAGTTAGACAACAATACAAAATTTTATCCCCTTCACATAATCTCGTTATATGAAAGCAAGAAACACACTGGCTCATAAAAACATCTGATAAACTTGAGTCAATATATATATATATATATATATATATATGCGACAATACAAGCATAGGCTGTAATGCGCATATATAATTAAAATAAATATTTAATTTAATTTTAATAATATATAATAGACGAGCAGGTGCGAAATTGGAAGCTGGCTTGCAAACAGGAGTCAACATGCAGGATCACGCGATTACCGCTGCATGGGTGTACACAAGTAAATAGGGTGTGTGCGTGAAGCCTGTTTGAGCCTGAAAGTTTGCAACCTCACCCCAAGTCAATGCTAAATTAAGAATATATTTAATATTAAGCAAACCATAGATGATAGCGAGAAGGTAAAAACTTCTAAAAATGTGTAAAAATCAGACACAAGTGCAGTGCGAATTTTACGTAATTCGGACAATCAGTGTGAATTCTGTGCGATTTTTAAAGCATTATAATTACACTAGTGGTGTGAGCATCATGATAATTGCACATCACATAGGTCATTAAATTAGACAATATTTTATAGCCGTGAAATCCGCGTTAAACAATGCGATTGGCGAAGAAGTGCAAAAATGTGAAATAGGACGAGAGTGGGGGCTATCATGCCATGGTTCAACTGTCGACAGGCTAAGTCCTGAATCGACAGCTGCAGTTTTCTTGGTGAATATAAATACAAGCCCAGGAGAGCTAATCTCTCTCTTCTAACAGTCATCAGTCGTGGCGGTACGCTATGTCCGTTCGCGACGCGAATTATTAATCTCTTCTAACAGTCTTCATTCGTGACGGAACGCTGTGACCATCAGAGACGCGAAATTTTAATTACTTTGGACTGAGTTAGACAACATGTCTAACACCAATAAGACTTTTTGTTAAGCATAACTTATAAAGCATTACAATAAATATTTTGATTTAAAATAGTAATGATAAACAGTAATTAAAAATTACCGTAACAAAGAAATCGTCAGATGTCTACAAGTGATCTACATCTAAGAGCATTACTCCAGACCGAGGACGAGAGCACTACATGGCATAAATTCCAGACGTAAAGGACGAGTTATCGGACTTCCGAGAGGACCTGGAGGAAGAGGAAAGGATCCAGGACTTCCGAGAGAACCTGGAGAACAAGGAAAGGATCCAGGACTTCATGACTATGCAGGATTCACAACATCAAGGACTCAGGACCAGGAGAGGGTATGCTGAGGAACCGCTACAATTAAAGAAAGACAATAATTTCAAAAAAAAGTGTAATTTATAACTGATAAATATAAATGTCTTGTATAAAAAATTATAGCATAATTTTTGAATTAATAATTTATTGAAAATATTTAAATTTAAATTGTAAAGTAATTATGAAAGCATAATTTTTGAATTAATATTTTATTGAAAATATTTTAATGTACATTTGAAAGAATCAATTAGATTTGTTCATAGAATGAACAAATAGTTAACTTAGTTAAATATTTTTATATTGAAAGCACACAGTCAGACTGAGTAGTCCAGACAGTATAACATAATGAAGAAATGTTTTTAATTAAAATTAATAATATATCTATGATATACGCTTTATGTTGGTGATGAGATTATAGCAAACAAAGAAACTTTGAAACCATGTATAATGAATATCATATGACGAAGTAGTCATTATTTGTTTATTATTATTTCTTGATACGTTTGTTTAAATTAATAAATGGGAACATTTTGAATTTCCTAAAAAGGCTACCATTATTATAATTACACCTGAACCCCTAATTACACATACACGTTGTTAGAAATGTTATTTACTGTCGTATAATTTTGTCGCTCATGAGCGTGCGCCCGACACACCTACATTTTATAACGTTGTATCATTGTATAAAATTGTCGCCCATCAACGTGTGGCACGACAAGCCTACACTTTAAAATAAATGTATGCTCTATTGTTAAATGTGTGCATAAGATTTATGTATAATAATTGATGTGTATTATAGAATATTTTTATGTGTTTAATTTTGTTGTGTATATTGTATTGTAATAACGCAACTGGCGCCCACCCCAACAAACAGGTGTAATTATAACATAAGTAGATATGAATAAATAAATAATAATAACGAAACAATAAATAAATAAAATTAATAAGCCGGTTCCATAAAAATAATATTCTTAAATATTATAAATAAATATTTTAATAATTGTTCAACATGGCAGAACCAGGAGGGTTGAATCTAGAAGCATTTAAAAATTCGATACTAGCAATGATGGACGAATTAGTCATAAAACAAGCCGAAAAATTTAAAGAAGAGTTAAAAGAGGAGAATATCCAGCAGATAAAAAAATAGATGAAATAAATACCAAACAAACAGAAAGTTTAGAAAATAGATTAGAACAACAGTTTGAGAATTCTAAACAAGACACTATAAGAATAACTGAAAGTTAGAAGAATTGAAGAACGATAATCTTGAAAGAAAACAAAGTATAATCGACAGTAATGTACAGTTAACTGAAAAAATTGTTAATACCAATTTATGTAAACTCTTGGAAAAGATATATGTGATGTAACGGGCCGAATTTGAGGGTTATTTCATTTTATTAAATTTTTGGGATTTATAAAAAATATTTATAAATTTAATTTCCATCTGGGGCCAGAACACGTAGTGTATGGAAACAGTTCATAACAAAGGCACAATACGCAATATCAGTTATGCAATCAGTACAGAAGAATGTACCAAGTCGTCATTTCCAAGAACTTTGCGAGTGTGTGGAAGTACGTCTTAGAGCGTCACACAACCATGCGCGTGGAGCGACGCCAGTTTTGTGCAACGCCAAGATGGCTAAGAGTAACAATTCCTGTTCACTTAGTTAACCATGAAGACGGATGTAAAGTTTAAGCCCATCCTACTTTGGTGACGTCGACCAGTAAGCGTCTAAATATCGTCAACGTACAGCACTAAAAAACTGCTATGTGTCATGTGCATAGCCACTAAACTGTGACAACTCAGGCTGTGAGCGACGACGAAATTTGTTCGCCGGCATGGCATTAATGTCCGGCTGCATGGAATAAAGCAGTCAAAACACCGGGGCGGCGTCAGCCTGACGCTCGCTAAGGTTGACGGCCACAAACGAAATTTAAAATCATAAACCAAATCATGTAAAAGTGTTATCGGGCGTATAGAGGAAGCGGGCCGGGGTAGTGAGTTGTTGAAGTGATGGAAAAGTGGAGGAGTGACCGGACTGTTTTCGGACTGAATATGTGGACATGTAAAGAGGGACGCCGGTGGGGTAATACGTAAAGACAAACTATTCTATTTTAATAAAAAGGGGTTTTAAATGGTTTGGATGTGCGTGTGAGCAAGCTGGGCTGTTTTGTATAGTGTAAGAAGTGTATTTAAATGTAAGACCTATTTATCCATTTCAGAATGTGTTTTGTTGTTTTTTGTGTTTTGTTTTAATGATTTCCGTCTATCTCAGATTAAGTAAAACTATTCATTTCATGAGATAAAATGTGTTAGTCTAAGTTATTTCGTCATTACCACTTTCTCATTTCTGCGCGGCAAGATTCGTCTAAACGTTCCCGGATATCTTCTGAATTATTATTGGGGGGTAGTCAGATTGCAAAATTGTCCCGTTTTTAATTAAGGTGAAGTATAAAGGTTTTCGATATTTTAACCAAAAAATATCGTGGCGACTCTGGGCTTCTGATCAAAATTTAAAAAGCAGGTGAGTTAAAAGACCGCAGGTAAGTTCTGGCAGTATTTTAATTATTTATTCATTTCGATTCTTTTTTGTATAGTTACATTTGGCTCGCGCTGCCAGGATCCTGGTTTAATTTTATTTATACGAGGTAGACCTATTTTAAAGCACAGAAAATAGGATGTGGTAATGACGAATTTGTAAAAATATTTATCGTACATAATTACGTACGTGTGAGTAGGTTATGTTTGTATTATTATGATTTACAGTTGGGTTAGGTGTTTTGATTGTAGAAAAACAGTGTTTTTTATATATAAAAAGTGTTATATAAATGAACTTTAAACATGGCCAAAATACAAGATAATGATATGGGTTTCGCGTGGGATGAGTGGGAGAGTGAATTTCGAGGGGTTGTAGGCGAAACGACAGACGAGGAGTGGGGTAATTTAGACGATAGGTTAACACGAATGGAAGAACAAGAAGAAGGAATATTTGCAGAAATCAATAAACGTAGTGAGATGACCAATGATAAAGGTAAGATAGTGGAAGTAACAGTGGTAGAAGGTAAGACAGTAAATAGGCCTATTCACAATGATGATAGTGTATTAGTGGTAAATAAAGGTAGAGAGATAGACCGAGTTAACAAGAATAAAGTCGATCAGGTGGCAGATAATGAGGTAAGTAATGATGATATGAGTGAATCTGATTATAAAATGATAATGGATATGTTGCGAATGATTAAGAAACAATCGGACGAAAATAACAAAATATTGAGGGAATGGTCGCGGGAACTAAAGACAGACCGATTAAAAGAGAGTACAGAAGTTGAATCAAAACAGGTAAGTGACAATAATGTTGTTAATGATAGTGAAGAAATAATTAACCAGGTGAATGATAACGATAATGAATTCATAAATAACAGTGACAAAATAGTGGGAGAGGTAGTGTTGACTAGTGAAGATAATGATGGTGATTACAATTCTGAGGTAAGTGGTGATGTTAATATAATTAATAATAATGATGAAATAATGGTGAATAATAATAATGATATAGTGGAGAGTAAAGTATTGGATAGTGGTGAGATAGAGATAGTGAGTGAGAGAGAGAAAGTCATAGATTGTAAAGGCGTAGTAATTAGTGTTGAGGAATTAGATAATGAGTGGAAAGAGAGTTATATTGTGGGTATGAAACAGAGGGTAAATTTTTCCCGAGGTGTTAAGGGGGGTGAAGAAAGGTCTTCACGAGAATATTGGGTAGACAAGTGTGCTACAAATAATTGTTTTTTGAAGTTTTTTGTTGTTCCTGGAGAAGTCAGGAAATGTTTAATTGAGTTAGTACCCTCTGCATGGAATGAGACAGTGTGATCTTACGATTCGGTTGATTTTATGTATACGATACATTGTATGTTACACTTATGGTTATGTTTACAAAATTCGGGCGCCATCTTCGTTACATATGTTATAGGCCAGGAATCCGTTACGCGAAGTTATGATGAACGGAAGTTGCTTGAAATAATAAAACATCTGTTTATAAGTTTTACCAATGAAATACCCTTTTTATTTTATCTAACTCTTACATAACAGTTTTGCAAATGTGAAACAAACTCTAACCCCTCCAAAAGCATAATGCAAGTAAATATGTGATTTTCTAATAGTAATTATAAAATAGTAATATATGTAATTGTGCCCAACCCAGCACTTAGAAATTACTCAACACACACGCAATCTCTCTCTCTCTCTCATGGTACAAATTTTATTATTTTAGGAGCTCATTTTATGTAATTGAAATTTTGAATATTTGAATTTATATGATTTGTGATTTGGTCATTTTACATGAATGAAACTTGGAAATAAAATAAGGATATTAAGGTGTTGATGGAACGTTCTCACCCATTTTGTGTAGTTCCTGGTTGTTTCGGTGCGGTAAAACTTCGCGTACGGTACCGCGAGTTTTCCGTGTACACGTTACGGTCACATTTTGTAGTTGACACACTTTTAGATATTTATACTGTTTATTAACCACTTACAGTGGTTCAAAATTTATAATTCACGTATGAGTGAACGGGTTGCCGGCCGGCGTTGATCACTGCTGCAGTTGAAATGACCAAGAGTCTTTGTTAGATTTTGCTGAGGTGGGGTGAACCTACGTCACACTTCCATTGTTAAGCTGTTGACAGCCTCGTGTTGTCGATGTAAACACATTCTCAGCCTCTGACGTAATTAAGGATCGGCACTCTTATCCCCACAAACTGCATACTGTTTTTTGTGATGCTTCACAGTTTTTGCTATGAATTGGTTCAAATCCTGACAAATATTATTATACACTCCACTCACTATATCTTCATACCGGTTATTTAAGGTTTGTTTGATTATGACCAAATTAGAAAAATACAATAGTTATGGTTTTATTTACCATATTTTAAGTAATCACAAAATGTACCATGATTGTACCATCACAACAGAAAGTATGATATGGCATTATGGTAAGGGAGGTTTAGATAGAGAATGGTGTATTGAAAGGGAGACAGAGTTGTATAAATTAAAAAGAGACTATAATGAGCGGAAAGAGAGGTTAAATGATATGAAATACTTACTGGTTAAAATAGAGAGTGAAGATGATACATGTTTAAATAATAATGATGTAATTTATGAGGATAAAATAATTGACTTGGTGTTGAGAAAATTTACTTGCGGAGACTGGACAAAATTAGTTGATTGTGACAAGTTTTATGACATAATAAATGGGATAACGAAGGATATAGAAGTAATGGTCTATAATAATAATAATAATAATAATAAATTTGAGGTAGATAAAAATGATTTATGCTACAAATATATTAGATATCTATACGATGATGGAGGTTAGATTGAGAAATCGGGGAAGGAACCGTTAAATATGTTAATACATGGTAATGACCTAGCTGATTTTGACATTGAAGTGTGATCTAACTGAATAAATAATGAGGAAGATTTGTAAATAAATATGTAGTGAATTCAATTATGTGTATTGTAGAATGTTAAGTAAACAATGTAGGTATGTAGGTAATTGTTGTAATAATCATATTAATATTTGGCAATCTAAATAAATAACAAAATTAATTTTGAAGACAGTAATTAGAAAATTGTAATTGTTTTGATAGCAATGAAACTTGTATTTTCAATAATTAATTTAATCAAACTGATTTGAAATGTTTAAATATTTTAAATTGATTCAAAGGTTATATAACTGGATTATTTTACGAGATGTGAATTTGGTAATCAATTGTTAAATTGTTTGATTTAAACTAACCTTTTGCTAAATGTTTCAGATGTTACTTGGAGATATTGGTGTATGGTGTATATATTTTGTGTATGTCAGTATGTGAATAATGGACTGTAAGTATAAAACTTTTATGATACAAGTCAGATATAATAAAATGTTTACAGATGTTTAACTCAATTAAAAGAATTTTAACTTTAATAATGAAAGTAACTTGAGATAATAATTTAAAAGGTAATAATAACTAAATTATGATATATAATAAATGTTAATAATAAATTTAAAAATTTTAAGTAATCTAATTGTAGAAAGTTATGAAGGAGTTAAATGATTAATGATTGATGAAAATGTCACATTAGAATGTTGTATATAAAAATTTTATTATTTAGTTATTAAGGTGCTATTGCTGGGGTGGCCTGTGCCCCAGTAGATAGTGGAATGGGTTGGGGGTAACAGTGAGTGTTACCTCCATCGGAGGCCAACATGGCGAAAATGTGCGGAACACTTTTTTCGTACAAATTTAATTTGTACCATGATAGACTTTCGTGTCGTACATAATAAGGATGAATAGAACAGGCATTAAAGTGAAGTTTGATTTCCCCGACTTTTCGGGCGATTACTGCCTTACCAGCACTAATCGTGGTTTTGGCTAGCGGTCAGCTATGGCCATAATCAAGTCCCTTGACCATAGCTGACTTGAAATTGGTTGATAATAGAAATTAATACGGGGGTGAAACTAGGGGAAATCCCCGTAACTATGGAACAGCGGCTGCCACTCTGTCCGTGGAGGGACAGCAGAGCCAGGTGGTAGACCCGTTTTAAGGGCTTATAATTATAAACGAAGGTATGTCGATACCTAGAATCTTTAAAATGTAACGCCGAAGCAAAGACACGGAGGTGTTCAATTCCTCCAACTATGCAGTCTTTGTGAAAGCAAATGGGTGCTACAGTCCAACATAAAATACAATAGTGTGTGTGGATTAGGGGGTTGCTCAGATGAGCAACGAATTTAAATTTCATAACATAAAAAATGATAACTCAATTTTGCTCTAATAAAATGCTTGTATTACGCTTTGATAAATAGGGGTTCATAGATTCAGTATACTGTGTTCATTCTATTTTAGCAATGTGTTATTTTATTGTAGTAGGTTAGATATAAGGATTGCTATAAGGATGTATTTCATGTAATTTGTGTAATTTTGAAATGTGTTTTCACTTTGCTAGGAATGTCAGCTGATCAGTAGGAAAAGGTCACTGTTAAATTGTTTGTAAATGTTCAAGGTAATTAATGTCAAATATAATGTTTAATGTGTTAAAGATATTGTTTCAAATAATGAGGAAAGTAATTTGATAAAGTTAAGATTTTAATGATTTGTGAAAAATAATAAAAGATATAGATGTTGGGTGATTAATATTTTGTGGGACATATAGATCAGTCCAAGTTAAAGTTAAAGTGGTACTAGAGATGAAAATATTGTTCTGAAATAATGTAATGTTGTTGTGAGTTAATGTAATAGAATTTGAGGAGTATTGATGTTGACACAGTAGATATGGGGAATATATGTAGAGTATTGATTGATATATGGATGTTTATAAATGATGATGTTATTTTGTTGTAGTTGAAGTGAGGTAATAAGAATGGGATTTGGGGATGGTAATTTTGTAAGAGAGGATAGTGTAATGTAGGAGTCCGCAACAAAAGGGTTGGGACAGGAAGGGACCGTTTGGCGCCGGAAAGGGTTACCTTAGGTAGAATCCGGGAACCAACATGAGGGAATGAGCTTTTTGGGGGGGGGAAACACTTATCCTAAGTACAAAGGGTTAGAGAATATTTTTTTTATATATCGAGAGAATGTGGCGAATTGAGTTTAATAGTAAGTTGGGTGTAGAGATTGTTTGATAGATATTTTGATAGAGATGGGTGTTTTGTTAATTAAAGTTGTTAGTGGTATTAGAATCAGAGAGAGTGAGAAAGATGATATAAATATAAATGCCAAGTGGCAAATTGAGTTATTAGAAGTAATTAAATCACCCAAAGTAATGGAGAATGAGATGATTAAATAAAGAGATTTATAGATAAAATGTACAATGTTGATTGAAACCAGTGACAATTTTTAATAGAGTTTGACAATGTAAAGTTATAAAGTGTTTATTTTGAGTAATTTAAATATCAATTTGATTGTTATTTATAATAATATTTTGTTCTTTTAAATGTTTTATTTTATTTTGTTTTGTGTTTAAAGATAGAATTTTACCGATGTACAATGTATTTTCAGATGTAACTTGTGTATAACGTATGTAGGTCAAGGTTCTTGACTTGACCCAGTTTTGATCAGCTGATAGGTGATGTCATATACTAGACACGTTTAGCTAGGAGGTAGAGCCAATTTTGTTTTGAATTAATTTGAATGATTTTAAATAATTTCAAGATTGAAAAAAGGAAAATATATTTTAATAAATTTAAAATTTTGAATTTAAATTTTTTTTTGAAAAAAAAAAAAAATTTTTGAGTTTGCGCCTGCCATCTAATTGATATTTTTGAACTTTGATGATGTTATTGTTTGTGTATTATTAGTGTTTTATTTGCATTGTATTGTTAGGGCATATGTATAATCACATGTTAGGTTAAGAATGTTCCTATTTTAAGAAATGTTCAATTGGTTTATTTTCTAATAACAAAAAAAAAACTAATAAAGAAAATTTTTTAGATAAAAGATTTTAGTTTGATTTTTTGGATTTTAACTTAAATGAAATGGTGCAGCTAAGAATATATCAATGTTTACAGTATGTAGTATAAGTGTGTGTGTGAGCCCAGTAACTGTTAAAGGCAGCCCAGTTTGCATGTAAGGGGGAACATATCGGTTGAGGATCTGGCATGATCTAAGCCAGGGATTTGGATTTTTTGGGGAACATGTTAGAATAGAAGGTGAGGTGCGCTGTGGTGCATATCTGTTCGATTTTTCGGTGTTGGGATCTCAAACAGAGAAGTCCAGTGTTCTCGTTCAGATGCGTCCATAGTCGCCGAGCCAGGGGGGTCGTTTACCAATGAAGTGTAAGAACAAAAGGGGGTTGTTGGCACCAGTTCCTCACCGGTCCTCTTAGGGATTTTAGCAATGAGATTTCTTCTGTTTCAGCAGAAGATCTCTCATTGGGGGGGTATTGTAACGGGCCGAATTTGAGGGTTATTTCATTTTATTAAATTTTTGGGATTTATAAAAAATATTTATAAATTTAATTTCCATCTGGGGCCAGAACACGTAGTGTATGGAAACAGTTCATAACAAAGGCACAATACGCAATATCAGTTATGCAATCAGTACAGAAGAATGTACCAAGTCGTCATTTCCAAGAACTTTGCGAGTGTGTGGAAGTACGTCTTAGAGCGTCACACAACCATGCGCGTGGAGCGACGCCAGTTTTGTGCAACGCCAAGATGGCTAAGAGTAACAATTCCTGTTCACTTAGTTAACCATGAAGACGGATGTAAAGTTTAAGCCCATCCTACTTTGGTGACGTCGACCAGTAAGCGTCTAAATATCGTCAACGTACAGCACTAAAAAACTGCTATGTGTCATGTGCATAGCCACTAAACTGTGACAACTCAGGCTGTGAGCGACGACGAAATTTGTTCGCCGGCATGGCATTAATGTCCGGCTGCATGGAATAAAGCAGTCAAAACACCGGGGCGGCGTCAGCCTGACGCTCGCTAAGGTTGACGGCCACAAACGAAATTTAAAATCATAAACCAAATCATGTAAAAGTGTTATCGGGCGTATAGAGGAAGCGGGCCGGGGTAGTGAGTTGTTGAAGTGATGGAAAAGTGGAGGAGTGACCGGACTGTTTTCGGACTGAATATGTGGACATGTAAAGAGGGACGCCGGTGGGGTAATACGTAAAGACAAACTATTCTATTTTAATAAAAAGGGGTTTTAAATGGTTTGGATGTGCGTGTGAGCAAGCTGGGCTGTTTTGTATAGTGTAAGAAGTGTATTTAAATGTAAGACCTATTTATCCATTTCAGAATGTGTTTTGTTGTTTTTTGTGTTTTGTTTTAATGATTTCCGTCTATCTCAGATTAAGTAAAACTATTCATTTCATGAGATAAAATGTGTTAGTCTAAGTTATTTCGTCATTACCACTTTCTCATTTCTGCGCGGCAAGATTCGTCTAAACGTTCCCGGATATCTTCTGAATTATTATTGGGGGGTAGTCAGATTGCAAAATTGTCCCGTTTTTAATTAAGGTGAAGTATAAAGGTTTTCGATATTTTAACCAAAAAATATCGTGGCGACTCTGGGCTTCTGATCAAAATTTAAAAAGCAGGTGAGTTAAAAGACCGCAGGTAAGTTCTGGCAGTATTTTAATTATTTATTCATTTCGATTCTTTTTTGTATAGTTACATTTGGCTCGCGCTGCCAGGATCCTGGTTTAATTTTATTTATACGAGGTAGACCTATTTTAAAGCACAGAAAATAGGATGTGGTAATGACGAATTTGTAAAAATATTTATCGTACATAATTACGTACGTGTGAGTAGGTTATGTTTGTATTATTATGATTTACAGTTGGGTTAGGTGTTTTGATTGTAGAAAAACAGTGTTTTTTATATATAAAAAGTGTTATATAAATGAACTTTAAACATGGCCAAAATACAAGATAATGATATGGGTTTCGCGTGGGATGAGTGGGAGAGTGAATTTCGAGGGGTTGTAGGCGAAACGACAGACGAGGAGTGGGGTAATTTAGACGATAGGTTAACACGAATGGAAGAACAAGAAGAAGGAATATTTGCAGAAATCAATAAACGTAGTGAGATGACCAATGATAAAGGTAAGATAGTGGAAGTAACAGTGGTAGAAGGTAAGACAGTAAATAGGCCTATTCACAATGATGATAGTGTATTAGTGGTAAATAAAGGTAGAGAGATAGACCGAGTTAACAAGAATAAAGTCGATCAGGTGGCAGATAATGAGGTAAGTAATGATGATATGAGTGAATCTGATTATAAAATGATAATGGATATGTTGCGAATGATTAAGAAACAATCGGACGAAAATAACAAAATATTGAGGGAATGGTCGCGGGAACTAAAGACAGACCGATTAAAAGAGAGTACAGAAGTTGAATCAAAACAGGTAAGTGACAATAATGTTGTTAATGATAGTGAAGAAATAATTAACCAGGTGAATGATAACGATAATGAATTCATAAATAACAGTGACAAAATAGTGGGAGAGGTAGTGTTGACTAGTGAAGATAATGATGGTGATTACAATTCTGAGGTAAGTGGTGATGTTAATATAATTAATAATAATGATGAAATAATGGTGAATAATAATAATGATATAGTGGAGAGTAAAGTATTGGATAGTGGTGAGATAGAGATAGTGAGTGAGAGAGAGAAAGTCATAGATTGTAAAGGCGTAGTAATTAGTGTTGAGGAATTAGATAATGAGTGGAAAGAGAGTTATATTGTGGGTATGAAACAGAGGGTAAATTTTTCCCGAGGTGTTAAGGGGGGTGAAGAAAGGTCTTCACGAGAATATTGGGTAGACAAGTGTGCTACAAATAATTGTTTTTTGAAGTTTTTTGTTGTTCCTGGAGAAGTCAGGAAATGTTTAATTGAGTTAGTACCCTCTGCATGGAATGAGACAGTGTGATCTTACGATTCGGTTGATTTTATGTATACGATACATTGTATGTTACACTTATGGTTATGTTTACAAAATTCGGGCGCCATCTTCGTTACATATGTTATAGGCCAGGAATCCGTTACGCGAAGTTATGATGAACGGAAGTTGCTTGAAATAATAAAACATCTGTTTATAAGTTTTACCAATGAAATACCCTTTTTATTTTATCTAACTCTTACATAACAGTTTTGCAAATGTGAAACAAACTCTAACCCCTCCAAAAGCATAATGCAAGTAAATATGTGATTTTCTAATAGTAATTATAAAATAGTAATATATGTAATTGTGCCCAACCCAGCACTTAGAAATTACTCAACACACACGCAATCTCTCTCTCTCTCTCATGGTACAAATTTTATTATTTTAGGAGCTCATTTTATGTAATTGAAATTTTGAATATTTGAATTTATATGATTTGTGATTTGGTCATTTTACATGAATGAAACTTGGAAATAAAATAAGGATATTAAGGTGTTGATGGAACGTTCTCACCCATTTTGTGTAGTTCCTGGTTGTTTCGGTGCGGTAAAACTTCGCGTACGGTACCGCGAGTTTTCCGTGTACACGTTACGGTCACATTTTGTAGTTGACACACTTTTAGATATTTATACTGTTTATTAACCACTTACAGTGGTTCAAAATTTATAATTCACGTATGAGTGAACGGGTTGCCGGCCGGCGTTGATCACTGCTGCAGTTGAAATGACCAAGAGTCTTTGTTAGATTTTGCTGAGGTGGGGTGAACCTACGTCACACTTCCATTGTTAAGCTGTTGACAGCCTCGTGTTGTCGATGTAAACACATTCTCAGCCTCTGACGTAATTAAGGATCGGCACTCTTATCCCCACAAACTGCATACTGTTTTTTGTGATGCTTCACAGTTTTTGCTATGAATTGGTTCAAATCCTGACAAATATTATTATACACTCCACTCACTATATCTTCATACCGGTTATTTAAGGTTTGTTTGATTATGACCAAATTAGAAAAATACAATAGTTATGGTTTTATTTACCATATTTTAAGTAATCACAAAATGTACCATGATTGTACCATCACAACAGAAAGTATGATATGGCATTATGGTAAGGGAGGTTTAGATAGAGAATGGTGTATTGAAAGGGAGACAGAGTTGTATAAATTAAAAAGAGACTATAATGAGCGGAAAGAGAGGTTAAATGATATGAAATACTTACTGGTTAAAATAGAGAGTGAAGATGATACATGTTTAAATAATAATGATGTAATTTATGAGGATAAAATAATTGACTTGGTGTTGAGAAAATTTACTTGCGGAGACTGGACAAAATTAGTTGATTGTGACAAGTTTTATGACATAATAAATGGGATAACGAAGGATATAGAAGTAATGGTCTATAATAATAATAATAATAATAATAAATTTGAGGTAGATAAAAATGATTTATGCTACAAATATATTAGATATCTATACGATGATGGAGGTTAGATTGAGAAATCGGGGAAGGAACCGTTAAATATGTTAATACATGGTAATGACCTAGCTGATTTTGACATTGAAGTGTGATCTAACTGAATAAATAATGAGGAAGATTTGTAAATAAATATGTAGTGAATTCAATTATGTGTATTGTAGAATGTTAAGTAAACAATGTAGGTATGTAGGTAATTGTTGTAATAATCATATTAATATTTGGCAATCTAAATAAATAACAAAATTAATTTTGAAGACAGTAATTAGAAAATTGTAATTGTTTTGATAGCAATGAAACTTGTATTTTCAATAATTAATTTAATCAAACTGATTTGAAATGTTTAAATATTTTAAATTGATTCAAAGGTTATATAACTGGATTATTTTACGAGATGTGAATTTGGTAATCAATTGTTAAATTGTTTGATTTAAACTAACCTTTTGCTAAATGTTTCAGATGTTACTTGGAGATATTGGTGTATGGTGTATATATTTTGTGTATGTCAGTATGTGAATAATGGACTGTAAGTATAAAACTTTTATGATACAAGTCAGATATAATAAAATGTTTACAGATGTTTAACTCAATTAAAAGAATTTTAACTTTAATAATGAAAGTAACTTGAGATAATAATTTAAAAGGTAATAATAACTAAATTATGATATATAATAAATGTTAATAATAAATTTAAAAATTTTAAGTAATCTAATTGTAGAAAGTTATGAAGGAGTTAAATGATTAATGATTGATGAAAATGTCACATTAGAATGTTGTATATAAAAATTTTATTATTTAGTTATTAAGGTGCTATTGCTGGGGTGGCCTGTGCCCCAGTAGATAGTGGAATGGGTTGGGGGTAACAGTGAGTGTTACCTCCATCGGAGGCCAACATGGCGAAAATGTGCGGAACACTTTTTTCGTACAAATTTAATTTGTACCATGATAGACTTTCGTGTCGTACATAATAAGGATGAATAGAACAGGCATTAAAGTGAAGTTTGATTTCCCCGACTTTTCGGGCGATTACTGCCTTACCAGCACTAATCGTGGTTTTGGCTAGCGGTCAGCTATGGCCATAATCAAGTCCCTTGACCATAGCTGACTTGAAATTGGTTGATAATAGAAATTAATACGGGGGTGAAACTAGGGGAAATCCCCGTAACTATGGAACAGCGGCTGCCACTCTGTCCGTGGAGGGACAGCAGAGCCAGGTGGTAGACCCGTTTTAAGGGCTTATAATTATAAACGAAGGTATGTCGATACCTAGAATCTTTAAAATGTAACGCCGAAGCAAAGACACGGAGGTGTTCAATTCCTCCAACTATGCAGTCTTTGTGAAAGCAAATGGGTGCTACAGTCCAACATAAAATACAATAGTGTGTGTGGATTAGGGGGTTGCTCAGATGAGCAACGAATTTAAATTTCATAACATAAAAAATGATAACTCAATTTTGCTCTAATAAAATGCTTGTATTACGCTTTGATAAATAGGGGTTCATAGATTCAGTATACTGTGTTCATTCTATTTTAGCAATGTGTTATTTTATTGTAGTAGGTTAGATATAAGGATTGCTATAAGGATGTATTTCATGTAATTTGTGTAATTTTGAAATGTGTTTTCACTTTGCTAGGAATGTCAGCTGATCAGTAGGAAAAGGTCACTGTTAAATTGTTTGTAAATGTTCAAGGTAATTAATGTCAAATATAATGTTTAATGTGTTAAAGATATTGTTTCAAATAATGAGGAAAGTAATTTGATAAAGTTAAGATTTTAATGATTTGTGAAAAATAATAAAAGATATAGATGTTGGGTGATTAATATTTTGTGGGACATATAGATCAGTCCAAGTTAAAGTTAAAGTGGTACTAGAGATGAAAATATTGTTCTGAAATAATGTAATGTTGTTGTGAGTTAATGTAATAGAATTTGAGGAGTATTGATGTTGACACAGTAGATATGGGGAATATATGTAGAGTATTGATTGATATATGGATGTTTATAAATGATGATGTTATTTTGTTGTAGTTGAAGTGAGGTAATAAGAATGGGATTTGGGGATGGTAATTTTGTAAGAGAGGATAGTGTAATGTAGGAGTCCGCAACAAAAGGGTTGGGACAGGAAGGGACCGTTTGGCGCCGGAAAGGGTTACCTTAGGTAGAATCCGGGAACCAACATGAGGGAATGAGCTTTTTGGGGGGGGGAAACACTTATCCTAAGTACAAAGGGTTAGAGAATATTTTTTTTATATATCGAGAGAATGTGGCGAATTGAGTTTAATAGTAAGTTGGGTGTAGAGATTGTTTGATAGATATTTTGATAGAGATGGGTGTTTTGTTAATTAAAGTTGTTAGTGGTATTAGAATCAGAGAGAGTGAGAAAGATGATATAAATATAAATGCCAAGTGGCAAATTGAGTTATTAGAAGTAATTAAATCACCCAAAGTAATGGAGAATGAGATGATTAAATAAAGAGATTTATAGATAAAATGTACAATGTTGATTGAAACCAGTGACAATTTTTAATAGAGTTTGACAATGTAAAGTTATAAAGTGTTTATTTTGAGTAATTTAAATATCAATTTGATTGTTATTTATAATAATATTTTGTTCTTTTAAATGTTTTATTTTATTTTGTTTTGTGTTTAAAGATAGAATTTTACCGATGTACAATGTATTTTCAGATGTAACTTGTGTATAACGTATGTAGGTCAAGGTTCTTGACTTGACCCAGTTTTGATCAGCTGATAGGTGATGTCATATACTAGACACGTTTAGCTAGGAGGTAGAGCCAATTTTGTTTTGAATTAATTTGAATGATTTTAAATAATTTCAAGATTGAAAAAAGGAAAATATATTTTAATAAATTTAAAATTTTGAATTTAAATTTTTTTTTGAAAAAAAAAAAAAATTTTTGAGTTTGCGCCTGCCATCTAATTGATATTTTTGAACTTTGATGATGTTATTGTTTGTGTATTATTAGTGTTTTATTTGCATTGTATTGTTAGGGCATATGTATAATCACATGTTAGGTTAAGAATGTTCCTATTTTAAGAAATGTTCAATTGGTTTATTTTCTAATAACAAAAAAAAAACTAATAAAGAAAATTTTTTAGATAAAAGATTTTAGTTTGATTTTTTGGATTTTAACTTAAATGAAATGGTGCAGCTAAGAATATATCAATGTTTACAGTATGTAGTATAAGTGTGTGTGTGAGCCCAGTAACTGTTAAAGGCAGCCCAGTTTGCATGTAAGGGAGAACATATCGGTTGAGGATCTGGCATGATCTAAGCCAGGGATTTGGATTTTTTGGGGAACATGTTAGAATAGAAGGTGAGGTGCGCTGTGGTGCATATCTGTTCGATTTTTCGGTGTTGGGATCTCAAACAGAGAAGTCCAGTGTTCTCGTTCAGATGCGTCCATAGTCGCCGAGCCAGGGGGGTCGTTTACCAATGAAGTGTAAGAACAAAAGGGGGTTGTTGGCACCAGTTCCTCACCGGTCCTCTTAGGGATTTTAGCAATGAGATTTCTTCTGTTTCAGCAGAAGATCTCTCATTGGGGGGGTATTGTAACGGGCCGAATTTGAGGGTTATTTCATTTTATTAAATTTTTGGGATTTATAAAAAATATTTATAAATTTAATTTCCATCTGGGGCCAGAACACGTAGTGTATGGAAACAGTTTCTAACAAAGGCACAATACGCAATATCAGTTATGCAATCAGTACAGAAGAATGTACCAAGTCGTCATTTCCAAGAACTTTGCGAGTGTGTGGAAGTACGTCTTAGAGCGTCACAGAACCATGCGCGCGGAGCGACGCCAGTTTTGTGCAATGCCAAGATGGCTAAGAGTAACAATTCCTGTTCACTTAGTTAACCATGAAGACGGATGTAAAGTTTAAGCCCATCCTACTTTGGTGACGTCGACCAGTAAGCGTCTAAATATCGTCAACGTACAGCACTAAAAAACTGCTATGTGTCATGTGCATAGCCACTAAACTGTGACAACTCAGGCTGTGAGCGACGACGAAATTTGTTCGCCGGCATGGCATTAATGTCCGGCTGCATGAAATAAAGCAGTCAAAACACCGGGGCGGCGTCAGCCTGACGTTCGCTAAGGTTGACGGCCACAAACGAAATTTAAAATCATAAACCAAATCATGTAAAAGTGTTATCGGGCGTATAGAGGAAGCGGGCTGGGGTAGTGAGTTGTTGAAGTGACGGAAAAGTGGAGGAGTGACCGGACTGTTTTCGGACTGAATATGTGGACATGTAAGGAGGGACGCCGGTGGGGTAATACGTAAAGACAAACTATTCTATTTTAATAAAAAGGGGTTTTAAATGGTTTGGATGTGCGTGTGAGCAAGCTGGGCTGTTTTGTATAGTGTAAGAAGTGTATTTAAATATAAGACCTATTTATCCATTTCAGAATGTGTTTTGTTGTTTTTTGTGTTTTGTTTTAATGATTTCCGTCTATCTCAGATTAAGTAAAACTATTCATTTCATGAGATAAAATGTGTTAGTCTAAGTTATTTCGTCATTACCACTTTCCCATTTCTGTGCGGCAAGATTCGTCTAAATGTTCCCGGATATCTTCTGAATTATTATTGGGGGGTAGTCAGATTGCGAAATTGTCCCGTTTTTAATTAAGGTGAAGTATAAAGGTTTTCGATATTTTAACCAAAAAATATCGTGGCGACTCTGGGCTTCTGATCAAAATTTAAAAAGCAGGTAAGTTAAAAGACCGCAGGTAAGTTCTGGCAGTATTTTAATTATTTATTCATTTCGATTCTTTTTTGTATAGTTACAGTGAAGTAATTGGTAAACAAACGGATCAAATATGTGAAAGGATGGTATGGGAACAAACCATAACAATTGAGAGTAAGAAAGAAAATACGTTTATAATTAGTAATGATAATCATAATACAATAATTAACGTTATGGAAGAGAGCAAAATAAATATTAAGGAACCATACCTTATTGATCAGAAAATTTGAATTGCAGGTCACACACAGCGATAAGTCACATAAGATAAATATACATGTGAAACATTTACGACACCACACTTACGGAGAGAATTATCACAGTAACAAAAAACGTCGTAATAAATTATCTCTACGAAACACTACGCAAACTTGTGATAAGTATGATGTTAGGTATACGCATGAGAAGTATAAAGCAAACGATAATTATATCTGTAAGTATAATAGTAAACCATACAGTGAGTATTATCATAAACGACGAACAAAAATACGTTCAGCTGTTTATAGCTTCAAACGAACTACTAGAATGAAACAGGTGAGTTACGCAATGACATCAGGTGATTGCACATTCACCGTGGTACAATGGGACGTTAACACAATGAATAAGCAAAACGGAAATGTTACACGGCGGACTATGTCACAAAGGAGCAAAATGAATTTCCTGTCTATGACAAACAAGTGTGAGCTTAAACTAAGGAGGGTGTAAGATCAAACAACACACCCAACTCAATGCTAGTGGAATAAATAATTAGTTAAACAAAACATAATACGGTTAAGTATTAACAAGATAAAAGGTTAATTAAGAAAAGTTATTGTTAAGATTATGATTGCAAATAAGAAGAAATGTGAAAGAAATTTAAGAAAATTAGAAATAGAAAGAATGTTAGTATTCAAAGTAAAGAAATGGCAAGGAATGTAATGTGTTAAAAGTATGTTCAGAAAAGATTGTAAAGGAATGTTATTATTGATGTTGTTATTAATAAGAAGAAATGGTTAGAAATGAGAAATAAATGTATAATTGTCAGAACGGCTGATCAAGCGAAATCTTCATACATTAGTGGAAATGCAAGGACACAGAAGAAAGCGATAGTGAAAAGTCAAAAGGGCAGAGACTACTTAGGATTAAGGACTACGAGTAAAATATCGTTGTTTTCTAAGGCAGTTCATCTGTAACCGATCATGCGACACACTAAAAGAGTATTCTGTTACTGAAGTGTATTTCAGAAAGTACCGGTAATGGTAAAAATGAAGAAAATTATTAGCGATCAGAAAGGTAATGTTAAAGAAATGTAATAAAAAGTAATGAAAGTTAATGATTGTATAAGTAAGTATTATTAGATAAGTAATGTAAGAAAAGAGTAAAGAATGGTAAGGATGTATGATTAAGGTAATGTAATTACAGATGAAGGGTGGCATAATATGTTAAGATGCAAAATGTTTACCAGTGCAAGAATGCAAACTCGTGTAGGAAGCGCTACACGTAAAAATAAATAGGTCAGTGGAACCAGATTAAAAGAGAACAATGGGAAGAAGCAGCTACGCTTATGCACTGTTAGCAACTCGCAGGAAGGGGAGATAGGAACTAGACTTGTTTTACCCTCCAACTAAGGGAATTTGAACAATTAATATTCATTATCATGGATAGTAGTGTATAAATACAAATAAAAAAAAAATTATAAGTAATATGAAATATAAAAATATAAGATGACTAATGATAGAAAAAAAATATTTTAATACATAAATTTATTAAAATTTTTTTACCAAGTAGAGGAATAATGCGACAATACAAGCATAGGCTGTAATGCGCATATATAATTAAAATAAATATTTTATTTTATTTTAATAATATATAATAGACAAGCAGGTATGAAATTGGAAGCTGGCTTGCAAACAGGAGTCAACACGCAGGATCACGCGATTACCGCTGCATGCGTGTACACAAGTAAATAGGGTGTGTGAGTGAAGCCTGTTTGAGCCTGAAAGTTTGCAACCTCACCCCACGTCAATGAAAAATTAAGAATATATTTAATATATTAAGCAAACCATAGATGATAGCGAGAAGGTAAAAACTTCTACAATGTGTAAAAATCAGACACAAGTGCAGTGCGAATTTTACGTAATTCGGACAATCAGTGTGAATTCTGTGCGATTTTTGAAGCATTATAATTACACTAGTGGTGTGAGCATCATGATAATTGCACATCACATAGGTCATTAAATTAGACAATATTTTATCGCCGTGAAATCCGCGTTAAACAATGCGATTGGCGAAGAAGTGCAAAAATGTGAAATAGGACGAGAGTGGGGGCTATCACGCCATGGTTCAACTGTCGACAGGCTAATTCCTGAATCGACAGCGGCAGTTTTCTTGGTGAATATAAATACAAGCCCAGGAGAGCTAATCTCTCTCTTCTAACAGTCATCAGTCGTGGCGGTACGCTATGTCCGTTCGCGACACAAATTATTAATCTCTTCTAACAGTCTTCATTCGTGACGGAACACTGTGACCATCAGAGACGCGATATTTTAATTACTTTGGACAGAGTTAGACAACATGTCTAACACCAATAAGACTTTTTGTTAAGCATAACTTATAAAGCATTACGATAAATATTTTGATTTAAAATAGTAATGATAAACAGTAATCAAAAATTACCGTAACAAAGAAATCGTCAGATGTCTACAAGTGATCTACATCTAAGAGCATTACTCCAAACCGAGGACGAGAGCACTACATGGCATAAATTCCAGACGTAAAGGACGAGTCATCGGGCTTCCGAGCGGACCTGGAGGAAGAGGAAAGGATCCAGGACTTCCGAGA
Organism: Magicicada septendecula; assembly: GCA_034769895.1. Classification (NCBI taxonomy): domain Eukaryota; kingdom Metazoa; phylum Arthropoda; class Insecta; order Hemiptera; family Cicadidae; genus Magicicada; species Magicicada septendecula. The sequence continues at coordinate 179,884,415 of CM068370.1, forward strand.
GGACCCGGAGAACGAGGAAAGGATCCAGGACTTCATGACTATGCAGGATTCACAACATCAAGGACTCAGGACCAGGAGAGGGTATGCTGAGGAACCGCTACAATTAAAGAAAGACAATAATTTCAAAAAAAGTGTAATTTATAACTGATAAATATAAATGTCTTGTATAAAAAATTATAGCATAATTTTTGAATAAATAATTTATTTAAATATTTATATTTAAATTGTAGAGTAATTATGAAAGCATAATTTTTGAATTGATAATTTATTGAAAATATTTAAATTTAAATTGTAAAGTAATTATAAAAGCATAATTTTTTAATTAATATTTTATTGAAAATATTTTAATGTACATTTGAAAGAATCAATGAACAAATAGTTAACTTAGTTAAATATTTTTATATTGAAAGCACACAGTCAGACTGAGTAGTCCAGACAGTATAACATAATGAAGAAATGTTTTTAATTAAAATTAATAATATATCTATGATATAAGCTTTATTTTGGTGATGAGATTATAGCGAACGAAGAAACTTTGAAACCATGTATAATGAATATCATATGACGAAGTAGTCATTATTTGTTTATTATTATTTCTTGATACGTTTGTTTAAATTAATAAATGGGAACATTTTGAATTTCCTAAAAAGGCTACCATTATTATAATTACACCTGAACCCCTAATTACATGTACACGTTGTTAGAAATGTTATTTACTGTCGTATAATTTTGTCGCTCATGAGCGTGCGCCCGACACACTTACATTTTATAACATTGTATCGGTGTATAAAATTGTCGCCCGTCAACGTGTGGCATGACAAGCCTACATTTTAAAATAAGTGTATGCTCTATTGTTAAATGTGTGCATAAGATTTATGTATAATAATTCTTGGATTTCGTTGTCCATGACGTGTCCGTTACTTAACTAAATATCACTATAATATTGACGACTCGGAACACTAAGTTTTTTATAAGTAAAAACGTAAAGTTTTACTTTACAGCCTAAACTGGCTTTCACCTATAGAAGGCTTCATCAGAGGCTCTGATGAAGCCTTCTATAGGTGAAAGCCGGTTTAGGCTGTAAGGTAAAACTTTACGTTTTTACTTATAAAAAACTTAGTGTTCCGAGTCGTCAATATTATAGTGATATTTAGTATATTAATTGATGTGTATTATACAATATTTTTATAAGTGTTTAATTTTGTTGTGTATATTGTATTGTAATAACGCAACTGGCGCCCACCCCAACAAACAGGTGTAATTATAATATAAGTAGATATGAATAAATAAATAATAATAACGAAATGATAAATAAATAAAATTAATAAGTCGGATCCATAAAAATAATATTCTTAAATATTATAAATAAATATTTTAATAATTATTCAACATGGCAGAACCAGGAGGGTTGAATCTAGAAGCATTTAAAAATTTGATACTAGCAATGAAGGACGAATTAGTCATAAAACAAGCCAAAAAATTTAAAGAAGAGTTAAAAGAGGAGAATATCAAGCAGGTAAAAAAATAGATGAAATAAATACCAAACAAACAGAAAGTTTAGAAAATAGATTAGAACAACAGTTTGAGAATTTTAAACAAGACACTATAAGAATAACTGAAAGTTTAGAAGAATTGAAGAACGATAATCTTGAAATAAAACAAAGTATAATCGACAATAATGCACAGTTAACTGAAAAAATTGTTAATACCAATATATGTAAACTCTTGGAAAAGATATATGTGAAGTAATTGGTAAACAAACGGATCAAATATGTGAAAGGATGGTATGGGAACAAACCATAACAATTGAGAGTAAGAAAGAAAATACGTTTATAATTAGTAACGATGATCATAATACAATAATTAACGTTATGGAAGAGAGCAAAATAAATATTAAGGAAGCATACCTTATTGATCAGAAAATTTGAATTGCAGGTCACACACACAGCGATAAGTCACATAAGATAAATATACATGTGAAACATTTACGACACCACACTTACGGAGAGAATTATCACTGTAACAAAAAACGTCGTAATAAATTATCTCTACGAAACACTACGCAAACTTGTGATAAGTATGATGTTAGGTATACGCATGAGAAGTATAAAGCAAACGATAATTATATCTGTAAGTATAATAGTAAACCACACAGTGTGTATTATCATAAACGTCGAACAAAAATACATTCAGCTGTTTATAGCTTTAAACGAACTACTAGAATGAAACAGGTAAGTTACGCAATGACATCAGGTGATTGCACATTCACAGCGGTACAATGGGACGTTAACACAATGAATAAGCAAAACGGAAATGTTACACGGCGGACTATGTCACAAAGGAGCAAAATGAATTTCCTGTCTATGACAAAGAAGTGTGAGCTTAAACTAAGGAGGGTGTAAGATCAAACAACACACCCAACTCAATGCTAGTGGAATAAATAATTAGTTAAACAAAACATATTATGGTTAAGTATTAATAAGATAAAAGGTTAATTAAGAAAAGTTATTGTTAAGATTATGATTGCAAATAAGAAGAAATGTGAAAGAAATTTAAGAAAATAAGAAATAGAAAGAATGTTAGTATTCAAAGTAAAGAAATGGCAAGGAATGTAATGTGTTAAAAGTATGTTCAGAAAAGATTGTAAAGGAATGTTATTATTGATGTTGTTATTAATAAGAAGAAATGGTTAGAAATGAGAAATAAATGTATAATTGTCAGAACGGCTGATCAAGCGAAATCTTCATACATTAGTGGAAATGCAAGGACACAGAAGAAAGTGATAGTGAAAAGTCAAAAGGGCAGAGACTACTTAGGATTAAGGACTACAAGTAAAATATCGTTGTTTTCTAAGGCAGTTCATCTGTAACCGATCATGCAACACACTAAAAGAGTATTCTGTTACTGAAGTGTATTTCAGAAAGTACCGGTAATGGTAAAAATGAAGAAAATTATTAGCGATCAGAAAGGTAATGTTAAAGAAATGTAATAAAAAGTAATGAAAGTTAATGATTGTATAAGTAAGTATTATTAGATAAGTAATGTAAGAAAAGAGTAAAGAATGGTAAGAATGTATGATTAAGGTAATGTAATTGTAGATGAAGGATGGCATAATATGTTAAGATGCAAAATGTTTACCAGTGCAAGAATACAAACTCGTGTAGGAAGTGCTACACGTAAAAATAAATAGGTCAGTGGAACCAGATTAAAAGAGAACAATGGGAAGAAGCAGCTACGCTTATGCAGTGTTAGCAACTCGCAGGGGGGGGAGATAGGAACTAGACTTGTTTTACCCTCCAACTAAGGGAATTTGAACAATTAATATTCATTATCATGGATAGTAGTGTATAAATACAAATAAAAAAAAATTTATAAGTAATATGAAATATAAAAATATAAGATGTCTAATGATAGAAAAAAATATTTTAATAAATAAATTTATTAAAATTTTTTTTACCAAGTAGAGGAATAATGTGACAATACAAGCATAGGCTGTAATGCGCATATATAATTAAAATAAATATTTTATTTTATTTTAATAATATATAATAGACAAGCAGGTGTGAAATTGGGAAGCTGGCTTGCAAGCAGGAGTCAACACGCAGGATCACGCGATTACCGCTGCATGCGTGTACACAAGTAAATAGGGTGTGTGCGTGAAGCCTGTTTGAGCCTGAAAGTTTGCAACCTCACCCCACGTCAATGCTAAATTAAGAATATATTTAATATATTAAGCAAACCATAGATGATAGCGAGAAGGTAAAAACTTCTAATAATGTGTAAAAATCAGACACAAGTGCAGTGCGAATTTTATGTAATTCGGACAATCAGTGTGAATTCTGTGTGATTTTAAAAGCATTATAATTACACTAGTGGTGTGAGCATCATGATAATTGCACATCACATAGGTCATTAAATTAGACAATATTTTATCGCCGTGAAATCCGTGTTAAACAATGCGATTGGCGAAAAAGTGCAAAAATGTGAAATAGGACGAGAGTGGGGGCTATCACGCCATGGTTCAACTGTCGACAGGCTAATTCCTGAATCGACAGCGGCAGTTTTCTTGGTGAATATAAATACAAGCCCAAGAGAGCTAATCTCTCTCTTCTAACAGTCATCAGTCGTGGCGGTACGCTATGTCCATTCGCGATGCGAATTATTAATCTCTTCTAACAGTCTTCATTCGTGACGGAACGCTGTGACCATCAGAGACGCGATATTTTAATTACTTTGGACAGAGTTAGACAACATGTCTAACACCAATAAGACTTTTTGTTAAGCATAACTTATAAAGCATTACGATAAATATTTTGATTTAAAATAGTAATGATAAACAGTAATTAAAAATTACCGTAACAAAGAAATCGTCAGATGTCTACAAGTGATCTACATCTAAGAGCATTACTCCAGACCGAGGACGAGAGCACTACATGGCATAAATTCCAGACGTAAAGGACGAGTTATCGGACTTCCGAGAGGACCTGGAGGAAGAGGAAAGGATCCAGGACTTCCGAGAGAACCTGGAGAACAAGGAAAGGATCCAGGACTTCATGACTATGCAGGATTCACAACATCAAGGGCTCAGGACCAGGAGAGGGTATGCTGAGGAACCGCTACAATTAAAGAAAGACAATAATTTCAAAAAAAGTGTAATTTATAACTGATAAATATAAATGTCTTGTATAAAAAATTATAGCATAATTTTTGAATTAATAATTTATTTAAATATTTATATTTAAATTGTAGAGTAATTATGAAAGCATAATTTTTGAATTGATAATTTATTGAAAATATTTAAATTTAAATTGTAAAGTAATTATGAAAGCATAATTTTTTAATTAATATTTTATTTTAATGTACATTTGAAAGAATCAATGAACAAATAGTTAACTTAGTTAAATATTTTTATATTGAAAGCACACAGTTAGACTGAGTAGTCCAGACAGTATAACATAATGAGTAAATGTTTTTAATTAAAATTAATAATATATCTATGATATAAGCTTTATGTTGGTGATGAGATTATAGCGAACAAAGAAACTTTGAAACCATGTATAATGAATATCATATGACGAAATAGTCATTATTTGTTTATTATTATTTCTTGATACGTTTGTTTAAATTAATAAATGGGAACATTTTGAATTTCCTAAAAAGGCTACCATTATTATAATTACACCTGAACCCCTAATTACACGTACACGTTGTTAGAAATGTTATTTACTGTCGTATAATTTTGTCGCTCATGAGCGTGCGCCCGACACACTTACATTTTATAACATTGTATTGGTGTATAAAATTGTCGCCCGTCAACGTGTGGCACGACAAGCCTACATTTTAAAATAAATGTATGCTCTATTGTTAAATGTGTGCATAAGATTTATGTATAATAATTGATGTGTATTATAGAATATTTTTATATGTGTTTAATTTTGTTGTGTATACTGTATTGTAATAACGCAACTGGCGCCCACCCCAACAAACGTGTAATTATAATATAAGTAGATATGAATAAATAAATAATAATAACGAAACAATAAATAAATAAAATTAATAAGTCAGATCCATAAAAATAATATTCTTAAATATTATAAATAAATATTTTAATAATTATTCAACATGGCAGAACCAGGAGGGTTGAATCTAGAAGCATTTAAAAATTCAATACTAGCAATGACGGACGAATTAGTCATAAAACAAGCCGAAAAATTTAAAGAAGAGTTAAAAGAGGAGAATATCAAGCAGATAAAAAAAAATAGATGAAATAAATACCAAACAAACAGAAAGTTTAGAAAATAGATTAGAACAACAGTTTGAGAATTTTAAACAAGACACTATAAGAATAACTGAAAGTTTAGAAGAATTGAAGAACGATAATCTTGAAATAAAACAAAGTATAATCGACAATAATGCACAGTTAACTGAAAAAATTGTTAATACCAATTTATGTAAACTCTTGGAAAAGATATATGTGAAGTAATTGGTAAACAAACGGACAAATATGTGAAAGGATGGTATGGGAACAAACCATAACAATTGAGAGTAAGAAAGAAAATACGTTTATAATTAGTAACGATAATCATAATACAATAATTAACGTTATGGAAGAGAGCAAAATAAATATTAAGGAAGCATACCTTATTGATCAGAAAATTTGAATTGCAGGTCACACACACAGCGATAAGTCACATAAGATAAATATACATGTGAAACATTTACGACACCACACTTACAGAGAGAATTATCACTGTAATAAAAAAACGTCGTAATAAATTATCTCTACGAAACACTACGCAAACTTGTGATAAGTATGAAGTTAGGTATACGCATGAGAAGTATAAAGCAAACGATAATTATATCTGTAAGTATAATAGTAAACCATACAGTGAGTATTATCATAAACGACGAACAAAAATACGTTCAGCTGTTTATAGCTTCAAACGAACTACTAGAATGAAACAGGTGAGTTACACAATGACATCAGGTGATTGCACATTCACAGCGGTACAATGGGACGTTAACACAATGAATAAGCAAAACGGAAATGTTACACGGCGGACTATGTCACAAAGGAGCAAAATGAATTTCCTGTGTATGACAAGCAAGTGTGAGATTAAACTAAGGAGGGTGTAAGATCAAACAACACACCGAACTCAATGCTAGTGGAATAAATAATTAGTTAAACAAAACATATTACGGTTAAGTATTAATAAGATAAAAGGTTAATTAAGAAAAGTTATTGTTAAGATTATGATTGCAAATAAGAAGAAATGTGAAAGAAATTTAAGATAATAAGAAATAGAAAGAATGTTAGTATTCAAAGTAAAGAAATGGCAAGGAATGTAATGTGTTAAAAGTATGTTCAGAAAAGATTGTAAAGGAATGTTATTATTGATGTTGTTATTAATAAGAAGAAATGGTTAGAAATGAGAAATAAATGTATAATTGTCAGAACGGCTGATCAAGCGAAATCTTCATACATTAGTGGAAATGCAAGGACACAGAAGAAAGTGATAGTGAAAAGTCAAAAGGGCAGAGACTACTTAGGATTAAGGACTACGAGTAAAATATCGTTGTTTTCTAAGGCAGTTCATCTGTAACCAATCATGCGACACACTAAAAGAGTATTCTGTTACTGAAGTGTATTTCAGAAAGTACCGGTAATGGTAAAAATGAAGAAAATTATTAGCGATCAGAAAGGTAATGTTAAAGAAATGTAATAAAAAGTAATGAAAGTTAATGATTGTATAAGTAAGTATTATTAGATAAGTAATGTAAGAAAATAGTAAAGAATGGTAAGAATGTATGATTAAGGTAATGTAATTACAGATGAAGGATGGCATAATATGTTAAGATGCAAAATGTTTACCAGTGCAAGAATTGTAATGGGGCGAATCAAAAGGGTTTTTTATTTTATTAAATTTGGTTTTTAGTTTTCAAAACATTTTAAATCCATTTCATATGTGTGGTTAGTCCCCAGTTTGAATATAACTCGCAGTCTAAACAATGCAAAGGTACGCTGTAACTGTGTTAAAATATGTGAAAAGAATGCGTTGTCAACTGTAGCACACTTCCGAGAACTTTGCGGTTGTGTGACATCCACTCACAAATGCACAAGCACCCACATCTGCGGAGCGCCTAACTTTACATAAACGAAAGTAAAGGCAGTGAAATATCGTCGACGTACAGCACACGTAAATCCTGTGTGCCAGGTGTACAGCTACTAAAAACTTGGACAACTAAGGCTGTGTGCGACGATGAAATTTGTTCGCCGGCAAGGCAGTAATGCCCGCTCGCATGTAACATCGTAAGAAAGAGTTTTCATCCCAGTCGACTAGTTACCATGGCCGCAGCTGGATAAATACGACCGGCTAGCGGGCTGGAAATTTCACCCGACCACAACAGTATGTATAAGTGATCAACAAGTATAAAATAGTGTAAACCGGTGAATAGGTGCAGTGTACAAAATGCACGGAACAGTAACAGTTTTCATCAAAAAGGGAATAGTGCGGGTGACGCGCCATGCAGTCGACTAAGACGTTACGGTAAACTGTATTAAACCAAATAAATGATTTTTTTTATAAATAGGGGTCTAAATAAATTAAGGGATTTTGAATTTGTGTGAATGAGTGGATGGGCAATCTGGGTCGTTTTAATAGATGTATACATATAGTAGGATAAGTCAACATGGTAAAATAAATTTTATGTTATATCTGTGTTTTTTAAAAGAAAGAAAGAGTTGAAATAATATATGTATTAAAGTAGAAGGAGGAGTGAGTGTTGTATTTAAAGAAAGTAAAAAATGCAATTAAATTAGATTTGTTTCAAACAAAAAACGAGTTGAGTACGTTACTCAGATAACCTGAAGGTCATATTTGTATTTTGCAGTTTCGTGCAACGGACCTTGCCTTAAGAGGTAAGATATAAAATGAATTAGAACTTTTAATAATTAAATGTAATAAAAAGTGATTACACAATTGGCGCTGCGAACAGAGACTCGATTTGTAAAATAATTATAAATCGGCACCTAAAAGCGAATACAAGTATGGTTTAAAGGCTGAGTAACAATACATAAAAAATTACGCAGCACATACAAACTAGTACATCAATGTTCAGAGTTTAAGAGTTAAGTGGTAGATGTTTTTATGTACGTAAATCTAGATTAATAAATTTATAAAAATGGCAGGAAAGAATGAGAGCAATATAAATGAAATGACTAGTGTCGAAAACTATGATGATTCAAATATTATGAATAACGTTGAAATCCGCTCGACTCCAAGCGTGAGTCAGGAAAATAAAACAAAAAATAATGCAAATGAAACAAATAGTACAGATGATTCGGGAATTCAAATAACCCCAAAATTGAGTAGGGAGTGTACAACTAATAATGAAGAAGTCAGCTTCACTGACAGTAATGTAGAAATAACCGAATCAAAAATAATGACAGATGTCGAACATCAATCGACACCTATTTCAGTCAACCAAAATAAGAAGTCCGATGAGGACAATATGCTAACACGATTGTATAATATGATGTATAGTAATTTTAGTGAACTAAGAGGGGATATTAATATTAAATTCAATGAACAGAATAGCAAATTTGATGGTATAAACAATCATTTAGACAATAACGATATAAAATTGAATGAAATTAAGACCGAAATTAAAAGTGAATTTAATTGTAAATTTGATGTACTTAAATTTGACATTGATGAGGTAAAAATGAAATGCGAAAATAGTTGTAACGAATTGAAACAAGATATTGAGAGAATAGTAGAGTCAGTAGGAGAACAGAGTAAAAGTAAAAATAATAATGATAATAAAAAATTAACAAATGATGACAATAATGTCGAAAATGAGAATATAATTAAAAATGTGGTAGTAGAGAGTAAGATAACAAATGTTAACAATGATATTGAAAGTGGTAATGTGATTGAAAGGGTGGTATCAGAGAGTGATACGTTGAAAGTAGATAGTGAAATAGTGAGTGAGAGAGAGAGAGAGAGAGAAATATGTTGTAACGAGGTAGTAATTAGTGTTGATGAATTAGAAAAAGAATGGAAAGAAAGAGTAGATGAATATGGAGGGCAGAGGGTAAATTTTCCCCTTATTTGTGATGAACCAAGGTGTTCAAAAATGTTATTATTGGAGGGCAAGAGACCCTTATTAGTGAAAGATTTGAATTGTTTCCCTTTTTTGTATAAGGTTGTACCCTCTGTGTGGAAGGTTAAAAGTGTGATATGGTGTTATGATGAGAAAGATTTAGATGGAGAGTTGTGTGTTGATAAAGAGATAGAATTATATAAATGAAAGAGAGATTATAATGAGTTGAAAGAGATGTTAAATGATTTGAAGTACTTACCTGTTAAAATAGAGAGTGAAGATTATTTTGATGATACAGTTTTAAATAATAATAACTTACCTTATGTTGTAATGAATGATAAAATAACTGACTTGACAATGAATATAATTACTAATGGAGACTGGACAGAAATAAATAATGTTGACTTGGTATATTATGATTATGGTGAAATGAATGAACTGAAATTTTATGGTTACTATACACAAGATAACCGTATGTGGAATGCAAATAAAATTGAAAATTGTTATTTGAAACCAAGGCTAATTTTTGACGATGGAGGCTGAGCTTTAAATTCACAAATGGACAATTTTAAATATATTGTTTTATGGTTTTGACCTCGCAACCTTGGATATTGAAGTGTGATATAACTGAGTAATCACTGATGAAGAATTGTAAATAAGTGTAGTGAATTTATTTGTGTGTGTTGTAAAATGTTAGGTAAACAATGCATGTATGTCATGGAAATTGTTGTGATAATAATAATATTAATATTTGCAATCTAAATAAATAAAATTAATTTTGGAGACGGTAATTAGCGAATTGTAATTGTTTTGATAGCAACTGAACTTGTATTTTCAATAATTAATTTAATTAAAATAATTTGAGATGTTTAAATATTCTGATTAATTTAAAGGTCGTATAATTAAATTTTCTAATGGATTTAAATTGTTTTATGAGATTTGATATTAATCAATAAATGTTAAATTGTTTGTATGAAATAACATTGTTGTTAAATGTTTCAGAGGTTACGTGGAGATATTGGTGTGTGTGTGTGTGTGTGTGGTGTGTATTTTGTGTTCATGTCAATAGGTGGATAACGTACTGTAAGTATAAAGCTCATAATACCAATCAGATAGAATAAAATGCTTACAGGTGTGAAAAGAGTTTAATTCAATAATAAAAATGAATTGAGATAATGGTATTAAATAGAAACTGTAATTAAAAAGTAATAATAACTGAAAGGTGAATTAAAATTATATTTGGTTTGAAACTTTGACAAATATGTTAACATTAAAAGATTTATAGTAATTAGAAGTACAGGTATGAGGGGTGAGGTAACCAGAATGTTTAGACTATGACTTAGAGTGTTTATAACACCAGTCTGGCAGACTATTGTTGATGTAAACAGGTGTGTTGAATGTTTTGACTAATATGTATAGCCAGGTGTGGAAGCTGATAACTGTTGTAGCTTGATGAATCAGTATCTTGAGCAAAACCCTATTGTGACATAAAAGAATTGAAGTTAATTTTTTACAGACAAAATAATAATGAGGTAATTACTGTAACTCAGACTTTGAGAAAGTAAATAGAATTAAATTAATTTGGTAATTAAATCAATTGAAAAGATGATTTTTTAATAACCAATTTAAATTCATTCTGATTCAAATGTAATGGTAGACTAAATAATAAAATGATGTAAACAATGATTAAAATATTCATCTAAAATTGAAAACTGAAAGAACGTTCAAACTGAAATAGCGTTGGGAAAATAAGATGTTCATATAACTATTCATGTAAACTTTTACAATGGACAATCAATGTTTTATGTTTAACTGTAGATTCTCCACCTAAGTGCGGCCATGACCTCACCGGATCATGACCGTGAAAGTAGTTAATTGTGGCAAATCATAAATTTTACTTGATATAACTGGCTTGTGGTTTGTTTTATTTTGTTAACCCAGTGGTTTGTTAGATTTAGTATGGGGGTTATTTTTTGGGGAATCTACCTCATTTTGGAACAGGGCTATTTTCACCCAGATAGGGGTGGTAGTCCATTAGGGGTGTATAAATCAAGAATAGTAGGTGTAATACTGAATTTTATTGTAACGCCGAAGCCAGGATGGGGGTGGAATAAAAGAAAAAATGTCCACCCCTTCCGCATCAGTCCTTGTGAAAGCAACTGGGCGCCACAGTCCAGGGGGTGTAATAGTGAGTGTGGATGGGCGGTGACTCAGTTACAGGTCACGAGGGAGATGTGGTTTACGGCTAGGATGAGGCTGGAAAAGGCCAAGAAGCCTAGCGCAGAACACATTAATATGTAACGGGTATCAGGGGTTAAGGGATTAAACGGGGGGTAGTAGAGAAAAAAAAAATATTTTGGTGCCTGCCATCAAATTGATGTTTTAAATTCTGATTGTATTGTTGTTTATGCGTATTAATAGTGTTATTGAATTATATTGTTTAGGATATATGTATAATCAAATGTTAGGATTAGGCAGTTCATGTTTTAATTAAATATTCAATTTATTTGTTTTCTTTTATCAGTAATAATAACAAAGAGAATTAATCTATTCATATAAGAGATTTTTTTGTTTTGATACAATCTGATTTTGAACTTACGAGAATAGTGAATTTAAAGATGAATATTTTGTGATTTTAAATGATGAGTTTGTTTAGAAAATATTATCGGTGTATGTATGCGCCCAGTATTTCCCAAAGGCGACCCAGTGTGCATGATAAGAGGGAACATATCGGGTGAGGATCTGGCATGAGACGAGCCAGGGATTTGGATTTTTGGGGAAACATGTTAGAAGGTGAGGTGCGCTGTGGTGCGTATCTGTTCGATTTTTCGGTGTTGGGATCTCGCACAGAGAAGTCCAGTGATCTCGTTCAGATGCGTCCATAGTCACCGAACCAGGGGGGTAGTTTACCCATGATGTATAAGAACAAATGTGGGGTTGTTGGCACCAAATCCTCACCGGTCCTCTTAGGGGTTTAGCAATGAGATTTCTTCTGTTCCGACAGAAGATCTCTCATTGGGGGGGTATCGTAACGGGGCGAACCAAAGGGTTTTTTACTTTATTAATTTTGGTTTTTAGTTTTCAAAACATTTTAAATCCATTTCATATGTGTGGTTAGTCCCCAGTTTGAATATAACTCGCAGTCTAAACAATGCAAAGGTACGCTGTAACTGTGTTGAAATATGTGAAAAGAATGCGTTGTCAACTGTAGCACAATTCTGAGAACTTTGCGGTTGTGTGACATCCACTCACAAATGCACAAGCACCCACATCTGCGGAGCGCCTAACTTTACATAAATGAAAGTAAAGGCAGTGAAATATCATCGACGTACAGCACATGTAAATCCTGTGTGCCAGGTGTACAGCTACTAAAAACTTGGACAACTAAGGCTGTGTGCGACGATGAAATTTGTTCGCCGGCAAGGCAGTGATGCCCGCTCGCATGTAACATCGTAAGAAAGAGTTTTCATCCCAGTCGACTAATTACCATGGCCGCAGCTGGATAAATACGACCGGCTAGCGGGCCAGAAATTTCACCCGACCACAACAGTATGTATAAGTGATCAACAAGTATAAAATAGTGTAAACCGATGAATAGGTGCAGTGTACAAAATGCATGGAACAGTAACAGTTTTCATCAAAAAGGGAATAGTGCGGGTGACGCGCCATGCAGTCGACTAAGACGTTACGGTAAACTGTATTAAACCAAATAAATGATTTTTTTTATAAATAGGGGTCTAAATAAATTAAGGGATTTTGAATTTGTGTGAATGAGTGGATGGGCAATCTGGGTCGTTTTAATAGATGTATACATATAGTAGGATAAGTCAACATGGTAAAATAAATTTTATGTTATATCTGTGTTTTTTAAAAGAAAGAAAGAGTTGAAATAATATATGTATTAAAGTAGAAGGAGGAGTGAGTGTTGTATTTAAAGAAAGTAAAAAATGCAATTAAATTAGATTTGTTTCAAACAAAAAACGAGTTGAGTACGTTACTCAGATAACCTGAAGATCATATTTGTATTTTGCAGTTTCGTGCAACGGACCTTGCCTTAAGAGGTAAGATATAAAATGAATTAGAACTTTTAATAATTAAATGTAATAAAAAGTGATTACACAATTGGCGCTGCGAACAGAGACTCGATTTGTAAAATAATTATAAATCGGCACCTAAAAGCGAATACAAGTATGGTTTAAAGGCTGAGTAACAATACATAAAAAATTACGCAGCACATACAAACTAGTACATCAATGTTCAGAGTTTAAGAGTTAAGTGGTAGATGTTTTTATGTACGTAAATCTAGATTAATAAATTTATAAAAATGGCAGGAAAGAATGAGAGCAATATAAATGAAATGACTAGTGTCGAAAACTATGATGATTCAAATATTATGAATAACGTTGAAATCCGCTCGACTCCAAGCGTGAGTCAGGAAAATAAAACAAAAAATAATGCAAATGAAACAAATAGTACAGATGATTCGGGAATTCAAATAACCCCAAAATTGAGTAGGGAGTGTACAACTAATAATGAAGAAGTCAGCTTCACTGACAGTAATGTAGAAATAACCGAATCAAAAATAATGACAGATGTCGAACATCAATCGACACCTATTTCAGTCAACCAAAATAAGAAGTCCGATGAGGACAATATGCTAACACGATTGTATAATATGATGTATAGTAATTTTAGTGAACTAAGAGGGGATATTAATATTAAATTCAATGAACAGAATAGCAAATTTGATGGTATAAACAATCATTTAGACAATAACGATATAAAATTGAATGAAATTAAGACCGAAATTAAAAGTGAATTTAATTGTAAATTTGATGTACTTAAATTTGACATTGATGAGGTAAAAATGAAATGCGAAAATAGTTGTAACGAATTGAAACAAGATATTGAGAGAATAGTAGAGTCAGTAGGAGAACAGAGTAAAAGTAAAACAAAAAACGAGTTGAGTATGGACTACAGGTAATGGACAACAACAATGAGGTAATAAACGACAACAATAAGGTAAGTAAAGTATTTAAATATCTTACGTTAAAAGTTACATTGAAGAGGGTTTTAAGTACAATATGGTTTAATAAACAATGTCTGGATAATAATGTCATCCCAAAGTATGCTCAAGTTAAAATTAAAAATAAGAACAGTGTAGCCAAAAAAGTAAAAGAACAAAGCGAGAAGTTGTGGATAAAACTGGAAATAAGGTCACTCTACGGCTTAATCAATAGATATAATAGGGAATTATATGACAGACACATAGAATTGTTAAGAATATACTCGTATGTAGAGTTAGAAGAAATATTATATAATTTTGGTTTAGGGTACGTAGAAAAGAAATTGGAAAATAAAAATAAAAAAATGGTAGATAAGTTAAATAAATTATTAAGAAAGAACGAAGTAAAAAAGGAACACCTCTCTAAGAATAACTATGAAAAAAGAGTAATAAACCTTACAGAGGTAAATTTCAATACAGAAGAAAAAGAAATTTTAGCAAAAGGCTTAAAATACGCACCGCCACCAGAATTAAATCAAGAAAAAACGATTATTGAATGCGAAAGCATAATACAAAAACTAGGAAATGAAAATGATAAAAAAAGAATAAGGTGGGAAGTAGGGACTGTAGTAGATAAAATATTTAAGAAAAGTTTGTATAATTCAAAAAATGAACAAAAAATCAAATCAACTGTAACTAAACTAAAGAATAAAATAAAGAAGAATGATATTATAGTTACGAAGGCGGACAAAGGAAATACAATGGTACTACTGAGAAAGGACGAATACATAAAGAAAACGGAAGAATTTATAAGGGAAGGACCATACGAGGAAATAAAGTATGATTATACAAGTAAGTACCAGTCAAGGATAAAACAAATGATGAAACAGATAACATTTATAGAAGAAAATAAGAAAAAGTATTTATTGGAAAGTAATCCAACAGCACCAACTTTTAAAAGTCAGGTTAAGATACATAAAGAATGAAAACCAATTAGACCGATTGTTTCTTTCATTAACGCACCTATTTATAAATTATCAAAGGAAGTTAGCAGAGTACTGAAAGAGAAATATGAATTTGGGACAAAATACAACATAGAGAATAATGTAAAATTGATAGAAAAATTAGAAAATATTAGGATTAATGTAAATACAAAATTGATATCACTGGATGTTAAGGACATGTTTACCAATATCACAGTAAATAAAGTTATTAAGTTAATAAACGATAATAATATGGGAGAATACAGGTATAAAAAGCAGTTGATGAAAATAATTAAAGAATGTGTAAATCAGAACTATTTTAGGTTTAATAACAAGTTTTATATACAGAAAAAAGGTTTACCTATGGGGTCTTCATTATCCCCTATTCTTGCTGAAATATACATGAATGATTTTGAAAAGCAATTAATAACTACCACTAAGTATAAAAACAATATAAAATTATGGTCTAGGTACGTTGATGATGTATTAGTAATTTGGGAAGGAAGCATAGAAGAAGTGCATGAGTTTATAAATGAGGTAAATAATAAGGATAAAAACTTACAATTTAAAGAAGAGATAGGAGGTAAGAAAATAAATTACTTAGATTTAAACATAGAAATTAAAGATAATGAGAAACTACAGTTTGGGATATTTAGGAAAGAGTCGTATTCTGATATAATTATACCAAGAGAGTTTTACCACCCATATAGATATAAAATGGCGGCAATCAATTCATTTTGTTACAGAGCTCAGAAGTGTTTAAAAGAGACCGAATCAAAAGATAGGGAGTTAAGAACGATAAAGGGAATTGTAAGGAATAATAATTATAACACCAACATAGTGGATAAAGTTATGAAAAGGGTTAACATACAAAAAGATAAAATAGAACCAGAACAAAAGAATTATGCAGGGTCATTGACATACATAGGTTCACATACTAGAAAAATTATAAAATGTTTTAGTAAATATGGAGTAGATATAGCTATTAAAAAATGTGAAACGGTATTTGATAAGATAAAGAATAAGAATATAGAAAAAATTCCAGTATTACAGAAAAGCGGAATTTATAAATTAAAATGTAAAGACTGCAACAAGGTGTACCTAGGAGAGACAGGACGAAAATTCGTATGCAGGTTGTCTGACCACAAACGTGGAGAAGGTAATAGAACAACCAATTCGTTATATGCAAGACATTTCATAGAAGACAACCATAAGTTTGTAAATCCTTTGGAAGAATACGAAATTGTAAAAGTAGTGAATAACACAGTTGAAAGGAAGCTTAGAGAGGAGTTAGAAATATTGAAAGAAAGAGAGAAAGGGCTAGACAATTTAATTAATATTAAAATTAAATTTGTAAATGAAGAAATATTTTATAACATGATTAAGAAGTAAATGATAGAGGACAGATAGATAAGATTAAGGATTATTTTGCATAGTACTAATTGGATGTTTTAAAACAAGGGTGTATGACTGACCCACGTGTGTGGAGAGGAAGAGGGTAGTTTAAAAGGATGCACACACACACACACACACACACACACACACACACACACACACACACACACACACACACAACACTGAAACACAAGGAATTTGCTAGAAAAAATATGTAACTCTACAGATGGTGGGACAGGGTTTAGGGGGGTGTGGAAGGGTCATTTATATTATAGCTTGTTGTGTGTGAGCAGGGTGGGGAGAGGGGTGAAGGGGTTGTTTTTACGAATTTCCTGTCTATTCCAATCTGACGATGGGCTGTGAAGCTTGAAAGCGCTAATTGGGATAATTTTTATATAGTGGTGTGCAACTGTGATCATTCTGATAAAAATAAATAGTCAGTGGAACCAGATTAAAAGAGAACAATGGGAAGAAGCAGCTACGCTTATGCAGTGTTAGCAACTCGCAGGGAGGGGAGATAGGAACTAGACTTGTTTTACCCTCCAACTAAGGGAATTTGAACAATTAATATTCATTATCATGGATAGTAGTGTATAAATACCAATAAAAAAAAATTTATAAGTAATATGAAATATAAAAATATAAGATGTCTAATGATAGAAAAAAAAAATTTTAATAAATAAATTTATTAAAATTTTTTTTACCAAGTAGAGGAATAATGCGACAATACAAGCATAGGCTCTAATGCGCATATATAATTAAAATAACTATTTTATTTTATTTTAATAATATATAATAGACAAGCAGGTGTGAAATTGGGAAGCTGGCTTGCAAACAGGAGTCAACACGCAGGATCACGCGATTACCGCTGCATGCATGTACACAAGTAAATAGGGTGTGTGCGTGAAGCCTGTTTGAGCCTGAAAGTTTGCAACCTCACCCCATGTCAATGCTAAATTAAGAATATATTTAATATTAAGCAAACCATAGATGATAGCGAGAAGGTAAAAATTTCTAAAAATGTGTAAAAATCAGACACAAGTGCAGTGCGAATTTTATGTAATTCTGACAATCAGTGTGAATTCTGTGCGATTTTTAAAGCATTATAATTACACTAGTGGTGTGAGCATCATGATAATTGCACTTCACATAGGTCATTAAATTAGACAATATTTTATCGCCGTGAAATCTGCGTTAAACAATGCGATTGGCAAAAAAGTGCAAAAATGTGAAATAGGACGAGAGTGGGGGCTATCACGCCATGGTTCAACTGTCGACAGGCTAATTCCTGAATCGACAGCTGCAGTTTTCTTGGTGAATATAAATACAAGCCCAGGAGAGCTAATCTCTCTCTTCTAACAGTCATCAGTCGTGGCGGTACGCTATGTCCGTTCGCGACGCGAATTATTAATCTCTTCTAACAGTCTTCATTCGTGACGGAACGCTGTGACCATCAGAGACGCGATATTTTAATTACTTTGGACAGAGTTAGACAACATGTCTAACACCAATAAGACTTTTTGTTAAGCATAACTTATAAAGCATTATGATAAATATTTTGATTTAAAATAGTAATGATAAACAGTAATTAAAAATTACCGTAACAAAGAAATCGTCAGATGTCTACAAGTGATCTACATCTAAAAGCATTACTCCAGACCGAGGACGAGAGCACTAAATGGCATAAATTCCAGACGTAAAGGACGAGTCATCGGGCTTCCGAGAGGACCTGGAGGAAGAGGAAAGGATCCAGGAGTTCCGAGAGGATCCGGAGAACGAGGAAAGGATCCAGGACTTCATGACTATGCAGGACTCAACATCAAGGACTCAGGACCAGGAGAGGGTATGCTGAGGAACCGCTACAATTAAAGAAAGACAATAATTTCAAAAAAAGTGTAATTTATAACTGATAAATTAAATGTCTTGTATAAAAAATTATAGCATAATTTTTGAATTAATAATTTATTGAAAATATTTATATTTTAATTGTAGAGTAATTATGAAAGCATAATTTTTGAATTAATATTTTATTGAAAATATTTTAATGAACATTTGAAAGAATCAATTAGATTTGTTCATAGAATGAACAAACAGTTAACTTAGTTAAATATTTTTATATTGAAAGCACACAGTCAGACTGAGTAGTCCAGACAGTATAATATAATGAAGAAATGTTTTTAATTAAAATTAATAATATATCTATGATATAAGCTTTATGTTGGTGATGAGATTATAGCAAACAAAGAAACTTTGAAACCATGTATAATGAATATCATATGATGAAGTAGTCATTATTTGTTTATTATTATTTCTTGATGTTTGTTTAAATTAATAAATGGGAACATTTTGAATTTCCTAAAAAGGCTACCATTATTATAATTACACCTGAACCCCTAATTACATGTACACGTTGTTAGAAATGTTATTTACTGTCGTATAATTTTGTCGCTCATGAGCGTGCGCCCGACACACTTACATTTTATAACATTGTATCGTTGTAATATATATATATATATTGTAACATCACAGAATGTTCCATAAAGGAAATTATTTACATAGCAATTTATCATAAGAGGAAAGTGAGGTGAACAGTATCGAACCCAAGTAACCCTAAAAATTTTGTAATATTGTCTAATAATTAATATCATTAACATGAAAAAACGACCAGACTATGACTAAGACTCAAACCCCATATATATTATTTAAGTGAAGAACAGTGTAAAAACAATAATATACTATAAGAGAGACAAATAATATCAGAAACAACCAAAATGAGGTCATTAATTATTAAGTGATGTAACTCTGAATAGGGTACAAAAAACTATTTATTGTGAATTAATGGACAAGATCCATTATTATACTATGTAATGTAAATAAAATTAATGTATTAAATCATTTGAATACATTATTAGAAAGGGTCTAAGTTAAAATAAAAAATATATAAATGTTATGACAAAAATATATGTTCTTGGATTTCGTTGTCCATGACGTGTCCGTTACTTAACTAAATATCACTATAATATTGACGACTCGGAACACAATGTTTTTTATAAGTAAAAACGTAAAGTTTTACCTTACAGCCTAAACCGGCTTTCACCTATAGAAGGCTTCATCAGAGGCTGTCGTTAGTAGCGCTGCTTGTCTTGTTGTTGGCGACGAGAAAGTGTTTCGAAAGATTGAAGCTGTGTGTGTGTGGTGAGATGTGTTCGAATAATGCGTGCGATTTGAATTGTGTCTGTTCGTTTAGGATGTCGTTTTTATTTGTTTTTGTGTGTTTGTATATTTCTAATTGTTCTAGAGTGTCTAGTTTTCGGCCTTTTGTGTGTACGTGTAGTATGTTCATGTTATTGTCGATGTTTTTATATGTGTGGTTTGCTTCAATGAGGTGGTTTGCGAAGGTAGATTCTGTAGTGGTGTGGAGTGCTTTTGTGTGTTCAATGTATCTCTGTTTGAAGCTACGTCCTGTCTGGCCTATGTAGAATTTACTGCAATTTGAACAATTTAGTTTATATACACCGGGTAGATCGAATTTGTTTTGTGCTTTGGGCATGCGTTTTGATAGTGTGTGTTCTGTTTTGTTAGTAGTTTTGTAAGCGATTCTGTATCCTGCTTTTTTGAATTTGTGGGCAATTTTTTCTGTTTGTTTGTTGATGTATGTTAGTGTTATGAATTTGTTGTTTTCTGTCTTTGTCTGTTGTTTGTTTTGTGTTTTGTGTAGGAGTTTACTGACTATTGTTCTGTCATAACCGTTAGATTCTGCTAGCAGGATACAGAATCGCTTACAAAACTACTAACAAAACAGAACACACACTATCAAAACGCATGCCCAAAGCACAAAACAAATTCGATCTACCCGGTGTATATAAACTAAATTGTTCAAATTGTAGTAAATTCTACATAGGCCAGACAGGACGTAGCTTCAAACAGAGATACATTGAACACACAAAAGCACTCCACACCACTACAGAATCTACCTTCGCAAACCACCTCATTGAAGCAAACCACACATATAAAAACATCGACAATAACATGAACATACTACACGTACACACAAAAGGCCGAAAACTAGACACTCTAGAACAATTAGAAATATACAAACACACAAAAACAAATAAAAATGACATCCTAAACGAACAGACACAATTCAAATCGCACGCATTATTCGAACACATCTCACCACACACACACAGCTTCAATCTTTCGAAACACTTTCTCGTCGCCAACAACAAGACGAGCAGCGCTACTAACGACAGCCTCTGATGAAGCCTTCTATAGGTGAAAGCCGGTTTAGGCTGTAAGGTAAAACTTTACGTTTTTACTTATAAAAAACATTGTGTTCCGAGTCGTCAATATTATAGTGATATTTAGTTAAAAATATATGTTTAGGAGCCGAATCCAATCACTCAGATTTCATGTAAAAATTAATTATTATAGAATTGAGATAAAAACTATATGTAATTGTCAAGTAGACAAAGATGAACAAATTATCTTAAATAAAGAAAGCTGTGAAGTGAATAAAAATCAGTTAAAATAGCCAAAAACAGTATTAACTGAAAACATGTAGTAGACCTATAATATTGTAATATTTATGAATTTAATGTTGACAAAATGCAACCAAATTGCATTATAAAGTTGAAATATAATATAAAGTGACTATACAGTACTAATATATTTGACTAACTTAAACACTTTAATAGTCGAGTTAGGAAACTATTTACCTATACCATATCTGGCTGAAGCCAAGGACCCATCACAAAAAAACAGTCATTTTGACTTAATGATTGCAAAATATTAACAAAAATAAAAGAAAAGGGTACAATACTATAGTGTACTATGAAAACAAACATACTCAGTTGAAAACAAGCTCAATTATTAAAGAATTTGACTTATGAGAGTGAAATTTGTCACAGCAAGAAAAAGAATCACTTATGCAAACCAATATGATGCTAAGTAAGCTTACAACAAAAATAATATGTATCAGGATAAACCAGGTATCACAAAAGATAGACAATATAATAAACTCTCAGTGTATACTCGAAAAATCCCATATATAATAAGGAAAAAAGACTAATTATTGTATTTTAACAGTGACAACAACTTAGGCCATAGGCATGGACCATGTAAAACTAAACTTATTTATATATTATATGTGTTAAACTTTATTTATTTTGTTATAGAAAGATGATAATATTATGTATTAATGTTGTAGAAGGAACCAAACAACCTCACAACAATTTTTTAGTTAAAAAATTGAATTTTTATGGAAACATTCCAAGTAAGAGTTGTATTTTGTGTTATTTTATTATAGTTAATTTATTCAAAACCAATCGTAATTAGTATCATTAGATTCAGTTGAAAGCAGAGAATCCAAATATAGTAATGGCATGCAGATTGTAAGTAGTTATGTAAAATTGTTTGACAAATACCAGAATAATTTTTGTAATATCCTTAGTGTGAAGAATAAGAAATTTTTGTTCTAAAGCTTCTACGGAAGTCAAATTTGTTCCATGATGTTCCATTTGATTATTCTCGAACGTTCTAGAAGGAATTTTTACACAAATACACCGGACATTTATGTCAAAAAGCTAAAACAATGAGCCTTACAGAGTATAAAAGGAAGGCGAAATTCGACCAAAAAAACACTATATGCTTTGAATCCAAAAGAGACACATCACCCACGAAACTGATCATCACACCCCAGGCGAAACCGAAGAACGAGAAGTCGACGTGAGAATGCAGAAAGGCTTTTCCCGTACATTGACAAAAGACTGACTTAACCTCTACAAGAGTATACACCAATGTGTTGCTGAAATAGAGCAGCAACACGACACATTTAATAGAATGCACGCAGCCAGAATATCAGCGGCCCTGGAAGGACCAAAATTTTAATAGAGAATCAATTCTGCTGGTATTCGCTACGACAAACTGACTTTGACAAAAATCCCATTAACGTAATGTACACAAAGCCTATTTTTCAACTGCAGGAGGAGAATCAGCGCTGTGGCAGCGAATTGAGAAACCACGCAAACAGCTGATGGTAGCCGGCAACATTCAAGCGTAAATTCACTGCCAAACTTTTTTCCAAAAGTGCGGAGTTTTAAAAAAACCGTATTTTGACTTTCAAATAAAATCAGTGCACAAGGAACGTCAACACGAAGAGGCGAGATTGAAAACTACCCGAGAGAAGTGTCCAGTGCGAGAAATAATTACCCATCGGAACGTGAGTTGTTCAAAGTTAAAGTCATTTTTACCTGGTAACATTTGCCACACAGTTGTACTACACATGCCACACACCTTCAAATCACTTAATTTTTGTAAAGCATCTTATTGATCTGTCTTGGTAGTTCAAAGGAGTCACGTCCTGAGTATAAATATTTTTCATACACTAAACTCATGCTTTTCAACTGAGTAAAAATAAAATATTTGTTAGCCGATACTTGATTGGAGAAAAAACTTGTCAATAATAATTAATTTTTTGTAACTCTGCAATTTTATTTTTATTACGAATGTTAGTCCTTCAGACAATTTTTTTAAGATTCATTAAAACATACGTTATTTTTTCAAACTCAAACTGTCTTGTTCACATTTTTTTCATAGAATTAAACTAACTGATAAGAAATCAAAATTTTAATTTTAATAACAATTTCTTGGAACAAAAGATTCCAAGTGGCGCCCACAAACACATAGTAGCTTAAGTTGTTTTGCAGAACGACATCATCGCAGAGGATCCAGTCATCAGTAAGTATCATAAAGTGCGCGGAATGTAACGCCCGACAAATAACAACACGAACAACACGTTACACACGACATACACGTTTCTCTACATTATAAATTGACGACTCCAACGTGAGGCTTTTGAAGAAGGCATATACATTTTCTCTACATTATAATATATATATATATATATATATATATATATATATATATATATATAATAACAGGTGTAATAATAATAACAACGATTTTTTAAATCATATCAAATCATTTAAAAATTTATTAAATAGAATTTCCAAAATATTTTCAATTAAAATTTCATTATTATTTGCATAATATAATTTAATTTAATTATATGTGTTTGTCATACATATAATTATTGCCACAATACAAATAACATTACACACAATTCATAGATATAAGACACACGATATAAATTTACAAGTATAGATAAAAATTCTTATAATATATAATTTTGCTCTTGACTTGCTCAGATTGTATTTCTTTTTTTTTAATTCTCTATTTTTTTTATGTTCTTGCATATTAATACCTTATTCATGACATATTAATCAATATCAAAATTTCTTTAACATTTCTACTATGCTATAATTTCAAAAAATATAATTTTGTAAATTTAGAATATCATTATCAACTACTATAAATTAAACAATTAAATTTAACAATTATTAATTACACTTTTAAAGTTATTATTGTCTCTTTACTTTTTTTAATGTCTTTATTGAATCTTTGGTTGACGAGTAAATATGGTTTTATTTCACCTTATTTCGGTGCGGAGATACTCAGTGATTCCTCGTCATGATCCTGAGTCCTTTGTCCTGGGTCGATCCTCCATAGTCGTCTGATCCTACTGGAGTCCGTTGTCTGGTCCTCCTGGTCCACTTAGTATTCAGATGACTCGTACGGTACTGCTGTGATATAGACCATGGATGTGGATGCTCCCTCGTCAGGCAAAGCGTCTGGCTGCAGCAGTGATCCAATGAAAGATAGATCGTTGTCGGGCATAGCCTCCGGCTGCCGCTCTGTTCCAACGAAAAAAGAGATCGAGGCTGGTGAGCCTTGCGTATTTATACTCTCGGGCGTAAAAATCATGTTTCGACAGTTTTGTGAATGATTTAGTTTGTCAAGCGTCCCTTCACAGACTCGATTATTTTTCATACTTATTTTAATCATATTTGCAACATGCAAAGTCTTTTGCTAATTACTCGATGTTCATATGATCGGTAATTTTTTGTTTAATTGTATTTTAACCGTTTTTCTAGACTTTAATTATTCTTGGTTCTATTCAATTTTATTTACACTGTATTAATACATATTATTTGTTTCGTACTAGATTTTGCATATGTGTGCATCTTTATATTATTAATAACATGGCATAATTTGTTTTGTCATATCTTACGTGCACTTACCACAATTTAAATAAATTACTTATTTAATTTACATTTTATTCAGGCATGACGCTATGCAGGAATCAACTGGCTTTACAAACATATAAAATACACATGTACACAAGCTCAGCTGAGCGTGGCATGACCTTCCTGTACCGACCTGAAAATTCGGTGTTCCCCTTCACTGTTTACTTACAGCTTTCAATATTGTTATGATACCAAAAGCAGCCCAATACCAGAGAAAGTATATAAAGGAAAAAGCATGCAAATAAAGAAGAATTAACAATTATAAATAAAGAAAAATAGAATGACTATAACATATACAAGACAAATGACAATGACCCAACCCAAGTGATGGGCCCAATGACAAAAGAAATGAAATAAACACATGAATTAACAAACTAAGCAAAGTAAATATTATTAAATGTACCATTAATCATGGAAAGTACAAGCCCAAAGAAAATATTGTAATATTAGTTAAGTAAATATAGAATAATAAAGAAATAAACAAACAATAAAACACACAGACCATGATACAAAGGATGATAATAACAAAAGTGAAATATCATAAATAATATACTAATAATCAAAATAAAATGAACCAAGAGTACATGATAGGAGTAGGAAGTGAATTACCAGTTAACATTAAGTGATAAACATTCTATAATAAGGGTGATCACACCAGAGTGAATAATGTAAAGAAAATAAATAATAAGGAATAAACACTATTAACACTAAAGTACAGTGAAACAGTACAAAGTGCAAGTGTAACCCAAAAAAGAGATAAACAACAAAATAATAAATAAGATCTCATATAAAAGTGAGAGTGAACAATTAAATGTAAAACACAAAATATAGGTAAATACACCAAAACCAGAGATTAACACTAGAGTTTAATGGGTGAAAGGTGCCAAAAAATAAGAGTACCAACTTATTGTTATTACAATCATACCCCGCTTTGCGCAACCCCACATAACGTGAATTCGCTATAACGCATTTTTTTTCTAAGAAAATATTTATTTTACATATTAACAATTACATATACAGTATTGTACCAATAATATTGTATATACACGTATCATCGTAAATGTAATGAATATGTAAATTTTGAATTTAACAACTAAAGATTGCATATTTTATTTTGAAAATGACAAATAAACACATAATTACATTACTGTATTATTTTTTAAGGAGTACGAACACGTCAGCCTACCAACACGTTTGGTGGAAACGTAAAAACAGACAGCTGATTTGTACAGATAAATAAGAGGTTGCATTAGGTCAGACATAGATCTGTATATAAGTGTCAGCCAAAACAGTAGTACGTTTTGTAAACATATATGGCTGTGCCATTACACATTATAAATGTTATTTGACCTTGAATACTCTTGTTGGCGGCATTCTGACAAATGAGAAATCGTATCTCTGTGCTGGAGACCCGTGGTGATGCTGAATAGACACAACACATTTTCACTACACACAGCAGTGGCTGACGTTTATTAACCATTTCTGAGTTCCCGATGCCACAACTCAGATTAAACTGTGCACAATGTTTGTAGAAAAGGCGGACGTGTGTGACGTAGGTGTTAGTTTGCAAAATGCATCTTCCATTCACGCCAGAAATGTATTCACGTTTCTTGTTTATCTTGTCTCAGCCAAATAAACATTACTGTACTGTATACGTACTAATTTACATTCTTGGAATGGTAGTTCGGGTTAATCCATCCTTTTTAGGGCCCCTTGTTGAACTTAAGTCTCGGCCAATTTCCTGGAAAACCATTCACTCTCCCCCCCCCCCTTGTTATTGTTTCTAAACATTGGGAATACGTTTTCCTTTCAGTTTAGTTCGAACATTCAATTAGAACGGATTAACAATGTGCGCTGATAAAATGTCGAAATTAGCAGTTAAACGTAAATCGTTGACTCTTAAAGTTAAAATGAAAATTTTAAATCGTTTGGAGTCGGGTGTTGGTGCCACAGAAGTCGGTCGTGAGTTTGACACATCGGAGTCAACCGTACGTACAATTGTAAAAAATAAAGAAAAAATTGTGCTGTCCAGTCAGTCCGTGGGTACATCTATTGCTGCTACAAAAGTGAATCGGTCTAGATCCACTATTATTGAAAAAATGGAACACCTACTGTCAGTTTGGGTTGAAGACATGAACCAGCGGCGAATGCCTTTAAGCCAGGCTGTTATCATGGCTAAAGCTAAGTCCCTGTTTGACGACATTACAAAAAAGGAGGAAGAATTTTCGACCATTGAATTTAAAGCAAGTCGAGGTTGGTTTGAAAGATTCAAATGTCGCTCAAACTTTCACAGCCTTCAACTTCAAGGTGAATCAGCAAGTGCCGACATGGAAGCAGCTGATAAATATCCTTCCACATTTAAGGATTTGGTGAACAGTCGAAGCTATCCCCCTAACCTTGTTTTCACTGTGGATGAGACAGGGCTGTTTTGGAAAAAGTTACCTTCACGCACTTTCATTTCTAAAAGTGAGCGACAGGCCCCTGGCTTCAAAGCGGCCAAGGATCGGCTTACACTTCTATTGGGGGGTAATGCAAGTGGAGATTTGAAATTAAAACCTCTTTTGGTGTACCACTCAGAAAATCCACGAGCGATGAAATTTTATAAAAAAGAAAATCTGCGCGTCATATGGACATCAAACAAGAAGGCTTGGGTGACAATGGCTGTGTTTAATGATTGGTATCTTAACCATTTCATCCCCGAAGTAAAAAAATATTGTGAGGAGAACGACTTAGAACATAAAGCCCTGTTAGTTCTGGATAACGCACCCGGTCATTCTGTTACCTTGGAAAGCCTCCAAACTGATTTTCCTGTTGATTTTCCTTCCTCCTAATACAACTTCGTTATTGCAGCCTATGGATCAGGGAGCAATTGCTGCTTTTAAAGCGTATTATTTGCGCCGCACATTCAGCCAATTAATTCATGAAACAGAGTCAGCAGACAAGCAGTCAATGAAAGAATGGTGGAAATCGTTTAACATTATGAAAGCCATTGAAAATATTGATCTTTCATGGAAAGAAGTTATGCAACATTGCATGAATGGTTGTTGGAAAAAACTGTGGCCGGACATGGCCAAAAATGAAGAAAATAAAGTTTTCTCAAATTTAGTGAATGACATCACACAGCTAGCCAACACAGGGAGGCTAAGTGAAGAATCCATAGAAAAACAAGACATTATGGAATTGATTGAATCCGACGCACAGCCTTTGACAAACGAAGAACTTCTGGATCTACAATCTCAAGATGAAGCAGAAAAAGAAGAGATCATTCCTGAAGAAACACCGCGAATTTTGTCAACTAAAATTTTGCAGGAAGGTTTAATGTTAATTCAAACAGGATTAAACCTCATAGAGCAAAATGAAGTTGATTGGGAGAGAATCGCGAAAGTCAAAAAAGTTGTCAATGATGGAATAGATTATCAACAACTATTAAATGAGAGGAAGCGAAAAGCATCACAACCAACTCTACACACATTTTTCAAAAAGGCTGCGACTGAGAAGCCCCATGAGGAACCTCAACCCGGAACTTCTCAAGGATCTTCTTTGTGATCAATTGTAAGTGAATTAGGTAGATGTTTGTATAAATTATTTTTGTACATATTCGTTTGTATGTACGTATGTACAGTATATCTTTTAAATTAAAATGCCTTTTTTGAGATTTCGTATTATGAATATTTATTTATCAAAACCTTTGTACGTACATACGTATTTTATTATGTTCATAACACATTTTGACAAGGAAAATCATATAAAAGCAATAAAAACTAAAACAACAAGGTATTGGTTGGTAAAAAATAGGAAACCCCGCTTAGCGCGATTTTCATTTTACGCGAATCGCCGAGGAACGTATCACTCGCATTAAGCAGGGTATGACTGTATAGTAAGAATTGATAGTAGCTTAATAGTATATTTGTATTCAGGATAAAAATCCACTAATGTTATTAAAGATGTTATTGTTATGAATGTTTAAATAATAAGATTATATAGTAAATGTTTATAAGTATTGTTATGATAGCATAAAGAAAAGCAGAGGAGATGATATGTTAATATTATAGAACTGAGCAAAAGTTATAATTGTTAAAATAAGCATTAAGTTATATTATGTTGAGTGGTGATGAAGCCTATGTTAAAGTTATAAATTTAAAGATAAAAGGCATTAATAGGTCGAAAAAGCTGTAATAAGTAATACAAATAAGGAATCAGTGTAAACTAGCTATAACTAAGCAATAAAAACTTAGTAATAAGAGTAAAATTAAAATAAAAACAATGTAAAAAGGATAGGTCAGAGTAGGCCTAAAACAATGTGAACCAAAATTGTAAAATATACACAAATAACAGTAAACAGTGAGGGAAAAAGATAAATAAACATAAAATAACAAACCAAGGAACAATACAAATACAAAATAATTGCAAAAAACCACATAATAACAAAATTAAGTAAAAAGAATAATAATAGCCAAATGTTAGAATAGGCCAGAAATAACAGAAAACAAACATGTTTGATGTCTAAATAAACTACATCGGAAAAGCTATTCAATAATAATAATAATAATAATAATAATCATATTGGTAATAAGACAAAGAAAATATCTTAATTAGAAAATATTTATTCATTTTGAGCAAAAGTCCAAGCTTTATAACAATGAGTACAAAATGCTTTTAACCAATAGAGAGTAGTCTGGTTACCATAACAACGAAACTTTATTAGAAAAAAACCGTTATAAACTAATTAAGAGTCCATTTTTAGCATCAGAAGAGGGCAGATGACAAAATTGTCGATCCATAAAAGTTAGTAAAATAAACCAAACAGATGAATTAAAACCAATAATAACGATGAAAAGACAAAATTAACAGAACCGTTTAGCAAGATAAATCCAAATTAATTGAGAATTATAAGAAATAAAACCAATATAAGAGAAGGACGACTCGAACACCAGAATTGATGAAAATAATCCATCAAACATCGATGAACTTGTAATGTATAATACTAAATTAATTTACTACACCCACGAGACTTTTCACAACACTTCAAAGAATTAATTCACAATATCCAACTTGGTTCAAACACTATAAACACTGAATAACTATTAAAATATTCAATAATTAGTATTAAAAGATTATTCAAATTCATTATTAACACTCTGAGAAATAAGAAAAGATTTATGCACGATTTCTAACTTAACCTATGTTTGTAAAGTGAACTCACTATTGTTTTAAATTCTAAGAAAACTGTTGTAAAGAAAGATCATAATATTTAATTAACTTGATGTCAAGGACTGTACTTTCAAAAATCATTTTGTAATCTTTTTGCCGTAATCAAAAGAACTTTTTGACTGAATAAAGCAGTGAAAACATTAACAGGCTTTCAGTTGAATGGCCCAAGCCAGCATAGCAAACCGCTGAGTTGCAATTTATTTATAGCCGGAGCATAAAAAGCAA
Organism: Magicicada septendecula; assembly: GCA_034769895.1. NCBI lineage: Eukaryota > Metazoa > Arthropoda > Insecta > Hemiptera > Cicadidae > Magicicada > Magicicada septendecula. The sequence goes on from CM068370.1 coordinate 179,914,987, forward strand.
AAAAGTAATATATTTTTATAATTTCATGTTATAGTAATTATTAACAGCAAAACTGACCATTAATAAACCAATACTTACTTTAATACCTGTTCATTATTTCAATTATTAATCTTTGTGTGTTTACTTCAGTAATATAGCACCATAAAAATTTTCTACAAGAATTACAGGTTGGTAAGACTATCACGGGAAAGCAGATTTTGAATTTCTCCGATGACAAGCAGTGAGAAATACGGTTATGTTAAGCGAAGGAATTATAAAACTTTTTAATTGTTTTGAAAAAACAATTTGGCGCCTAGAAACAGGAAAATCGCAATTAAGTGGAACAGGTAAACAGGTATTGGCGAGGTCAAACACGATGCAAGCAGATCGTTACGAAAATACGACGCAACTTGGAAATTTATAGAAACATAACACTTTTATCTTTATAAATTGAAGACGATCACAAGGTGAATTTCACAGGACGACAAATCACTTTCGTTACAAGTTGACGACAACAACGTGTGGATTAATACACTTACAGAATTTATTGTAACAAATCGACGCCTACAACAGTGGGGCATAACTAAAGAGCGACACGAGCAAAGTTTATTGTTACAATATGCATTATTTATAAATACTGACAATATTATTTATTTATTCTAATTTAGCAAGTTTTTATAACTAATTGCAACAATGCACAGTAACATACGCAGACGTACTGTTGCAATATATATAACTACATTAAATTCCTGGATGTTGTTGTCCGTGACATATCTGTTGTTATTAATTAACTATCTACTGTATAATACCACCAACTCGGATCACAAATTATTACTGATAAAAATGATAAATTCTTACCTGATGACATAAACAAGTTTTCGCTCTGTTAGAGCTTTGTCAGAGGCTGCTGCTAAGAGCGCTGCCCATCCTGCTTTTGGTGACAGTGCCCTCATTCAAAAGAGCATTGTTGTGTGTGTGTGTGTGTGTGTGTGTGTGTGTGTGTGTGTGTGTGTGCGTGTGTGCGTGCGTGCGTGCGTGCGTGCGTGTGTGTGTGTGTGTGTGTGTGTGTGTGTGTGTGTGTGTGTGTGTGTGTGTGTGTGTGTGTGTGTGTGTGTGTGTGTGTGTGTGTGTGTGTGTGTGTGTGTGTGTGTGTGTGTGTGTGTGTGTGTGTGTGTGTGTGTGTGTGTGTGTGTGTGTGTGTGTGTGTGATATGTTCAATAATTACGTTACAAACAGTGCATATCAATTTGACTTTTTCAGAGTATGAGCTTTTGTTTTATCTGTTTCACATTGTTTCCATTCAGTAACACAATTATCATTACTATATGAAAAAATTTAATATGGTATTTTAGTAAACTCCTTATGTGTTACCTGCAATCTTTTTATTGAAACTAGACATTCTGCAACTTCTGCAAATCCTCGAACAAACAAGGCTGTCATTGATAGAGCTAGCTGTGCAAAATAGGCGGACATTACAAACACCTGTAAAACAATTAAATAAATAAACACACTATGACTATAGGATTAATCAAATTTTAGTACTAGTAACTATACAAGTTACAATTAATAAAGACAACATAACCAATATTTAGTGTAGCCCCCCTTCCATAATAACAGAAGTTTACTGCTTCAGACTTTAGACACCTTACAGCTGTCTAATTACAAATGTTTTCAACAACTGGCATCTAACTAACCTGAATTCTTAAAAATATCACATTAACTTACAACAGAATCCTGACTTTTGCATATTCCAGTGCCTTATTATGAAATAGGCACTTGTTGGTTATTTGGGAATTCTACATTTGAGCTTCTAGAATAATTTAAATGTTAATATTGGGTATTAAAATTTGTAGTCTAATTAGGAAAACCAAATTTTAAATAACATCAATAACACAACTGACAACGGATATGTACCAAATCGAAGATTATTTTAAATATCAACATTAACAGAAAAATTCCCTAAATCTCTTCAACTTTGTCTGTTCTAATCACTAGCATAATACCTTTACAATCCTTTCAAAATAATAGACAGACCTACAGTATCAGATTTTTCTCACTCATGAAGACAAGTGGAAATGATGAGTCCTTTATCCCCACTGTTCTGTTACTAGTAGTGGTTGTTTAATTTTTATAAAACAAAAATTAATAAACAAAAATAGCATATTGTTAATTTCATTCTAGTGCTAAAATTGTAGGATCAAACAATGTGATGGTAACCATCATAAATTATAAAGGCTACTGTAATCAGAAAGTAGAATATACTGATAATGTATTAAGTATAATACTAGAAGACTGCAATAAAAAATAAATATTAAAAAACATAAAAATATTTGGATTTTGAAATTTGATTTTGTTTGTGGAGCTATTCATGTAGTGCTGGCCAAATTTTTCCTTGTGAATGCCAAATATTTCATATTCACCAATGAATAATATACACTACGAGACCTAAATAATTAACTTGGTAAAGTACCTATGTAATACTTTCGAATCTAAAAAATTCAGTCTATGAATGCAAACCATTTTTAACCTCAAAATGAAACACCAATCAAGAGATATCATATGTGCTCCAACCAAGAGTGGTATTGTGTTTAAAATTTTACAAAGTTCAACAAAATGTAATTTGATATGTTATGAATGTTACTGGCATAATGTGTATTATAAAAATTACATACTTCTGTAGTTGATAGTAATTTTTCTTTAAATGATATTTCTTCACTGATACTCTCCAACAAAAAAATTTAATTTATTGCTAATCTGAGCTGAAAGATAACAATAGTGCCTACATGACTCTTAACATATGGCAACGCACAAGGCTGTTCTAGACATACTGTGATAATTCTGAGTGGCATTGTCAAGGTCAGACATTGACACTGTTTGTACCAAGTTTCAGAGCGGCTGTTACTACATAATTATTTCTAGTGCATCATCTAAAAAGTGACAGATTATTCTTGACTCTCAGCAGGGTATAAATACAAGCACTACTGGCCGGCTAAGTTTAGTTTTTAGAGGTTCAGAGTGTTTGTTATTGAGAATGTGGTTTTAGTATAATTGTTTTTCTTAGTTTGAAACTGTAAAAAGGTGACATTTATTGTTATGTGTTGGACAAATTTAACTTTGTCCACAAAGAGTGTCTTTGTTGATTTCTAACTGTTCTTTGTTTTTAATTAAAGCTGTAATTAGTGACTTCATCTGGTGTTAACTATTCCTGTAGTAGGCTGTTGCAGGTTTTTACCTGTTCCCTAATAAATAGGCTATCCAGTATTAAACTGACCACACACACACACACACACACACACCTTAATTACCAGTTTATTGCTAAAATTAAAGTAAATATATAGCATGTTTATAAAATTTCTATTAAATTTACTACTGGTATCATAAAATATTTACCATGTCTGCACTTAGTTTTCCTCCACTGAGGACAGTTGCCAGTAGTGTACAAAACAGTGCCATTCTTGTAGTAAATAAATTGAAAGCCATAAATAGACCCCGTAAATATGATGTCTTGCGAAGAAATTTTAATTCCAGTCTAAACATATAAACACAGCTACAAATTGAATTTTAACATATTAAAGTATTATTTACAAATACAATTTAAACAAGTTTCATTTACTATATAATGATTTCCTTTGTGTAGTAACAAGGAGACAAAGGCCTAAGTCTAAATTCAAAATGAACCACTGCTACACTTCTGTTTTATATGTGTGACTGTTACATAACACATACACTGTAATTTTAGTTGGTGCTGTAATAAACATACACATAAAGGAATTAAATTGTACAGTGCGCGCGCGCGTGTGTGTGTGTGTGATTTACACATTTTGTAACAAAACTGATGAACCAATTTTATTTACTTTAATAATTTAGTACCAGTATAATTATTTTAAGCAATTAATATTTTAATTATACTATGATTTTTTCCAGACATCAGTCTAAGTTCTAAATAATTTATCCTCATGTTTACAGAACAACTAGACTGCAAAGGTTGATCTAGTTTTTGTGCTGTTTGTTGGCCTGAATTATTTTATTTCTATATGTGGTTTAGTCTTGATTATTTTGTAAGTCTGAATATTTCACACTGCAAATACAAGAATGTGTTGGTTTTGCAGTATGCATTAAATATAAATTAAATTAGCTTAACTTACCCAACACAAGTAATATAAGGGGCATTTTATAAATAATGCACAATGTGGCAACACTGTGGAATTAATGATCAGTAACAGTAAAGTGACACCTGTTGCTGTTAGAGACTTGAGGAAACAGCACATGTATTTGTTACTTCCCTAGTGTATGCCATTTTGAATTTGCGAGTGTTAGAAATGTCATCTGCAGGCACCTCAGGTACTGTGATTGCTTCACAAAACTAGGTCCCTTGGATTTAAAAATCTTCCCCTCCTCAACGTTTTACTTCTTGGCTTCCTCAAGGGTTCATGTAGCTTAGCCTCATTTCACTTCTTATCAACCTCTGGTCGATGTGTTTCCAGCCATGCTTCTCGATTAGCATGACCTTCTTCTATATATTGGCTGATTCCCCAATCACTCTTTCTGTAGAATTGTTGGCCCAGAAACAGTTCAGCCTGTGATTCTGCTGACTCTCTGATAGAGTGAAAATTGACTGGGATAGATGTTGGTTCCAGGTTTTATGCTCTTTGTCTCTCAGGTGGATTCTCAACATTCTCTTTGGCTCTTGATTTCACCGCTCTTTTGGGTTTGCCCTTAGGTTGTAGATGGGACTTTTCCAATGTTCAATGCCCCATGTTGCTAGTGCTTGCTTCCATTGATGGAAGTGAATTGGCAGCCATTGTCAGTCATCAAATGTCACAGATAACCATGGCGACTGAAACTTCAGTTCTTAATATTGTCAGCAACCATCCAGTCTGGCTTCTGGAATCAGGAGAGCCTTCACTCAGTGACTGAATAGGTCTGTGGTCACTAGGATTCCCATCCTTCCTTATGATGTTCTGGGGTATGGCCCATCTAATCAAGTGCGATAAATTCCAAATGCTGGTATAGCCATCTCCCTCGCATACTGGTGTCAGCCTTCTGGTTGCTTGGCTTATTACAGGCACAGATGGAATACACCCAGATGCAGCTGGTAATATCCTGCCTCATGAAACCCAGAAGAACCAATGATGTACGGACTGATAGGTTTCTATCTTTCCTGGATGTCCAGCCTCAGTGTTGTCATGGAACTTCTACAGGATCTAGGTGCTCCCTAACCTTGGAACAACTAGAATAGGGTGTGATTGAGTCATATGGATACTTAAGAAGGTTATTCTCCATATAGAAATCGTTATAGCACATCATGAACTGCTTTGGTATGACAATTCGTTGTTTGTTTCTTAATTCATTCCTTTCTTCCTATAGGCCCAGTCATTTTCTTGCCACTTCCTGACCACTTCAGTGTCTATACCATCTCATTTAATAGCCATTAAGACTGGTCCTACTGACCTATCTTGTGTCATTTTCTTTGAAATTTTTTTCCGACAGCTCTGTTTTCTCTGCCTCGTGTTTTCCTACAGAATGTCTTGAAAGGCTATCTGTTTCTTGATTGGTTGCCCCTGAGATATGACATACATCAAAATCAAAGTCTGCTAAAAGCAAGGGCCTGTGCATCAATTTTAATTTTGTACTAGACAGACTATGAAGCCAGTGAAGAGATGAGTTGTCAGTGTATAGCTGGAACTTCCTACCTTCCAGGTAGCCCTGAAATTTCCCAACAGCCAATACCACTGCTAAGACTTCCTTCTCTGGCTGTCCAATAACGCCTTTTTAATGGAGACGGTTTCCTACTGGGATATTCCACTATGTTTCTTCCTCCATTCTCCTTTCATTTCCTTTCCTTGGATAATACTGCCCCTAACCCCATATCACTGGCATCAGTTTGCATACAGATCTTCCACTTGGCATCAGGTAGCAGGTAGGCAAGTCGAGGACCACTCCAGATTGCTTTCTTTATCTTATGGAAGGCTTCTTCCTCCTTGTCAGTCCATTTGAAAGGATGTTTCTTATTCAGCAGTTCTGTTGCGGAGCTGCTTTTGTCTTGAAATGTGGTACAAAGATGCTATACCACCCACAAAAGCCTAGGAACTGACGAATTTGGTGTTTACTGTGGAATTTCTCCATTTCTTCAACAAATTTGGTGTTTACTGTGGAATTTCTCCATTTCATCAGTAGCCTTGTTCGTTTCTGGCTGCCTTCCCGGATCCTCAAATGTTAAGATATGTCCTAAATATTTCACTTTTGCTGACAAAAAATGACATTTCTTCAGTTGGCAGGATAGACCATGAATCTTGAGTCATTCCAAAACTTGACTGAGATATTCAAGGTGTTCCTGTAGATGCTTACTGTATATCAGAACGTCATCCAGATGTATTTGGCAGCATTCTCCCATGCAGCCAGACCCATTAGACGTATGAAGAAGTGGCTGGTGCATTTTTACACCAAATGGCATAACCTTGAACTGATACAACCCTCATAGTGTAGTGAAGGCTGTCATTGTACTGGAGCTTTCTTCAACTTCGATCTGCCAATACCCAGAGTTGAGATGAATTATACTGAAACCCTTTGAACCACTCACTTGCTTCAGCAAGTCCTTCAAATCTGCCATCAGATAGCCGTCTGATGTGGTTTGGCTGTTTAACTTCCTGAACTCTATACACAGTCAATACATTTCATTCTTCTTCTTTGGTATCACAACAGGTGATGGCCAGCTAGATGCTCATGGTTCTATTAATCCTTGCCATTCCATTTCCTTTATCTTATTCAGAACAAACTTCCTTTTATCTAGGTTTATAGGATACGGCCTTTGTTTTATGGGTGTATCATCCTTACAGTTAAATCTATGTTTAACTGTCGTGTAGCCTATCTTATCTGTAATAACTTCTGGATAACTATGCAGTAATTCTCCGAGCTTCATATCCTCTTTGTTGTCCATGTGCCCTATTTGGAGATCATCCAAAACTCAGATGGTTGTAGTTGTTTCCTTTTTAATGTTACTGCCACACCATGCCAGTTTCAACCATTCATCCTCCCCTAAAAATTTTTCATGTGCAGTATAATCTATAACCACTCCATACATATTTAAAAAGTTGTGACCCAAGATAACATTTGACTATTTGAACAGGCAATTATATGTGTACGCCTGAACACTTTGCTTTCAAGGAAGTCTGGCTTACCACCTGTTAATGTATGTAGTTGACAGATCCCTGGACCTCCTCATGCTTAAATCATTTTCCTGGTTGAAATAATTTGGCTACATTCATATTAATAAAGGAGTGACTTCCCTGGACATCAAGTACCACTGTAAATGACTTGTATTTGATGTTAATGCTAATGACTGGGTGGGGCTAAACCCAGTGCCATCACCCCCCATGGCCTACAATGTCCTACTACTGTAGGACAGTTTTCATTACCACCCTACCCCCTTTTTTAAAACATGTGGGTAGGATGTGGTGGGTAGGTTCCCTACCTTGCCACATCTGATACATTTTCTGTGAGTACCTTCCTCTGTAACATGCCTTGTCTTAGCAGAATGGCCCTTTTCTAAGAGCCTGATGATGTCCCACAGTTCTCCAAATATTTTGGGACTGGTCACTTTTCCAATGAGCTGATCTTATCCCAAAGCAGCTAAATGATGAAGGTAACAGATTCATCACCAATCCTATCAGGATGTATCCTTTTGAATAACTGCAATTTGTGGACAAATGTACCTGCTCACATTCCTGTTGGCTGACTGTCAGTCAGGGACTTTTTGTATATTGATGGTCTTACTGCATCAGAGTCAAATCTCAATATTAATTCTTTCTGAATGTCAGCCCAACTGAGGTTTAAATCTTTAATGTTCTGCCATTAGATGGCAGCTAGACCTTTTAACTGATGTGATAACATATGAGTATAAATTTCCTGGGCTATGTTTGTTCGATTCAGTAGTGATAACAGCTCCCAATGAATGATGATGGACATTCCTTCAACCTACCTTAGAATTCTGGTAAACTCTCTCTAATCACTTTTGGATCTACTGGAACCTGATGAAGAAAGTTATAGTTTTTATTAGCTGGGCCTGTTTGGAAAAGAGGTAACATTTTGTCCTTAATCTGTTCTTCTATTCTGTATTCTGTTGAAATTCTGGCACTTAGTCCAGTCTATTTTCTGTGGTACTTAATTCATGGTCAAGTCTCTTTGCAGTGGTGTTGAACTTTAATTTTATGGATTTCACTTGTTCTGGAACATTACATACCCTTATTTGCATATTTGGGATCTAGGCCCTTGAGTAATTCCTCTGTGTTATCAGATCAAATAACCCAGTCTGATAGAGCTTGTATCTGGGTCTGAATTTGTGAGGACAGTTCCGACTAAGACTGTAATTATTGTAATACAAAGGTTTTGCAAAATATATAAAAACACTTGGTAAGTTTCACAAATTTTTTAATTAACTCTGACAGCTGTTTCGACTAACTAAGCCATTGTCAAAGAGGCGAATGAATGGAAATGACTAAACAACAGGATGTGAGTGGAGTGTAGGTGGTGAACATCTGTTTAGGGCGTATCTGGAACATCTGTGTTGAGATGGCGAGGGGGGGTGCAAGAGACAAGGGAAGGTCAGGTGTCTTTAAAAACTAAATACAATCATGAATGCAAAATATAAAATTAACTACACTAAATATCTGAATGTAAAATATAAAATTAACCTGACCTTCCCTTGTCTCCAGATGTTCCAGATACGCCCTAAACAGATGTTCACCACCTACACTCCACTCACATCCTGTTGTTTAGTAATTTTCATTCATTCGCCTCTTTGACAATGGCTTCATTAGTCGAAACAGCTGTCAGAGTTAATTAAAAAATTTGTGAAACTTACCAAGTGTAATTATTGTGTCTGTACTACAGCAATTTTTTTCTGATTGAGCCTGAATTACTGACATTATTTTGTTAAGCATGTCACTTACCTGCACTTCCTTTGCGGTAGGCATTTCTTTAACAGTTATGAACAAATTCATCTGAGTTCCCACCTACCTCTTGTATAGCCTGTTCTAAACGCATCTCCAGATTAACCTTGGTTTCTGTTGTGGGAAGCCCTTTTTATTCTAATTGCTTATTCACCTAGACAGTTATAATGTTCTTCAAATGTACTCTTCCCATCTATTCACCCTCATTACAGAATTACTAAATTATAACGTAATTTTGTCACTAATTTGTAATGTTAACAAAATTAGTCCTGTCACAATCACCAACGTTGTCATCTTATAGACCAGCAATTGAAGTAAACACTTGTATCACTGTCGATACCTTGTTTATTTACCAATATCACAAATAATTTTTTCACAAATAAAAATATAGTACACTAAATCAATTTTGATCCACAACTGTGACATCACATATTAACAGAACCATAAATTTACACAAGCAAAATGATACACAAATATAACATTGATCCACAAATGTGATATCAAACACACACACACTAACTCTGCAACTCAACTCACTGAACTCTGGGTCAAAACTGACTTTTTTCTGTCTTTCATAATTTTATAAACAGTTGATAATGATGACATTCACAAGCATGCATCATTTGAGTATTGACCACTTACTAGTATAATCAAGCTCATTCAACACTTTTCTACAATCTTATAGAACACAATACACTTATCTATAAATGTATTCTACATTGATACAAGACATTCTAGTGTATTCTATAAATAGTGTCCATGAATGTGAGCAACAACCTATATATTATTCTAATAACAAATAGTTTTAATAATACGGCAAATAGTTTTAAGTATACCAATTGCAGTATCACTTAATATATTATACAGTATTCATAATATTAACTTGAATGTCGGGTGGGGGTTCCCTAGTATACAATAATTACCTGTTAATATTACTTTAAATGTCAGGTTTCATTATTCTTGTTTCAAAGATTACATGTTTATTCAGTTCAATTTGTCCATATTGTATTTTTATAATAAGTGTATATGTGCATATGGCAGTACAAAATATTCACATGCTGGTGTAAGCCTGTTAATAATGTGAATAGTCATATATAAATAGTCATAAATAATAAAACACACTATTCATAGTATAAAACATTCTTTTTGTATACAGTTGTAACAGTGTTACAGTGATGTGTGAAAAGTCTTCATCATCACCACTGATGACAGTTACCCTCCTTCAGTAAAATATTTAATTTTCAAAACACTATTCTCCTGCTTAATTTAACAGCAATCAGTAATGCCAGCAGAAAACTAAAAGACCAACATTGATTTTGTCAACTGAAACAAGTAGGCAAAAATCAAACAAGATCTTGAACAAGTTACTGTCATAGGTCTCCTTGGTATATTGAAAGAAACAAAATGTTTTCGTATGTAAAAGTATGTACCCCTGTATAATGGAAAAAAAGTCCGTCTTCCAATTTATTTGCCTTAAGGGGATATTTTATTGTAATTTCCATATAATTAAAATGGTTAGGTTGGCTTCCTGAGAGCTATAAAATACGATGCAAATTCATCTGTACCGTTCAACTCAAGGTCGAGGCCTACATGCTTGTTGGGAGCGAGGTGCGCAGAACACATTGAAAATCAGACTGAAACGACAATGATAATGTCAGAAACGTAACCACAATGACGCAAAACCACGATTTAAGCTAAATAAAACAATGGAATAATGACGTCATAACACTGCTTTTTGCATACATTGTACCCATAGCTCCGCCCCAGTCTTCATACTACAGCCGAGGTGGCAACACCTTGTGAAAAGTTAGCCAGCCGTTACTGCCAGCAAAAGTGTTTTGGTATTGCAAAAATGTGAATTTAAATGTAACAGTTAGTACCAGATTAAATTTCAATCAGTAAATAACAGTTTAAGAAAATGTAAATTTAGTGTCAGTGATAACGAGAGGAAACAAAACAACCAGGAACTTTCGGCCGAACATCGTCCTGCCAATGTGAAACGCCCTGCGAGAACTTCAGTCCTACACTCAGGGAAGTCCAAATTTCAATTAATACACCTTTCATAAAACAGAGCTCAAAATTAAAATGAAGTAAAAGGTACCTTTGTAATTGTGTATGTGTGTGAGAGAATGGCTGCGTGCATGTGCCGGCCAGCCTAAAGAAATTTGGGGCGTTGGTTTGTGTTTTTAAAATGATCTGAAAACTTAAGAGATCAATCTGTAAGCACTGCAGCTTATTTAAAACTCATTTTGAGTATAAAATTAAACATACAAAGTAACAAATGAAGAATAATTAATAACTAGTAAAGGCGGAAGTATGGACGCCATTTTGTTTTTTGAATATTATAATATACCTACGTGTCTTCGTCGTTCAAATATATATCTCTGTAAAATATAACAGTGTGTCTGAGTGTAAAGTGTGTCTGTGTTTCTTACCACTTCGTCCTCGCACGGCGATGTAACTCACGATGTTTGGGTCCGTAGCGAACGTACTGGTGACCAGGTATCGTGGTTCCCGATCTGAGGTTCAAACGTAGTGGATAAATCCCGGTTGGCGCCAGATTGTTTGTATAAAACAATTAAAATTGTCTCCTTATCAATGTTTTATTTGAACGATGCGACTAATTCAATCCGTCCCGCCTTTTCTCAATTTTTGTTAATCGAGTTAGCAGTTACAGTATTCGCTACTTGCGCGCTAGGCGTCGCATCAGAAACATTTGCTATACATTTAGTTTTAAACATACACTTTTCTAATGAAAATAAAACACAATTTAACACACACAGTATAGATTTATTATTAATTTGAGTTAATATTTTATAGACACAAGTTGTAATTAATTTTTTATATACAATTCTGCACCGGATAATTCTTTATAAGACTCTACTCAAGGGTTAACCAATCGATTTTGAATACAAATAAACACAGCATGGCGTGTTATGACGCCAATCAACAAATATTTCGATCGATGGTTGTGAGATCTTTTGGCCACGTTAAAAGGTTCAGATGCAATTACAATATTAAAAATACACAACCTTACAATGTTTTTTCTTAAATATGGTAATGTGTAATGGTATTTGGTTTGTTTGAGTGTCGTACAAGTGGTTTAAAAGTCGTACATAAATATGAGGTTAGTTCTATAGTTTAACAAATTTTCAGTGTCTTAATATTACAATTTAATCCTTGCAAGAGAATAAAAGTGATTCAGTGGTATTCAACATATATTGAGAACTATTCAAAGTGCGTTTATTTTTGGAAGTTGAAATAATTTAATTGATACTTAACAGCGTTGTAGTACGGAATTACTCTGTAGGTTGGGAAGGAAGGATTGTGGCATCAATATAATTCATTTGTTCTTTATTCAAGCTTCGGCATCTTTTTCAAAGTTGTTTGGATTTATTTAGATATTTCGTCTTCACTTAAACGTCTTCTTCATCAGGTAGTGGTGTTCAGTACTCATCAGACTCCTTTTCGATCAATTTCTAAACATTATTTTACTTTTAAAGTGTTTTAAATATGAAAATGTGTAGTACTGAATTTTCGCTTCTGGTTTGCATGAGCGTCACTTTTCAAGTAATTGTATTCAACGGTAATTACCTCGTCAAACCGTCGTTTCCATGGTTACATCATTATTCTCATTGGGCGAGCTCGATATGAATACATTGTTATCAATATTTGAATTCCTTTCAAATCTTCCCATATCTTCTGACTTCCTTCCTCCTCTTATCTTCCTTCTTAGCTATTATCTATTTGCACTGTCATTTATATTTTCTCACAAAGATTATTTTGGTATCCCAAAATATTGGGTTGTTTCAAGTTTTCTAAGTTTACAATTAATTTCATACTTACTAATTACAATTCTCTGTTTATATAATTCCTTAATTTAATATTTGGTTTTTAATAATAACTACCATTCATCCTTGGTGAATTAGTCACCTTGGATTTGTCCATTACATGGTGATTTTTATACAATCAGTAATTGTTTATGTTTGACCGTTAGGCCTGTTTCACATTTAAGTAGCCATTACTGGATTTTTATGGCTTCATACACAATATATTTCATTTAGTCCTAAATCGTTATTTTGCTTTTATAATTAGGTTTAATGTCTCTGGAGGTGTTTTACTTTAGTCTTTTTGTGATCTTTGTATATAACAATTGTGTTATTCAATATTACTGGCTAATTATTTACTTTTCATTTACAATATAACATATAACATCTAGGTCTATGGTCTGTATGATTCTTACAGCCATATCCAATTCATAAACAATAGTTTATACAATTCATTATTTCTTATTCGTTGTTCTGGTGCTAAACAATCTCACCTCTATTGAACTTTTTTCATTAAACTTCCCTTATAACATGGGTATTTACTTAATGTTAATACAGACTTATTTTCTAATGCTCTTTGCTCTACCTTCCATGTTAACACCATCTTATTACTTTCCCTTGTGAATCACATCTTTAAACTTTTACAATACATTCTTAAGTTATAACAATACTATTTCCTAGTCATCACAGTGAATATCACTACTTAGTGTTCATTATTTACTGAATCAATGTTCTATTCTAAATATTATTCATTGTAACTTTGTTAAATGTTATTGTTCACTCTTAAAACTTAAACATCGGTTATTTTACTAAGTCTTTATCTTAGCCTACTCTCCTCTTACTATTTTTATTATAGATAATATTTGTATTTATTTCTTAAATTATTTAGTGTTCATTCTAATTTACTTAGTGTTTTTTTAGTATTATATCACTCTAGGATAAATCATTTTCACTAGTTCAACTTCCATTTATTTCTCATCATTTTATTCTCTTTCTCTACACACTATCTATATAAATTTATTAATATTATGTCTTTCTTTGTTAATGAATTACATATATCCCTAACTCTTTGGTTAGTGTACTTTTATCTATTGTTTCATATTACTGACTATTTATAATTGTCATTCAATCAATATTAACATTCATTAACAGTTTCGGTTCTTAACCGGTTTCATTTTCTTTATTATTTTGGATTACATTATTTCTCCCTTCTCTATTTTTTATTCCTGGTCTAGTTTTCTTGATGTGTTTCATTTTGTTTCTTCCTCGTGGGTTTGTTCTCTCTTGGTTTTCATTCTTCTTCTCCTTCGTTTGTCTTGTTTCTTTTATTTAGGTTTCTTAACTGGTTTCTTAACTGGCCAATCTCTGGGGTTGGGTCGATGTCGTTTGTCAGTCAGTCTATTATTTGAGTTCTTTATTAATCACTTTTGGTTTATTACTCCTTCTCCTTCCATGTTAATTACCTTTTATTTATATTTTTTACTCTCCACATTATTTATTTATTCAAATATAGTATTATTTAGCATTTTTTATACATACTTATTGTTATCAAAATTGACCTGAATTTGGCGATGTTATAATATACATGTAGCCATTTTGATTTTCTCCAGTGTTAATTATGCAAATTCAGAAGTAATAAAACTAAAAGTTTATTTTGACGTAAATCTTGTTAGTGTCTATTATTTCTGGTAACCGTTCAGTCTCAGCCTTGCTTATAAGAACTCTGGACCCGAACAAAAGAAAATATGTAAAGTTGGCAACACAATCATGGCATCTGAAATAATGTATCAGCAAATAAACGTTAATCTAATCTCACCAGGTAAGTCATTAATCAATATTTATTGTGGTAAAAAAGTAAGTGAGTGGACAATGGCGACCGAACTAGGGACATTATATAAATAAAGTTTATATAAATAAGCCGGCAAAAAGAGACGGAACGGTTATTAGATTAAGGTGTGACATGATAAGTAAGAGATTAGGTTATGTTATGTCAAGTATATGGTAGATTTACAGTAATATTTCAAATATATATTTAAAACTACAAAATGGCAAACAATAGTGAGATGAGTATCACCGAATCGCAAATTATGAGCGAAGGCCAACGCCAGTACCGACAAAAAGGACTGACGATAATGATATGAGTAAAATAATGCAAATGCTTAAAAAACTCGATATGAAATTTGATGAACTGAAAGAGCAGAATAGTGACTTAAAAAGTGATGTTAATGAGATCAAAAGACAAAGTTTTGAGTTTGATAGACAAATAAGTGAAATAGAGACACATTTAGATGAAATAGAGTTAGAAAATAAGAGAGAAATATATAAATGGAATGAAAACAAAAACAAGGTAAGTAGTGGTGAAAATTATGATAAAATAAATAAAGATATGGTATTAGAAAATAATGGGGAAAATATTGGTAGTGATAATGAAATTTTAGAGAGAGTAGAAGATAATAATGATGGAATGTTAGTGTATGATGAGTTAAAGAGAAACTGGAGGGAAAGTATAATTGTAAAAGGGTTGCAGGGGGTAAATTTTTCCCTTAATGGTGTAGTAGGGGGTGAAGTAAAGACTTCACATGTGTTTAGGAAGGACGAGAGGGCCTTCAATATATATTTGGAAGACGATAGGTCTGCAAATAAAGTTGTCCCTAGGTTTTTTAGTGCACTTCAGAGGTGGTGCAGAAATTGTGAGTTAGTGGCCCCTGCATATTTTGAGAGTGAGAGATATATTGAGAGAGAGAGAGGTACTGTAAGGAGAGAGAGAGAAAGAGAGAAATAGAGATTTTTAAGATAAGTAGAAAGTATGAAGAGTTTATGGAAAGGTTAGGAGTAGAGATGGTTGATAATTATAGTAAATACTTGCCTTCGGTGGAAGCTGATATAGCAGTAGTAGGAGATGATGATGAAAATAATGACTTGGTAACTTACCTGATTGTGACTAATAATACTAAAGGTGACAGGACCATAACCGATCGTGACAAGTTGTATGATAAATTGATATGGAATAACCCTATTAATTACGACAGTTTTGTAGAAGAATATAAGAATTTAAATAATTATTACACTAATGATGCTAATATAATGTTTTCAAGGAAAAATAAGTTGTATAGACCTAAGACTCGACTGTTGTTCGATGATGGAGGATAAATATTTTATTGTGTTATGAACATTTAATTATGTGTTCAAGATGGACTGTTTTATGAACTGATTTATGGTAAATGATTAAATGATAATTTGGATTGTATATTTTTGTGTGTTGATGTCAATGTATTTGTGTATTCTTGATGTGGTGTATTATATGTATTTTTGTGTAAACCATGCATGTAACAGGAAGGTATAGTTTAATTGATTTAATAATAATTATAACATGTTTCAAACTAAATAAATGATTGAAGAATAATTAATTGTGATGATGAATTTAAATAATTATGAGATCTAGATTCTAATGATTAGTAAATGAGTAAACATAAATATGTTCAGATATTGAGTTGTATTCTGATTGTAAGGTAAGTGATGAATTTTCTAGTGTTATATTAGAGTGAAATGTTGTAAAGAGGTTTGGGTAATAATGATAAATAAAGCATATGAATTAGTCAGAATTAACTTTATTGGGAGTTAGAGAGAACAAGAAGTTGAGATACAGATAATACACAAAGAGGGTGTTAGATATTTTAGGGAACAGTAGTTAGTGATTATATGTAGAGAAGGTGAGTAATGTAAATGGTAAATATATTTGTTGATGGTGATATTTTGTAGATAGCGATGAGGTGGTAAGGTATGATCAACGTGCGTCATTGGGCAGGTAATTGAAAAGGGTTGAAGAGTGTTTGCCGAGATTATGGGAAGGGCAAAAGGATATGAATGGAATTGCCAAGGTCGCGTACACACATCCTAGTACAAAGAGGTAATAGAAATTTCACTTGAAGAAGTGAATGATATAAATAGAATTAATGTTGAAGGGGTTGTTATTATGGAGAGATTGGTGTCATAATATGTTAGTGGTTGTTAGTAGGAAAGAAAGGTGAGTAAGGTTAGATAGATAAATGCCAAAATAAGTTATAGATAATAGTGAATAATAGAGAGTCACTCAAACTAGATAAGTATTGATGAAAAGGTTAGAAAAGGAAAATTCATAGTAGAAAGGTGATGTAACAGAAAGGTTAATAATAAATTTAAAATTTTTTATAGAATCTAATGATACAATAAATGTTAACTAATTAAAAGCTTAATAGAGAGTTGATAATAATAATGTCATAAAGTTTTGATACAAGTTGTGTAAATGTGAATTAGGTAATGTATAACAATGTTAATGTTTGATGTTCAATGTTTTATTATGTTTTATTGTTATTGGTAGCAACGGTAACTAAGTTTAAGTATTGAAGAAATAATGTTGATGTTGTTGTTGAATGCACAAATATCGTTCTGATTCTGTTGGAAAGAAATATAAGTATCAGGAAAGCTGAGTAAAGAAAGTTTAGAATATTTGAAGTGTTTGCCATAATAGTATATTTTAATTTTATGTAATAGAGATGAATAGTTGTTGTTGTTGCGTGTAGGAATTAAAATTTTGTTTTATGTGTTATGCTTAGTATAAGAATATGTTTTCTTGTGGTGAGGGAAGTAAGTTAATATTGACTGGAGTCAGAAAATTTTAATAAATGTAGGAATGTTGAAAAGAGAAGTGGATTTTCTATTTTAAATCTTGTTCGTTTTCTTACGAAGGAATTTTAGAGTTAAGCAAACCAACGCCTCTAAACACAAACCAATGCATCTAAGGGGAGACATACCAGTTGTGGATATGGGAATAGATAAGGCCACTATTTTAAAATTTTGTATTTCATGTTTCAGAGTTTGATGGTGTTGTGACGGCGGTCCTGAGCTGGCCGGTGCGTCAGAGCAGGAGCGTTAAGTCCCTAATGGCCTTATGGTGTTGGGATCTCGAGAGAGAAGTCCAGTAAGGTCAGGCAGGTACGATCATCATCATTGGACCAAGGGTAAGTGATTAAAATTTTTTCCATATAAACACTACAGGGGGTTGTGGCGACATATCTGGGCTGATCCCTTTAGGAAGTCTGAATGAGTCAATGAGAGTTTTTATGCTTCGGCATAAAACCTCTCATTGAGGGGGTTTTGTAACGGAACAAAAGCCCGTCTTCCAATTTATTTGCCTTAAGGGGATATTTTATTGTAATTTCCATATAATTAAAATGGTTAGGTTGGCTTCCTGAGAGCTATAAAATACGACGCAAATTCATCTGTACCGTTCAACTCAAGGTTGAGGCCTACATGCTTGTTGGGAGCGAGGTGCGCAGAACACATTGAAAATCAGACTGAAACGACAATGATAATGTCAGAAACATAACCACAATGACGCAAAACCACGATGTAAGCTAAATAAAACAATGGAATAATGATGTCATAACACTGCTTTTTGCATACATTGTACCCATAGCTCCGCCCCAGTCTTCATACTACAGCCGAGGTGGCAACACCTTGTGAAAAGTTAGCCAGCAGTTACTGCCAGCAAAAGTGTTTTGGTATTGCAAAAATGTGAATTTAAATGTAACAGTTAGTACCAGATTAAATTTCAATCAGTAAATAACAGTTTAAGAAAATGTAAATTTAGTGTCAGTGATAACGAGAGGAAACAAAACAACCAGGAACTTTCGGCCGAACATCGTCCTGCCAATGTGAAACGCCCTGCGAGAACTTCAGTCCTACACTCAGGGAAGTCCAAATTTCAATTAATACACCTTTCATAAAACAGAGCTCAAAATTAAAATGAAGTAAAAGGTACCTTTGTAATTGTGTATGTGTGTGAGAGAATGGCTGCGTGCATGTGCCGGCCAGCCTAAAGAAAATTGGGGCGTTGGTTTGTGTTTTTAAAATGATCTGAAAACTTAATAGATCAATCTGTAAGAGCTGCAGCTTATTTAAAGTCGTTTTGAGAATAAAATTAAACATACAAAGTAACAAATGAAGAATAATTAATAACTAGTAAAGGCGGAAGTATGGACGCCATTTTGTTTTTTGAATATACATGTAGCCATTTTGATTTTCTCCAGTGTTAATTATGCAAATTCAGAAGTAATAAAACCAAAAGTTTATTTTGACGTAAATGTTGTTAGTGTCTATTATTTCTGGTAACCGTTCAGTCTCAGCCTTGCTTAGAACTCTGGACCCGAACAAAAGAAAATATGTAAAGTTGGCAACACAATCATGGCGTCTGAAATAATGTATCAGCAAATAAACGTTAATCTAATATCACCAGGTAAGTCATTAATCAATATTTATTGTAGTAAAAAAGTAAGTGAGTGGACAATTACAATTTTGGTGTTCCCATTACAAAATGTATGCTACACCATTCACAAAGTAAGCACAATTGCCTACACATAACATATGTTTCTAAATTTATTAAATTCTGATGTTTTCAACTAATTTTCTATAAAAGCATCACAAATACAAGGATATGTGTTATTGTGAATTTACATAAACAGATAAGCAGTATAGTCTTTAATATTGATGTGACATAAGAAATAAAAGTGATGTAATAATAAGACTATTTGAAATTGCAACTAATTTCACACCCAAACACATATAAATTGATATCCTCATTTGTATAGTCATGAGTATACATGATGCCATAGTACACACACACACACACACACACACACACATTAGTTTTTGTATTGCATATTCATTTATTAACAATTCTACATGTTTAGGAACTAACACTGCATAAGAGTATCCTGTTTTACCTTGTTTTTATTTATTTTTTTATATGACACTATACTAACTTGTTCTTTTACATGTTTAGCACAAACATTAAAGAAGCTCATTAATGCTTACATTCTCTGATATACATTCCTTGGCACTATACACCAGACAATCAAAGATGAAAATGTATTTGAAACTTTTTATTTATGTTACATTCTTATTTGAAATATTTTACATTTATGTTACCAGTATTGTGTTCAAATATACCTGCGAGCAGCATTCACAAGTGCAGTATAAGGTTTCTCCCATGCATACATTTTTATTACTTGCATCCCACAAATAACTTCGTTCATTAATCGAACTCTTTCATCTGTTCTCAGTGCTATCTGTAACCGGTAGATAGACGTTAGTTTTCCAGTGTACGCTGTAACAAAAGTATTAACGCAAACAGTAATATAAATTTTACCGCACTGAATTCAAATTTATTCTACAGTAAAATACACAGTACATAGTATCTGATAAAGATTTTATATAAACTAGATAAGTCTGACAGTTCTTTTTTTAAAATTAAATAATGCTTATGAATTATATTTCAAACGTTGTTTAAAGTAATAATTATAAAGGAAAATGTATGCAAAGAATCATTTCTCAAAAGTATTTCAGCTGTCAATGTAAAATATACCTGATTTTGATACAAAATTAGTAAATAAATAGATGTATAAAATTGAAAACTTTCATTATGTAGTACAAACCTGAAGACCTATTGTGATGGGTGGTATAATTAAACTCTCATTGAAAGTGGCAACAGATGTGAAAGCAATCATTTTAAATTACTTATTCATGTCATAACTATCATCGCTTACAAAATTTTAGAAGTGGTCCTCACATGTCTTCCTAGATAAAAATTCTACCAATAATAACTCAAATTAAGAAAAATTTCTGAAAAATATTTTTGTTTATTTCCATACCTCTACTACAAGTGTCGTGACAACTCAAAAAATTAAAATAATAAAGATTCTTGATAATTACTTAGGAGCTGTATCTAACTTGACATTTTATAATATGGATATGCCTTGCATTTATATTTTAAATTAAATTTACGAGGGACATTCAATAATTAAAGAGACAAATTGATCTAGAGAAAAAACGGTTGGCAGGAAAAATTAGGTACTTTTAGAACTTCATGTTGGCATCCCTGGGATGATCTCTGAACAGCTGTTTCATGAAAATTGTTTTGTTTATAACCTCAAAATCTCATTTAACAATGGCAAGTCCACTAGAAGTTTCCACATTAGTTGAACAACATTCAGTGATTCGATTTTTACTTTCTGAAGGTGAAAAACCCCTCTAATATCTATTCTAGAATGACTAAACAGTATGGTGAAAGTTGCATGAATCACGGAAATTTTTATAAGTGGGTGGATCAGTTCAAAAACGGTCGAACCTCAGTGACAGACGAACAGCGATCTGGACGTCCAAAGGAAGTTTCAACTCCTGCGCTTGAATCTCGAATAGACAATATGATTCGTGAAGACCGTCGTGTTACAGTTGAACAAATGGCTGAAAATTTGCAAGTAAGTGCTGGTACAGTTTATAGCATTATCAGTGACAAGCTTAGGTACCGCAAAAGAAGTGCAAGATGGGTTCCAAAAGAGTTAACGCAACAACACAAGGACAACAGACTCAGAGTGTGCAGAGAGCTGAAGCAGCGCTATTGGCTGGGAGACACTACCACACCCCCCATATACCCCAGACTTGGCACCATCAGATTTCCACATGTTTGGCCCACTCAAGGATCGCTACGTGGTAAGAAATTCAACAACAACGAAGAAGTCAAAAAATTTGTGGGAGACTGGTTCAAACATCAAGATAAAGAATTCTTTGCTGCAGGCATAAAAAAGCTGATTCATCATTGGGACAAGTGTATTAATGTTGGGGGGGATTATGTTGAAAAATAGGAAAATTGTCATTTTGTAAAAATACACCAT
This sequence comes from Magicicada septendecula, assembly GCA_034769895.1. Taxonomy (NCBI): domain Eukaryota; kingdom Metazoa; phylum Arthropoda; class Insecta; order Hemiptera; family Cicadidae; genus Magicicada; species Magicicada septendecula. The sequence continues at coordinate 179,936,449 of CM068370.1, forward strand.
TTTTTTCTCTAGATCAGTTTGTCTCTTTAATTATTGAATGTCCCTCGTATATTCTTCATGTATATCTTATTTTTAATTTAGTGACTGAATTATTTTGTACTTCACCTTCAATACATTCTAATGTATTGTAACATCAGGAAACAGATTTTTGTTCTTACCGTTACATGATGTTATCATGTACACCTATACACTTTTATTGCAGGTCATCCTTTATTCTTTACAATTATATCATTTATGTAAACCAAGAACACAAAGTTGAAATAAAAAATAAAGTATGGCCTTGACTAAGTCTGTGGTTGATTAATTATAAAATAAGTTTTCTCTCATCTATATCTGTCCCTGGTAAAACCTCTGTATAACTTTTAGTTGATAGAAAAGGTGGTCTCCATTTTCTAATATATCCCATGAATTAATTATTGTTTGTACCTTTCAAAAGCTTTTTCATAAACTTTTGAATTTCTAATTTTTATTTAAACTATTGTTTTACTATGTGCTTCAACAGAAATACATTATCAGTAAGGACACGAAATCTAAATCTAAAAATATCAAAATTAAAAGAACGTTAACAAAAATTAACAAGCACAGTGCATATAATTATACAATATTTCAATAAATACAAGTTTACATTCATTTTTTCAGTTTACATGTAATAAACTGAAAAAGCAAGAAAACTTCAATAAAAAAAAATATATACTTCAATTACTCTAGACTGTAGGCTATCAAAATTACTTAATTGTTAGCTAATTCAGTTTACCACTAGCTTATATAACTGATTTTAAAGTCATTGTACTGGTATCCGCATCACAATTATTATAATTAAATTTTAAAAAATTTTTACCTTAATCATCTATGTGACCGCTTGGTCTTCTTACGCGTTTCAGATTAATTTAATCCATCATCAGAGAGTAAAAATTCGTCGGTTATGACTTCGTTAAAACATTAAAAGTGACACTAAAATACATTTATGTATATGTTCTCAAACAGCGACGTACGCGGATGTGAGTGCGCACTCGACACCGGTTGACGACGTACTCAAAGTTAAGTACGTTGTCAACCGGTGTCGAGTGCGCACTCACATCCGCGTACGTCGCTGTGTTTGTAGAACATATACATAAATGTATTTTAGTGTCACTTTTAATGTTTTAACGAAGTCATAACCGACGAATTTTTACTCTCTGATGATGGATTAAATTAATCTGAAACGCGTAAGAAGACAGAAACCAAGCGGTCACATAGATGGATTAAGGTAAAAATTTTTTAAAAATTTTTAAAAATTTAATTATTATATAACTGGTATTTAACTTATGTTAATTGATCAATAAATTCATTTAGTTTTGAATAATTAGGGCTATAAGAGTAATTTCTTTTAAATCTTTTATGTATTGAACAACAGAAGAAAAATTATTTAATACTTTTTAAAATATTAAAAATCAACTTCCCTGAGTGTTTGATGAAAACATTCAACATTTAATAATTATGATTAATTTATCAACAACCTGTCAGTAAAATATGGATAATATTACATCCATATTAAATATTATTACCATATAAGATTATTATGGATTTATTATTATCCATGGATAATCCATAAAAATATGGTCTGTAAAGTATTTAAACTGTGCTACTTAAGTTTTTTATTAGGGACAAAATAATAAACAATTTTTCTGTTATAAAATTAAAAAGTAATTTTAATATTATAACATCTAAAAAAATTAATTTTCTTTAATTTTTTACATTTTCACATGACTTTAAAAAATTTTATCAGTAGCTTAAGTCCTTCCTATACACTTTGCTAGTATTTTTATTTGTTAAATAATATGTAACACCACATTATCAGAAATGATAAACACTCACACTGTATAGGGACAACAGTAAACAAAACAGCCATTCCAATTAATCCAGGTATACCAGCTTGATAGTATAAAATGAAAGCCAATATTATGCTAATTATAGGAGCAGCCCACATGCAGTTAACAAGCACTGATACTAACTCAAATCGTGAAACATCATTGGACACAAGATTCACAATTTGGCCTGCTGACGAATCTCCTAGAGCACTTAAACTCAGACGTAAACACTGAAACAGTAGTATATTAATCAACTGTTAACAAGTAAAGATTGTAAAGATGATACACAAACATTTGCTTAACAGGCACAATGAAACCATAGTACTGACTTCTATTTCAATACAGATCAAATCACACTACAATAACTAGTTTTTCTAAAACAAAAAAAAACACTACTTCCAAATATTTCTTATTAAACCCCAAATATCTATGTTAATTAGGAACTTATGATGAAAGTTGTCAGAATTTATGATGAAATGTTTAATCTTCTCATTCTTCCATAAGCTGTTGCAGCTCCTGAAATGGTAATGTTCACCATAGTTACACTCATAACACAGTTGGAACTGATCATCATTGCAGACTCAAATTTCCCACATACTTGTAGGTAGTGATTACAAAAAAATATTTTTTGTTAAGAACAATTAGGCACTGTAAATAATTAAAATAGGTGAAAACAAATAAAAAATTATTTTGATTTAGACTGACGTTATATAGTGTTTTAATAAAGTAAGAAATTAAGCAATGTATAAAAAAAAATGTTGAAACAAATGGAACCGCCTCGAGCGTCCTCCACCCCCCTCACCTCCAAGTTGGGCAGGTGTAGCCTCAGTCAAGGCCACATGAAATTACGTTCCAGTGTGTTTAAGAACACTTGAGATACACATGAAGCTGGCGTGCAGTTGAGGATGGAAGTTCATTCTAAAACATATACGCTACCTATAAAAGGGCACAGGCTGGCTTTGTCAACACAGAGTTGAGCAATTTTCCTTAGAGCAGATCGAGTGGCGATCAAGAGCGGCGAAGTGTTATTGTGTTATGGTTAGTCTGGAATTCTAATAGTTGACATTATTATTGCATGTGTACAAATTTGTCTTGAATTATTGTATGACTATAATCTTTTTGAATAACTTATTGATTATAAACTGTTATTTGTGATTAATTAAAGCTGGTGATAGTGACTTCATTGGTGTCTGTATTTTGTTTCTGACTGTATCATTCGAAGATCAGTCAGACTTGTAATGTGTCAAAAAGGGGGTTTTTATTTTTCATTAAATTTACTGAAGTTTATTTTGTATCATTGTTGTAAGTCCCATATGAAATAGCATTGTATTCAAACCATGAACCGTAACATAACTTTTTGGACTGTGTGTTGTCAGAGAACGCAATACTTGTTGGGAATTGAATGATTGTCACGTACGACTGAGGGCGTACACCAACCCGGGCACAGCTTCTACGCACAACAGGCTGAACCGACGCTAAGAAAATGACGAAGCAGAAAGATTGCCTTGCCATGTGCTCTGGAGACGGAGGAAATCAGTTAGAGGCTCCACCCACCTAAGCCTCTTATATCGTCACAGCTTAACATCATTAGCTCCTTTGGCACATAGACAGTCCATACGTGGTGTACGATGACGAAAAAATCGTAGCCTGAAGGCAGTGCCTTCCCTTTTCAGTAACAAGCTATAGTGTGGAGTCTTGTGGGGCAGTCGGCTTCCAAACTAAAAACCGCGCAGTTGCGTGGGTGCGCGGTTCACCTAAAGTCCGTATAATAATGTACACCGACTGGCAGGAATTCAATAAAAACGTAATACGATATGTAAATAACAGTGGAGTGTCAGACCACAGTTCAGTAACCAGGCTCCCGAGCCTAAATTTTAATAAAAGTACAAAAGAAAAATAATGACAAAAAATGTAATTCAACTATTAATAATAATGTGATATAATATTCAAACAACAGTGAAACGTTAACAAATCGGCAGTGGTCAAAATTTTAATCAGTGAAAACATAATTCGGACAAGCAAGTGAACAAAAATGGACTGACCTCAAAAATTCATGGAGACAGCAGGAAAGTACCTGTTTCAAAATTCATTAAATCAATATAAAAAAGAAAGTAAAAAGAGCTCTAAAGTAAATGGGGAAAAAGTGTGAACGATAAGAATGAATGAGCGGGTGCTGGGTCGCCTTTATTTACTCTAATTAAATATTTACGCTAATTATAAGAAGAAAATATACTAAAATCTGGTTGATTTAAATTCTGAAAGTTATACAAAAGAGAAGTTATACTATTATTTTATTTACAAAAAAGAGAATACTAAAAATAATGTTAAATAAAGCTGAGATAGTTCACTAATGCAATGAGAGTGTAATTTATTAAAGAACACTTAACCCTAAATCACTTATAGGTGCGAGTTCACGTGAAGACTCTGGCCCCATGCAGGTAAGGCAGTTGTGATTTGGTGTATATTATTTAATTATATTAATTTCAAATAATCTGTAATTTCTCAATGGCGCAACCGAACAGGACAGTTTACACAAATTCATAATTTGTGTAGACCACGTCTACTCGAAAATAAGTGATTGAGGCAGAGTGCGTAAAAAATTACGAAAAACGATGTCATGTTAGAGTAGGTTATACGTAAGTAATACCTATACTAGTGAATAATATTTAATGAATGTAAAATAAGGAGTGTTAAAATAGATAATTTCATAATTTAAAAAATGGCAGGTAGTAATAAGAAAGATATAAATGAAATAATTGATTTTGATGAATCAGCTGTTATGAACAGCCTTGAAGTCCATTCGACTCCAAATGTGGGTCAGGACAATAAAATAGACGAACTAAATATTCAAATGAAATAAATGTCACGAATGATTCGGGGATTCAAATAACCCCAAAATTAAGTAGGGAAAATAACAAAAATAATGATGATGAAGTCAGCTTCACTGACAGTAATACAGAAAGTCAGTTGACAGAGGCAAAATTAATGGAAGGTGTAACGAGTCAGTCGACGCCGAACACACTTAAGAAAGAGAGTAATAGTGATATGATCAGTATGATGCAGTTACTGTTAAATAAATTAGATGAACAAAAGAGTGATTCTGACGTTAAATTCAATGAAATTAATAGTAATTTTAATGATAAATTTAATGAACAGAATAATAAATTTGATAAAGTGAGTCGTGAAATTAACGAACAAAAAATCAAATGCGAAAGCAATTTCAGTGAGTTAAAAAACCATATTAATGAAATCAATAAAAATATTGAGAAAACCAATGAGATATTTACCAGTAACGTTAGCAAATTAGAACGAAATATTGAGAGAATGGGAGTGTGGGTAATAAATACAGGTAAGAGCAACACAAACGAAAATAATGGATATATACGAGGTGTGTTCAAAAAAAGACCGAACTTTTTAAATGACACATCAACCCACACAAACAACATGTCGCGACTTTGGGCGCACCTAGCAATAGTGTTTCACAACAAAGTGCCATTTATTCTGTTCCGCTATCAGCATTAGTCTTTGAGGTATATCAAATTGAGTGGGGACGTGCGCACGCTGGCCAACGGGTTAGTGACAAAGCGATTAAGAAAGACCGCGAAGAACAACGTGTGCGTATGAAATTTTCCCGCAAAACTAAGTTAAAACTTTACAAGACATTCTGGTTTTGAATTAAGCATACGCGGAGGCCTGCATGAGCCGTACAATTAGTTTAAGAATTTTTAAAGAGGGCAAAAACAATGGTCGGTGCAGATCAAAGCGATATCGAAGATCATGTGAAGAGAGCTCATGATGTGGTAATTGTAAATCATCGTTTAACTGCCGAGACTTTCTGACAAACTGCGCATCCATATAAGATCGTAAAACTAAATTTTGATAGAAAAATTGTAATGTATCGAGCAATGAAAAATTCTTACTGCATTTGTTGACGACGATCAGAAAGAGACCCGTTTTGAAATCGGTCAACAACTGCGTACCAATGCAAATGGTAATGACAACTTTGGAATGCAATGGAAATAGCTGTGTAAAGATTCTACGAAGTTAGCACCAAAGTTTTATACACACATGTTGTGTTAAGATCTTCATTTTCACTTCGTTATAAATCCGCCGGACGGCGTGTGCTCGTCCCCACTACAGCGTGTGTAGCTCGAAAACTGATGATCATGACGGGACGGAGAAAACGGCATTCCGGCGTCAAAACCTGTCGCTAGCAGCATGTAATTGTGCAGCTCACTCTATGGCCAGGTTGACGTGTTACACAAATAGTTCGGTCTTTTTTTGAACACACCTCGTATGTATTAACAATAATGGTGGTAGTTTAGATGCAAAACAGGTGGCGGTAGACAAGGTGAGTACCGATAATTATAATGATGAGTTAACGAGTGACAACAGTGGTATAATTAAAAACGTGGTGTTAGACAGTAAGGTTGTGAGCAGAGAAAGTGTTGATGGAATGGGGAGTGTGTGTGAAGAAAGGTTAGGTGGGCAAAGGGCAGATTTTCCCCAAGTATATAGTGAAACAGGGTTTTCACAATGGTGTTATGAGGACAAGGTTTCCTCCGGTAGTTGTGTGGGAGACATGGTGTCTCAAAATAGTCCCATAATTTTTTGTGGTGTTCTTGGAAGTGCCAAGACGTATAATACGTTTGTTGTGCCCTTTGAGTGGTATGAAATAGGTCAGTGGGGTTGTGAGAGGTATTGTAAGGAGAGAGAGCGAAAGAGAGAGACAGAGATTTTTGAGATTAATAGAGGTTATGAAATGTTAGTGCAGAGTTTAGATATTGAGAGAGGAGAGAAAATTGACTTACCTTGTGAAATAAAGGTGGATGATTATTTTGATGATACGGTTGTAAATGATAGACTCTTACCTGATGTTGCGATGGATATAATGGAGGAATATGATGATAAAATAACTTACCTTATGTTAAACAATAATACTGACGGAGACTGGACTAAAATTACCAATGTAGACAGGCTTTATGAATTAATGGGAGACAAATATGTAGTTAATTACTATGTCAATATAATTAACAAAAGTAGTCATTACAATAATAATTATAATGTAATGTGTGTTGAGAAAAATGAGTTATGTTATAAATACATCAGACTACTGTATGATGATGGAGGTTAAAGAAAAAAATCAGTGAATGGACATTTTAAATATCTTAGTTTATGGTAATGACCTGGCTAGATTATGAAATGAGGTGTGGTAAACAGAAAAAGTAATGACAAAAAATTGTAAACAAAGTTATAGTGAAATTAATTATGTTGTGTTGTAAAATGTACTTGATGTAAACAATGTGTGTATGTAGTAGAAATTGATAATAATAATAATATTTTGGCAGACTAAATAAATAATGAGAATAATTATGAAGGTGATAATAAATGAATTGTAATTGTTTTGGAGTAAGGTAATTAAAATAATTTGTGTTTTGAACAATTGATTGATTAAAGACTTTGAGATTCATTAATTAATTAATGTATAGATAAATATTGATAATGAATTTAAATGATTTTAGGAGATTTGAACTTGATAATAAATAGTAAATGAATAAATATAAAATATATATATATAGTTGTGGAGTCATATGATTGTTATAATGTTTCAGAAAGTACATATGATTGTACATGATCTGGTGGTGATAAATGTTTATAATTTTGTGTCAATAACAGGAATCATGTGTTTTGAGTGATGTACTGTAAGTATGAAGTTTATAATGCAATTTAAATAAAGTAAAATGATTAATGTGCGAACAAAATTTTAAATGAGTTTCAAATGTTTAAATAAGGTGATGAAATAAATTTGAGGTAGTTATGAATGTTCTAATGTAATTTTCAATGGGTAACTTAATGTAATATGTTATAAAATGTTTGGGTGACAATAATTATTTCAATAAGGCATTTGAATCGGTCAGAGTTAACTTTAATGGGTGTTAGAGAGAATAAGAATTTTGGGAAGAAAAGTGATACAGAACTGGGTTGATAGTAAGGACACAGTAGAGGGAGTGATTATATGTAGAAAGAGAGGGTAATGTAATTAGAGAATAAATAGGTGATGGTGATATTTTTTAATGAGGGTCTGGTGTGATAAGGAGTCCTCAATGAAAGGCGTTGTGGTGGGAGGTGAACCGTATGTGCGTTGGCGGAGTTACCTGGGAAGGAACCAGGAACTAATAAGGGAATGAGTATAGGGAAGGGAACACACATCCTAGGTACAAAGAGGGTAACAGGTATTTTGTTATAAGAGTAGAATGATTCAGGGTGAGTTGAGTTAGAGAAGTTAATGGAAGTAAATATTTGGAGAGATTGGTGTCATACTGTATAAGTCCGTAAATGGTTGTTAGAAGGAAGAAGGGGGTAAGGTTATATTTAAATACCCATTTTAATAAAGCGAATCATTATGGATAACTGAGAATCACCCAAACCAATTAATGAAGAAAATGTTAAACAGAAACTCATAGTTAAAATGTAATAATAAATGAAACGAGTAAAAGATTTAATAGAATTTGAAAATAAAATAAAGCTGTAAGTTGTGTAATTTTGGTCAAACTTAAATGTGAATTGTTTATGTTAAGGTAATAACAACAATGTTAAGTATGAGTATACTATGTTTTATGATGTTGTATTATGTTTGTTAGGGTGTAGGAGAATTAAATAATAAATAACCAAACATGTAAGAGTTTACCATCCGAGAATTGTAATAAAAGTATAAGTGTAAACGTTATATGTCTTTTAGTAGTTTCCCCAACATTTCGGGCGGTCAAGGCTTCACCGAACCCTGACCGTGGATTTATAATGTAAATATATTCTAAATTGGTGAACTTAGAAATTAACCGGGGGGTAACTCAGGGGAACCTACATAACTATAGAACAGCGGCTATCATCGAAGGTGGTGGTAGTGCCGTAATAAGGGTGTGTGAATCATTATAGTAGGATTACTGGTGTCCTCGGACATCAGTAATACCAAATTTTTATATAACACTGAAGCAAGAACGGGGTAGGCAGCGTCTACCCTAACAAACTTCCGTTCTTGTGGAAGCAGCTGGACCCCACAGTTCAGTGGGGGGTCATAGTGTGTGTGGCAAGAAGGTTACTCAGGGGAGTAACGAACTAAAATTTGAGTATTTTAGTAGGAATAAACCTGTTTTAGTACCAAGCCACGTGTCCGTTAATTTATAAGGGTACACAGTGGCAGATTGATCGATTACACAGTCATCTAAATAATATTAACAAACATATGAAATTCACCTTGGAACATGAAGACAATGGACAACTAAACTTTTTAGATCTGACAATCACAAAAAAACACCAACAATAAATTAAATTTTAATATATACAGAAAACCAACGACGACAGACACCGTGATACATGCCACATCATTTCATCCCATATCGCAAAAAATGGCTGCATTTCACAGCATGATACATAGACTTTTATCTTTGCCCCTTGATAACAAAGATTTTTGTAACGAGTTAAATACCATCAAATGCATCGCGGTTGCAAATGGTTACAATACCAACATCGTAAACAACATTCTCAAGAAACATGAAAACAGAAAAAGGAACATTAACCAATTATCAATGACTGCATGGGAGAAAAAAACCACATAAATATATCACCGCAACATACACCAATTTTATGCCGAACATTTTAAAATCACTCATAAACAAAAACAGTGATATTGTAGTCACTTACAAGACTACAAATAATATCTTAAATAATCTTCGCACCCACGAAGCCTTGAGAATAAAACGGGCGTTTATAAATTGTCCTGCAATGACTGTGATGCTTTCTATGTGGGCCAGACGGACCGTGGTTTCCTCAAAAGATTTAATGAACACAAACCACCCACTATCTGTCGCAACTATGATACCATCAAATCAAAATTCGCCAAACATCTTATTAATGAAAATCATAATTACACCGATTTTGGAACCAATTTAAAACCCCTCCACTTTTGTAGTAGAGGACGTTATATGAACGTACTCGAGGAATTTGAGGTGTACAAAGCGTTTAGGGACACTAGTACCAAGCCACACATCTTGAACGACCAGTTATTATTCAAATCTAATATATTGTACGACACCGCGTTGAGATACTAAGATAACAAGAATCATTTGCGGTTAATGCGCGGTGGGTCGCTGCGCAGTGTACACTGTTTGCCCGATTCATGTTACAAAAAGTATATAGTTTATATGTTAAATTGTGCTATTTATGGTTTTAACGTTTGACAAGTATATCAGTGAATGATATGTGCTAAATATTTTATGCTTTGAAAATGAGACAAGTGTCTCGAAACATGTCGCAATAAGAAAGGACATCATACGAGAAGTCACAGACGGTTAGTACAATATATTTTTCATATAGTTAAAATTTGAGACTTAATGATGCTGACTAGCTGACAAGCTAGATAAATGATTTTATTTTTGATGCAAGAAATGATTACAGTAGATGATTTGTTCAGGAGGAATTGATTCAAATATGTTTTGCTCCATATGATAATTTTGTAGACGAGCTTACTGATTTTGAAAAAAAAATTTGATTCTAATGAATTTATTATGTTACTATTTTACTATGTTAGAGTGTAAGAATTATAAATATATGTTGTGTATTTTTCATGGTATAGATTTGTGTAGTGTATCTAGGGTAAGGTCATTCACCTGACCCAGAGAGATCAGCTGATGACTGATGTCAGAGACATGATATGTTTCTAGTAATTGACTCATGGATTCTTTTGTCAGTTAATGTAATTGAGTTAATGTAATTGAATAATTTTGTTTTGTGAGAAATTGATAAAAGAAATATTTTTGGAAATAAAAGTTTTTTTTTGAAAAAATTATGATTAAATTAATTAATTAAAGTAAATAAAATGAATCATCTTAAAAGGGGAATCTTTGATAAGGGATTTGGGTTTATTGCCTTATCGAACTAAATTTACATAATTGAGTTGATTTGAGACCGTAACGTCAAACCAATTAAATTGAGAAATGAAATTGAAAATAAAATAGAAATTATTTTTGGAATTTGATATCAAGAAGTAGAATGTAAATGTGTATTTAATGTAGTAATGAGTATGTGTACGCACCCAGTAATTGCTAAAGGCAACCCAGTATGTATGTAAGGGGGAACATATCGGTTGAGGATCTGGTATGGTATAAGGCCAGTTTTTGAATATTTTTGGTGGAATGAGTTGAGGTTAGGTGGTACTATGGTGCGTATCTGTTCGATTTTATGGTGTTGAGATCTCGCACAGAGAAGTCCAGTAATCTCGTTCGGGTGCAGCCATAGTCGCCTAGCTAGGGGGGTAGTTTACCCATGATGTGTTAAGAATTAAACGGGGGTTGTTTGCACCATATCCTCACTGATCCTCTTAGGGTTTAGCAATGAGAGTTTTCTGTTTTGGCAGAAAACCTCTCATTGGGGGTATTGTAATGTGACAAAAAGGGGGTTTTTATTTTTCATTAAATTTATTGTAGTTTATTTTGTATCATCATTGTAAGTCCCATATGAAATAGCGTTGTATTCAAACCATGAACCGTAACATAACTTTTTGGACTGTGTGTTGTCAGAGAACGCAATACTTGTTGGGAATTGAATGATTGTCACGTACGACTGAGCGCGTACACCAACCCGGGCACAGCTTCTACGCACAACAGGCTGATCCGACGTTAAGAAAATGGCGAAGCAGAAAGATTGCCTTGCCATGTGCTCTGGAGACGGAGGAAATCAGTTAGAGGCTCCACCCACCTAAGCCTCTTATATCGTCACCGCTTAACATCATTAGCTCCTTTGGCACATAGACAGTCCATACGTGGTGTATGATGACGAAAAAATCGTAGCCTGAAGACAGTGCCTTCCCTTTTCAGTAACAAGCTATAGTGTGGAGTCTTGTGAGGTAGTCGGCTTCCAAACTAAAAACCGCGCAGTTGCGTGGGTGTGCGGTTCACCTAAAATCCATATAATAATGTAGACCGACCGGCAGGAATTCAATAAAAACGTAATACGATATGTAAATAACAGTGGAGTGTCAGACCACAGTTCAGTAACCAGGCTCCCGAGCCTAAATTTTAATAAAAGTACAAAAGAAAAATAATGACAAAAAATGTGATTCAACTATAAATAATAATGTGATATAATATTCAAACAACAGTGAAACGTTAACAAATCGGCAGTGGTCAAAATTTTAATCAGTGAAAACATAATTCGGACAAGCAAGTGAACAAAAATGGACTGACCTCAAAAATTCATGGAGACAGCAGGAAAGTAACTGTTTCAAAATTCATTAAATCAATATAAAAAAGAAAGTAAAAAGAGCTCTAAAGTAAATGGGGAAAAAGTGTGAACGATAAGAATGAATGAGCGGGTGCTGGGTCGCCTTTATTTACTCTAATTAAATATTTACGCTAATTATAAGAAGAAAATATACTAAATCTGGTTGATTTAAATTCTGAAAGTTATACAAAAGAGAAGTTATACTATTATTTTATTTACAAAAAAGAGAATACTAAAAATAATGTTAAATAAAGCTGAGATAGTTCACTAATGCAATGAGAGTGTAATTTATTAAAGAACACTTAACCCTAAATCACTTATAGGTGCGAGTTCACGTGAAGACTCTGGCCCGATGCAGGTAAGGCAGTTGTGATTTGGTGTATATTATTTAATTATATTAATTTCAAATAATCTGTAATTTCTCAGACTGTTGTAACAATATTCTACAAATGCATATAAAACAGAACTTAAATAAACCACAAAAATACTACATAGAAAATTAATTTAAAAAACAAAACAAAAACAAAAATTGTTTAGTATCAAAATGTCATTAAGCATGAAAAAGTATAATAAGCTACAGTACGTACTCTATATATATGACTTTTTTCTTAATTCACTATTATCTTCTACTTGAAAATTTTTCTGTCTTTCTCAGAATCCTTGACAGAAACTTGTGACTTGTGACACCCCAAAATGACTGTGTGCAATGTATTCACCTGCTATTCAAAATATCTTACCATTGTCTGCACACAGAGCAATGAGGTCCTATAGCAAACACATTATTCTGGCATTAATTTGTCAGCACTCTCTTCATCATCTGCTCCAGTCCCTCTGTTAATCTCCTATAAAATTTCTTCATTCGAGAAAATTCGATAGTCAGGATTATTTTTTTTTTCAGTCTACTTCTTAATATTATCATTATTGGAATTTTGATGTCTGCCATAGCACAATGCAGTAGAATTGACCTCATCTCAGCATATTTTCAAAACTTTCAAAATTTTGGTCATCAGCATCATCACTCAACAACTTATGCCATGCATGCCAGTAATCGCTGTTTCACTGGATCCAAGCTTGCTATACTAAACAAGTAGTTCTTTTATGGTAATAAACTTCCAAAATTTAACAAAATTAGCATCTTCAACAGCTAGCTTCTTCATTAAATTAAAATGATGATAATTTTTCAAAGCTGAAATTACACCCTACTCCATGGGCCAATAAACATAAAAAACTGCAGTTACACTAGAGACAATAAAAAGTTAAAACATGGCTTTTATATTTCACCATCATCCAATATTAGAGCTGATTCTAATGGGTGAGTTTGTAACGGAACAGATCAGGAGAGTAAATAATTTTAATAATTGCAACCAGTTTAAACCAAATACAACTATTATACTAACGACTCGGAACACAAAGCTTTTATAAGGAAAAACATAAAGCTCTACCTTAGAACCTGAACCGGTTTTCACCTTTAAAAGGCTTCTTCAGAGGTTGCCGCTGGTAGCGCTGTCCGTCCTGTTGTGGGCGACGAAATCGAATTTCGAAAGATCGATGTTGTGTGTGTGGGGTGAGATATGTTCGAATAATGCGTGCGATTTGAATTGTGTCTGTTCGTTTAGGATGTCATTTTTATTTGTTTTAACCATCCAGTGTTCAACCTCTTGGGAACCTCTTTTTTAATAAAAATGATTTTAACTAGTTTTAATTTGTGCTTGCTGGCTGCCTTAGCATTTGTCGTTTTCAGCAGGTTAAGATTTTGACAGTAGACAGCAATCATTGAAGCCACATTTGCACCATTGTATATATGTTAAGGTGTTAACTGACTTTTACTCAAAAATATCTACATTTTCTTCTAATTTAAGTTGCCACCTCCAAATCTCCACTAAAATTTTCACCTTGCACCGACAACTTCTGTATAGTGTACCATGCTTTAAAATGGTGTAGCCAGTCTGAGTGGCATTTGAAGTCCATTCTAAAACAGAGTGCACCATTAAAAATTTTCACCTTTTGAATGAGCACAGTTCAGATAAAGGAACACCTTCTGCCTGCTTTTGGCTGAAGCAGAAAAACCAGGCTTTATCAAGGTTATTTTAACACGCGTTTTTCATTGTTTTTATAGATAACCTCAAACCCACTGGCTGCAAAGTTTGATTGTTTTAAGTTTAGTATGTTTGTATTAATCAATTTATACTACTATACTGATCAAATCAACTGATTTATTTGGAGCAGTTGCATTTAAAATCTGGATTACCACCATGGTCGCAATCCTTCTCAAAGGAGATGGCACTTAAAGAAGAAGAAAACTGTAATCACATGTTAAATTCACATATGCTATTTTTGACACACTTTTATGTTTTTCAAAATGATTAAGATGTCTAGTTTTTGTTCTATTGATAATACCATATGTTTCTGTTTTGTACTTATTTTTAAAAGATTTCTCACTATTAGAGTTTGCAGATAGAAAACTTGGATCTTGGATTTCATTGTCCATGACGTGTCCGTTACTTAACTAAATATAATTAATTCACTAATGACTCATAACACAAAGTTTTTTATGGGCAAAAACATAAAAGTTTTATTATGTATGTATAATCTCCAAACCGCATTAATAATTGTAAATTTATAAAAGTATAAATACCTTATAGTCCGTCTTGCGGTCTTGTAGTTTTTCAATGTGTATCACTACATGTTTCGAAAGTACACTTTCATCATCAGGTATATTTATATATTTATAATATAATTAAATAAATATAATTTATAATATATTTAAATCCAATATATTATACGACACAGTAATGAAGATAAATAATGAACTTTGAGGCTCACTCAGTTGTGTATTGACAATAGTACAGTGCGCACTGTTACAAGATATTATGTCAACGTTAATCGTACTGACTAGTACATTTGTGTTATATTGTTCACTTATTTATTGTTTTTTACTTTCACTGACGAGCCCTAGAAAATAGGGGGAAGTTTACAATATACCTGATGATGAAAGTTTACTTTCGAAACATGTAGTGATACACATTGAAAAACTACAAGACCGCAAGACGGACTATAAGGTATTTACACTTTTATAAATTTACAATACAAGTTTTACCTTAGAGCCTGAACCAGTTTTCGCTTTTAAAAAGCTTCTTCAGAGGCTGCTGCTGGGAGCACTGTCTGTCTTGTTCTTGGTGACGGTATCGACTTTTGAAAGATCGATGTTGTGTGTGTGGGGTGTGATATGTTCGAACAGTGCGTGTGATTTGAATTGTGTCTGTTCATTTAGGATGTTGTTTTTATGTGTTTTTGGGTTTTTGTATATTTCCAATTGTTGAACACTCTTGAACAATTGGAAATATACAAACACACGAAAACACATAAAAACAACATCCTAAATGAACAGACACAATTCAAATCACATGCACTGTTCAAACATATCGCACCCCACACACACACAACATTGATCTTTCAAAAGTTGATACTGTCGCTAAGAACAAGACGGACAGTGCCCCCATCGGCAGCCTCTGAAGAAGCTTTTTAAAAGCGAAAACTGGTTCAGGCTCTAAGGTAAAACTTTTACGTTTTTACCGATAAAAAACTTTGTGTTCCAAGTTGGTAGTGAATTAATTATATCTGGAATAATATCATGTCTCCGGAGATTAAAATAATGCTTATATTCCCATTTAGCAGCAGAAGCATACTCACATTTTTTGTAAAATGCTTCAATAGCTACAGCATGTTGAGCTCTACTCCACTAAATTATTTTTCTGCAAATGGTGACATATGGTGAAGCAATTCACAAACAATAGGTGTTGCCAAAGTCGTTATGGAAATTTTCATAAGAAAACAAAAAAATCCTTGTTTTTTGCCACACCTCATACAAGGAATGTGAAGTTGTAAAGAAGGAAAATATAAACATGAAAATTGTGACAATTCTATATTACACATGAACATAAAAGCTACAAACAATCTGAAAGTGAAGCAAAGATGACATGCAGCTCATTAAATTACCTTTCTGTATACAAGAGACACACATGCTGCTCTTGCTCTTAGCCCCATAACTTGTGATCCGATTAAATATTGTTCCATAAGCAAAGAGCTAGTAAAATTTATAATAATAATTGCTGTAGCAGAAATAATTGCAGTCTCTCTAGTAACACTGCTTCCAGGCATAAAATATGTCAACATACGACCAAGGAAGTATGGTCTAATCAATCTGCAACAAAAACACAAAATATTTAGAGGTGATCATAAATTATGAAAAAATATTACTAGTCAGGAAATACAAACTATGCTTATAATTAATGCATGAAAATACATTAAAATTTATGTGTGAATTACATATAAATCAAATTTTCATAAAAATATTTGTTAGAATTCATTAATTTCTTTTAATGGATGTGCATGGTGTCAAGAATCTGTACATTTTTATGGAATAGTAGTTCAGGCAAGTTAGACTTATTAGAAGAAGAAATTTATATATATATATTGTAGCGTGACAGAAAATCCACTACATTTTAAGTCATGTGAAATCATAAAGTTTAATTACACCAACAAATGTTATAATAATATTGAATGACATTTAAATAAATCAGAGGAATGAACCACAATAAAATAAAAATCCTCACTACATAATATACAAAAACCACTGTTTTAAAAACCAAAGAAAGTATCGAAGCAACTCATCAACTCATAGTATAATACCAGTAAGTTACCCAGGAAGCTCAGAGCAGTAAACCAGTTATATAAGACCATATCAAAGGAAAAAGAGACTCAATTAAAGGGTGGTGAATACCAAAATACCCCAAAAACAAGAAGAGGGAAGAATAAAGTTTGTGAACAGGAAGAGAACAATACCCTGAAACCTGTATAGAAGAATAAAGTCAGTTCAGTGAATAAATTAAATACTCCAAACTAAACCTCAGTCGTGATAACACCAAGTACCTTGGTTTACCCAAGAACGGAAGGAAGACCAGAAGAGTGAAGACTAGACGAGGGACAAGAATGAAGACCAGAAGAGGGACAAGATTGAATACCAGAAGGAAGATACGAAGAAGGACAAGAAAGAAGACAGGAGGAGAGGAAGAAATAGTATGAAAGAAACACCGTTATAAAACCTATTATTATATAAACTACTATCAACCCCAAACCCGCAAAAACTATGCCAAAGAAAGTATAACATACCCAAAATCTTATAAAATGTAATTATTGAGAAAACTAAAGTGTTGTATAGCGTTATAAGAAGTGCACCGACTAAAGCTATTGTGTAATAAAGAAAATAAACTAGTCTTAACGGTCCATGATTACTAAAGGTCTGGTCTGAGATAATAAGACTCAAAATATCAGAACCAACAGTGAAAGTGAATTTGTGTAAGTGTTGTTTTTTTAAAAAAAAAAAAAAAATGCAATAAACTTAAAGTTGGTGATACTATAACTTAGTAGTATGCTATATCACAACTTTAAAATCTAATAATAAACAGCATAATAAAATAATAAAATGGAAGGTTTCCAGTATTTTATTATTTTAATGTAAATCTTTATTTACAAGACATTTGTAAAAAATGATAATAAATAGAGTATGGGAGTTAATGTTTACTGATGTAGGGGATCACAATAATAATGGTTTAAACCAGAAAGGACTGGTACTAATATAGTATGAATAAGTGTAACATGTTTAGACAGACTGTTATTTCACAGTCCTAAAATCAATGTGTTAAATAAATGTATTTGTAAGGTTTATTAGAAAATAAGATTTATGTTATGTGTTTTAAAAAGAATTATGTTTGATAAATAATAACCTACATACCAGTAATAATGTTCTAATAGGTATGCTATGTTAGCTCAAAAATAGTTAAAAGATATATGTTCAAACCATATCTGCAATATGTTCAATTGTGCAGATTGCTAAACCATGTTCATAATTATTTATTTTAAATATGTAGTGTTAATTAACTACTACACAACACAATAAGTTATAAATCATGTTATTTTCATATAATTGTAATTATGTAAAGTCAGAGGAGGAATTAAGTTTAAATTATTTGAGAAAGAAAGAAATAGAAAATTCTAAAATCTAGGCCATTTGGTGAAATCAGAGAACCAATATAAAATAGTATAACTCACTTATAAATCCTGTAAACTACCAAGATTTATATAAGATAACACAATTAACCACTACTAGGAATGATCCTATGAATTAAAATGATAATAAGGAAATATACCTTAACATTTTGTAAATTGTCAAAATATATAAATTAATTAATTTTAAAGAGCAATGTCAAATTTACAGATTAACACAAAAAACCAGTTCAAAGGTGTAATTTGTATGTATTTAAGGAAGGGAAGAGGAATATGACTGATTGAAATTTATTATAATAGTATTAATAATATTTAAATGGAGGGGATTTTGTATAAAGACGGAAATCCAATTTTGAGCCTATATTTCCATAAAGTAAAGAAATTTGTTAATTTCCACAAAATACCTACAGATATGGACTATAATACATCAATTTAAAGGGAATGAGATGATTAAACCAATAATAAGGTTAATAATTCATAAAAGTGAGTAATAAAATAGATAAATTCCATACATAATGTAATATTTTATCATATGTATGGGAAGTCGAAAAATGTTAACAATACTTTTTCAAGGATTAACTGGGCAAGATTTATGACCAAGTTAATTAGTCTTTTGTTGAATATCAAGCTGGACAGTTGTGTAAAAGAACGTTTCTTTAAAAAGTCGAGAAAGATGGTACTAGCGTTTAGCCATTGAAATCAGTGAACGAGAGTTAAACGGTTTAGACACTTTTTAAAGCTAAAGCTGTTCATACATTCACGACAATAGTGAAAACAAATACTTAACTACATAATACGAGTGATAGAAACAAGTAAAACACTATATTTCAACTGATTTATTCTGCAAATCCTAACCAATAACTTGAGAACTTAACCGTAGAAGTTGAACACATAGAAAATAAACTAACTAACGCAAGTTTACACAGAACACTTCACCAGAATACACCAAATAGATTAACAGACATATTACACCAGTGCGGGGACATTTTAGACCTTGACGAAGGTAATTTTGTCGTGATTTTGGGACATGCCGAGTTCACATTAACTACGCCAGAACTAGTAGCGGCCATCTTTTAATTCTACAGAGCCGGCCTTCTTTATCCGGCAGTGACGTCATCGTCTGCGTATGGTACGACAACGATCATACACATTACATATTAGAATTATTTACATTTTATTGAATAATAATTATTGTATTTGTGTTAATTGTTAATGTTATACTTTCTCGTCACCCTTCTCTGACTATTAATTCTAATCGCTCAAAGAACCTGTCTTATAATATATTAAATATCATAAATTTTGTTCTGTATGACACAATCGATAATTCCCGAGACAGAGTCGATAATTGCTCTCCATCGATAAAATATCGATTATTTATTTAAAATTGTCAATAAATCTTTATATTTCCATTATTTTGTATCTGTACTTATTTCACAGGGTAATTTAAGGGTATTTATAAGGCTGAAGGACTTAAGTGAGAAGAATATATTCTATTTTGAACAAGATATAGGACCAGTCAGAAAAGTCACAAATCGATTATTACCCGGAGTTAATCTATTTAACTCCAGACTTGGTGCAAATCTTCAAGAAGTGCTCGACGGTCAATAAATACCTACCTGTTATTAAAATTTTACCAGAACCTTTTAAAAAACAGATTTATCTTTTATACATACCTCTATAAACATAAACAAAATTATTTTATTATTTGAAAATTCTATAATTAGTGAATTTTCCGTATACATTTTATTCTTTTGTAACGACCGGCATACAGCGGTCTGGTGACCAAGTGGCTAGCCCAAACAGTGGGACTTGATTAAATTACACATGCCACATAAGGGTCGTCTTACAAAGTGGCACCCAACGTGGGGCCTGAATAGATAAGCCTGGCAGCGGTTATCCAGTCAGGAGAAGGGCAACAACGATAAACAAAAATGGCAGAACTTACAATGGAAGAGAAGTGGGACAAATTAATAGAGATGTTCCAACAATATATGGACGAGAAAAGGGAAAATTTCAGCAAGAAGATGGATGAGCGCAACGAGTCGATAATGGAAGAGAACAGAAGGTTCAACCAAGAATGGATTGAGGAACTGAGAGAGGACAGATTAAAAGGAGAAGAATTAAGAAATGATAAAACGCAGGAAGATAGCCAACCAGAACCAGAAGAAGTACTAAATGTTAAAACGCAGGAACAAGTAATGGTAGTACCTGAAATTGAAACTAACCGAAACCAGGAAGATATTAAACCAAGGAAAAGGAGAATGTATCCAAGAAATGTAATAAAAACGAAGGAAGAGTTGGAGATGATGAAACATGGGTTAATTGATGGCAATAATATCCCAATTACCTATGACAAAGACATCATGAATTCTATGAATTATAGAAGGAGATTCAAGGTAATCTCAGAATTAATGTACCACCAAACAGTAGTTTACCAATGGGGAAGGACCAGAGGTAAACGGAATACTACATGTGGACTAGATCAGTTCCAGTGCGGAACTGGACAGTGTATTTCAGAAAGATGGAAACATAACATCTTATCAGACTGTGACGATGGCACTGGTGAATCACCAGAGTGTGTTCCATTAGTGCGCCATCCAGGACTATTCCAGGGTACAACTACACAAAAATGTATACCTTCCGGATGGATATGTGATGATGAACCAGATTATGGGGATTCAGAGAAGCAAATAATTGATAAACCAGATGAAGACCCTCACAGATATTTTTCAGGTCATACAGCATATGGACCAGAGACCTATTGGAATATAAGACAATATAATCATGGGAACAATACTAATTACAATGATAATAATAATACGGGTCCAAATTATCAAAACCCGAATCGACCCTCTGATTGTTATCAGGGTAACCACAATCCCTACCCTAATAACGTAAATAGTCAGAGAAGCCCCAATTATGGTAATAGTCCTTACCATAATAATACCAATAGTACGGGTCCCAATAATGGTAATTTTAATAATAATAGGTTTCCTCGCCCTAGAGTGAACTTCATACGAGCCACAGAAGGAAGACAGCGAGGATTCAACCACAATCGACGAAGCAGTTACCGAAGATACGAAGAAAGGCGGAGGAGCCTAGAACGGGACCAACCGAGGTACTATCCGGCGCGTAGGAGCAATAGTTTGGATCTGATAAGGATCCATACGGATAAATAATGAGGTGGTAAAAGGGATGGATGTCATGATAACCGACAACGGCAAAACCACCACAAAGAAGATGAAAATAATTACCACTGAGGAAAAATGAGAAGAAGAAGGGACAAAGAACCAAAATGGGAATTTAAGAAATAAATTAATTAAGAAACTACACCTTATAAAGGAACTATGAGCAACAATGCACTATAATAAAAAGCATCCACCTGGGTATAAAGAAAAAATAATAATAAGAAATACGATTGAATAAAGACAAGAAAAGAGTCATACAATATTTATGAAACTAATATGATATGTTTACCATATAATTATGAAAACTATTACAATCATTTATGAAAAGTCTATGTGGCAGTAATATAAGAGAATTTTGAAATAAACCTCTAAACTCTAAACACAATGTAAGACAATTACATACAATTTATTTGAAGAGAAACATATTTTGAAGGAAGAATAACAAGAAGAATTTTGAAATAAACATCCAAATTCTAAAAAGAAATATAAGCACATATTATCTACAATTATTAGAAAATTTTATGGCAATGATAGAAGAAGAATTAGAATTTAAAAAACCTTAAAATTCTAAACATAATGTAAGCCAATTACATACAATTTATTTGAAGAGAAACATATTTTGAAGGAAGAATAACAAGAAGAATTTTGAAATAAACATCCAAATTCTAAAAAGAAATATAAGCACATATTATCTACAATTATTAGAAATTTTTATGGCAATGATAGAAGAAGAATTAGAATTTAAAAAACCTCAAAATTCTAAACATAATGTAAGCCAATTACATACAATTTATTTGAGAAGAAACATTTTGGAAGAATATATATAAAACAGAATTTTGAAGGTATAATTATCCAAATTCTGAACACAATGTAAGCCAATTACATAACAAATATGTAAAGAAAAACTTTATGGCTATAATATAATAATAAAGAAGGAGAGAATTTAGAAATAAAACCATCTAAGGTCAAAAACAAGTAAGGACAGCTTACTAAATATTTATTTGAAGAGAAACATTTTGACAATAAAACCAAGAGAGTTTAGAGAAATAAAACCAGCCAAAACACATGTAAGCCCACCTTACATACAAATTATTTGAGAAAACTTTATAGAATAACATAAGAAGAGTGAATTTTGAATTATGAATAAATCAAGTTTCCCAAACCAAGTATAAGTACAACTTACAAACCAATTATAAATAAAACACTATGGTGAGATAAACTGATGAGATTTCATACCATATTTATGGTAAGCATAGAAGATAATTACCATGGTAACAAAGGATCATAATGGGATGAATAAAAGGAAACAGATTTAAAATTAAAACAAATAATTCTGAACAATATGATAATGTCTAAGTTCAATATGAAGAGTAAAAACCTTTCCATAAAATGGTGTTGAAGGAAATAAAAAAGAAAAAATTCTTTAATACGATTTGAGTGATTGAATAGAATAAAGTACAAAAACTTCTTTGGAATTATGAGAGAATGAAACTTTGAAGTGGTATGAGGAGAAATTATGACCTCATTATGAAATTAATAAAAAACCATCCTTCACAAGTATAATAACAATGACAGGAATAATGTGAAAATAATGGCAAAGATTTATGTAATTAAACGAATTAATATAAAATGATTTATGAATTAAATGACAATTATGATAATGACAGTTATAAAAATTCTAGAAAATAAAACAAGTGGAAATTTTAAGAACGATGAAACAGTCTAAAAAATGTCATAAAGATATGCTACTATAAATAATGCAGATTATAATGAAAAAAACAGAAGGTAATAAAGAATTTATAACCAAAAGATTTATATGATAAGAAAAGTTGAAAAAATGTAATAATAGAAGAGCTTCCTACCATAATATCAAATGAAAGAAACATCCAGATAATAAGTCAGCTGAACAACTGGGATAGAAATATTAAAATCTCTGAGAAGTATAATAAGTAATAAGTGAAGTATCCCAAAGATATTTTTTAAATAGTAACAAATGTGTACTATTCTGAATAATTTTTTTAATCTGTCTGATGATAATTCCAGCAGGATTAATATGTTTTTTGAGCAGACATGATTTGCCTCTGTACTCAAATATGTGTGAAGTATTGGACAGCAGAGGAAAGTAGCGTACAGTGCCTCTCTGAACTGAACCAGCTCACAAAGTAGGGAACGATAGGGAGAAAATATCCCAAGGAGAAAATACTAAGAAGAAATATAAAAATGAAATAATAAATATGAAACTCAGAAGACTATTACTATCAAGGAAGATCAAGTGAGAATGATATAAACTCAAATATAAATAAGAAAATTTTAAAATGGAAGGAAGTCCAAAATAATAACAAACCTTGAATAATTATCATAAGCAATTGTTTCAGACAAAGCAAGTATAGTCTGAAAAAATTACTTCTGGAGAAGGGCATTCTGTAGCGTGACAGAAAATCCACTACATTTTAAGTCATGTGAAATCATAAAGTTTAATTACACCAACAAATGTTATAATAATATTGAATGACATTTAAATAAATCAGAGGAATGAACCACAATAAATTAAAAATCCTCACTACATAATATACAAAAACCACTGTTTTAAAAACCAAAGAAAGTATCGAAGCAACTCATCAACTCATAGTATAATACCAGTAAGTTACCCAGGAAGCTCAGAGCAGTAAACCAGTTATATAAGACCATATCAAAGAAAAAAGAGACTCAATTAAAGGGTGGTGAATACCAAAATACCCCAAAAACAAGAAGAGGGAAGAATAAAGTTTGTGAACAGGAAGAGAACAATACCCTGAAACCTGTATAGAAGAATAAAGTCAGTTCAGTGAATAAATTAAATACTCCAAACTAAACCTCAGTCGTGATAACACCAAGTACCTTGGTTTACCCAAGAACGGAGGGAAGACCAGAAGAGTGAAGACTAGACGAGGGACAAGAATGAAGACTAGAAGAGGGACAAGATTGAATACCAGAAGGAAGATACGAAGAAGGACAAGAAAAAAGACAGGAGGAGAGGAAGAAATAGTATGAAAGAAACACCGTTATAAAACCTATTATTATATAAACTACTATCAACCCCAAACCCGCAAAAACTATGCCAAAGAAAGTATAACATACCCAAAATCTTATAAAATGTAATTATTGAGAAAACTAAAGTGTTGTATAGCGTTATAAGAAGTGCACCGACTAAAGCTATTGTGTAATAAAGAAAATAAACTAGTCTTAACGGTCCATGATTACTAAAGGTCTGGTCTGAGATAATAAGACTCAAAATATCAGAACCAACAGTGAAAGTGAATTTGTGTAAGTGTTATTTTTAAAAAAAAAAAAAAAAATGCAATAAACTTAAAGTTGGTGATACTATAACTTAGTAGTATGCTATATCACAACTTTAAAATCTAATAATAAACAGCATAATAAAATAATAAAATGGAAGGTTTCCAGTATTTTATTATTTTAATGTAAATCTTTATTTACAAGACATTTGTAAAAAATGATAATAAATAGAGTATGGGAGTTAATGTTTACTGATGTAGGGGATCACAATAATAATGGTTTAAACCAGAAAGGACTGGTACTAATATAGTATGAATAAGTGTAACATGTTTAGACAGACTGTTATTTCACAGTCCTAAAATCAATGTGTTAAATAAATGTATTTGTAAGGTTTATTAGAAAATAAGATTTATGTTATGTGTTTTAAAAAGAATTATGTTTGATAAATAATAACCTACATACCAGTAATAATGTTCTAATAGGTATGCTATGTTAGCTCAAAAATAGTTAAAAGATATATGTTCAAACCATATCTGCAATATGTTCAATTGTGCAGATTGCTAAACCATGTTCATAATTATTTATTTTAAATATGTAGTGTTAATTAACTACTACACAACACAATAAGTTATAAATCATGTTATTTTCATATAATTGTAATTATGTAAAGTCAGAGGAGGAATTAAGTTTAAATTATTTGAGAAAGAAAGAAATAGAAAATTCTAAAATCTAGGCCATTTGGTGAAATCAGAGAACCAATATAAAATAGTATAACTCACTTATAAATCCTGTAAACTACCAAGATTTATATAAGATAACACAATTAAACACTACTAGGAATGATCCTATGAATTAAAATGATAATAAGGAAATATACCTTAACATTTTGTAAATTGTCAAAATATATAAATTAATTAATTTTAAAGAGCAATGTCAAATTTACAGATTAACACAAAAAACCAGTTCAAAGGTGTAATTTGTATGTATTTAAGGAAGGGAAGAGGAATATGACTGATTGAAATTTATTATAATAGTATTAATAATATTTAAATGGAGGGGATTTTGTATAAAGACAGAAATCCAATTTTGAGCCTATATTTCCATAAAGTAAAGAAATTTGTTAATTTCCACAAAATACCTACAGATATGGACTATAATACATCAATTTAAAGGGAATGAGATGATTAAACCAATAGTAAGGTTAATAATTCATAAAAGTGAGTAATAAAATAGATAAATTCCATACATAATGTAATATTTTATCATATGTATGGGAAGTCGAAAAATGTTAACAATACTTTTTCAAGGATTAACTGGGCAAGATTTATGACCAAGTTAATTAGTCTTTTGTTGAATATCAAGCTGGACAGTTGTGTAAAAGAACGTTTCTTTAAAAAATCGAGAAAGATGGTACTAGCGTTTAGCCATTGAAATCAGTGAACGAGAGTTAAACGGTTTAGACACTTTTTAAAGCTAAAGCTGTTCATACATTCACGACAATAGTGAAAACAAATACTTAACTACATAATACGAGTGATAGAAACAAGTAAAACACTATATTTCAACTGATTTATTCTGCAAATCCTAACCAATAACTTGAGAACTTAACCGTAGAAGTTGAACACATAGAAAATAAACTAACTAACGCAAGTTTACACAGAACACTTCACCAGAATACACCAAATAGATTAACAGACATATTACACCAGTGCGGGGACATTTTAGACCTTGACGAAGGTAATTTTGTCGTGATTTTGGGACATGCCGAGTTCACATTAACTACGCCAGAACTAGTAGCGGCCATCTTTTAATTCTACAGAGCCGGCCTTCTTTATCCGGCAGTGACGTCATCGTCTGCGTATGGTACGACAACGATCATACACATTACATATTAGAATTATTTAAATTTTATTGAATAATAATTATTGTATTTGTGTTAATTGTTAATGTTATACTTTCTCGTCACCCTTTTCTGACTATTAATTCTAATCGCTCAAAGAACCTGTATATCATAAATTTTGTTCTGTATGACACAATCGATAATTCCCGAGACAGAGTCGATAATTGCTCTCCATCGATAAAATATCGATTATTTATTTAAAATTGTCAATAAATCTTTATATTTCCATTATTTTGTATCTGTACTTATTTCACAGGGTAATTTAAGGGTATTTATAAGGCTGAAGGACTTAAGTGAGAAGAATATATTCTATTTTGAACAAGATATAGGACCAGTCAGAAAAGTCACAAATCGATTATTACCCGGAGTTAATCTATTTAACTCCAGACTTGGTGCAAATCTTCAAGAAGTGCTCGACGGTCAATAAATACCTACCTGTTATTAAAATTTTACCAGAACCTTTTAAAAAACAGATTTATCTTTTATACATACCTCTATAAACATAAACAAAATTATTTTATTATTTGAAAATTCTATAATTAGTGAATTTTCCGTATACATTTTATTCTTTTGTAACGACCGGCATACAGCGGTCTGGTGACCAAGTGGCTAGCCCAAACAGTGGGACTTGATTAAATTACACATGCCACATAAGGGTCGTCTTACAAAGTGGCGCCCAACGTGGGGCCTGAATAGATAAGCCTGGCAGCGGTTATCCAGTCAGGAGAAGGGCAACAACGATAAACAAAAATGGCAGAACTTACAATGGAAGAGAAGTGGGACAAATTAATAGAGATGTTCCAACAATATATGGACGAGAAAAGGGAAAATTTCAGCAAGAAGATGGATGAGCGCAACGAGTCGATAATGGAAGAGAACAGAAGGTTCAACCAAGAATGGATTGAGGAACTGAGAGAGGACAGATTAAAAGGAGAAGAATTAAGAAATGATAAAACGCAGGAAGATAGCCAACCAGAACCAGAAGAAGTACTAAATGTTAAAACGCAGGAACAAGTAATGGTAGTACCTGAAATTGAAACTAACCGAAACCAGGAAGATATTAAACCAAGGAAAAGGAGAATGTATCCAAGAAATGTAATAAAAACGAAGGAAGAGTTGGAGATGATGAAACATGGGTTAATTGATGGCAATAATATCCCAATTACCTATGACAAAGACATCATGAATTCTATGAATTATAGAAGGAGATTCAAGGTAATCTCAGAATTAATGTACCACCAAACAGTAGTTTACCAATGGGGAAGGACCAGAGGTAAACGGAATACTACATGTGGACTAGATCAGTTCCAGTGCGGAACTGGACAGTGTATTTCAGAAAGATGGAAACATAACATCTTATCAGACTGTGACGATGGCACTGGTGAATCACCAGAGTGTGTTCCATTAGTGCGCCATCCAGGACTATTCCAGGGTACAACTACACAAAAATGTATACCTTCCGGATGGATATGTGATGATGAACCAGATTATGGGGATTCAGAGAAGCAAATAATTGATAAACCAGATGAAGACCCTCACAGATATTTTTCAGGTCATACAGCATATGGACCAGAGACCTATTGGAATATAAGACAATATAATCATGGGAACAATACTAATTACAATGATAATAATAATACGGGTCCAAATTATCAAAACCCGAATCGACCCTCTGATTGTTATCAGGGTAACCACAATCCCTACCCTAATAACGTAAATAGTCAGAGAAGCCCCAATTATGGTAATAGTCCTTACCATAATAATACCAATAGTACGGGTCCCAATAATGGTAATTTTAATAATAATAGGTTTCCTCGCCCTAGAGTGAACTTCATACGAGCCACAGAAGGAAGACAGCGAGGATTCAACCACAATCGACGAAGCAGTTACCGAAGATACGAAGAAAGGCGGAGGAGCCTAGAACGGGACCAACCGAGGTACTATCCGGCGCGTAGGAGCAATAGTTTGGATCTGATAAGGATCCATACGGATAAATAATGAGGTGGTAAAAGGGATGGATGTCATGATAACCGACAACGGCAAAACCACCACAAAGAAGATGAAAATAATTACCACTGAGGAAAAATGAGAAGAAGAAGGGACAAAGAACCAAAATGGGAATTTAAGAAATAAATTAATTAAGAAACTACACCTTATAAAGGAACTATGAGCAACAATGCACTATAATAAAAAGCATCCACCTGGGTATAAAGAAAAAATAATAATAAGAAATACGATTGAATAAAGACAAGAAAAGAGTCATACAATATTTATGAAACTAATATGATATGTTTACCATATAATTATGAAAACTATTACAATCATTTATGAAAAGTCTATGTGGCAGTAATATAAGAGAATTTTGAAATAAACCTCTAAACTCTAAACACAATGTAAGACAATTACATACAATTTATTTGAAGAGAAACATATTTTGAAGGAAGAATAACAAGAAGAATTTTGAAATAAACATCCAAATTCTAAAAAGAAATATAAGCACATATTATCTACAATTATTAGAAAATTTTATGGCAATGATAGAAGAAGAATTAGAATTTAAAAAACCTCAAAATTCTAAACATAATGTAAGCCAATTACATACAATTTATTTGAAGAGAAACATATTTTGAAGGAAGAATAACAAGAAGAATTTTGAAATAAACATCCAAATTCTAAAAAGAAATATAAGCACATATTATCTACAATTATTAGAAATTTTTATGGCAATGATAGAAGAAGAATTAGAATTTAAAAAACCTCAAAATTCTAAACATAATGTAAGCCAATTACATACAATTTATTTGAGAAGAAACATTTTGGAAGAAGATATATAAAACAGAATTTTGAAGGTATAATTATCCAAATTCTGAACACAATGTAAGCCAATTACATAACAAATATGTAAAGAAAAACTTTATGGCTATAATATAATAATAAAGAAGGAGAGAATTTAGAAATAAAACCATCTAAGGTCAAAAACAAGTAAGGACAGCTTACTAAATATTTATTTGAAGAGAAACATTTTGACAATAAAACCAAGAGAGTTTAGAGAAATAAAACCAGCCAAAACACATGTAAGCCCACCTTACATACAAATTATTTGAGAAAACTTTATAGAATAACATAAGAAGAGTGAATTTTGAATTATGAATAAATCAAGTTTCCCAAACCAAGTATAAGTACAACTTACAAACCAATTATAAATAAAACACTATGGTGAGATAAACTGATGAGATTTCATACCATATTTATGGTAAGCATAGAAGATAATTACCATGGTAACAAAGGATCATAATGGGATGAATAAAAGGAAACAGATTTAAAATTAAAACAAATAATTCTGAACAATATGATAATGTCTAAGTTCAATATGAAGAGTAAAAACCTTTCCATAAAATGGTGTTGAAGGAAATAAAAAAGAAAAAATTCTTTAATACGATTTGAGTGATTGAATAGAATAAAGTACAAAAACTTCTTTGGAATTATGAGAGAATGAAACTTTGAAGTGGTATGAGGAGAAATTATGACCTCATTATGAAATTAATAAAAAACCATCCTTCACAAGTATAATAACAATGACAGGAATAATGTGAAAATAATGGCAAAGATTTATGTAATTAAACGAATTAATATAAAATGATTTATGAATTAAATGACAATTATGATAATGACAGTTATAAAAATTCTAGAAAATAAAACAAGTGGAAATTTTAAGAACGATGAAACAGTCTAAAAAATGTCATAAAGATATGCTACTATAAATAATACAGATTATAATGAAAAAAACAGAAGGTAATAAAGAATTTATAACCAAAAGATTTATATGATAAGAAAAGTTGAAAAAATGTAATAATAGAAGAGCTTCCTACCATAATATCAAATGAAAGAAACATCCAGATAATAAGTCAGCTGAACAACTGGGATAGAAATATTAAAATCTCTGAGAAGTATAATAAGTAATAAGTGAAGTATCCCAAAGATATTTTTTAAATAGTAACAAATGTGTACTATTCTGAATAATTTTTTTAATCTGTCTGATGATAATTCCAGCAGGATTAATATGTTTTTTGAGCAGACATGATTTGCCTCTGTACTCAAATATGTGTGAAGTATTGGACAGCAGAGGAAAGTAGCGTACAGTGCCTCTCTGAACTGAACCAGCTCACAAAGTAGGGAACGATAGGGAGAAAATATCCCAAGGAGAAAATACTAAGAAGAAATATAAAAATGAAATAATAAATATGAAACTCAGAAGACTATTACTATCAAGGAAGATCAAGTGAGAATGATATAAACTCAAATATAAATAAGAAAATTTTAAAATGGAAGGAAGTCCAAAATAATAACAAACCTTGAATAATTATCATAAGCAATTGTTTCAGACAAAGCAAGTATAGTCTGAAAAAATTACTTCTGGAGAAGGGCATTCTGTAGCGTGACAGAAAATCCACTACATTTTAAGTCATGTGAAATCATAAAGTTTAATTACACCAACAAATGTTATAATAATATTGAATGACATTTAAATAAATCAGAGGAATGAACCACAATAAATTAAAAATCCTCACTACATAATATACAAAAACCACTGTTTTAAAAACCAAAGAAAGTATCGAAGCAACTCATCAACTCATAGTATAATACCAGTAAGTTACCCAGGAAGCTCAGAGCAGTAAACCAGTTATATAAGACCATATCAAAGAAAAAAGAGACTCAATTAAAGGGTGGTGAATACCAAAATACCCCAAAAACAAGAAGAGGGAAGAATAAAGTTTGTGAACAGGAAGAGAACAATACCCTGAAACCTGTATAGAAGAATAAAGTCAGTTCAGTGAATAAATTAAATACTCCAAACTAAACCTCAGTCGTGATAACACCAAGTACCTTGGTTTACCCAAGAACGGAGGGAAGACCAGAAGAGTGAAGACTAGACGAGGGACAAGAATGAAGACTAGAAGAGGGACAAGATTGAATACCAGAAGGAAGATACGAAGAAGGACAAGAAAGAAGACAGGAGGAGAGGAAGAAATAGTATGAAAGAAACACCGTTATAAAACCTATTATTATATAAACTACTATCAACCCCAAACCCGCAAAAACTATGCCAAAGAAAGTATAACATACCCAAAATCTTATAAAATGTAATTATTGAGAAAACTAAAGTGTTGTATAGCGTTATAAGAAGTGCACCGACTAAAGCTATTGTGTAATAAAGAAAATAAACTAGTCTTAACGGTCCATGATTACTAAAGGTCTGGTCTGAGATAATAAGACTCAAAATATCAGAACCAACAGTGAAAGTGAATTTGTGTAAGTGTTGTTTTTTTTAAAAAAAAAAAAAAATGCAATAAACTTAAAGTTGGTGATACTATAACTTAGTAGTATGCTATATCACAACTTTAAAATCTAATAATAAACAGCATAATAAAATAATAAAATGGAAGGTTTCCAGTATTTTATTATTTTAATGTAAATCTTTATTTACAAGACATTTGTAAAAAATGGTAATAAATAGAGTATGGGAGTTAATGTTTACTGATGTAGGGGATCACAATAATAATGGTTTAAACCAGAAAGGACTGGTACTAATATAGTATGAATAAGTGTAACATGTTTAGACAGACTGTTATTTCACAGTCCTAAAATCAATGTGTTAAATAAATGTATTTGTAAGGTTTATTAGAAAATAAGATTTATGTTATGTGTTTTAAAAAGAATTATGTTTGATAAATAATAACCTACATACCAGTAATAATGTTCTAATAGGTATGCTATGTTAGCTCAAAAATAGTTAAAAGATATATGTTCAAACCATATCTGCAATATGTTCAATTGTGCAGATTGCTAAACCATGTTCATAATTATTTATTTTAAATATGTAGTGTTAATTAACTACTACACAACACAATAAGTTATAAATCATGTTATTTTCATATAATTGTAATTATGTAAAGTCAGAGGAGGAATTAAGTTTAAATTATTTGAGAAAGAAAGAAATAGAAAATTCTAAAATCTAGGCCATTTGGTGAAATCAGAGAACCAATATAAAATAGTATAAC
Source organism: Magicicada septendecula (assembly GCA_034769895.1). Lineage (NCBI taxonomy): Eukaryota > Metazoa > Arthropoda > Insecta > Hemiptera > Cicadidae > Magicicada > Magicicada septendecula. The sequence goes on from CM068370.1 coordinate 179,969,057, forward strand.
TCACTTATAAATCCTGTAAACTACCAAGATTTATATAAGATAACACAATTAAACACTACTAGGAATGATCCTATGAATTAAAATGATAATAAGGAAATATACCTTAACATTTTGTAAATTGTCAAAATATATAAATTAATTAATTTTAAAGAGCAATGTCAAATTTACAGATTAACACAAAAAACCAGTTCAAAGGTGTAATTTGTATGTATTTAAGGAAGGGAAGAGGAATATGACTGATTGAAATTGATTATAATAGTATTAATAATATTTAAATGGAGGGGATTTTGTATAAAGACAGAAATCCAATTTTGAGCCTATATTTCCATAAAGTAAAGAAATTTGTTAATTTCCACAAAATACCTACAGATATGGACTATAATACATCAATTTAAAGGGAATGAGATGATTAAACCAATAGTAAGGTTAATAATTCATAAAAGTGAGTAATAAAATAGATAAATTCCATACATAATGTAATATTTTATCATATGTATGGGAAGTCGAAAAATGTTAACAATACTTTTTCAAGGATTAACTGGGCAAGATTTATGACCAAGTTAATTAGTCTTTTGTTGAATATCAAGCTGGACAGTTGTGTAAAAGAACGTTTCTTTAAAAAATCGAGAAAGATGGTACTAGCGTTTAGCCATTGAAATCAGTGAACGAGAGTTAAACGGTTTAGACACTTTTTAAAGCTAAAGCTGTTCATACATTCACGACAATAGTGAAAACAAATACTTAACTACATAATACGAGTGATAGAAACAAGTAAAACACTATATTTCAACTGATTTATTCTGCAAATCCTAACCAATAACTTGAGAACTTAACCGTAGAAGTTGAACACATAGAAAATAAACTAACTAACGCAAGTTTACACAGAACACTTCACCAGAATACACCAAATAGATTAACAGACATATTACACCAGTGCGGGGACATTTTAGACCTTGACGAAGGTAATTTTGTCGTGATTTTGGGACATGCCGAGTTCACATTAACTACGCCAGAACTAGTAGCGGCCATCTTTTAATTCTACAGAGCCGGCCTTCTTTATCCGGCAGTGACGTCATCGTCTGCGTATGGTACGACAACGATCATACACATTACATATTAGAATTATTTAAATTTTATTGAATAATAATTATTGTATTTGTGTTAATTGTTAATGTTATACTTTCTCGTCACCCTTTTCTGACTATTAATTCTAATCGCTCAAAGAACCTGTATATCATAAATTTTGTTCTGTATGACACAATCGATAATTCCCGAGACAGAGTCGATAATTGCTCTCCATCGATAAAATATCGATTATTTATTTAAAATTGTCAATAAATCTTTATATTTCCATTATTTTGTATCTGTACTTATTTCACAGGGTAATTTAAGGGTATTTATAAGGCTGAAGGACTTAAGTGAGAAGAATATATTCTATTTTGAACAAGATATAGGACCAGTCAGAAAAGTCACAAATCGATTATTACCCGGAGTTAATCTATTTAACTCCAGACTTGGTGCAAATCTTCAAGAAGTGCTCGACGGTCAATAAATACCTACCTGTTATTAAAATTTTACCAGAACCTTTTAAAAAACAGATTTATCTTTTATACATACCTCTATAAACATAAACAAAATTATTTTATTATTTGAAAATTCTATAATTAGTGAATTTTCCGTATACATTTTATTCTTTTGTAACGACCGGCATACAGCGGTCTGGTGACCAAGTGGCTAGCCCAAACAGTGGGACTTGATTAAATTACACATGCCACATAAGGGTCGTCTTACAAAGTGGCGCCCAACGTGGGGCCTGAATAGATAAGCCTGGCAGCGGTTATCCAGTCAGGAGAAGGGCAACAACGATAAACAAAAATGGCAGAACTTACAATGGAAGAGAAGTGGGACAAATTAATAGAGATGTTCCAACAATATATGGACGAGAAAAGGGAAAATTTCAGCAAGAAGATGGATGAGCGCAACGAGTCGATAATGGAAGAGAACAGAAGGTTCAACCAAGAATGGATTGAGGAACTGAGAGAGGACAGATTAAAAGGAGAAGAATTAAGAAATGATAAAACGCAGGAAGATAGCCAACCAGAACCAGAAGAAGTACTAAATGTTAAAACGCAGGAACAAGTAATGGTAGTACCTGAAATTGAAACTAACCGAAACCAGGAAGATATTAAACCAAGGAAAAGGAGAATGTATCCAAGAAATGTAATAAAAACGAAGGAAGAGTTGGAGATGATGAAACATGGGTTAATTGATGGCAATAATATCCCAATTACCTATGACAAAGACATCATGAATTCTATGAATTATAGAAGGAGATTCAAGGTAATCTCAGAATTAATGTACCACCAAACAGTAGTTTACCAATGGGGAAGGACCAGAGGTAAACGGAATACTACATGTGGACTAGATCAGTTCCAGTGCGGAACTGGACAGTGTATTTCAGAAAGATGGAAACATAACATCTTATCAGACTGTGACGATGGCACTGGTGAATCACCAGAGTGTGTTCCATTAGTGCGCCATCCAGGACTATTCCAGGGTACAACTACACAAAAATGTATACCTTCCGGATGGATATGTGATGATGAACCAGATTATGGGGATTCAGAGAAGCAAATAATTGATAAACCAGATGAAGACCCTCACAGATATTTTTCAGGTCATACAGCATATGGACCAGAGACCTATTGGAATATAAGACAATATAATCATGGGAACAATACTAATTACAATGATAATAATAATACGGGTCCAAATTATCAAAACCCGAATCGACCCTCTGATTGTTATCAGGGTAACCACAATCCCTACCCTAATAACGTAAATAGTCAGAGAAGCCCCAATTATGGTAATAGTCCTTACCATAATAATACCAATAGTACGGGTCCCAATAATGGTAATTTTAATAATAATAGGTTTCCTCGCCCTAGAGTGAACTTCATACGAGCCACAGAAGGAAGACAGCGAGGATTCAACCACAATCGACGAAGCAGTTACCGAAGATACGAAGAAAGGCGGAGGAGCCTAGAACGGGACCAACCGAGGTACTATCCGGCGCTTAGGAGCAATAGTTTGGATCTGATAAGGATCCATACGGATAAATAATGAGGTGGTAAAAGGGATGGATGTCATGATAACCGACAACGGCAAAACCACCACAAAGAAGATGAAAATAATTACCACTGAGGAAAAATGAGAAGAAGAAGGGACAAAGAACCAAAATGGGAATTTAAGAAATAAATTAATTAAGAAACTACACCTTATAAAGGAACTATGAGCAACAATGCACTATAATAAAAAGCATCCACCTGGGTATAAAGAAAAAATAATAATAAGAAATACGATTGAATAAAGACAAGAAAAGAGTCATACAATATTTATGAAACTAATATGATATGTTTACCATATAATTATGAAAACTATTACAATCATTTATGAAAAGTCTATGTGGCAGTAATATAAGAGAATTTTGAAATAAACCTCTAAACTCTAAACACAATGTAAGACAATTACATACAATTTATTTGAAGAGAAACATATTTTGAAGGAAGAATAACAAGAAGAATTTTGAAATAAACATCCAAATTCTAAAAAGAAATATAAGCACATATTATCTACAATTATTAGAAAATTTTATGGCAATGATAGAAGAAGAATTAGAATTTAAAAAACCTCAAAATTCTAAACATAATGTAAGCCAATTACATACAATTTATTTGAAGAGAAACATATTTTGAAGGAAGAATAACAAGAAGAATTTTGAAATAAACATCCAAATTCTAAAAAGAAATATAAGCACATATTATCTACAATTATTAGAAATTTTTATGGCAATGATAGAAGAAGAATTAGAATTTAAAAAACCTCAAAATTCTAAACATAATGTAAGCCAATTACATACAATTTATTTGAGAAGAAACATTTTGGAAGAAGATATATAAAACAGAATTTTGAAGGTATAATTATCCAAATTCTGAACACAATGTAAGCCAATTACATAACAAATATTTAAAGAAAAACTTTATGGCTATAATATAATAATAAAGAAGGAGAGAATTTAGAAATAAAACCATCTAAGGTCAAAAACAAGTAAGGACAGCTTACTAAATATTTATTTGAAGAGAAACATTTTGACAATAAAACCAAGAGAGTTTAGAGAAATAAAACCAGCCAAAACACATGTAAGCCCACCTTAAATACAAATTATTTGAGAAAACTTTATAGAATAACATAAGAAGAGTGAATTTTGAATTATGAATAAATCAAGTTTCCCAAACCAAGTATAAGTACAACTTACAAACCAATTATAAATAAAACACTATGGTGAGATAAACTGATGAGATTTCATACCATATTTATGGTAAGCATAGAAGATAATTACCATGGTAACAAAGGATCATAATGGGATGAATAAAAGGAAACAGATTTAAAATTAAAACAAATAATTCTGAACAATATGATAATGTCTAAGTTCAATATGAAGAGTAAAAACCTTTCCATAAAATGGTGTTGAAGGAAATAAAAAAGAAAAAATTCTTTAATACGATTTGAGTGATTGAATAGAATAAAGTACAAAAACTTCTTTGGAATTATGAGAGAATGAAACTTTGAAGTGGTATGAGGAGAAATTATGACCTCATTATGAAATTAATAAAAAACCATCCTTCACAAGTATAATAACAATGACAGGAATAATGTGAAAATAATGGCAAAGATTTATGTAATTAAACGAATTAATATAAAATGATTTATGAATTAAATGACAATTATGATAATGACAGTTATAAAAATTCTAGAAAATAAAACAAGTGGAAATTTTAAGAACGATGAAACAGTCTAAAAAATGTCATAAAGATATGCTACTATAAATAATGCAGATTATAATGAAAAAAACAGAAGGTAATAAAGAATTTATAACCAAAAGATTTATATGATAAGAAAAGTTGAAAAAATGTAATAATAGAAGAGCTTCCTACCATAATATCAAATGAAAGAAACATCCAGATAATAAGTCAGCTGAACAACTGGGATAGAAATATTAAAATCTCTGAGAAGTATAATAAGTAATAAGTGAAGTATCCCAAAGATATTTTTTAAATAGTAACAAATGTGTACTATTCTGAATAATTTTTTTAATCTGTCTGATGATAATTCCAGCAGGATTAATATGTTTTTTGAGCAGACATGATTTGCCTCTGTACTCAAATATGTGTGAAGTATTGGACAGCAGAGGAAAGTAGCGTACAGTGCCTCTCTGAACTGAACCAGCTCACAAAGTAGGGAACGATAGGGAGAAAATATCCCAAGGAGAAAATACTAAGAAGAAATATAAAAATGAAATAATAAATATGAAACTCAGAAGACTATTACTATCAAGGAAGATCAAGTGAGAATGATATAAACTCAAATATAAATAAGAAAATTTTAAAATGGAAGGAAGTCCAAAATAATAACAAACCTTGAATAATTATCATAAGCAATTGTTTCAGACAAAGCAAGTATAGTCTGAAAAAATTACTTCTGGAGAAGGGCATTCTGTAGCGTGACAGAAAATCCACTACATTTTAAGTCATGTGAAATCATAAAGTTTAATTACACCAACAAATGTTATAATAATATTGAATGACATTTAAATAAATCAGAGGAATGAACCACAATAAATTAAAAATCCTCACTACATAATATACAAAAACCACTGTTTTAAAAACCAAAGAAAGTATCGAAGCAACTCATCAACTCATAGTATAATACCAGTAAGTTACCCAGGAAGCTCAGAGCAGTAAACCAGTTATATAAGACCATATCAAAGAAAAAAGAGACTCAATTAAAGGGTGGTGAATACCAAAATACCCCAAAAACAAGAAGAGGGAAGAATAAAGTTTGTGAACAGGAAGAGAACAATACCCTGAAACCTGTATAGAAGAATAAAGTCAGTTCAGTGAATAAATTAAATACTCCAAACTAAACCTCAGTCGTGATAACACCAAGTACCTTGGTTTACCCAAGAACGGAGGGAAGACCAGAAGAGTGAAGACTAGACGAGGGACAAGAATGAAGACTAGAAGAGGGACAAGATTGAATACCAGAAGGAAGATACGAAGAAGGACAAGAAAGAAGACAGGAGGAGAGGAAGAAATAGTATGAAAGAAACACCGTTATAAAACCTATTATTATATAAACTACTATCAACCCCAAACCCGCAAAAACTATGCCAAAGAAAGTATAACATACCCAAAATCTTATAAAATGTAATTATTGAGAAAACTAAAGTGTTGTATAGCGTTATAAGAAGTGCACCGACTAAAGCTATTGTGTAATAAAGAAAATAAACTAGTCTTAACGGTCCATGATTACTAAAGGTCTGGTCTGAGATAATAAGACTCAAAATATCAGAACCAACAGTGAAAGTGAATTTGTGTAAGTGTTGTTTTTTAAAAAAAAAAAAAAATGCAATAAACTTAAAGTTGGTGATACTATAACTTAGTAGTATGCTATATCACAACTTTAAAATCTAATAATAAACAGCATAATAAAATAATAAAATGGAAGGTTTCCAGTATTTTATTATTTTAATGTAAATCTTTATTTACAAGACATTTGTAAAAAATGATAATAAATAGAGTATGGGAGTTAATGTTTACTGATATAGGGGATCACAATAATAATGGTTTAAACCAGAAAGGACTGGTACTAATATAGTATGAATAAGTGTAACATGTTTAGACAGACTGTTATTTCACAGTCCTAAAATCAATGTGTTAAATAAATGTATTTGTAAGGTTTATTAGAAAATAAGATTTATGTTATGTGTTTTAAAAAGAATTATGTTTGATAAATAATAACCTACATACCAGTAATAATGTTCTAATAGGTATGCTATGTTAGCTCAAAAATAGTTAAAAGATATATGTTCAAACCATATCTGCAATATGTTCAATTGTGCAGATTGCTAAACCATGTTCATAATTATTTATTTTAAATATGTAGTGTTAATTAACTACTACACAACACAATAAGTTATAAATCATGTTATTTTCATATAATTGTAATTATGTAAAGTCAGAGGAGGAATTAAGTTTAAATTATTTGAGAAAGAAAGAAATAGAAAATTCTAAAATCTAGGCCATTTGGTGAAATCAGAGAACCAATATAAAATAGTATAACTCACTTATAAATCCTGTAAACTACCAAGATTTATATAAGATAACACAATTAAACACTACTAGGAATGATCCTATGAATTAAAATGATAATAAGGAAATATACCTTAACATTTTGTAAATTGTCAAAATATATAAATTAATTAATTTTAAAGAGCAATGTCAAATTTACAGATTAACACAAAAAACCAGTTCAAAGGTGTAATTTGTATGTATTTAAGGAAGGGAAGAGGAATATGACTGATTGAAATTTATTATAATAGTATTAATAATATTTAAATGGAGGGGATTTTGTATAAAGACGGAAATCCAATTTTGAGCCTATATTTCCATAAAGTAAAGAAATTTGTTAATTTCCACAAAATACCTACAGATATGGACTATAATACATCAATTTAAAGGGAATGAGATGATTAAACCAATAATAAGGTTAATAATTCATAAAAGTGAGTAATAAAATAGATAAATTCCATACATAATGTAATATTTTATCATATGTATGGGAAGTCGAAAAATGTTAACAATACTTTTTCAAGGATTAACTGGGCAAGATTTATGACCAAGTTAATTAGTCTTTTGTTGAATATCAAGCTGGACAGTTGTGTAAAAGAACGTTTCTTTAAAAAATCGAGAAAGATGGTACTAGCGTTTAGCCATTGAAATCAGTGAACGAGAGTTAAACGGTTTAGACACTTTTTAAAGCTAAAGCTGTTCATACATTCACGACAATAGTGAAAACAAATACTTAACTACATAATACGAGTGATAGAAACAAGTAAAACACTATATTTCAACTGATTTATTCTGCAAATCCTAACCAATAACTTGAGAACTTAACCGTAGAAGTTGAACACATAGAAAATAAACTAACTAACGTAAGTTTACACAGAACACTTCACCAGAATACACCAAATAGATTAACAGACATATTACACCAGTGCGGGGACATTTTAGACCTTGACGAAGGTAATTTTGTCGTGATTTTGGGACATGCCGAGTTCACATTAACTACGCCAGAACTAGTAGCGGCCATCTTTTAATTCTACAGAGCCGGCCTTCTTTATCCGGCAGTGACGTCATCGTCTGCGTATGGTACGACAACGATCATACACATTACATATTAGAATTATTTAAATTTTATTGAATAATAATTATTGTATTTGTGTTAATTGTTAATGTTATACTTTCTCGTCACCCTTCTCTGACTATTAATTCTAATCGCTCAAAGAACCTGTCTTATAATATATTAAATATCATAAATTTTGTTCTGTATGACACAATCGATAATTCCCGAGACAGAGTCGATAATTGCTCTCCATCGATAAAATATCGATTATTTATTTAAAATTGTCAATAAATCTTTATATTTCCATTATTTTGTATCTGTACTTATTTCACAGGGTAATTTAAGGGTATTTATAAGGCTGAAGGACTTAAGTGAGAAGAATATATTCTATTTTGAACAAGATATAGGACCAGTCAGAAAAGTCACAAATCGATTATTACCCGGAGTTAATCTATTTAACTCCAGACTTGGTGCAAATCTTCAAGAAGTGCTCGACGGTCAATAAATACCTACCTGTTATTAAAATTTTACCAGAACCTTTTAAAAAACAGATTTATCTTTTATACATACCTCTATAAACATAAACAAAATTATTTTATTATTTGAAAATTCTATAATTAGTGAATTTTCCGTATACATTTTATTCTTTTGTAACGACCGGCATACAGCGGTCTGGTGACCAAGTGGCTAGCCCCAACAATGGGACTTGATTAAATTACACATGCCACATAAGGGTCGTCTTACAAAGTGGCGCCCAACGTGGGGCCTGAATAGATAAGCCTGGCAGCGGTTATCCAGTCAGGAGAAGGGCAACAACGATAAACAAAAATGGCAGAACTTACAATGGAAGAGAAGTGGGACAAATTAATAGAGATGTTCCAACAATATATGGACGAGAAAAGGGAAAATTTCAGCAAGAAGATGGATGAGCGCAACGAGTCGATAATGGAAGAGAACAGAAGGTTCAACCAAGAATGGATTGAGGAACTGAGAGAGGACAGATTAAAAGGAGAAGAATTAAGAAATGATAAAACGCAGGAAGATAGCCAACCAGAACCAGAAGAAGTACTAAATGTTAAAACGCAGGAACAAGTAATGGTAGTACCTGAAATTGAAACTAACCGAAACCAGGAAGATATTAAACCAAGGAAAAGGAGAATGTATCCAAGAAATGTAATAAAAACGAAGGAAGAGTTGGAGATGATGAAACATGGGTTAATTGATGGCAATAATATCCCAATTACCTATGACAAAGACATCATGAATTCTATGAATTATAGAAGGAGATTCAAGGTAATCTCAGAATTAATGTACCACCAAACAGTAGTTTACCAATGGGGAAGGACCAGAGGTAAACGGAATACTACATGTGGACTAGATCAGTTCCAGTGCGGAACTGGACAGTGTATTTCAGAAAGATGGAAACATAACATCTTATCAGACTGTGACGATGGCACTGGTGAATCACCAGAGTGTGTTCCATTAGTGCGCCATCCAGGACTATTCCAGGGTACAACTACACAAAAATGTATACCTTCCGGATGGATATGTGATGATGAACCAGATTATGGGGATTCAGAGAAGCAAATAATTGATAAACCAGATGAAGACCCTCACAGATATTTTTCAGGTCATACAGCATATGGACCAGAGACCTATTGGAATATAAGACAATATAATCATGGGAACAATACTAATTACAATGATAATAATAATACGGGTCCAAATTATCAAAACCCGAATCGACCCTCTGATTGTTATCAGGGTAACCACAATCCCTACCCTAATAACGTAAATAGTCAGAGAAGCCCCAATTATGGTAATAGTCCTTACCATAATAATACCAATAGTACGGGTCACAATAATGGTAATTTTAATAATAATAGGTTTCCTCGCCCTAGAGTGAACTTCATACGAGCCACAGAAGGAAGACAGCGAGGATTCAACCACAATCGACGAAGCAGTTACCGAAGATACGAAGAAAGGCGGAGGAGCCTAGAACGGGACCAACCGAGGTACTATCCGGCGCGTAGGAGCAATAGTTTGGATCTGATAAGGATCCATACGGATAAATAATGAGGTGGTAAAAGGGATGGATGTCATGATAACCGACAACGGCAAAACCACCACAAAGAAGATGAAAATAATTACCACTGAGGAAAAATGAGAAGAAGAAGGGACAAAGAACCAAAATGGGAATTTAAGAAATAAGTTAATTAAGAAACTACACCTTATAAAGGAACTATGAGCAACAATGCACTATAATAAAAAGCATCCACCTGGGTATAAAGAAAAAATAATAATAAGAAATACGATTGAATAAAGACAAGAAAAGAGTCATACAATATTTATGAAACTAATATGATATGTTTACCATATAATTATGAAAACTATTACAATCATTTATGAAAAGTCTATGTGGCAGTAATATAAGAGAATTTTGAAATAAACCTCTAAACTCTAAACACAATGTAAGACAATTACATACAATTTATTTGAAGAGAAACATATTTTGAAGGAAGAATAACAAGAAGAATTTTGAAATAAACATCCAAATTCTAAAAAGAAATATAAGCACATATTATCTACAATTATTAGAAAATTTTATGGCAATGATAGAAGAAGAATTAGAATTTAAAAAACCTCAAAATTCTAAACATAATGTAAGCCAATTACATACAATTTATTTGAAGAGAAACATATTTTGAAGGAAGAATAACAAGAAGAATTTTGAAATAAACATCCAAATTCTAAAAAGAAATATGAGCACATATTATCTACAATTATTAGAAATTTTTATGGCAATGATAGAAGAAGAATTAGAATTTAAAAAACCTCAAAATTCTAAACATAATGTAAGCCAATTACATACAATTTATTTGAGAAGAAACATTTTGGAAGAAGATATATAAAACAGAATTTTGAAGGTATAATTATCCAAATTCTGAACACAATGTAAGCCAATTACATAACAAATATTTAAAGAAAAACTTTATGGCTATAATATAATAATAAAGAAGGAGAGAATTTAGAAATAAAACCATCTAAGGTCAAAAACAAGTAAGGACAGCTTACTAAATATTTATTTGAAGAGAAACATTTTGACAATAATACCAAGAGAGTTTAGAGAAATAAAACCAGCCAAAACACATGTAAGCCCACCTTACATACAAATTATTTGAGAAAACTTTATAGAATAACATAAGAAGAGTGAATTTTGAATTATGAATAAATCAAGTTTCCCAAACCAAGTATAAGTACAACTTACAAACCAATTATAAATAAAACACTATGGTGAGATAAACTGATGAGATTTCATACCATATTTATGGTAAGCATAGAAGATAATTACCATGGTAACAAAGGATCATAATGGGATGAATAAAAGGAAACAGATTTAAAATTAAAACAAATAATTCTGAACAATATGATAATGTCTAAGTTCAATATGAAGAGTAAAAACCTTTCCATAAAATGGTGTTGAAGGAAATAAAAAAGAAAAAATTCTTTAATACGATTTGAGTGATTGAATAGAATAAAGTACAAAAACTTCTTTGGAATTATGAGAGAATGAAACTTTGAAGTGGTATGAGGAGAAATTATGACCTCATTATGAAATTAATAAAAAACCATCCTTCACAAGTATAATAACAATGACAGGAATAATGTGAAAATAATGGCAAAGATTTATGTAATTAAACGAATTAATATAAAATGATTTATGAATTAAATGACAATTATGATAATGACAGTTATAAAAATTCTAGAAAATAAAACAAGTGGAAATTTTAAGAACGATGAAACAGTCTAAAAAATGTCATAAAGATATGCTACTATAAATAATGCAGATTATAATGAAAAAAACAGAAGGTAATAAAGAATTTATAACCAAAAGATTTATATGATAAGAAAAGTTGAAAAAATGTAATAATAGAAGAGCTTCCTACCATAATATCAAATGAAAGAAACATCCAGATAATAAGTCAGCTGAACAACTGGGATAGAAATATTAAAATCTCTGAGAAGTATAATAAGTAATAAGTGAAGTATCCCAAAGATATTTTTTAAATAGTAACAAATGTGTACTATTCTGAATAATTTTTTTAATCTGTCTGATGATAATTCCAGCAGGATTAATATGTTTTTTGAGCAGACATGATTTGCCTCTGTACTCAAATATGTGTGAAGTATTGGACAGCAGAGGAAAGTAGCGTACAGTGCCTCTCTGAACTGAACCAGCTCACAAAGTAGGGAACGATAGGGAGAAAATATCCCAAGGAGAAAATACTAAGAAGAAATATAAAAATGAAATAATAAATATGAAACTCAGAAGACTATTACTATCAAGGAAGATCAAGTGAGAATGATATAAACTCAAATATAAATAAGAAAATTTTAAAATGGAAGGAAGTCCAAAATAATAACAAACCTTGAATAACTATCATAAGCAATTGTTTCAGACAAAGCAAATATAGTCTGAAAAAATTACTTCTGGAGAAGGGCATTCTGTAGCGTGACAGAAAATCCACTACATTTTAAGTCATGTGAAATCATAAAGTTTAATTACACCAACAAATGTTATAATAATATTGAATGACATTTAAATAAATCAGAGGAATGAACCACAATAAAATAAAAATCCTCACTACATAATATACAAAAACCACTGTTTTAAAAACCAAAGAAAGTATCGAAGCAACTCATCAACTCATAGTATAATATCAGTAAGTTACCCAGGAAGCTCAGAGCAGTAAACCAGTTATATAAGACCATATCAAAGAAAAAAGAGACTCAATTAAAGGGTGGTGAATACCAAAATGCCCCAAAAACAAGAAGAGGGAAGAATAAAGATTGTGAACAGGAAGAGAGCAATACCCTGAAACCTGTATAGAAGAATAAAGTCAGTTCAGTGAATAAATTAAATACTCCAAACTAAACCTCAGTCGTGATAACACCAAGTACCTTGGTTTACCCAAGAACGGAAGGAAGACCAGAAGAGTGAAGACTAGACGAGGGACAAGAATGAAGACTAGAAGAGGGACAAGATTGAATACCAGAAGGAAGATACGAAGAAGGACAAGAAAGAAGACAGGAGGAGAGGAAGAAATAGTATGAAAGAAACACCGTTATAAAACCTATTATTATATAAACTACTATCAACCCCAAACCCGCAAAAACTATGCCAAAGAAAGTATAACATACCCAAAATCTTATAAAATGTAATTATTGAGAAAACTAAAGTGTTGTATAGCGTTATAAGAAGTGCACCGACTAAAGCTATTGTGTAATAAAGAAAATAAACTAGTCTTAACGGTCCATGATTACTAAAGGTCTGGTCTGAGATAATAAGACTCAAAATATCAGAACCAACAGTGAAAGTGAATTTGTGTAAGTGTTGTTTTTTTAAAAAAAAAAAAAAAAATGCAATAAACTTAAAGTTGGTGATACTATAACTTAGTAGTATGCTATATCACAACTTTAAAATCTAATAATAAACAGCATAATAAAATAATAAAATGGAAGGTTTCCAGTATTTTATTATTTTAATGTAAATCTTTATTTACAAGACATTTGTAAAAAATGATAATAAATAGAGTATGGGAGTTAATGTTTACTGATGTAGGGGATCACAATAATAATGGTTTAAACCAGAAAGGACTGGTACTAATATAGTATGAATAAGTGTAACATGTTTAGACAGACTGTTATTTCACAGTCCTAAAATCAATGTGTTAAATAAATGTATTTGTAAGGTTTATTAGAAAATAAGATTTATGTTATGTGTTTTAAAAAGAATTATGTTTGATAAATAATAACCTACATACCAGTAATAATGTTCTAATAGGTATGCTATGTTAGCTCAAAAATAGTTAAAAGATATATGTTCAAACCATATCTGCAATATGTTCAATTGTGCAGATTGCTAAACCATGTTCATAATTATTTATTTTAAATATGTAGTGTTAATTAACTACTACACAACACAATAAGTTATAAATCATGTTATTTTCATATAATTGTAATTATGTAAAGTCAGAGGAGGAATTAAGTTTAAATTATTTGAGAAAGAAAGAAATAGAAAATTCTAAAATCTAGGCCATTTGGTGAAATCAGAGAACCAATATAAAATAGTATAACTCACTTATAAATCCTGTAAACTACCAAGATTTATATAAGATAACACAATTAACCACTACTAGGAATGATCCTATGAATTAAAATGATAATAAGGAAATATACCTTAACATTTTGTAAATTGTCAAAATATATAAATTAATTAATTTTAAAGAGCAATGTCAAATTTACAGATTAACACAAAAAACCAGTTCAAAGGTGTAATTTGTATGTATTTAAGGAAGGGAAGAGGAATATGACTGATTGAAATTTATTATAATAGTATTAATAATATTTAAATGGAGGGGATTTTGTATAAAGACGGAAATCCAATTTTGAGCCTATATTTCCATAAAGTAAAGAAATTTGTTAATTTCCACAAAATACCTACAGATATGGACTATAATACATCAATTTAAAGGGAATGAGATGATTAAACCAATAATAAGGTTAATAATTCATAAAAGTGAGTAATAAAATAGATAAATTCCATACATAATGTAATATTTTATCATATGTATGGGAAGTCGAAAAATGTTAACAATACTTTTTCAAGGATTAACTGGGCAAGATTTATGACCAAGTTAATTAGTCTTTTGTTGAATATCAAGCTGGACAGTTGTGTAAAAGAACGTTTCTTTAAAAAATCGAGAAAGATGGTACTAGCGTTTAGCCATTGAAATCAGTGAACGAGAGTTAAACGGTTTAGACACTTTTTAAAGCTAAAGCTGTTCATACATTCACGACAATAGTGAAAACAAATACTTAACTACATAATACGAGTGATAGAAACAAGTAAAACACTATATTTCAACTGATTTATTCTGCAAATCCTAACCAATAACTTGAGAACTTAACCGTAGAAGTTGAACACATAGAAAATAAACTAACTAACGCAAGTTTACACAGAACACTTCACCAGAATACACCAAATAGATTAACAGACATATTACACCAGTGCGGGGACATTTTAGACCTTGACGAAGGTAATTTTGTCGTGATTTTGGGACATGCCGAGTTCACATTAACTACGCCAGAACTAGTAGCGGCCATCTTTTAATTCTACAGAGCCGGCCTTCTTTATCCGGCAGTGACGTCATCATCTGCGTATGGTACGACAACGATCATACACATTACATATTAGAATTATTTAAATTTTATTGAATAATAATTATTGTATTTGTGTTAATTGTTAATGTTATACTTTCTCGTCACCCTTCTCTGACTATTAATTCTAATCGCTCAAAGAACCTGTCTTATAATATATTAAATATCATAAATTTTGTTCTGTATGACACAATCGATAATTCCCGAGACAGAGTCGATAATTGCTCTCCATCGATAAAATATCGATTATTTATTTAAAATTGTCAATAAATCTTTATATTTCCATTATTTTGTATCTGTACTTATTTCACAGGGTAATTTAAGGGTATTTATAAGGCTGAAGGACTTAAGTGAGAAGAATATATTCTATTTTGAACAAGATATAGGACCAGTCAGAAAAGTCACAAATCGATTATTACCCGGAGTTAATCTATTTAACTCCAGACTTGGTGCAAATCTTCAAGAAGTGCTCGACGGTCAATAAATACCTACCTGTTATTAAAATTTTACCAGAACCTTTTAAAAAACAGATTTATCTTTTATACATACCTCTATAAACATAAACAAAATTATTTTATTATTTGAAAATTCTATAATTAGTGAATTTTCCGTATACATTTTATTCTTTTGTAACGACCGGCATACAGCGGTCTGGTGACCAAGTGGCTAGCCCAAACAGTGGGACTTGATTAAATTACACATGCCACATAAGGGTCGTCTTACAAAGTGGCGCCCAACGTGGGGCCTGAATAGATAAGCCTGGCAGCGGTTATCCAGTCAGGAGAAGGGCAACAACGATAAACAAAAATGGCAGAACTTACAATGGAAGAGAAGTGGGACAAATTAATAGAGATGTTCCAACAATATATGGACGAGAAAAGGGAAAATTTCAGCAAGAAGATGGATGAGCGCAACGAGTCGATAATGGAAGAGAACAGAAGGTTCAACCAAGAATGGATTGAGGAACTGAGAGAGGACAGATTAAAAGGAGAAGAATTAAGAAATGATAAAACGCAGGAAGATAGCCAACCAGAACCAGAAGAAGTACTAAATGTTAAAACGCAGGAACAAGTAATGGTAGTACCTGAAATTGAAACTAACCGAAACCAGGAAGATATTAAACCAAGGAAAAGGAGAATGTATCCAAGAAATGTAATAAAAACGAAGGAAGAGTTGGAGATGATGAAACATGGGTTAATTGATGGCAATAATATCCCAATTACCTATGACAAAGACATCATGAATTCTATGAATTATAGAAGGAGATTCAAGGTAATCTCAGAATTAATGTACCACCAAACAGTAGTTTACCAATGGGGAAGGACCAGAGGTAAACGGAATACTACATGTGGACTAGATCAGTTCCAGTGCGGAACTGGACAGTGTATTTCAGAAAGATGGAAACATAACATCTTATCAGACTGTGACGATGGCACTGGTGAATCACCAGAGTGTGTTCCATTAGTGCGCCATCCAGGACTATTCCAGGGTACAACTACACAAAAATGTATACCTTCCGGATGGATATGTGATGATGAACCAGATTATGGGGATTCAGAGAAGCAAATAATTGATAAACCAGATGAAGACCCTCACAGATATTTTTCAGGTCATACAGCATATGGACCAGAGACCTATTGGAATATAAGACAATATAATCATGGGAACAATACTAATTACAATGATAATAATAATACGGGTACAAATTATCAAAACCCGAATCGACCCTCTGATTGTTATCAGGGTAACCACAATCCCTACCCTAATAACGTAAATAGTCAGAGAAGCCCCAATTATGGTAATAGTCCTTACCATAATAATACCAATAGTACGGGTCCCAATAATGGTAATTTTAATAATAATAGGTTTCCTCGCCCTAGAGTGAACTTCATACGAGCCACAGAAGGAAGACAGCGAGGATTCAACCACAATCAACGAAGCAGTTACCGAAGATACGAAGAAAGGCGGAGGAGCCTAGAACGGGACCAACCGAGGTACTATCCGGCGCGTAGGAGCAATAGTTTGGATCTGATAAGGATCCATACGGATAAATAATGAGGTGGTAAAAGGGATGGATGTCATGATAACCGACAACGGCAAAACCACCACAAAGAAGATGAAAATAATTACCACTGAGGAAAAATGAGAAGAAGAAGGGACAAAGAACCAAAATGGGAATTTAAGAAATAAATTAATTAAGAAACTACACCTTATAAAGGAACTATGAGCAACAATGCACTATAATAAAAAGCATCCACCTGGGTATAAAGAAAAAATAATAATAAGAAATACGATTGAATAAAGACAAGAAAAGAGTCATACAATATTTATGAAACTAATATGATATGTTTACCATATAATTATGAAAACTATTACAATCATTTATGAAAAGTCTATGTGGCAGTAATATAAGAGAATTTTGAAATAAACCTCTAAACTCTAAACACAATGTAAGACAATTACATACAATTTATTTGAAGAGAAACATATTTTGAAGGAAGAATAACAAGAAGAATTTTGAAATAAACATCCAAATTCTAAAAAGAAATATAAGCACATATTATCTACAATTATTAGAAAATTTTATGGCAATGATAGAAGAAGAATTAGAATTTAAAAAACCTCAAAATTCTAAACATAATGTAAGCCAATTACATACAATTTATTTGAAGAGAAACATATTTTGAAGGAAGAATAACAAGAAGATTTTTGAAATAAACATCCAAATTCTAAAAAGAAATATAAGCACATATTATCTACAATTATTAGAAATTTTTATGGCAATGATAGAAGAAGAATTAGAATTTAAAAAACCTCAAAATTCTAAACCTAATGTAAGCCAATTACATACAATTTATTTGAGAAGAAACATTTTGGAAGAAGATATATAAAACAGAATTTTGAAGGTATAATTATCCAAATTCTGAACACAATGTAAGCCAATTACATAACAAATATGTAAAGAAAAACTTTATGGCTATAATATAATAATAAAGAAGGAGAGAATTTAGAAATAAAACCATCTAAGGTCAAAAACAAGTAAGGACAGCTTACTAAATATTTATTTGAAGAGAAACATTTTGACAATAAAACCAAGAGAGTTTAGAGAAATAAAACCAGCCAAAACACATGTAAGCCCACCTTACATACAAATTATTTGAGAAAACTTTATAGAATAACATAAGAAGAGTGAATTTTGAATTATGAATAAATCAAGTTTCCCAAACCAAGTATAAGTACAACTTACAAACCAATTATAAATAAAACACTATGGTGAGATAAACTGATGAGATTTCATACCATATTTATGGTAAGCATAGAAGATAATTACCATGGTAACAAAGGATCATAATGGGATGAATAAAAGGAAACAGATTTAAAATTAAAACAAATAATTCTGAACAATATGATAATGTCTAAGTTCAATATGAAGAGTAAAAACCTTTCCATAAAATGGTGTTGAAGGAAATAAAAAAGAAAAAATTCTTTAATACGATTTGAGTGATTGAATAGAATAAAGTACAAAAACTTCTTTGGAATTATGAGAGAATGAAACTTTGAAGTGGTATGAGGAGAAATTATGACCTCATTATGAAATTAATAAAAAACCATCCTTCACAAGTATAATAACAATGACAGGAATAATGTGAAAATAATGGCAAAGATTTATGTAATTAAACGAATTAATATAAAATGATTTATGAATTAAATGACAATTATGATAATGACAGTTATAAAAATTCTAGAAAATAAAACAAGTGGAAATTTTAAGAACGATGAAACAGTCTAAAAAATGTCATAAAGATATGCTACTATAAATAATGCAGATTATAATGAAAAAAACAGAAGGTAATAAAGAATTTATAACCAAAAGATTTATATGATAAGAAAAGTTGAAAAAATGTAATAATAGAAGAGCTTCCTACCATAATATCAAATGAAAGAAACATCCAGATAATAAGTCAGCTGAACAACTGGGATAGAAATATTAAAATCTCTGAGAAGTATAATAAGTAATAAGTGAAGTATCCCAAAGATATTTTTTAAATAGTAACAAATGTGTACTATTCTGAATAATTTTTTTAATCTGTCTGATGATAATTCCAGCAGGATTAATATGTTTTTTGAGCAGACATGATTTGCCTCTGTACTCAAATATGTGTGAAGTATTGGACAGCAGAGGAAAGTAGCGTACAGTGCCTCTCTGAACTGAACCAGCTCACAAAGTAGGGAACGATAGGGAGAAAATATCCCAAGGAGAAAATACTAAGAAGAAATATAAAAATGAAATAATAAATATGAAACTCAGAAGACTATTACTATCAAGGAAGATCAAGTGAGAATGATATAAACTCAAATATAAATAAGAAAATTTTAAAATGGAAGGAAGTCCAAAATAATAACAAACCTTGAATAATTATCATAAGCAATTGTTTCAGACAAAGCAAGTATAGTCTGAAAAAATTACTTCTGGAGAAGGGCATTCTGTAGCGTGACAGAAAATCCACTACATTTTAAGTCATGTGAAATCATAAAGTTTAATTACACCAACAAATGTTATAATAATATTGAATGACATTTAAATAAATCAGAGGAATGAACCACAATAAATTAAAAATCCTCACTACATAATATACAAAAACCACTGTTTTAAAAACCAAAGAAAGTATCGAAGCAACTCATCAACTCATAGTATAATACCAGTAAGTTACCCAGGAAGCTCAGAGCAGTAAACCAATTATATAAGACCATATCAAAGAAAAAAGAGACTCAATTAAAGGGTGGTGAATACCAAAATACCCCAAAAATAAGAAGAGGGAAGAATAAAGTTTGTGAACAGGAAGAGAACAATACCCTGAAACCTGTATAGAAGAATAAAGTCAGTTCAGTGAATAAATTAAATACTCCAAACTAAACCTCAGTCGTGATAACACCAAGTACCTTGGTTTACCCAAGAACGGAGGGAAGACCAGAAGAGTGAAGACTAGACGAGGGACAAGAATGAAGACTAGAAGAGGGACAAGATTGAATACCAGAAGGAAGATACGAAGAAGGACAAGAAAGAAGACAGGAGGAGAGGAAGAAATAGTATGAAAGAAACACCGTTATAAAACCTATTATTATATAAACTACTATCAACCCCAAACCCGCAAAAACTATGCCAAAGAAAGTATAACATACCCAAAATCTTATAAAATGTAATTATTGAGAAAACTAAAGTGTTGTATAGCGTTATAAGAAGTGCACCGACTAAAGCTATTGTGTAATAAAGAAAATAAACTAGTCTTAACGGTCCATGATTACTAAAGGTCTGGTCTGAGATAATAAGACTCAAAATATCAGAACCAACAGTGAAAGTGAATTTGTGTAAGTGTTGTTTTTAAAAAAAAAAAAAATGCAATAAACTTAAAGTTGGTGATACTATAACTTAGTAGTATGCTATATCACAACTTTAAAATCTAATAATAAACAGCATAATAAAATAATAAAATGGAAGGTTTCCAGTATTTTATTATTTTAATGTAAATCTTTATTTACAAGACATTTGTAAAAAATGATAATAAATAGAGTATGGGAGTTAATGTTTACTGATGTAGGGGATCACAATAATAATGGTTTAAACCAGAAAGGACTGGTACTAATATAGTATGAATAAGTGTAACATGTTTAGACAGACTGTTATTTCACAGTCCTAAAATCAATGTGTTAAATAAATGTATTTGTAAGGTTTATTAGAAAATAAGATTTATGTTATGTGTTTTAAAAAGAATTATGTTTGATAAATAATAACCTACATACCAGTAATAATGTTCTAATAGGTATGCTATGTTAGCTCAAAAATAGTTAAAAGATATATGTTCAAACCATATCTGCAATATGTTCAATTGTGCAGATTGCTAAACCATGTTCATAATTATTTATTTTAAATATGTAGTGTTAATTAACTACTACACAACACAATAAGTTATAAATCATGTTATTTTCATATAATTGTAATTATGTAAAGTCAGAGGAGGAATTAAGTTTAAATTATTTGAGAAAGAAAGAAATAGAAAATTCTAAAATCTAGGCCATTTGGTGAAATCAGAGAACCAATATAAAATAGTATAACTCACTTATAAATCCTGTAAACTACCAAGATTTATATAAGATAACACAATTAAACACTACTAGGAATGATCCTATGAATTAAAATGATAATAAGGAAATATACCTTAACATTTTGTAAATTGTCAAAATATATAAATTAATTAATTTTAAAGAGCAATGTCAAATTTACAGATTAACACAAAAAACCAGTTCAAAGGTGTAATTTGTATGTATTTAAGGAAGGGAAGAGGAATATGACTGATTGAAATTTATTATAATAGTATTAATAATATTTAAATGGAGGGGATTTTGTATAAAGACGGAAATCCAATTTTGAGCCTATATTTCCATAAAGTAAAGAAATTTGTTAATTTCCACAAAATACCTACAGATATGGACTATAATACATCAATTTAAAGGGAATGAGATGATTAAACCAATAATAAGGTTAATAATTCATAAAAGTGAGTAATAAAATAGATAAATTCCATACATAATGTAATATTTTATCATATGTATGGGAAGTCGAAAAATGTTAACAATACTTTTTCAAGGATTAACTGGGCAAGATTTATGACCAAGTTAATTAGTCTTTTGTTGAATATCAAGCTGGACAGTTGTGTAAAAGAACGTTTCTTTAAAAAATCGAGAAAGATGGTACTAGCGTTTAGCCATTGAAATCAGTGAACGAGAGTTAAACGGTTTAGACACTTTTTAAAGCTAAAGCTGTTCATACATTCACGACAATAGTGAAAACAAATACTTAACTACATAATACGAGTGATAGAAACAAGTAAAACACTATATTTCAACTGATTTATTCTGCAAATCCTAACCAATAACTTGAGAACTTAACCGTAGAAGTTGAACACATAGAAAATAAACTAACTAACGCAAGTTTACACAGAACACTTCACCAGAATACACCAAATAGATTAACAGACATATTACACCAGTGCGGGGACATTTTAGACCTTGACGAAGGTAATTTTGTCGTGATTTTGGGACATGCCGAGTTCACATTAACTACGCCAGAACTAGTAGCGGCCATCTTTTAATTCTACAGAGCCGGCCTTCTTTATCCGGCAGTGACGTCATCGTCTGCGTATGGTACGACAACGATCATACACATTACATATTAGAATTATTTAAATTTTATTGAATAATAATTATTGTATTTGTGTTAATTGTTAATGTTATACTTTCTCGTCACCCTTCTCTGACTATTAATTCTAATCGCTCAAAGAACCTGTCTTATAATATATTAAATATCATAAATTTTGTTCTGTATGACACAATCGATAATTCCCGAGACAGAGTCGATAATTGCTCTCCATCGATAAAATATCGATTATTTATTTAAAATTGTCAATAAATCTTTATATTTCCATTATTTTGTATCTGTACTTATTTCACAGGGTAATTTAAGGGTATTTATAAGGCTGAAGGACTTAAGTGAGAAGAATATATTCTATTTTGAACAAGATATAGGACCAGTCAGAAAAGTCACAAATCGATTATTACCCGGAGTTAATCTATTTAACTCCAGACTTGGTGCAAATCTTCAAGAAGTGCTCGACGGTCAATAAATACCTACCTGTTATTAAAATTTTACCAGAACCTTTTAAAAAACAGATTTATCTTTTATACATACCTCTATAAACATAAACAAAATTATTTTATTATTTGAAAATTCTATAATTAGTGAATTTTCCGTATACATTTTATTCTTTTGTAACGACCGGCATACAGCGGTCTGGTGACCAAGTGGCTAGCCCCAACAGTGGGACTTGATTAAATTACACATGCCACATAAGGGTCGTCTTACAAAGTGGCGCCCAACGTGGGGCCTGAATAGATAAGCCTGGCAGCGGTTATCCAGTCAGGAGAAGGGCAACAACGATAAACAAAAATGGCAGAACTTACAATGGAAGAGAAGTGGGACAAA
The DNA here is from genome assembly GCA_034769895.1 of Magicicada septendecula. Lineage (NCBI taxonomy): Eukaryota > Metazoa > Arthropoda > Insecta > Hemiptera > Cicadidae > Magicicada > Magicicada septendecula. Next base: position 179,992,560 of record CM068370.1, read on the forward strand.
TTAATAGAGATGTTCCAACAATATATGGACGAGAAAAGGGAAAATTTCAGCAAGAAGATGGATGAGCGCAACAAGTCGATAATGGAAGAGAACAGAAGGTTCAACCAAGAATGGATTGAGGAACTGAGAGAGGACAGATTAAAAGGAGAAGAATTAAGAAATGATAAAACGCAGGAAGATAGCCAACCAGAACCAGAAGAAGTACTAAATGTTAAAACGCAGGAACAAGTAATGGTAGTACCTGAAATTGAAACTAACCGAAACCAGGAAGATATTAAACCAAGGAAAAGGAGAATGTATCCAAGAAATGTAATAAAAACGAAGGAAGAGTTGGAGATGATGAAACATGGGTTAATTGATGGCAATAATATCCCAATTACCTATGACAAAGACATCATGAATTCTATGAATTATAGAAGGAGATTCAAGGTAATCTCAGAATTAATGTACCACCAAACAGTAGTTTACCAATGGGGAAGGACCAGAGGTAAACGGAATACTACATGTGGACTAGATCAGTTCCAGTGCGGAACTGGACAGTGTATTTCAGAAAGATGGAAACATAACATCTTATCAGACTGTGACGATGGCACTGGTGAATCACCAGAGTGTGTTCCATTAGTGCGCCATCCAGGACTATTCCAGGGTACAACTACACAAAAATGTATACCTTCCGGATGGATATGTGATGATGAACCAGATTATGGGGATTCAGAGAAGCAAATAATTGATAAACCAGATGAAGACCCTCACAGATATTTTTCAGGTCATACAGCATATGGACCAGAGACCTATTGGAATATAAGACAATATAATCATGGGAACAATACTAATTACAATGATAATAATAATACGGGTACAAATTATCAAAACCCGAATCGACCCTCTGATTGTTATCAGGGTAACCACAATCCCTACCCTAATAACGTAAATAGTCAGAGAAGCCCCAATTATGGTAATAGTCCTTACCATAATAATACCAATAGTACGGGTCCCAATAATGGTAATTTTAATAATAATAGGTTTCCTCGCCCTAGAGTGAACTTCATACGAGCCACAGAAGGAAGACAGCGAGGATTCAACCACAATCGACGAAGCAGTTACCGAAGATACGAAGAAAGGCGGAGGAACCTAGAACGGGACCAACCGAGGTACTATCCGGCGCTTAGGAGCAATAGTTTGGATCTGATAAGGATCCATACGGATAAATAATGAGGTGGTAAAAGGGATGGATGTCATGATAACCGACAACGGCAAAACCACCACAAAGAAGATGAAAATAATTACCACTGAGGAAAAATGAGAAGAAGAAGGGACAAAGAACCAAAATGGGAATTTAAGAAATAAATTAATTAAGAAACTACACCTTATAAAGGAACTATGAGCAACAATGCACTATAATAAAAAGCATCCACCTGGGTATAAAGAAAAAATAATAATAAGAAATACGATTGAATAAAGACAAGAAAAGAGTCATACAATATTTATGAAACTAATATGATATGTTTACCATATAATTATGAAAACTATTACAATCATTTATGAAAAGTCTATGTGGCAGTAATATAAGAGAATTTTGAAATAAACCTCTAAATTCTAAACACAATGTAAGACAATTACATACAATTTATTTGAAGAGAAACATATTTTGAAGGAAGAATAACAAGAAGAATTTTGAAATAAACATCCAAATTCTAAAAAGAAATATAAGCACATATTATCTACAATTATTAGAAAATTTTATGGCAATGATAGAAGAAGAATTAGAATTTAAAAAACCTCAAAATTCTAAACATAATGTAAGCCAATTACATACAATTTATTTGAGAAGAAACATTTTGGAAGAAGATATATAAAACAGAATTTTGAAGGTATAATTATCCAAATTCTGAACACAATGTAAGCCAATTACATAACAAATATTTAAAGAAAAACTTTATGGCTATAATATAATAATAAAGAAGGAGAGAATTTAGAAATAAAACCATCTAAGGTCAAAAACAAGTAAGGACAGCTTACTAAATATTTATTTGAAGAGAAACATTTTGACAATAATACCAAGAGAGTTTAGAGAAATAAAACCAGCCAAAACACATGTAAGCCCACCTTACATACAAATTATTTGAGAAAACTTTATAGAATAACATAAGAAGAGTGAATTTTGAATTATGAATAAATCAAGTTTCCCAAACCAAGTATAAGTACAACTTACAAACCAATTATAAATAAAACACTATGGTGAGATAAACTGATGAGATTTCATACCATATTTATGGTAAGCATAGAAGATAATTACCATGGTAACAAAGGATCATAATGGGATGAATAAAAGGAAACAGATTTAAAATTAAAACAAATAATTCTGAACAATATGATAATGTCTAAGTTCAATATGAAGAGTAAAAACCTTTCCATAAAATGGTGTTGAAGGAAATAAAAAAGAAAAAATTCTTTAATACGATTTGAGTGATTGAATAGAATAAAGTACAAAAACTTCTTTGGAATTATGAGAGAATGAAACTTTGAAGTGGTATGAGGAGAAATTATGACCTCATTATGAAATTAATAAAAAACCATCCTTCACAAGTATAATAACAATGACAGGAATAATGTGAAAATACTGGCAAAGATTTATGTAATTAAACGAATTAATATAAAATGATTTATGAATTAAATGACAATTATGATAATGACAGTTATAAAAATTCTAGAAAATAAAACAAGTGGAAATTTTAAGAACGATGAAACAGTCTAAAAAATGTCATAAAGATATGCTACTATAAATAATGCAGATTATAATGAAAAAAACAGAAGGTAATAAAGAATTTATAACCAAAAGATTTATATGATAAGAAAAGTTGAAAAAATGTAATAATAGAAGAGCTTCCTACCATAATATCAAATGAAAGAAACATCCAGATAATAAGTCAGCTGAACAACTGGGATAGAAATATTAAAATCTCTGAGAAGTATAATAAGTAATAAGTGAAGTATCCCAAAGATATTTTTTAAATAGTAACAAATGTGTACTATTCTGAATAATTTTTTTAATCTGTCTGATGATAATTCCAGCAGGATTAATATGTTTTTTGAGCAGACATGATTTGCCTCTGTACTCAAATATGTGTGAAGTATTGGACAGCAGAGGAAAGTAGCGTACAGTGCCTCTCTGAACTGAACCAGCTCACAAAGTAGGGAACGATAGGGAGAAAATATCCCAAGGAGAAAATACTAAGAAGAAATATAAAAATGAAATAATAAATATGAAACTCAGAAGACTATTACTATCAAGGAAGATCAAGTGAGAATGATATAAACTCAAATATAAATAAGAAAATTTTAAAATGGAAGGAAGTCCAAAATAATAACAAACCTTGAATAACTATCATAAGCAATTGTTTCAGACAAAGCAAATATAGTCTGAAAAAATTACTTCTGGAGAAGGGCATTCTGTAGCGTGACAGAAAATCCACTACATTTTAAGTCATGTGAAATCATAAAGTTTAATTACACCAACAAATGTTATAATAATATTGAATGACATTTAAATAAATCAGAGGAATGAACCACAATAAAATAAAAATCCTCACTACATAATATACAAAAACCACTGTTTTAAAAACCAAAGAAAGTATCGAAGCAACTCATCAACTCATAGTATAATATCAGTAAGTTACCCAGGAAGCTCAGAGCAGTAAACCAGTTATATAAGACCATATCAAAGAAAAAAGAGACTCAATTAAAGGGTGGTGAATACCAAAATGCCCCAAAAACAAGAAGAGGGAAGAATAAAGATTGTGAACAGGAAGAGAGCAATACCCTGAAACCTGTATAGAAGAATAAAGTCAGTTCAGTGAATAAATTAAATACTCCAAACTAAACCTCAGTCGTGATAACACCAAGTACCTTGGTTTACCCAAGAACGGAAGGAAGACCAGAAGAGTGAAGACTAGACGAGGGACAAGAATGAAGACTAGAAGAGGGACAAGATTGAATACCAGAAGGAAGATACGAAGAAGGACAAGAAAGAAGACAGGAGGAGAGGAAGAAATAGTATGAAAGAAACACCGTTATAAAACCTATTATTATATAAACTACTATCAACCCCAAACCCGCAAAAACTATGCCAAAGAAAGTATAACATACCCAAAATCTTATAAAATGTAATTATTGAGAAAACTAAAGTGTTGTATAGCGTTATAAGAAGTGCACCGACTAAAGCTATTGTGTAATAAAGAAAATAAACTAGTCTTAACGGTCCATGATTACTAAAGGTCTGGTCTGAGATAATAAGACTCAAAATATCAGAACCAACAGTGAAAGTGAATTTGTGTAACTGTTGTTTTTTAAAAAAAAAAAAAAATGCAATAAACTTAAAGTTGGTGATACTATAACTTAGTAGTATGCTATATCACAACTTTAAAATCTAATAATAAACAGCATAATAAAATAATAAAATGGAAGGTTTCCAGTATTTTATTATTTTAATGTAAATCTTTATTTACAAGACATTTGTAAAAAATGATAATAAATAGAGTATGGGAGTTAATGTTTACTGATGTAGGGGATCACAATAATAATGGTTTAAACCAGAAAGGACTGGTACTAATATAGTATGAATAAGTGTAACATGTTTAGACAGACTGTTATTTCACAGTCCTAAAATCAATGTGTTAAATAAATGTATTTGTAAGGTTTATTAGAAAATAAGATTTATGTTATGTGTTTTAAAAAGAATTATGTTTGATAAATAATAACCTACATACCAGTAATAATGTTCTAATAGGTATGCTATGTTAGCTCAAAAATAGTTAAAAGATATATGTTCAAACCATATCTGCAATATGTTCAATTGTGCAGATTGCTAAACCATGTTCATAATTATTTATTTTAAATATGTAGTGTTAATTAACTACTACACAACACAATAAGTTATAAATCATGTTATTTTCATATAATTGTAATTATGTAAAGTCAGAGGAGGAATTAAGTTTAAATTATTTGAGAAAGAAAGAAATAGAAAATTCTAAAATCTAGGCCATTTGGTGAAATCAGAGAACCAATATAAAATAGTATAACTCACTTATAAATCCTGTAAACTACCAAGATTTATATAAGATAACACAATTAACCACTACTAGGAATGATCCTATGAATTAAAATGATAATAAGGAAATATACCTTAACATTTTGTAAATTGTCAAAATATATAAATTAATTAATTTTAAAGAGCAATGTCAAATTTACAGATTAACACAAAAAACCAGTTCAAAGGTGTAATTTGTATGTATTTAAGGAAGGGAAGAGGAATATGACTGATTGAAATTTATTATAATAGTATTAATAATATTTAAATGGAGGGGATTTTGTATAAAGACGGAAATCCAATTTTGAGCCTATATTTCCATAAAGTAAAGAAATTTGTTAATTTCCACAAAATACCTACAGATATGGACTATAATACATCAATTTAAAGGGAATGAGATGATTAAACCAATAATAAGGTTAATAATTCATAAAAGTGAGTAATAAAATAGATAAATTCCATACATAATGTAATATTTTATCATATGTATGGGAAGTCGAAAAATGTTAACAATACTTTTTCAAGGATTAACTGGGCAAGATTTATGACCAAGTTAATTAGTCTTTTGTTGAATATCAAGCTGGACAGTTGTGTAAAAGAACGTTTCTTTAAAAAATCGAGAAAGATGGTACTAGCGTTTAGCCATTGAAATCAGTGAACGAGAGTTAAACGGTTTAGACACTTTTTAAAGCTAAAGCTGTTCATACATTCACGACAATAGTGAAAACAAATACTTAACTACATAATACGAGTGATAGAAACAAGTAAAACACTATATTTCAACTGATTTATTCTGCAAATCCTAACCAATAACTTGAGAACTTAACCGTAGAAGTTGAACACATAGAAAATAAACTAACTAACGCAAGTTTACACAGAACACTTCACCAGAATACACCAAATAGATTAACAGACATATTACACCAGTGCGGGGACATTTTAGACCTTGACGAAGGTAATTTTGTCGTGATTTTGGGACATGCCGAGTTCACATTAACTACGCCAGAACTAGTAGCGGCCATCTTTTAATTCTACAGAGCCGGCCTTCTTTATCTGGCAGTGACGTCATCGTCTGCGTATGGTACGACAACGATCATACACATTACATATTAGAATTATTTAAATTTTATTGAATAATAATTATTGTATTTGTGTTAATTGTTAATGTTATACTTTCTCGTCACCCTTCTCTGACTATTAATTCTAATCGCTCAAAGAACCTGTCTTATAATATATTAAATATCATAAATTTTGTTCTGTATGACACAATCGATAATTCCCGAGACAGAGTCGATAATTGCTCTCCATCGATAAAATATCGATTATTTATTTAAAATTGTCAATAAATCTTTATATTTCCATTATTTTGTATCTGTACTTATTTCACAGGGTAATTTAAGGGTATTTATAAGGCTGAAGGACTTAAGTGAGAAGAATATATTCTATTTTGAACAAGATATAGGACCAGTCAGAAAAGTCACAAATCGATTATTACCCGGAGTTAATCTATTTAACTCCAGACTTGGTGCAAATCTTCAAGAAGTGCTCGACGGTCAATAAATACCTACCTGTTATTAAAATTTTACCAGAACCTTTTAAAAAACAGATTTATCTTTTATACATACCTCTATAAACATAAACAAAATTATTTTATTATTTGAAAATTCTATAATTAGTGAATTTTCCGTATACATTTTATTCTTTTGTAACGACCGGCATACAGCGGTCTGGTGACCAAGTGGCTAGCCCAAACAGTGGGACTTGATTAAATTACACATGCCACATAAGGGTCGTCTTACAAAGGCGCCCAACGTGGGGCCTGAATAGATAAGCCTGGCAGCGGTTATCCAGTCAGGAGAAGGGCAACAACGATAAACAAAAATGGCAGAACTTACAATGGAAGAGAAGTGGGACAAATTAATAGAGATGTTCCAACAATATATGGACGAGAAAAGGGAAAATTTCAGCAAGAAGATGGATGAGCGCAACGAGTCGATAATGGAAGAGAACAGAAGGTTCAACCAAGAATGGATTGAGGAACTGAGAGAGGACAGATTAAAAGGAGAAGAATTAAGAAATGATAAAACGCAGGAAGATAGCCAACCAGAACCAGAAGAAGTACTAAATGTTAAAACGCAGGAACAAGTAATGGTAGTACCTGAAATTGAAACTAACCGAAACCAGGAAGATATTAAACCAAGGAAAAGGAGAATGTATCCAAGAAATGTAATAAAAACGAAGGAAGAGTTGGAGATGATGAAACATGGGTTAATTGATGGCAATAATATCCCAATTACCTATGACAAAGACATCATGAATTCTATGAATTATAGAAGGAGATTCAAGGTAATCTCAGAATTAATGTACCACCAAACAGTAGTTTACCAATGGGGAAGGACCAGAGGTAAACGGAATACTACATGTGGACTAGATCAGTTCCAGTGCGGAACTGGACAGTGTATTTCAGAAAGATGGAAACATAACATCTTATCAGACTGTGACGATGGCACTGGTGAATCACCAGAGTGTGTTCCATTAGTGCGCCATCCAGGACTATTCCAGGGTACAACTACACAAAAATGTATACCTTCCGGATGGATATGTGATGATGAACCAGATTATGGGGATTCAGAGAAGCAAATAATTGATAAACCAGATGAAGACCCTCACAGATATTTTTCAGGTCATACAGCATATGGACCAGAGACCTATTGGAATATAAGACAATATAATCATGGGAACAATACTAATTACAATGATAATAATAATACGGGTACAAATTATCAAAACCCGAATCGACCCTCTGATTGTTATCAGGGTAACCACAATCCCTACCCTAATAACGTAAATAGTCAGAGAAGCCCCAATTATGGTAATAGTCCTTACCATAATAATACCAATAGTACGGGTCCCAATAATGGTAATTTTAATAATAATAGGTTTCCTCGCCCTAGAGTGAACTTCATACGAGCCACAGAAGGAAGACAGCGAGGATTCAACCACAATCGACGAAGCAGTTACCGAAGATACGAAGAAAGGCGGAGGAGCCTAGAACGGGACCAACCGAGGTACTATCCGGCGCTTAGGAGCAATAGTTTGGATCTGATAAGGATCCATACGGATAAATAATGAGGTGGTAAAAGGGATGGATGTCATGATAACCGACAACGGCAAAACCACCACAAAGAAGATGAAAATAATTACCACTGAGGAAAAATGAGAAGAAGAAGGGACAAAGAACCAAAATGGGAATTTAAGAAATAAATTAATTAAGAAACTACACCTTATAAAGGAACTATGAGCAACAATGCACTATAATAAAAAGCATCCACCTGGGTATAAAGAAAAAATAATAATAAGAAATACGATTGAATAAAGACAAGAAAAGAGTCATACAATATTTATGAAACTAATATGATATGTTTACCATATAATTATGAAAACTATTACAATCATTTATGAAAAGTCTATGTGGCAGTAATATAAGAGAATTTTGAAATAAACCTCTAAATTCTAAACACAATGTAAGACAATTACATACAATTTATTTGAAGAGAAACATATTTTGAAGGAAGAATAACAAGAAGAATTTTGAAATAAACATCCAAATTCTAAAAAGAAATATAAGCACATATTATCTACAATTATTAGAAAATTTTATGGCAATGATAGAAGAAGAATTAGAATTTAAAAAACCTCAAAATTCTAAACATAATGTAAGCCAATTACATACAATTTATTTGAAGAGAAACATATTTTGAAGGAAGAATAACAAGAAGAATTTTGAAATAAACATCCAAATTCTAAAAAGAAATATAAGCACATATTATCTACAATTATTAGAAATTTTTATGGCAATGATAGAAGAAGAATTAGAATTTAAAAAACCTCAAAATTCTAAACATAATGTAAGCCAATTACATACAATTTATTTGAGAAGAAACATTTTGGAAGAAGATATATAAAACAGAATTTTGAAGGTATAATTATCCAAATTCTGAACACAATGTAAGCCAATTACATAACAAATATTTAAAGAAAAACTTTATGGCTATAATATAATAATAAAGAAGGAGAGAATTTAGAAATAAAACCATCTAAGGTCAAAAACAAGTAAGGACAGCTTACTAAATATTTATTTGAAGAGAAACATTTTGACAATAATACCAAGAGAGTTTAGAGAAATAAAACCAGCCAAAACACATGTAAGCCCACCTTACATACAAATTATTTGAGAAAACTTTATAGAATAACATAAGAAGAGTGAATTTTGAATTATGAATAAATCAAGTTTCCCAAACCAAGTATAAGTACAACTTACAAACCAATTATAAATAAAACACTATGGTGAGATAAACTGATGAGATTTCATACCATATTTATGGTAAGCATAGAAGATAATTACAATGGTAACAAAGGATCATAATGGGATGAATAAAAGGAAACAGATTTAAAATTAAAACAAATAATTCTGAACAATATGATAATGTCTAAGTTCAATATGAAGAGTAAAAACCTTTCCATAAAATGGTGTTGAAGGAAATAAAAAAGAAAAAATTCTTTAATACGATTTGAGTGATTGAATAGAATAAAGTACAAAAACTTCTTTGGAATTATGAGAGAATGAAACTTTGAAGTGGTATGAGGAGAAATTATGACCTCATTATGAAATTAATAAAAAACCATCCTTCACAAGTATAATAACAATGACAGGAATAATGTGAAAATAATGGCAAAGATTTATGTAATTAAACGAATTAATATAAAATGATTTATGAATTAAATGACAATTATGATAATGACAGTTATAAAAATTCTAGAAAATAAAACAAGTGGAAATTTTAAGAACGATGAAACAGTCTAAAAAATGTCATAAAGATATGCTACTATAAATAATGCAGATTATAATGAAAAAAACAGAAGGTAATAAAGAATTTATAACCAAAAGATTTATATGATAAGAAAAGTTGAAAAAATGTAATAATAGAAGAGCTTCCTACCATAATATCAAATGAAAGAAACATCCAGATAATAAGTCAGCTGAACAACTGGGATAGAAATATTAAAATCTCTGAGAAGTATAATAAGTAATAAGTGAAGTATCCCAAAGATATTTTTTAAATAGTAACAAATGTGTACTATTCTGAATAATTTTTTTAATCTGTCTGATGATAATTCCAGCAGGATTAATATGTTTTTTGAGCAGACATGATTTGCCTCTGTACTCAAATATGTGTGAAGTATTGGACAGCAGAGGAAAGTAGCGTACAGTGCCTCTCTGAACTGAACCAGCTCACAAAGTAGGGAACGATAGGGAGAAAATATCCCAAGGAGAAAATACTAAGAAGAAATATAAAAATGAAATAATAAATATGAAACTCAGAAGACTATTACTATCAAGGAAGATCAAGTGAGAATGATATAAACTCAAATATAAATAAGAAAATTTTAAAATGGAAGGAAGTCCAAAATAATAACAAACCTTGAATAACTATCATAAGCAATTGTTTCAGACAAAGCAAATATAGTCTGAAAAAATTACTTCTGGAGAAGGGCATTCTGTAGCGTGACAGAAAATCCACTACATTTTAAGTCATGTGAAATCATAAAGTTTAATTACACCAACAAATGTTATAATAATATTGAATGACATTTAAATAAATCAGAGGAATGAACCACAATAAAATAAAAATCCTCACTACATAATATACAAAAACCACTGTTTTAAAAACCAAAGAAAGTATCGAAGCAACTCATCAACTCATAGTATAATATCAGTAAGTTACCCAGGAAGCTCAGAGCAGTAAACCAGTTATATAAGACCATATCAAAGAAAAAAGAGACTCAATTAAAGGGTGGTGAATACCAAAATGCCCCAAAAACAAGAAGAGGGAAGAATAAAGATTGTGAACAGGAAGAGAGCAATACCCTGAAACCTGTATAGAAGAATAAAGTCAGTTCAGTGAATAAATTAAATACTCCAAACTAAACCTCAGTCGTGATAACACCAAGTACCTTGGTTTACCCAAGAACGGAAGGAAGACCAGAAGAGTGAAGACTAGACGAGGGACAAGAATGAAGACTAGAAGAGGGACAAGATTGAATACCAGAAGGAAGATACGAAGAAGGACAAGAAAGAAGACAGGAGGAGAGGAAGAAATAGTATGAAAGAAACACCGTTATAAAACCTATTATTATATAAACTACTATCAACCCCAAACCCGCAAAAACTATGCCAAAGAAAGTATAACATACCCAAAATCTTATAAAATGTAATTATTGAGAAAACTAAAGTGTTGTATAGCGTTATAAGAAGTGCACCGACTAAAGCTATTGTGTAATAAAGAAAATAAACTAGTCTTAACGGTCCATGATTACTAAAGGTCTGGTCTGAGATAATAAGACTCAAAATATCAGAACCAACAGTGAAAGTGAATTTGTGTAACTGTTGTTTTTTAAAAAAAAAAAAAAATGCAATAAACTTAAAGTTGGTGATACTATAACTTAGTAGTATGCTATATCACAACTTTAAAATCTAATAATAAACAGCATAATAAAATAATAAAATGGAAGGTTTCCAGTATTTTATTATTTTAATGTAAATCTTTATTTACAAGACATTTGTAAAAAATGATAATAAATAGAGTATGGGAGTTAATGTTTACTGATGTAGGGGATCACAATAATAATGGTTTAAACCAGAAAGGACTGGTACTAATATAGTATGAATAAGTGTAACATGTTTAGACAGACTGTTATTTCACAGTCCTAAAATCAATGTGTTAAATAAATGTATTTGTAAGGTTTATTAGAAAATAAGATTTATGTTATGTGTTTTAAAAAGAATTATGTTTGATAAATAATAACCTACATACCAGTAATAATGTTCTAATAGGTATGCTATGTTAGCTCAAAAATAGTTAAAAGATATATGTTCAAACCATATCTGCAATATGTTCAATTGTGCAGATTGCTAAACCATGTTCATAATTATTTATTTTAAATATGTAGTGTTAATTAACTACTACACAACACAATAAGTTATAAATCATGTTATTTTCATATAATTGTAATTATGTAAAGTCAGAGGAGGAATTAAGTTTAAATTATTTGAGAAAGAAAGAAATAGAAAATTCTAAAATCTAGGCCATTTGGTGAAATCAGAGAACCAATATAAAATAGTATAACTCACTTATAAATCCTGTAAACTACCAAGATTTATATAAGATAACACAATTAACCACTACTAGGAATGATCCTATGAATTAAAATGATAATAAGGAAATATACCTTAACATTTTGTAAATTGTCAAAATATATAAATTAATTAATTTTAAAGAGCAATGTCAAATTTACAGATTAACACAAAAAACCAGTTCAAAGGTGTAATTTGTATGTATTTAAGGAAGGGAAGAGGAATATGACTGATTGAAATTTATTATAATAGTATTAATAATATTTAAATGGAGGGGATTTTGTATAAAGACGGAAATCCAATTTTGAGCCTATATTTCCATAAAGTAAAGAAATTTGTTAATTTCCACAAAATACCTACAGATATGGACTATAATACATCAATTTAAAGGGAATGAGATGATTAAACCAATAATAAGGTTAATAATTCATAAAAGTGAGTAATAAAATAGATAAATTCCATACATAATGTAATATTTTATCATATGTATGGGAAGTCGAAAAATGTTAACAATACTTTTTCAAGGATTAACTGGGCAAGATTTATGACCAAGTTAATTAGTCTTTTGTTGAATATCAAGCTGGACAGTTGTGTAAAAGAACGTTTCTTTAAAAAATCGAGAAAGATGGTACTAGCGTTTAGCCATTGAAATCAGTGAACGAGAGTTAAACGGTTTAGACACTTTTTAAAGCTAAAGCTGTTCATACATTCACGACAATAGTGAAAACAAATACTTAACTACATAATACGAGTGATAGAAACAAGTAAAACACTATATTTCAACTGATTTATTCTGCAAATCCTAACCAATAACTTGAGAACTTAACCGTAGAAGTTGAACACATAGAAAATAAACTAACGCAAGTTTACACAGAACACTTCACCAGAATACACCAAATAGATTAACAGACATATTACACCAGTGCGGGGACATTTTAGACCTTGACGAAGGTAATTTTGTCGTGATTTTGGGACATGCCGAGTTCACATTAACTACGCCAGAACTAGTAGCGGCCATCTTTTAATTCTACAGAGCCGGCCTTCTTTATCTGGCAGTGACGTCATCGTCTGCGTATGGTACGACAACGATCATACACATTACATATTAGAATTATTTAAATTTTATTGAATAATAATTATTGTATTTGTGTTAATTGTTAATGTTATACTTTCTCGTCACCCTTCTCTGACTATTAATTCTAATCGCTCAAAGAACCTGTCTTATAATATATTAAATATCATAAATTTTGTTCTGTATGACACAATCGATAATTCCCGAGACAGAGTCGATAATTGCTCTCCATCGATAAAATATCGATTATTTATTTAAAATTGTCAATAAATCTTTATATTTCCATTATTTTGTATCTGTACTTATTTCACAGGGTAATTTAAGGGTATTTATAAGGCTGAAGGACTTAAGTGAGAAGAATATATTCTATTTTGAACAAGATATAGGACCAGTCAGAAAAGTCACAAATCGATTATTACCCGGAGTTAATCTATTTAACTCCAGACTTGGTGCAAATCTTCAAGAAGTGCTCGACGGTCAATAAATACCTACCTGTTATTAAAATTTTACCAGAACCTTTTAAAAAACAGATTTATCTTTTATACATACCTCTATAAACATAAACAAAATTATTTTATTATTTGAAAATTCTATAATTAGTGAATTTTCCGTATACATTTTATTCTTTTGTAACGACCGGCATACAGCGGTCTGGTGACCAAGTGGCTAGCCCAAACAGTGGGACTTGATTAAATTACACATGCCACATAAGGGTCGTCTTACAAAGGCGCCCAACGTGGGGCCTGAATAGTGTAGCGGGTCAAATTTTGGGTGTTTTATTTTAACCGTTTGGGGCATATATTTATATTTTTATGTATTTCGTTTTGGGCGGATTATCATTGTGCAACGTATTTGTGCGTATAACAGTCAATGTAACAGAACAGTGAAACAACGCTATAAGACGCAGTTGTTGTCGAGGAATGCGGCAGAGTATCTGCACCTCCACAAAATTCTGAGAACTTTGTACTTGTGTGTGGCAGCGCACATACGCAACTGCTCAATCACGCTCCAAGTGACGCTCTGGCAAAAAACTAAGATGGCCAGAGAGAGAAATTTTCATCCTTCATTTGGTTTCACTACGGAAATGCTGTGTTAAGTCCCACCCACTTTTATGACATTAGCCAGTGCCTATTTGAAATCGTCTGCTATCGTCACTCAAACAACTGCGTGACTAGTATGATTCGAAATTGGGACGACTAACTGGAAGGCATTGATGTCCGTCGTCTTGACTAAAATGCTCCCGGAGTGGGGAACGGAAAGACGCCGGCAGTTCGTTGTCGACTCCAGCCTGCGCAGGCCGCCCGTCAACCGGGCTCGTCACAAATTTATATATTTTAACAGTAAAAAGTTTAATAGGAGAAAAGTTTATGTGACCGCGGTCGAGTAGAAAAGGGTAAAGAAATTAACTGTATAATTTTCGGACAGTAAACAACAAGAAATTAACAGAAGATGAGTGCGCGCGCGAACCACGTTGCCGGCGGTTTAAGTGTAAGGGCTGGGGGCTTTATTAGAAAATGTTAAGGGGTTCATAATTTAGTGTGTTTGAGTGAGTGTGAAAAATTTGCAGGCTGGGCTCTGTCTGTATGTCTGTTTTATATAGTGATCAGTAAGGTAAGAGATTAGCGTAAGTTAGTATGTAGAAGACGCCAACAGAAAAAAGAAACATGTAACGTAATCTGTAAAATGCTGAGAAAAATTTTGAACAAGATTTTCAAATGAGTCTGATTAAAGAAAAATATTAATTCTTTTCCAAAATGAGTTGTGTCAGTACTTTGCGTAACCCATAGACCATGTTTGTATCTAGGTACATGTGATCGAATCCTGTGACCCTGTAAGAGCTATCGTACGGTAAGTAACAATTAATCTGAAATTTGATAATTATAATAATATGTGATTGATTAGCAAGTCACAATTGGCGCCACGGAACAGGCACGAATTGAATTAATTATAATTAATTAATTGGATTCCGCATCGACAGAGATACAAACATGTTCTAGGTTAGCTTAACAACGTAACAGTATATTACAAAATTTAAATAATTACTGTATTTATTTAATTAATTATTCTATTTAAGCAATTTATATAATTTAATTTATATCAATAATACAAAATGTCAGATAACGAGAATAAAATAAATGAAAATAGCGTCGAAAATTTTGACGACTCAAACATTAGTAACTTTGAAATACATTCGACTCCCAGTGCGAGTCAAGAGAAAGCAGAAATAAATTTGAGTGACCAGAGTAATGTAACTGAAGATTCGGGTGTGCAATTAACCCCGACTTCAACAAAATGTAACGCACAATTTAATAGTGAGGTAATGAGTATGTTACAATTACTTTTAGAACAAAATAAAGAAATGAAGAGTGATACAAATATTAAATATAATGAACTGAAGAGTGATTCTGACGCTAAATTCAATATGCAAAATTCAATAATTAATAACAAGTTTCATGAGTTAAAAAATGAAATACAAGAAATGAGTAAATGTGTAGAAAGTACTAATGAAACGATAAGATCCAGTTTGAATAAATTAGAACAGAGTGTAGAGCGAATGGGAGTACCGGTGATGAATGCAATGCCAGATAATGAGTTGACAAGTAATAACAATGATAATACAAATAAAAATGTGGTGTTAGAAAATGATGGTGTAGATGTTGAGAGTGATAACGTAATGGTAGAAAGAGTAGAAGTTGATAATGAAATGTTAATGTGTGTCAGTGAGTTGGAGAGAGAGAGGAGAAATAATGTTGTGGTAGAGTGGGGACAGAGGGCAAATTTTCCCTTTATTATTTATGATGTTTATGATGATTTATTGAGTCCACAAGTGTTGTGGTTGAAGGGCAAGAGTCCCGTATTGGTAGATGAATTGAGGTGTTTATTTTGGTGGAGTAATTGTGTACCCTCTGTCCGGAATAATTGTGAGAGTGTGATGTGGTGTTATGAAGAGAGAGAGGTAAATAGAGAATGGTATGTAACAGAATTGTATAATTTGAATAGAAAGTATGATGAATGGAAAGAAGGCTTAGAAATATATTTGAATAATAATGATTACAATGATTTGATAAAAATAATTAGACCAATAGTGAAGGAATGTAATGACGGAGACTTAACAAAAATACTTAACGTAGACTGGTTTAATGAGTATTCTGGTAAAATGAGTGAATTTGGTTGTTCTGGTTATGACACACAAAGTAACCATTTGTTTGTAAATAAAAAGCAACAGTGTTATATAAAACCAAGGTTGATTTGGGACGATGGAGGGTAGACTGTAAGACAATAAAAGACAATTAAACATTTTGTTTTATGGTTGTTTGACATGGCAGATTTGGACATGAAGTGAGATACACTTGAACAATTTTGACGTATATTTTGTAAATAATAGTGAATTCATTTGTGTGTATTGTGAAATGTAATGTGTATATGTTTTAGAAAATGTTGTATTAATAATAATAATATTATTAATATTTTTGCACTCTAATTAAATAACAAAATAATTATGAAGACAATAGTTAATGATTGGTAGAATGTTGATAATAATGAGATATGTTATTTTAATAATCAAATGAATTAAATAAGTGGAGATGTGTAGATAGTGTGATTGAATATTATGTGTTTGAATTTTATAAGGTAATTAAATTGTGTGATGAGATTTTAATTTAATAATCATGAATAAATAAATAAATGTTAACTGATCTATTTTGTGGAATAACTTAATGATTAAAAATATGTATTAATAATAAATTTAGAATTGTTGAAAATCTGATTGCAACACAGGATAAATAAATAATGAGGATAAATAAAAAGAGTTAATGAAACATTTTAAATAATAATGTTTATAAATTTTTATATAAATTATTTAAAAGAGAATTGTTTGATGTATGCTAATAATCCAGGTTTATTGCTATTTGTGCAATCATTTTATTGTTGTGTGTTAGATATAGTTGTTGATAAAATGTATTTTCATTATGTGTGTAATTTTTTTTTTAAGCCAATCATTAGACGCCTGGCAGGCAATCAACATAATAGAAGTAAGTGTTGATAATGTATTACATGTAGTTGTCCAATTTTGAATGGTATTCATGGTGTTTTTATTATGTTAGGATATCAGCTGATCAGCAATACCATGTCACTGGTATAGTGGTTTGTAAATGTTACAAGTAATTAATGTTTAGTGTACTACAGGTATTTTAAAGTAAAGATAAAAAGAGTATGCAAATTAATAAAAGATAATTCATGGGTGATAAATGTTTTATGGGACATGCAGACCGGTCCAAGTTGAATTAAAAGTTGAATGTGAAATGATGGAGATGAATATAATGTAATGTTGTTTTGAGTTGATGTGATATAACAGAGTTGGTGAAGTATTAATGTTGACACAGTGGTAACGGAGAATTTATGTAGAGTTTTGAATGATATATATTTATGTTTATAATTAATGAGGTTATTTTGTGTATTTGTAGTGAGGAAATGAGATTGAGATTTTTGGGGATGGCAATTTTGTATTAGTGGGTAGTGTATTTGGGGAGTCCGCAACAAGGGTTGGGACGGGATAGGGACCGATTGGCGCCGGAAAGGGTTACCTAGGGAGGGTCCAGGAACCAACATAAGGGGATGAGTTTTGGGAAGGAAACACGTATCCTATGTACAAAGGGTTAGAGAGTATTTTTTTTTATATGTAGAGAAGGCGGCGTTGTGGGTTAAATGGTAAGTTGGGGTTTAGAATGTCCTGATTAGTAGATATTTTGGTAGAGATGGGTGTCATGGGAGTTGAAGTTGATGAATATTGGAGTCAAAGGGGTAAAGATTATATAGGTAGACAGAATAAATGAGAGTAAATAATTTACATCACCCCCAGTAAGGTAGAATTAACTGTTAACTAAGCAGGGAGATTTATGATAAAGAATATGCAATTGTTTATTTTTTTTACCAGTGACAGAATTTTGATAAAATTTGAAAATAAGGTAAAGTCAAGAATTGTTTGTTTTAAATAATTTAAATGTCAATCTGTTTATTATGTATAATAATATTTTGTTTGTTTTAAATACTTTATGTTATTATGTTTTGTATTTCAAGGTAGGATATTACAGATATTTAAAGTGTTTTCAGAAATCATACATAACATATGTAGGTCAAGGGTTTTGTACTTGACCTAGTTAGGATCAGCTGATGAGTTCATGCACCTACTAAGCTTGTAGAGTAGGAATTCAATTTTAATTTGTTTGTTTGATTAATTCAAACTAATCTTGGAATAATTTTAATAAATGTTATTTAATAAATAAATTTAATAAATATTTAATGAATAATTTTTTTGAATTTTAAAATTTTGAAAATTTTAAATTTTTTTTTGAAAAAAAAAAAAAAAAAATTTTTTTTGATGTTTCGCCTGCCAGCGAGTGAATATTTTGAGTAATGATCATTTTATTATGTATGTATTAATGATGTTTCTTTTGTTGTATTGCTTTGTATTGGTAGGCTATAAATTGTTCTCATGCTAGAGTAAGGATGTACTTGTATTAATAGGAATGTTTAGGTTAAATCATTGTAACAAAAATTAGAAAAAAGAGGAAGAGAATTTTTTGGTAAAAGATTTTTTTTGAATATTGAATTTTTTGAATTTTAAAAGGAAGTTTTTACTTTAATGTGTTATGATGATATGTAATGTTAGTATGTGTGAGCCCAGTATCTGCTAAAGGCAGCCCAGCTTGCAAAAAGGGGATCCACATCGGTGGAGGAGCTGGGATAATTTTAGCCCGGGATTGAGGATTTTGGGGGTAGCATGTTAGAAGGCGAGGTGTGCCGTGGTGCGAGTCTGATCAATTTCTCGGTGTTGGGATCTCTTACGGAGAAGTCCAGTGATCTCGTTCAGATGAGTCCATGGTCGCTGAGCCAGGGGGGTCGTGTACCCATGAGATTAAGAACAAGGGGGTTGTGGCACCAGTTCCTTACCGATCCTCTTCGGGGTTATCGATGAGATTTCTTCTGTCGTGGACAGCAGAATTCTCATCGAGGGGGTATTGTAGCGGGTCAAATTTTGGGTGTTTTATTTTAACCGTTTGGGGCATATATTTATATTTTTATGTATTTCGTTTTGGGCGGATTATCATTGTGCAACGTATTTGTGCGTATAACAGTCAATGTAACAGAACAGTGAAACAACGCTATAAGACGCAGTTGTTGTCGAGGAATGCGGCAGAGTATCTGCACCTCCACAAAATTCTGAGAACTTTGTACTTGTGTGTGGCAGCGCACATACGCAACTGCTCAATCACGCTCCAAGTGACGCTCTGGCAAAAAACTAAGATGGCCAGAGAGAGAAATTTTCATCCTTCATTTGGTTTCACTACGGAAATGCTGTGTTAAGTCCCACCCACTTTTATGACATTAGCCAGTGCCTATTTGAAATCGTCTGCTATCGTCACTCAAACAACTGCGTGACTAGTATGATTCGAAATTGGGACGACTAACTGGAAGGCATTGATGTCCGTCGTCTTGACTAAAATGCTCCCGGAGTGGGGAACGGAAAGACGCCGGCAGTTCGTTGTCGACTCCAGCCTGCGCAGGCCGCCCGTCAACCGGGCTCGTCACAAATTTATATATTTTAACAGTAAAAAGTTTAATAGGAGAAAAGTTTATGTGACCGCGGTCGAGTAGAAAAGGGTAAAGAAATTAACTGTATAATTTTCGGACAGTAAACAACAAGAAATTAACAGAAGATGAGTGCGCGCGCGAACCACGTTGCCGGCGGTTTAAGTGTAAGGGCTGGGGGCTTTATTAGAAAATGTTAAGGGGTTCATAATTTAGTGTGTTTGAGTGAGTGTGAAAAATTTGCAGGCTGGGCTCTGTCTGTATGTCTGTTTTATATAGTGATCAGTAAGGTAAGAGATTAGCGTAAGTTAGTATGTAGAAGACGCCAACAGAAAAAAGAAACATGTAACGTAATCTGTAAAATGCTGAGAAAAATTTTGAACAAGATTTTCAAATGAGTCTGATTAAAGAAAAATATTAATTCTTTTCCAAAATGAGTTGTGTCAGTACTTTGCGTAACCCATAGACCATGTTTGTATCTAGGTACATGTGATCGAATCCTGTGACCCTGTAAGAGCTATCGTACGGTAAGTAACAATTAATCTGAAATTTGATAATTATAATAATATGTGATTGATTAGCAAGTCACAATAGATAAGCCTGGCAGCGGTTATCCAGTCAGGAGAAGGGCAACAACGATAAACAAAAATGGCAGAACTTACAATGGAAGAGAAGTGGGACAAATTAATAGAGATGTTCCAACAATATATGGACGAGAAAAGGGAAAATTTCAGCAAGAAGATGGATGAGCGCAACGAGTCGATAATGGAAGAGAACAGAAGGTTCAACCAAGAATGGATTGAGGAACTGAGAGAGGACAGATTAAAAGGAGAAGAATTAAGAAATGATAAAACGCAGGAAGATAGCCAACCAGAACCAGAAGAAGTACTAAATGTTAAAACGCAGGAACAAGTAATGGTAGTACCTGAAATTGAAACTAACCGAAACCAGGAAGATATTAAACCAAGGAAAAGGAGAATGTATCCAAGAAATGTAATAAAAACGAAGGAAGAGTTGGAGATGATGAAACATGGGTTAATTGATGGCAATAATATCCCAATTACCTATGACAAAGACATCATGAATTCTATGAATTATAGAAGGAGATTCAAGGTAATCTCAGAATTAATGTACCACCAAACAGTAGTTTACCAATGGGGAAGGACCAGAGGTAAACGGAATACTACATGTGGACTAGATCAGTTCCAGTGCGGAACTGGACAGTGTATTTCAGAAAGATGGAAACATAACATCTTATCAGACTGTGACGATGGCACTGGTGAATCACCAGAGTGTGTTCCATTAGTGCGCCATCCAGGACTATTCCAGGGTACAACTACACAAAAATGTATACCTTCCGGATGGATATGTGATGATGAACCAGATTATGGGGATTCAGAGAAGCAAATAATTGATAAACCAGATGAAGACCCTCACAGATATTTTTCAGGTCATACAGCATATGGACCAGAGACCTATTGGAATATAAGACAATATAATCATGGGAACAATACTAATTACAATGATAATAATAATACGGGTACAAATTATCAAAACCCGAATCGACCCTCTGATTGTTATCAGGGTAACCACAATCCCTACCCTAATAACGTAAATAGTCAGAGAAGCCCCAATTATGGTAATAGTCCTTACCATAATAATACCAATAGTACGGGTCCCAATAATGGTAATTTTAATAATAATAGGTTTCCTCGCCCTAGAGTGAACTTCATACGAGCCACAGAAGGAAGACAGCGAGGATTCAACCACAATCGACGAAGCAGTTACCGAAGATACGAAGAAAGGCGGAGGAGCCTAGAACGGGACCAACCGAGGTACTATCCGGCGCTTAGGAGCAATAGTTTGGATCTGATAAGGATCCATACGGATAAATAATGAGGTGGTAAAAGGGATGGATGTCATGATAACCGACAACGGCAAAACCACCACAAAGAAGATGAAAATAATTACCACTGAGGAAAAATGAGAAGAAGAAGGGACAAAGAACCAAAATGGGAATTTAAGAAATAAATTAATTAAGAAACTACACCTTATAAAGGAACTATGAGCAACAATGCACTATAATAAAAAGCATCCACCTGGGTATAAAGAAAAAATAATAATAAGAAATACGATTGAATAAAGACAAGAAAAGAGTCATACAATATTTATGAAACTAATATGATATGTTTACCATATAATTATGAAAACTATTACAATCATTTATGAAAAGTCTATGTGGCAGTAATATAAGAGAATTTTGAAATAAACCTCTAAATTCTAAACACAATGTAAGACAATTACATACAATTTATTTGAAGAGAAACATATTTTGAAGGAAGAATAACAAGAAGAATTTTGAAATAAACATCCAAATTCTAAAAAGAAATATAAGCACATATTATCTACAATTATTAGAAAATTTTATGGCAATGATAGAAGAAGAATTAGAATTTAAAAAACCTCAAAATTCTAAACATAATGTAAGCCAATTACATACAATTTATTTGAAGAGAAACATATTTTGAAGGAAGAATAACAAGAAGAATTTTGAAATAAACATCCAAATTCTAAAAAGAAATATAAGCACATATTATCTACAATTATTAGAAATTTTTATGGCAATGATAGAAGAAGAATTAGAATTTAAAAAACCTCAAAATTCTAAACATAATGTAAGCCAATTACATACAATTTATTTGAGAAGAAACATTTTGGAAGAAGATATATAAAACAGAATTTTGAAGGTATAATTATCCAAATTCTGAACACAATGTAAGCCAATTACATAACAAATATTTAAAGAAAAACTTTATGGCTATAATATAATAATAAAGAAGGAGAGAATTTAGAAATAAAACCATCTAAGGTCAAAAACAAGTAAGGACAGCTTACTAAATATTTATTTGAAGAGAAACATTTTGACAATAATACCAAGAGAGTTTAGAGAAATAAAACCAGCCAAAACACATGTAAGCCCACCTTACATACAAATTATTTGAGAAAACTTTATAGAATAACATAAGAAGAGTGAATTTTGAATTATGAATAAATCAAGTTTCCCAAACCAAGTATAAGTACAACTTACAAACCAATTATAAATAAAACACTATGGTGAGATAAACTGATGAGATTTCATACCATATTTATGGTAAGCATAGAAGATAATTACCATGGTAACAAAGGATCATAATGGGATGAATAGAAGGAAACAGATTTAAAATTAAAACAAATAATTCTGAACAATATGATAATGTCTAAGTTCAATATGAAGAGTAAAAACCTTTCCATAAAATGGTGTTGAAGGAAATAAAAAAGAAAAAATTCTTTAATACGATTTGAGTGATTGAATAGAATAAAGTACAAAAACTTCTTTGGAATTATGAGAGAATGAAACTTTGAAGTGGTATGAGGAGAAATTATGACCTCATTATGAAATTAATAAAAAACCATCCTTCACAAGTATAATAACAATGACAGGAATAATGTGAAAATAATGGCAAAGATTTATGTAATTAAACGAATTAATATAAAATGATTTATGAATTAAATGACAATTATGATAATGACAGTTATAAAAATTCTAGAAAATAAAACAAGTGGAAATTTTAAGAACGATGAAACAGTCTAAAAAATGTCATAAAGATATGCTACTATAAATAATGCAGATTATAATGAAAAAAACAGAAGGTAATAAAGAATTTATAACCAAAAGATTTATATGATAAGAAAAGTTGAAAAAATGTAATAATAGAAGAGCTTCCTACCATAATATCAAATGAAAGAAACATCCAGATAATAAGTCAGCTGAACAACTGGGATAGAAATATTAAAATCTCTGAGAAGTATAATAAGTAATAAGTGAAGTATCCCAAAGATATTTTTTAAATAGTAACAAATGTGTACTATTCTGAATAATTTTTTTAATCTGTCTGATGATAATTCCAGCAGGATTAATATGTTTTTTGAGCAGACATGATTTGCCTCTGTACTCAAATATGTGTGAAGTATTGGACAGCAGAGGAAAGTAGCGTACAGTGCCTCTCTGAACTGAACCAGCTCACAAAGTAGGGAACGATAGGGAGAAAATATCCCAAGGAGAAAATACTAAGAAGAAATATAAAAATGAAATAATAAATATGAAACTCAGAAGACTATTACTATCAAGGAAGATCAAGTGAGAATGATATAAACTCAAATATAAATAAGAAAATTTTAAAATGGAAGGAAGTCCAAAATAATAACAAACCTTGAATAACTATCATAAGCAATTGTTTCAGACAAAGCAAATATAGTCTGAAAAAATTACTTCTGGAGAAGGGCATTCTGTAGCGTGACAGAAAATCCACTACATTTTAAGTCATGTGAAATCATAAAGTTTAATTACACCAACAAATGTTATAATAATATTGAATGACATTTAAATAAATCAGAGGAATGAACCACAATAAAATAAAAATCCTCACTACATAATATACAAAAACCACTGTTTTAAAAACCAAAGAAAGTATCGAAGCAACTCATCAACTCATAGTATAATATCAGTAAGTTACCCAGGAAGCTCAGAGCAGTAAACCAGTTATATAAGACCATATCAAAGAAAAAAGAGACTCAATTAAAGGGTGGTGAATACCAAAATGCCCCAAAAACAAGAAGAGGGAAGAATAAAGATTGTGAACAGGAAGAGAGCAATACCCTGAAACCTGTATAGAAGAATAAAGTCAGTTCAGTGAATAAATTAAATACTCCAAACTAAACCTCAGTCGTGATAACACCAAGTACCTTGGTTTACCCAAGAACGGAAGGAAGACCAGAAGAGTGAAGACTAGACGAGGGACAAGAATGAAGACTAGAAGAGGGACAAGATTGAATACCAGAAGGAAGATACGAAGAAGGACAAGAAAGAAGACAGGAGGAGAGGAAGAAATAGTATGAAAGAAACACCGTTATAAAACCTATTATTATATAAACTACTATCAACCCCAAACCCGCAAAAACTATGCCAAAGAAAGTATAACATACCCAAAATCTTATAAAATGTAATTATTGAGAAAACTAAAGTGTTGTATAGCGTTATAAGAAGTGCACCGACTAAAGCTATTGTGTAATAAAGAAAATAAACTAGTCTTAACGGTCCATGATTACTAAAGGTCTGGTCTGAGATAATAAGACTCAAAATATCAGAACCAACAGTGAAAGTGAATTTGTGTAACTGTTGTTTTTTAAAAAAAAAAAAAAATGCAATAAACTTAAAGTTGGTGATACTATAACTTAGTAGTATGCTATATCACAACTTTAAAATCTAATAATAAACAGCATAATAAAATAATAAAATGGAAGGTTTCCAGTATTTTATTATTTTAATGTAAATCTTTATTTACAAGACATTTGTAAAAAATGATAATAAATAGAGTATGGGAGTTAATGTTTACTGATGTAGGGGATCACATTTATTATGTATGTATTTAAGGAAGGGAAGAGGAATATGACTGATTGAAATTTATTATAATAGTATTAATAATATTTAAATGGAGGGGATTTTGTATAAAGACGGAAATCCAATTTTGAGCCTATATTTCCATAAAGTAAAGAAATTTGTTAATTTCCACAAAATACCTACAGATATGGACTATAATACATCAATTTAAAGGGAATGAGATGATTAAACCAATAATAAGGTTAATAATTCATAAAAGTGAGTAATAAAATAGATAAATTCCATACATAATGTAATATTTTATCATATGTATGGGAAGTCGAAAAATGTTAACAATACTTTTTCAAGGATTAACTGGGCAAGATTTATGACCAAGTTAATTAGTCTTTTGTTGAATATCAAGCTGGACAGTTGTGTAAAAGAACGTTTCTTTAAAAAATCGAGAAAGATGGTACTAGCGTTTAGCCATTGAAATCAGTGAACGAGAGTTAAACGGTTTAGACACTTTTTAAAGCTAAAGCTGTTCATACATTCACGACAATAGTGAAAACAAATACTTAACTACATAATACGAGTGATAGAAACAAGTAAAACACTATATTTCAACTGATTTATTCTGCAAATCCTAACCAATAACTTGAGAACTTAACCGTAGAAGTTGAACACATAGAAAATAAACTAACTAACGCAAGTTTACACAGAACACTTCACCAGAATACACCAAATAGATTAACAGACATATTACACCAGTGCGGGGACATTTTAGACCTTGACGAAGGTAATTTTGTCGTGATTTTGGGACATGCCGAGTTCACATTAACTACGCCAGAACTAGTAGCGGCCATCTTTTAATTCTACAGAGCCGGCCTTCTTTATCTGGCAGTGACGTCATCGTCTGCGTATGGTACGACAACGATCATACACATTACATATTAGAATTATTTAAATTTTATTGAATAATAATTATTGTATTTGTGTTAATTGTTAATGTTATACTTTCTCGTCACCCTTCTCTGACTATTAATTCTAATCGCTCAAAGAACCTGTCTTATAATATATTAAATATCATAAATTTTGTTCTGTATGACACAATCGATAATTCCCGAGACAGAGTCGATAATTGCTCTCCATCGATAAAATATCGATTATTTATTTAAAATTGTCAATAAATCTTTATATTTCCATTATTTTGTATCTGTACTTATTTCACAGGGTAATTTAAGGGTATTTATAAGGCTGAAGGACTTAAGTGAGAAGAATATATTCTATTTTGAACAAGATATAGGACCAGTCAGAAAAGTCACAAATCGATTATTACCCGGAGTTAATCTATTTAACTCCAGACTTGGTGCAAATCTTCAAGAAGTGCTCGACGGTCAATAAATACCTACCTGTTATTAAAATTTTACCAGAACCTTTTAAAAAACAGATTTATCTTTTATACATACCTCTATAAACATAAACAAAATTATTTTATTATTTGAAAATTCTATAATTAGTGAATTTTCCGTATACATTTTATTCTTTTGTAACGACCGGCATACAGCGGTCTGGTGACCAAGTGGCTAGCCCAAACAGTGGGACTTGATTAAATTACACATGCCACATAAGGGTCGTCTTACAAAGGCGCCCAACGTGGGGCCTGAATAGATAAGCCTGGCAGCGGTTATCCAGTCAGGAGAAGGGCAACAACGATAAACAAAAATGGCAGAACTTACAATGGAAGAGAAGTGGGACAAATTAATAGAGATGTTCCAACAATATATGGACGAGAAAAGGGAAAATTTCAGCAAGAAGATGGATGAGCGCAACGAGTCGATAATGGAAGAGAACAGAAGGTTCAACCAAGAATGGATTGAGGAACTGAGAGAGGACAGATTAAAAGGAGAAGAATTAAGAAATGATAAAACGCAGGAAGATAGCCAACCAGAACCAGAAGAAGTACTAAATGTTAAAACGCAGGAACAAGTAATGGTAGTACCTGAAATTGAAACTAACCGAAACCAGGAAGATATTAAACCAAGGAAAAGGAGAATGTATCCAAGAAATGTAATAAAAACGAAGGAAGAGTTGGAGATGATGAAACATGGGTTAATTGATGGCAATAATATCCCAATTACCTATGACAAAGACATCATGAATTCTATGAATTATAGAAGGAGATTCAAGGTAATCTCAGAATTAATGTACCACCAAACAGTAGTTTATCAATGGGGAAGGACCAGAGGTAAACGGAATACTACATGTGGACTAGATCAGTTCCAGTGCGGAACTGGACAGTGTATTTCAGAAAGATGGAAACATAACATCTTATCAGACTGTGACGATGGCACTGGTGAATCACCAGAGTGTGTTCCATTAGTGCGCCATCCAGGACTATTCCAGGGTACAACTACACAAAAATGTATACCTTCCGGATGGATATGTGATGATGAACCAGATTATGGGGATTCAGAGAAGCAAATAATTGATAAACCAGATGAAGACCCTCACAGATATTTTTCAGGTCATACAGCATATGGACCAGAGACCTATTGGAATATAAGACAATATAATTATGGGAACAATACTAATTACAATGATAATAATAATACGGGTACAAATTATCAAAACCCGAATCGACCCTCTGATTGTTATCAGGGTAACCACAATCCCTACCCTAATAACGTAAATAGTCAGAGAAGCCCCAATTATGGTAATAGTCCTTACCATAATAATACCAATAGTACGGGTCCCAATAATGGTAATTTTAATAATAATAGGTTTCCTCGCCCTAGAGTGAACTTCATACGAGCCACAGAAGGAAGACAGCGAGGATTCAACCACAATCGACGAAGCAGTTACCGAAGATACGAAGAAAGGCGGAGGAGCCTAGAACGGGACCAACCGAGGTACTATCCGGCGCGTAGGAGCAATAGTTTGGATCTGATAAGGATCCATACGGATATATAATGAGGTGGTAAAAGGGATGGATCTCATGATAACCGACAACGGCAAAACCACCACAAAGAAGATGAAAATAATTACCACTGAGGAAAAATGAGAAGAAGAAGGGACAAAGAACCAAAATGGGAATTTAAGAAATAAATTAATTAAGAAACTACACCTTATAAAGGAACTATGAGCAACAATGCACTATAATAAAAAGCATCCACCTGGGTATAAAGAAAAAATAATAATAAGAAATACGATTGAATAAAGACAAGAAAAGAGTCATACAATATTTATGAAACTAATATGATATGTTTACCATATAATTATGAAAACTATTACAATCATTTATGAAAAGTCTATGTGGCAGTAATATAAGAGAATTTTGAAATAAACCTCTAAATTCTAAACACAATGTAAGACAATTACATACAATTTATTTGAAGAGAAACATATTTTGAAGGAAGAATAACAAGAAGAATTTTGAAATAAACATCCAAATTCTAAAAAGAAATATAAGCACATATTATCTACAATTATTAGAAAATTTTATGGCAATGATAGAAGAAGAATTAGAATTTAAAAAACCTCAAAATTCTAAACATAATGTAAGCCAATTACATACAATTTATTTGAAGAGAAACATATTTTGAAGGAAGAATAACAAGAAGAATTTTGAAATAAACATCCAAATTCTAAAAAGAAATATAAGCACATATTATCTACAATTATTTGTGCTTAAACCTCTAAATTCTAAACACAATGTAAGACAATTACATACAATTTATTTGAAGAGAAACATATTTTGAAGGAAGAATAACAAGAAGAATTTTGAAATAAACATCCAAATTCTAAAAAGAAATATAAGCACATATTATCTACAATTATTAGAAAATTTTATGGCAATGATAGAAGAAGAATTAGAATTTAAAAAACCTCAAAATTCTAAACATAATGTAAGCCAATTACATACAATTTATTTGAAGAGAAACATATTTTGAAGGAAGAATAACAAGAAGACTTTTGAAATAAACATCCAAATTCTAAAAAGAAATATAAGCACATATTATCTACAATTATTAGAAATTTTTATGGCAATGATAGAAGAAGAATTAGAATTTAAAAAACCTCAAAATTCTAAACATAATGTAAGCCAATTACATACAATTTATTTGAGAAGAAACATTTTGGAAGAAGATATATAAAACAGAATTTTGAAGGTATAATTATCCAAATTCTGAACACAATGTAAGCCAATTACATAACAAATATTTAAAGAAAAACTTTATGGCTATAATATAATAATAAAGAAGGAGAGAATTTAGAAATAAAACCATCTAAGGTCAAAAACAAGTAAGGACAGCTTACTAAATATTTATTTGAAGAGAAACATTTTGACAATAATACCAAGAGAGTTTAGAGAAATAAAACCAGCCAAAACACATGTAAGCCCACCTTACATACAAATTATTTGAGAAAACTTTATAGAATAACATAAGAAGAGTGAATTTTGAATTATGAATAAATCAAGTTTCCCAAACCAAGTATAAGTACAACTTACAAACCAATTATAAATAAAACACTATGGTGAGATAAACTGATGAGATTTCATACCATATTTATGGTAAGCATAGAAGATAATTACCATGGTAACAAAGGATCATAATGGGATGAATAAAAGGAAACAGATTTAAAATTAAAACAAATAATTCTGAACAATATGATAATGTCTAAGTTCAATATGAAGAGTAAAAACCTTTCCATAAAATGGTGTTGAAGGAAATAAAAAAGAAAAAATTCTTTAATACGATTTGAGTGATTGAATAGAATAAAGTACAAAAACTTCTTTGGAATTATGAGAGAATGAAACTTTGAAGTGGTATGAGGAGAAATTATGACCTCATTATGAAATTAATAAAAAACCATCCTTCACAAGTATAATAACAATGACAGGAATAATGTGAAAATAATGGCAAAGATTTATGTAATTAAACGAATTAATATAAAATGATTTATGAATTAAATGACAATTATGATAATGACAGTTATAAAAATTCTAGAAAATAAAACAAGTGGAAATTTTAAGAACGATGAAACAGTCTAAAAAATGTCATAAAGATATGCTACTATAAATAATGCAGATTATAATGAAAAAAACAGAAGGTAATAAAGAATTTATAACCAAAAGATTTATATGATAAGAAAAGTTGAAAAAATGTAATAATAGAAGAGCTTCCTACCATAATATCAAATGAAAGAAACATCCAGATAATAAGTCAGCTGAACAACTGGGATAGAAATATTAAAATCTCTGAGAAGTATAATAAGTAATAAGTGAAGTATCCCAAAGATATTTTTTAAATAGTAACAAATGTGTACTATTCTGAATAATTTTTTTAATCTGTCTGATGATAATTCCAGCAGGATTAATATGTTTTTTGAGCAGACATGATTTGCCTCTGTACTCAAATATGTGTGAAGTATTGGACAGCAGAGGAAAGTAGCGTACAGTGCCTCTCTGAACTGAACCAGCTCACAAAGTAGGGAACGATAGGGAGAAAATATCCCAAGGAGAAAATACTAAGAAGAAATATAAAAATGAAATAATAAATATGAAACTCAGAAGACTATTACTATCAAGGAAGATCAAGTGAGAATGATATAAACTCAAATATAAATAAGAAAATTTTAAAATGGAAGGAAGTCCAAAATAATAACAAACCTTGAATAACTATCATAAGCAATTGTTTCAGACAAAGCAAATATAGTCTGAAAAAATTACTTCTGGAGAAGGGCATTCTGTAGCGTGACAGAAAATCCACTACATTTTAAGTCATGTGAAATCATAAAGTTTAATTACACCAACAAATGTTATAATAATATTGAATGACATTTAAATAAATCAGAGGAATGAACCACAATAAAATAAAAATCCTCACTACATAATATACAAAAACCACTGTTTTAAAAACCAAAGAAAGTATCGAAGCAACTCATCAACTCATAGTATAATATCAGTAAGTTACCCAGGAAGCTCAGAGCAGTAAACCAGTTATATAAGACCATATCAAAGAAAAAAGAGACTCAATTAAAGGGTGGTGAATACCAAAATGCCCCAAAAACAAGAAGAGGGAAGAATAAAGATTGTGAACAGGAAGAGAGCAATACCCTGAAACCTGTATAGAAGAATAAAGTCAGTTCAGTGAATAAATTAAATACTCCAAACTAAACCTCAGTCGTGATAACACCAAGTACCTTGGTTTACCCAAGAACGGAAGGAAGACCAGAAGAGTGAAGACTAGACGAGGGACAAGAATGAAGACTAGAAGAGGGACAAGATTGAATACCAGAAGGAAGATACGAAGAAGGACAAGAAAGAAGACAGGAGGAGAGGAAGAAATAGTATGAAAGAAACACCGTTATAAAACCTATTATTATATAAACTACTATCAACCCCAAACCCGCAAAAACTATGCCAAAGAAAGTATAACATACCCAAAATCTTATAAAATGTAATTATTGAGAAAACTAAAGTGTTGTATAGCGTTATAAGAAGTGCACCGACTAAATCTATTGTGTAATAAAGAAAATAAACTAGTCTTAACGGTCCATGATTACTAAAGGTCTGGTCTGAGATAATAAGACTCAAAATATCAGAACCAACAGTGAAAGTGAATTTGTGTAAGTGTTGTTTTAAAAAAAAAAAAAAAAAATGCAATAAACTTAAAGTTGGTGATACTATAACTTAGTAGTATGCTATATCACAACTTTAAAATCTAATAAGAAACAGCATAATAAAATAATAAAATGGAAGGTTTCCAGTATTTTATTATTTTAATGTAAATCTTTATTTACAAGACATTTGTAAAAAATGATAATAAATAGAGTATGGGAGTTAATGTTTACTGATGTAGGGGATCACAATAATAATGGTTTAAACCAGAAAGGACTGGTACTAATATAGTATGAATAAGTGTAACATGTTTAGACAGACTGTTATTTCACAGTCCTAAAATCAATGTGTTAAATAAATGTATTTGTAAGGTTTATTAGAAAATAAGATTTATGTTATGTGTTTTAAAAAGAATTATGTTTGATAAATAATAACCTACATACCAGTAATAATGTTCTAATAGGTATGCTATGTTAGCTCAAAAATAGTTAAAAGATATATGTTCAAACCATATCTGCAATATGTTCAATTGTGCAGATTGCTAAACCATGTTCATAATTATTTATTTTAAATATGTAGTGTTAATTAACTACTACACAACACAATAAGTTATAAATCATGTTATTTTCATATAATTGTAATTATGTAAAGTCAGAGGAGGAATTAAGTTTAAATTATTTGAGAAAGAAAGAAATAGAAAATTCTAAAATCTAGGCCATTTGGTGAAATCAGAGAACCAATATAAAATAGTATAACTCACTTATAAATCCTGTAAACTACCAAGATTTATATAAGATAACACAATTAACCACTACTAGGAATGATCCTATGAATTAAAATGATAATAAGGAAATATACCTTAACATTTTGTAAATTGTCAAAATATATAAATTAATTAATTTTAAAGAGCAATGTCAAATTTACAGATTAACACAAAAAACCAGTTCAAAGGTGTAATTTGTATGTATTTAAGGAAGGGAAGAGGAATATGACTGATTGAAATTTATTATAATAGTATTAATAATATTTAAATGGAGGGGATTTTGTATAAAGACGGAAATCCAATTTTGAGCCTATATTTCCATAAAGTAAAGAAATTTGTTAATTTCCACAAAATACCTACAGATATGGACTATAATACATCAATTTAAAGGGAATGAGATGATTAAACCAATAATAAGGTTAATAATTCATAAAAGTGAGTAATAAAATAGATAAATTCCATACATAATGTAATATTTTATCATATGTATGGGAAGTCGAAAAATGTTAACAATACTTTTTCAAGGATTAACTGGGCAAGATTTATGACCAAGTTAATTAGTCTTTTGTTGAATATCAAGCTGGACAGTTGTGTAAAAGAACGTTTCTTTAAAAAATCGAGAAAGATGGTACTAGCGTTTAGCCATTGAAATCAGTGAACGAGAGTTAAACGGTTTAGACACTTTTTAAAG
The DNA here is from genome assembly GCA_034769895.1 of Magicicada septendecula. Classification (NCBI taxonomy): domain Eukaryota; kingdom Metazoa; phylum Arthropoda; class Insecta; order Hemiptera; family Cicadidae; genus Magicicada; species Magicicada septendecula. The sequence continues at coordinate 180,025,996 of CM068370.1, forward strand.
CTAAAGCTGTTCATACATTCACGACAATAGTGAAAACAAATACTTAACTACATAATACGAGTGATAGAAACAAGTAAAACACTATATTTCAACTGATTTATTCTGCAAATCCTAACCAATAACTTGAGAACTTAACCGTAGAAGTTGAACACATAGAAAATAAACTAACTAACGCAAGTTTACACAGAACACTTCACCAGAATACACCAAATAGATTAACAGACATATTACACCAGTGCGGGGACATTTTAGACCTTGACGAAGGTAATTTTGTCGTGATTTTGGGACATGCCGAGTTCACATTAACTACGCCAGAACTAGTAGTGGCCATCTTTTAATTCTACAGAGCCGGCCTTCTTTATCCGGCAGTGACGTCATCGTCTGCGTATGGTACGACAACGATCATACACATTACATATTAGAATTATTTAAATTTTATTGAATAATAATTATTGTATTTGTGTTAATTGTTAATGTTATACTTTCTCGTCACCCTTCTCTGACTATTAATTCTAATCGCTCAAAGAACCTGTCTTATAATATATTAAATATCATAAATTTTGTTCTGTATGACACAATCGATAATTCCCGAGACAGAGTCGATAATTGCTCTCCATCGATAAAATATCGATTATTTATTTAAAATTGTCAATAAATCTTTATATTTCCATTATTTTGTATCTGTACTTATTTCACAGGGTAATTTAAGGGTATTTATAAGGCTGAAGGACTTAAGTGAGAAGAATATATTCTATTTTGAACAAGATATAGGACCAGTCAGAAAAGTCACAAATCGATTATTACCCGGAGTTAATCTATTTAACTCCAGACTTGGTGCAAATCTTCAAGAAGTGCTCGACGGTCAATAAATACCTACCTGTTATTAAAATTTTACCAGAACCTTTTAAAAAACAGATTTATCTTTTATACATACCTCTATAAACATAAACAAAATTATTTTATTATTTAAAAATTCTATAATTAGTGAATTTTCCGTACACATTTTATTCTTTTGTAACGACCGGCATACAGCGGTCTGGTGACCAAGTGGCTAGCCCAAACAGTGGGACTTGATTAAATTACACATTCCACATAAGGGTCGTCTTACAAAGTGGCGCCCAACGTGGGGCCTGAATAGATAAGCCTGGCAGCGGTTATCCAGTCAGGAGAAGGGCAACAACGATAAACAAAAATGGCAGAACTTACAATGGAAGAGAAGTGGGACAAATTAATAGAGATGTTCCAACAATATATGGACGAGAAAAGGGAAAATTTCAGCAAGAAGATGGATGAGCGCAACGAGTCGATAATGGAAGAGAACAGAAGGTTCAACCAAGAATGGATTGAGGAACTGAGAGAGGACAGATTAAAAGGAGAAGAATTAAGAAATGATAAAACGCAGGAAGATAGCCAACCAGAACCAGAAGAAGTACTAAATGTTAAAACGCAGGAACAAGTAATGGTAGTACCTGAAATTGAAACTAACCGAAACCAGGAAGATATTAAACCAAGGAAAAGGAGAATGTATCCAAGAAATGTAATAAAAACGAAGGAAGAGTTGGAGATGATGAAACATGGGTTAATTGATGGCAATAATATCCCAATTACCTATGACAAAGACATCATGAATTCTATGAATTATAGAAGGAGATTCAAGGTAATCTCAGAATTAATGTACCACCAAACAGTAGTTTATCAATGGGGAAGGACCAGAGGTAAACGGAATACTACATGTGGACTAGATCAGTTCCAGTGCGGAACTGGACAGTGTATTTCAGAAAGATGGAAACATAACATCTTATCAGACTGTGACGATGGCACTGGTGAATCACCAGAGTGTGTTCCATTAGTGCGCCATCCAGGACTATTCCAGGGTACAACTACACAAAAATGTATACCTTCCGGATGGATATGTGATGATGAACCAGATTATGGGGATTCAGAGAAGCAAATAATTGATAAACCAGATGAAGACCCTCACAGATATTTTTCAGGTCATACAGCATATGGACCAGAGACCTATTGGAATATAAGACAATATAATCATGGGAACAATACTAATTACAATGATGATAATAATACGGGTCCAAATTATCAAAACCCGAATCGACCCTCTGATTGTTATCAGGGTAACCACAATCCCTACCCTAATAACGTAAATAGTCAGAGAAGCCCCAATTATGGTAATAGTCCTTACCATAATAATACCAATAGTACGGGTCCCAATAATGGTAATTTTAATAATAATAGGTTTCCTCGCCCTAGAGTGAACTTCATACGAGCCACAGAAGGAAGACAGCGAGGATTCAACCACAATCGACGAAGCAGTTACCGAAGATACGAAGAAAGGCGGAGGAGCCTAGAACGGGACCAACTGAGGTACTATCCGGCGCGTAGGAGCAATAGTTTGGATCTGATAAGGATCCATACGGATAAATAATGAGGTGGTAAAAGGGATGGATGTCATGATAACCGACAACGGCAAAACCACCACAAAGAAGATGAAAATAATTACCACTGAGGAAAAATGAGAAGAAGAAGGGACAAAGAACCAAAATGGGAATTTAAGAAATAAATTAATTAAGAAACTACACCTTATAAAGGAACTATGAGCAACAATGCACTATAATAAAAAGCATCCACCTGGGTATAAAGAAAAAATAATAATAAGAAAGACGATTGAATAAAGACAAGAAAAGAGTCATACAATATTTATGAAACTAATATGATATGTTTACCATATAATTATGAAAACTATTACAATCATTTATGAAAAGTCTATGTGGCAGTAATATAAGAGAATTTTGAAATAAACCTCTAAATTCTAAACACAATGTAAGACAATTACATACAATTTATTTGAAGAGAAACATATTTTGATGGAAGAATAACAAGAAGAATTTTGAAATAAGCATCCAAATTCTAAAAAGAAATATAAGCACATATTATCTACAATTATTAGAAAATTTTATGGCAATGATAGAAGAAGAATTAGAATTTAAAAAACCTCAAAATTCTAAACATAATGTAAGCCAATTACATACAATTTATTTGAAGAGAAACATATTTTGAAGGAAGAATAACAAGAAGAATTTTGAAATTAACATCCAAATTCTAAAAAGAAATATAAGCACATATTATCTACAATTATTAGAAATTTTTATGGCAATGATAGAAGAAGAATTAGAATTTAAAAAACCTCAAAATTCTAAACATAATGTAAGCCAATTACATACAATTTATTTGAGAAGAAACATTTTGGAAGAAGATATATAAAACAGAATTTTGAAGGTATAATTATCCAAATTCTGAACACAATGTAAGCCAATTACATAACAAATATTTAAAGAAAAACTTTATGGCTATAATATAATAATAAAGAAGGAGAGAATTTAGAAATAAAACCATCTAAGGTCAAAAACAAGTAAGGACAGCTTACTAAATATTTATTTGAAGAGAAACATTTTGACAATAATACCAAGAGAGTTTAGAGAAATAAAACCAGCCAAAACACATGTAAGCCCACCTTACATACAAATTATTTGAGAAAACTTTATAGAATAACATAAGAAGAGTGAATTTTGAATTATGAATAAATCAAGTTTCCCAAACCAAGTATAAGTAAAACTTACAAACCAATTATAAATAAAACACTATGGTGAGATAAACTGATGAGATTTCATACCATATTTATGGTAAGCATAGAAGATAATTACCATGGTAACAAAGGATCATAATGGGATGAATAAAAGGAAACAGATTTAAAATTAAAACAAATAATTCTGAACAATATGATAATGTCTAAGTTCAATATGAAGAGTAAAAACCTTTCCATAAAATGGTGTTGAAGGAAATAAAAAAGAAAAAATTCTTTAATACGATTTGAGTGATTGAATAGAATAAAGTACAAAAACTTCTTTGGAATTATGAGAGAATGAAACTTTGAAGTGGTATGAGGAGAAATTATGACCTCATTATGAAATTAATAAAAAACCATCCTTCACAAGTATAATAACAATGACAGGAATAATGTGAAAATAATGGCAAAGATTTATGTAATTAAACGAATTAATATAAAATGATTTATGAATTAAATGACAATTATGATAATGACAGTTATAAAAATTCTAGAAAATAAAACAAGTGGAAATTTTTAGAACGATGAAACAGTCTAAAAAATGTCATAAAGATATGCTACTATAAATAATGCAGATTATAATGAAAAAACCAGAAGGTAATAAAGAATTTATAACCAAAAGATTTATATGATAAGAAAAGTTGAAAAAATGTAATAATAGAAGAGCTTCCTACCATAATATCAAATGAAAGAAACATCCAGATAATAAGTCAGATGAACAACTGGGATAGAAATATTAAAATCTCTGAGAAGTATAATAAGTAATAAGTGAAGTATCCCAAAGATATTTTTTAAATAGTAACAAATGTGTACTATTCTGAATAATTTTTTTAATCTGTCTGATGATAATTCCAGCAGGATTAATATGTTTTTTGAGCAGACATGATTTGCCTCTGTACTCAAATATGTGTGAAGTATTGGACAGCAGAGGAAAGTAGCGTACAGTGCCTCTCTGAACTGAACCAGCTCACAAAGTAGGGAACGATAGGGAGAAAATATCCCAAGGAGAAAATACTAAGAAGAAATATAAAAATGAAATAATAAATATGAAACTCAGAAGACTATTACTATCAAGGAAGATCAAGTGAGAATGATATAAACTCAAATATAAATAAGATAATTTTAAAATGGAAGGAAGTCCAAAATAATAACAAACCTTGAATAATTATCATAAGCAATTGTTTCAGACAAAACAAATATAGTCTGAAAAAATTACTTCTGGAGAAGGGCATTCTGTAGCGTGACAGAAAATCCACTACATTTTAAGTCATGTGAAATCATAAAGTTTAATTACACCAACAAATGTTATAATAATATTGAATGACATTTAAATAAATCAGAGGAATGAACCACAATAAAATAAAAATCCTCACTACATAATATACAAAAACCACTGTTTTAAAAACCAAAGAAAGTATCGAAGCAACTCATCAACTCATAGTATAATACCAGTAAGTTACCCAGGAAGCTCAGAGCAGTAAACCAGTTATATAAGACCATATCAAAGAAAAAAGAGACTCAATTAAAGGGTGGTGAATACCAAAATACCCCAAAAACAAGAAGAGGGAAGAATAAAGTTTGTGAACAGGAAGAGAACAATACCCTGAAACCTGTATAGAAGAATAAAGTCAGTTCAGTGAATAAATTAAATACTCCAAACTAAACCTCAGTCGTGATAACACCAAGTACCTTGATTTACCCAAGAACGGAAGGAAGACCAGAAGAGTGAAGACTAGACGAGGGACAAGAATGAAGACTAGAAGAGGGACAAGATTGAATACCAGAAGGAAGATACGAAGAAGGACAAGAAAGAAGACAGGAGGAGAGGAAGAATTAGTATGAAAGAAACACCGTTATAAAACCTATTATTATATAAACTACTATCAACCCCAAACCCGCAAAAACTATGCCAAAGAAAGTATAACATACCCAAAATCTTATAAAATGTAATTATTGAGAAAACTAAAGTGTTGTATAGCGTTATAAGAAGTGCACCGACTAAAGCTATTGTGTAATAAAGAAAATAAACTAGTCTTAACGGTCCATGATTACTAAAGGTCTGGTCTGAGATAATAAGACTCAAAATATCAGAACCAACAGTGAAAGTGAATTTGTGTAATGTTGTTTTTTAAAAAAAAAAAAAAAATGTAATAAACTTAAAGTTGGTGATACTATAACTTAGTAGTATGCTATATCACAACTTTAAAATCTAATAATAAACAGCATAATAAAATAATAAAATGGAAGGTTTCCAGTATTTTATTATTTTAATGTAAATCTTTATTTACAAGACATTTGTAAAAAATGATAATAAATAGAGTATGGGAGTTAATGTTTACTGATGTAGGGGATCACAATAATAATGGTTTAAACCAGAAAGGACTGGTACTAATATAGTATGAATAAGTGTAACATGTTAGGCAGACTGTTATTTCACAGTCCTAAAATCAATGTGTTAAATAAATGTATTTGTAAGGTTTATTAGAAAATAAGATTTATGTTATGTGTTTTAAAAAGAATTATGTTTGATAAATAATAACCTACATACCAGTAATAATGTTCTAATAGGTATGCTATGTTAGCTCAAAAATAGTTAAAAGATATATGTTCAAACCATATCTGCAATATGTTCAATTGTGCAGATTGCTAAATCATGTTCATAATTATTTATTTTAAATATGTAGTGTTAATTAACTACTACACAACACAATAAGTTATAAATCATGTTATTTTCATATAATTGTAATTATGTAAAGTCAGAGGAGGAATTAAGTTTAAATTATTTGAGAAAGAAAGAAATAGAAAATTCTAAAATCTAGGCCATTTGGTGAAATCAGAGAACCAATATAAAATAGTATAGCTCACTTATAAATCCTGTAAACTACCAAGATTTATATAAGATAACACAATTAACCACTACTAGGAATGATCCTATGAATTAAAATGATAATAAGGAAATATACCTTAACATTTTGTAAATTGTCAAAATATATAAATTAATTAATTTTAAAGAGCAATGTCAAATTTACAGATTAACACAAAAAACCAGTTCAAAGGTGTAATTTGTATGTATTTAAGGAAGGGAAGAGGAATATGACTGATTGAAATTTATTATAATAGTATTAATAATATTTAAATGGAGGGGATTTTGTATAAAGACGGAAATCCAATTTTGAGCCTATATTTCCATAAAGTAAAGAAATTTGTTAATTTCCACAAAATACCTACAGATATGGACTATAATACATCAATTTAAAGGGAATGAGATGATTAAACCAATAATAAGGTTAATAATTCATAAAAGTGAGTAATAAAATAGATAAATTCCATACATAATGTAATATTTTATCATATGTATGGGAAGTCGAAAAATGTTAACAATACTTTTTCAAGGATTAACTGGGCAAGATTTATGACCAAGTTAATTAGTCTTTTGTTGAATATCAAGCTGGACAGTTGTGTAAAAGAACGTTTCTTTAAAAAATCGAGAAAGATGGTACTAGCGTTTAGCCATTGAAATCAGTGAACGAGAGTTAAACGGTTTAGACACTTTTTAAAGCTAAAGCTGTTCATACATTCACGACAATAGTGAAAACAAATACTTAACTACATAATACGAGTGATAGAAACAAGTAAAACACTATATTTCAACTGATTTATTCTGCAAATCCTAACCAATAACTTGAGAACTTAACCGTAGAAGTTGAACACATAGAAAATAAACTAACTAACGCAAGTTTACACAGAACACTTCACCAGAATACACCAAATAGATTAACAGACATATTACACCAGTGCGGGGACATTTTAGACCTTGACGAAGGTAATTTTGTCGTGATTTTGGGACATGCCGAGTTCACATTAACTACGCCAGAACTAGTAGCGGCCATCTTTTAATTCTACAGAGCCGGCCTTCTTTATCCAGCAGTGACGTCATCGTCTGCGTATGGTACGACAACGATCATACACATTACATATTAGAATTATTTAAATTTTATTGAATAATAATTATTGTATTTGTGTTAATTGTTAATGTTATACTTTCTCGTCACCCTTCTCTGGCTATTAATTCTAATCGCTCAAAGAACCTGTCTTATAATATATTAAATATCATAAATTTTGTTCTGTATGACACAATCGATAATTCCCGAGACAGAGTCGATAATTGCTCTCCATCGATAAAATATCGATTATTTATTTAAAATTGTCAATAAATCTTTATATTTCCATTATTTTGTATCTGTACTTATTTCACAGGGTAATTTAAGGGTATTTATAAGGCTGAAGGACTTAAGTGAGAAGAATATATTCTATTTTGAACAAGATATAGGACCAGTCAGAAAAGTCACAAATCGATTATTACCCGGAGTTAATCTATTTAACTCCAGACTTGGTGCAAATCTTCAAGAAGTGCTCGACGGTCAATAAATACCTACCTGTTATTAAAATTTTACCAGAACCTTTTAAAAAACAGATTTATCTTTTATACATACCTCTATAAACATAAACAAAATTATTTTATTATTTGAAAATTCTATAATTAGTGAATTTTCCGTATACATTTTATTCTTTTGTAACGACCGGCATACAGCGGTCTGGTGACCAAGTGGCTAGCCCAAACAGTGGGACTTGATTAAATTACACATGCCACATAAGGGTCGTCTTACAAAGTGGTGCCCAACGTGGGGCCTGAATAGATAAGCCTGGCAGCGGTTATCCAGTCAGGAGAAGGGCAACAACGATAAACAAAAATGGCAGAACTTACAATGGAAGAGAAGTGGGACAAATTAATAGAGATGTTCCAACAATATATGGACGAGAAAAGGGTAAATTTCAGCAAGAAGATGGATGAGCGCAACGAGTCGATAATGGAAGGGAACAGAAGGTTCAACCAAGAATGGATTGAGGAACTGAGAGAGGACAGATTAAAAGGAGAAGAATTAAGAAATGATAAAACGCAGGAAGATAGCCAACCAGAACCAGAAGAAGTACTAAATGTTAAAACGCAGGAACAAGTAATGGTAGTACCTGAAATTGAAACTAACCGAAACCAGGAAGATATTAAACCAAGGAAAAGGAGAATGTATCCAAGAAATGTAATAAAAACGAAGGAAGAGTTGGAGATGATGAAACATGGGTTAATTGATGGCAATAATATCCCAATTACCTATGACAAAGACATCATGAATTCTATGAATTATAGAAGGAGATTCAAGGTAATCTCAGAATTAATGTACCACCAAACAGTAGTTTACCAATGGGGAAGGACCAGAGGTAAACGGAATACTACATGTGGACTAGATCAGTTCCAGTGCGGAACTGGACAGTGTATTTCAGAAAGATGGAAACATAACATCTTATCAGACTGTGACGATGGCACTGGTGAATCACCAGAGTTGTTCCATTAGTGCGCCATCCAGGACTATTCCAGGGTACAACTACACAAAAATGTATACCTTCCGGATGGATATGTGATGATGAACCAGATTATGGGGATTCAGAGAAGCAAATAATTGATAAACCAGATGAAGACCCTCACAGATATTTTTCAGGTCATACAGCATATGGACCAGAGACCTATTGGAATATAAGACAATATAATCATGGGAACAATACTAATTACAATGATGATAATAATACGGGTCCAAATTATCAAAACCCGAATCGACCCTCTGATTGTTATCAGGGTAACCACAATCCCTACCCTAATAACGTAAATAGTCAGAGAAGCCCCAATTATGGTAATAGTCCTTACCATAATAATACCAATAGTACGGGTCCCAATAATGGTAATTTTAATAATAATAGGTTTCCTCGCCCTAGAGTGAACTTCATACGAGCCACAGAAGGAAGACAGCGAGGATTCAACCACAATCGACGAAGCAGTTACCGAAGATACGAAGAAAGGCGGAGGAGCCTAGAACGGGACCAACCGAGGTACTATCCGGCGCGTAGGAGCAATAGTTTGGATCTGATAAGGATCCATACGGATAAATAATGAGGTGGTAAAAGGGATGGATGTCATGATAACCGACAACGGCAAAACCACCACAAAGAAGATGAAAATAATTACCACTGAGGAAAAATGAGAAGAAGAAGGGACAAAGAACCAAAATGGGAATTTAAGAAATAAATTAATTAAGAAACTACACCTTATAAAGGAACTATGAGCAACAATGCACTATAATAAAAAGCATCCACCTGGGTATAAAGAAAAAATAATAATAAGAAAGACGATTGAATAAAGACAAGAAAAGAGTCATACAATATTTATGAAACTAATATGATATGTTTACCATATAATTATGAAAACTATTACAATCATTTATGAAAAGTCTATGTGGCAGTAATATAAGAGAATTTTGAAATAAACCTCTAAATTCTAAACACAATGTAAGACAATTACATACAATTTATTTGAAGAGAAACATATTTTGAAGGAAGAATAACAAGAAGAATTTTGAAATAAACATCCAAATTCTAAAAAGAAATATAAGCACATATTATCTACAATTATTAGAAAATTTTATGGCAATGATAGAAGAAGAATTAGAATTTAAAAACCTCAAAATTCTAAACATAATGTAAGCCAATTACATACAATTTATTTGAAGAGAAACATATTTTGAAGGAAGAATAACAAGAAGAATTTTGAAATAAACATCCAAATTCTAAAAAGAAATATAAGCACATATTATCTACAATTATTAGAAATTTTTATGGCAATGATAGAAGAAGAATTAGAATTTAAAAAACCTCAAAATTCTAAACATAATGTAAGCCAATTACATACAATTTATTTGAGAAGAAACATTTTGGAAGAAGATATATAAAACAGAATTTTGAAGGTATAATTATCCAAATTCTGAACACAATGTAAGCCAATTACATAACAAATATTTAAAGAAAAACTTTATGGCTATAATATAATAATAAAGAAGGAGAGAATTTAGAAATAAAACCATCTAAGGTCAAAAACAAGTAAGGACAGCTTACTAAATATTTATTTGAAGAGAAACATTTTGACAATAATACCAAGAGAGTTTAGAGAAATAAAACCAGCCAAAACACATGTAAGCCCACCTTACATACAAATTATTTGAGAAAACTTTATAGAATAACATAAGAAGAGTGAATTTTGAATTATGAATAAATCAAGTTTCCCAAACCAAGTATAAGTACAAACTTACAAACCAATTATAAATAAAACACTATGGTGAGATAAACTGATGAGATTTCATACCATATTTATGGTAAGCATAGAAGATAATTACCATGGTAACAAAGGATCATAATGGGATGAATAAAAGGAAACAGATTTAAAATTAAAACAAATAATTCTGAACAATATGATAATGTCTAAGTTCAATATGAAGAGTAAAAACCTTTCCATAAAATGGTGTTGAAGGAAATAAAAAAGAAAAAATTCTTTAATACGATTTGAGTGATTGAATAGAATAAAGTACAAAAACTTCTTTGGAATTATGAGAGAATGAAACTTTGAAGTGGTATGAGGAGAAATTATGACCTCATTATGAAATTAATAAAAAACCATCCTTCACAAGTATAATAACAATGACAGGAATAATGTGAAAATAATGGCAAAGATTTATGTAATTAAACGAATTAATATAAAATGATTTATGAATTAAATGACAATTATGATAATGACAGTTATAAAAATTCTAAAAAATAAAACAAGTGGAAATTTTAAGAACGATGAAACAGTCTAAAAAATGTCATAAAGATATGCTACTATAAATAATGCAGATTATAATGAAAAAACCAGAAGGTAATAAAGAATTTATAACCAAAAGATTTATATGATAAGAAAAGTTGAAAAAATGTAATAATAGAAGAGCTTCCTACCATAATATCAAATGAAAGAAACATCCAGATAATAAGTCAGATGAACAACTGGGATAGAAATATTAAAATCTCTGAGAAGTATAATAAGTAATAAGTGAAGTATCCCAAAGATATTTTTTAAATAGTAACAAATGTGTACTATTCTGAATAATTTTTTTAATCGGTCTGATGATAATTCCAGCAGGATTAATATGTTTTTTGAGCAGACATGATTTGCCTCTGTACTCAAATATGTGTGAAGTATTGGACAGCAGAGGAAAGTAGCGTACAGTGCCTCTCTGAACTGAACCAGCTCACAAAGTAGGGAACGATAGGGAGAAAATATCCCAAGGAGAAAATACTAAGAAGAAATATAAAAATGAAATAATAAATATGAAACTCAGAAGACTATTACTATCAAGGAAGATCAAGTGAGAATGATATAAACTCAAATATAAATAAGAAAATTTTAAAATGGAAGGAAGTCCAAAATAATAACAAACCTTGAATAATTATCATAAGCAATTGTTTCAGACAAAGCAAATATAGTCTGAAAAAATTACTTCTGGAGAAGGGCATTCTGTAGCGTGACAGAAAATCCACTACATTTTAAGTCATGTGAAATCATAAAGTTTAATTACACCAACAAATGTTATAATAATATTGAATGACATTTAAATAAATCAGAGGAATGAACCACAATAAAATAAAAATCCTCACTACATAATATACAAAAACCACTGTTTTAAAAACCAAAGAAAGTATCGAAGCAACTCATCAACTCATAGTATAATACCAGTAAGTTACCCAGGAAGCTCAGAGCAGTAAACCAGTTATATAAGACCATATCAAAGAAAAAAGAGACTCAATTAAAGGGTGGTGAATACCAAAATACCCCAAAAACAAGAAGAGGGAAGAATAAAGATTGTGAACAGGAAGAGAACAATACCCTGAAACCTGTATAGAAGAATAAAGTCAGTTCAGTGAATAAATTAAATACTCCAAACTAAACCTCAGTCGTGATAACACCAAGTACCTTGGTTTACCCAAGAACGGAAGGAAGACCAGAAGAGTGAAGACTAGACGAGGGACAAGAATGAAGACTAGAAGAGGGACAAGATTGAATACCAGAAGGAAGATACGAAGAAGGACAAGAAAGAAGACAGGAGGAGAGGAAGAAATAGTATGAAAGAAACACCGTTATAAAACCTATTATTATATAAACTACTATCAACCCCAAACCCGCAAAAACTATGCCAAAGAAAGTATAACATACCCAAAATCTTATAAAATGTAATTATTGAGAAAACTAAAGTGTTGTATAGCGTTATAAGAAGTTCACCGACTAAAGCTATTGTGTAATAAAGAAAATAAACTAGTCTTAACGGTCCATGATTACTAAAGGTCTGGTCTGAGATAATAAGACTCAAAATATCAGAACCAACAGTGAAAGTGAATTTGTGTAATGTTGTTTTTTTAAAAAAAATGCAATAAACTTAAAGTTGGTGATACTATAACTTAGTAGTATGCTATATCACAACTTTAAAATCTAATAATAAACAGCATAATAAAATAATAAAATGGAAGGTTTCCAGTATTTTATTATTTTAATGTAAATCTTTATTTACAAGACATTTGTAAAAAATGATAATAAATAGAGTATGGGAGTTAATGTTTACTGATGTAGGGGATCACAATAATAATGGTTTAAACCAGAAAGGACTGGTACTAATATAGTATGAATAAGTGTAACATGTTTAGACAGACTGTTATTTCACAGTCCTAAAATCAATGTGTTAAATAAATGTATTTGTAAGGTTTATTAGAAAATAAGATTTATGTTATGTGTTTTAAAAAGAATTATGTTTGATAAATAATAACCTACATACCAGTAATAATGTTCTAATAGGTATGCTATGTTAGCTCAAAAATAGTTAAAAGATATATGTTCAAACCATATCTGCAATATGTTCAATTGTGCAGATTGCTAAACCATGTTCATAATTATTTATTTTAAATATGTAGTGTTAATTAACTACTACACAACACAATAAGTTATAAATCATGTTATTTTCATATAATTGTAATTATGTAAAGTCAGAGGAGGAATTAAGTTTAAATTATTTGAGAAAGAAAGAAATAGAAAATTCTAAAATCTAGGCCATTTGGTGAAATCAGAGAACCAATATAAAATAGTATAACTCACTTATAAATCCTGTAAACTACCAAGATTTATATAAGATAACACAATTAACCACTACTAGGAATGATCCTATGAATTAAAATGATAATAAGGAAATATACCTTAACATTTTGTAAATTGTCAAAATATATAAATTAATTAATTTTAAAGAGCAATGTCAAATTTACAGATTAACACAAAAAACCAGTTCAAAGGTGTAATTTGTATGTATTTAAGGAAGGGAAGAGGAATATGACTGATTGAAATTTATTATAATAGTATTAATAATATTTAAATGGAGGGGATTTTGTATAAAGACGGAAATCCAATTTTGAGCCTATATTTCCATAAAGTAAAGAAATTTGTTAATTTCCACAAAATACCTACAGATATGGACTATAATACATCAATTTAAAGGGAATGAGATGATTAAACCAATAATAAGGTTAATAATTCATAAAAGTGAGTAATAAAATAGATAAATTCCATACATAATGTAATATTTTATCATATGTATGGGAAGTCGAAAAATGTTAACAATACTTTTTCAAGGATTAACTGGGCAAGATTTATGACCAAGTTAATTAGTCTTTTGTTGAATATCAAGCTGGACAGTTGTGTAAAAGAACGTTTCTTTAAAAAATCGAGAAAGATGGTACTAGCGTTTAGCCATTGAAATCAGTGAACGAGAGTTAAACGGTTTAGACACTTTTTAAAGCTAAAGCTGTTCATACATTCACGACAATAGTGAAAACAAATACTTAACTACATAATACGAGTGATAGAAACAAGTAAAACACTATATTTCAACTGATTTATTCTGCAAATCCTAACCAATAACTTGAGAACTTAACCGTAGAAGTTGAACACATAGAAAATAAACTAACTAACGCAAGTTTACACAGAACACTTCACCAGAATACACCAAATAGATTAACAGACATATTACACCAGTGCGGGGACATTTTAGACCTTGACGAAGGTAATTTTGTCGTGATTTTGGGACATGCCGAGTTCACATTAACTACGCCAGAACTAGTAGCGGCCATCTTTTAATTCTACAGAGCCGGCCTTCTTTATCCAGCAGTGACGTCATCGTCTGCGTATGGTACGACAACGATCATACACATTACATATTAGAATTATTTAAATTTTATTGAATAATAATTATTGTATTTGTGTTAATTGTTAATGTTATACTTTCTCGTCACCCTTCTCTGACTATTAATTCTAATCGCTCAAAGAACCTGTCTTATAATATATTAAATATCATAAATTTTGTTCTGTATGACACAATCGATAATTCCCGAGACAGAGTCGATAATTGCTCTCCATCGATAAAATATCGATTATTTATTTAAAATTGTCAATAAATCTTTAAATTTCCATTATTTTGTATCTGTACTTATTTCACAGGGTAATTTAAGGGTATTTATAAGGCTGAAGGACTTAAGTGAGAAGAATATATTCTATTTTGAACAAGATATAGGACCAGTCAGAAAAGTCACAAATCGATTATTACCCGGAGTTAATCTATTTAACTCCAGAATTGGTGCAAATCTTCAAGAAGTGCTCGACGGTCAATAAATACCTACCTGTTATTAAAATTTTACCAGAACCTTTTAAAAAACAGATTTATCTTTTATACATACCTCTATAAACATAAACAAAATTATTTTATTATTTGAAAATTCTATAATTAGTGAATTTTCCGTATACATTTTATTCTTTTGTAACGACCGGCATACAGCAGTCTGGTGACCAAGTGGCTAGCCCAAACAGTGGGACTTGATTAAATTACACATGCCACATAAGGGTCGTCTTACAAAGTGGCGCCCAACGTGGGGCCTGAATAGATAAGCCTGGCAGCGGTTATCCAGTCAGGAGAAGGGCAACAACGATAAACAAAAATGGCAGAAATTACAATGGAAGAGAAGTGGGACAAATTAATAGAGATGTTCCAACAATATATGGACGAGAAAAGGGTAAATTTCAGCAAGAAGATGGATGAGCGCAACGAGTCGATAATGGAAGGGAACAGAAGGTTCAACCAAGAATGGATTGAGGAACTGAGAGAGGACAGATTAAAAGGAGAAGAATTAAGAAATGATAAAACGCAGGAAGATAGCCAACCAGAACCAGAAGAAGTACTAAATGTTAAAACGCAGGAACAAGTAATGGTAGTACCTGAAATTGAAACTAACCGAAACCAGGAAGATATTAAACCAAGGAAAAGGAGAATGTATCCAAGAAATGTAATAAAAACGAAGGAAGAGTTGGAGATGATGAAACATGGGTTAATTGATGGCAATAATATCCCAATTACCTATGACAAAGACATCATGAATTCTATGAATTATAGAAGGAGATTCAAGGTAATCTCAGAATTAATGTACCACCAAACAGTAGTTTACCAATGGGGAAGGACCAGAGGTAAACGGAATACTACATGTGGACTAGATCAGTTCCAGTGCGGAACTGGACAGTGTATTTCAGAAAGATGGAAACATAACATCTTATCAGACTGTGACGATGGCACTGGTGAATCACCAGAGTGTGTTCCATTAGTGCGCCATCCAGGACTATTCCAGGGTACAACTACACAAAAATGTATACCTTCCGGATGGATATGTGATGATGAACCAGATTATGGGGATTCAGAGAAGCAAATAATTGATAAACCAGATGAAGACCCTCACAGATATTTTTCAGGTCATACAGCATATGGACCAGAGACCTATTGGAATATAAGACAATATAATCATGGGAACAATACTAATTACAATGATGATAATAATACGGGTCCAAATTATCAAAGCCCGAATCGACCCTCTGATTGTTATCAGGGTAACCACAATCCCTACCCTAATAACGTAAATAGTCAGAGAAGCCCCAATTATGGTAATAGTCCTTACCATAATAATACCAATAGTACGGGTCCCAATAATGGTAATTTTAATAATAATAGGTTTCCTCGCCCTAGAGTGAACTTCATACGAGCCACAGAAGGAAGACAGCGAGGATTCAACCACAATCGACGAAGCAGTTACCGAAGATACGAAGAAAGGCGGAGGAGCCTAGAACGGGACCAACCGAGGTACTATCCGGCGCGTAGGAGCAATAGTTTGGATCTGATAAGGATCCATACGGATAAATAATGAGGTGGTAAAAGGGATGGATGTCATGATAACCGACAACGGCAAAACCACCACAAAGAAGATGAAAATAATTACCACTGAGGAAAAATGAGAAGAAGAAGGGACAAAGAACCAAAATGGGAATTTAAGAAATAAATTAATTAAGAAACTACACCTTATAAAGGAACTATGAGCAACAATGCACTATAATAAAAAGCATCCACCTGGGTATAAAGAAAAAATAATAATAAGAAAGACGATTGAATAAAGACAAGAAAAGAGTCATACAATATTTATGAAACTAATATGATATGTTTACCATATAATTATGAAAACTATTACAATCATTTATGAAAAGTCTATGTGGCAGTAATATAAGAGAATTTTGAAATAAACCTCTAAATTCTAAACACAATGTAAGACAATTACATACAATTTATTTGAAGAGAAACATATTTTGAAGGAAGAATAACAAGAAGAATTTTGAAATAAACATCCAAATTCTAAAAAGAAATATAAGCACATATTATCTACAATTATTAGAAAATTTTATGGCAATGATAGAAGAAGAATTAGAATTTAAAAACCTCAAAATTCTAAACATAATGTAAGCCAATTACATACAATTTATTTGAAGAGAAACATATTTTGAAGGAAGAATAACAAGAAGAATTTTGAAATAAACATCCAAATTCTAAAAAGAAATATAAGCACATATTATCTACAATTATTAGAAATTTTTATGGCAATGATAGAAGAAGAATTAGAATTTAAAAAACCTCAAAATTCTAAACATAATGTAAGCCAATTACATACAATTTATTTGAGAAGAAACATTTTGGAAGAAGATATATAAAACAGAATTTTGAAGGTATAATTATCCAAATTCTGAACACAATGTAAGCCAATTACATAACAAATATTTAAAGAAAAACTTTATGGCTATAATATAATAATAAAGAAGGAGAGAATTTAGAAATAAAACCATCTAAGGTCAAAAACAAGTAAGGACAGCTTACTAAATATTTATTTGAAGAGAAACATTTTGACAATAATACCAAGAGAGTTTAGAGAAATAAAACCAGCCAAAACACATGTAAGCCCACCTTACATACAAATTATTTGAGAAAACTTTATAGAATAACATAAGAAGAGTGAATTTTGAATTATGAATAAATCAAGTTTCCCAAACCAAGTATAAGTACAACTTACAAACCAATTATAAATAAAACACTATGGTGAGATAAACTGATGAGATTTCATACCATATTTATGGTAAGCATAGAAGATAATTACCATGGTAACAAAGGATCATAATGGGATGAATAAAAGGAAACAGATTTAAAATTAAAACAAATAATTCTGAACAATATGATAATGTCTAAGTTCAATATGAAGAGTAAAAACCTTTCCATAAAATGGTGTTGAAGGAAATAAAAAAGAAAAAATTCTTTAATACGATTTGAGTGATTGAATAGAATAAAGTACAAAAACTTCTTTGGAATTATGAGAGAATGAAACTTTGAAGTGGTATGAGGAGAAATTATGACCTCATTATGAAATTAATAAAAAACCATCCTTCACAAGTATAATAACAATGACAGGAATAATGTGAAAATACTGGCAAAGATTTATGTAATTAAACGAATTAATATAAAATGATTTATGAATTAAATGACAATTATGATAATGACAGTTATAAAAATTCTAAAAAATAAAACAAGTGGAAATTTTAAGAACGATGAAACAGTCTAAAAAATGTCATAAAGATATGCTACTATAAATAATGCAGATTATAATGAAAAAACCAGAAGGTAATAAAGAATTTATAACCAAAAGATTTATATGATAAGAAAAGTTGAAAAAATGTAATAATAGAAGAGCTTCCTACCATAATATCAAATGAAAGAAACATCCAGATAATAAGTCAGATGAACAACTGGGATAGAAATATTAAAATCTCTGAGAAGTATAATAAGTAATAAGTGAAGTATCCCAAAGATATTTTTTAAATAGTAACAAATGTGTACTATTCTGAATAATTTTTTTAATCTGTCTGATGATAATTCCAGCAGGATTAATATGTTTTTTGAGCAGACATGATTTGCCTCTGTACTCAAATATGTGTGAAGTATTGGACAGCAGAGGAAAGTAGCGTACAGTGCCTCTCTGAACTGAACCAGCTCACAAAGTAGGGAACGATAGGGAGAAAATATCCCAAGGAGAAAATACTAAGAAGAAATATAAAAATGAAATAATAAATATGAAACTCAGAAGACTATTACTATCAAGGAAGATCAAGTGAGAATGATATAAACTCAAATATAAATAAGAAAATTTTAAAATGGAAGGAAGTCCAAAATAATAACAAACCTTGAATAATTATCATAAGCAATTGTTTCAGACAAAGCAAATATAGTCTGAAAAAATTACTTCTGGAGAAGGGCATTCTGTAGCGTGACAGAAAATCCACTACATTTTAAGTCATGTGAAATCATAAAGTTTAATTACACCAACAAATGTTATAATAATATTGAATGACATTTAAATAAATCAGAGGAATGAACCACAATAAAATAAAAATCCTCACTACATAATATACAAAAACCACTGTTTTAAAAACCAAAGAAAGTATCGAAGCAACTCATCAACTCATAGTATAATACCAGTAAGTTACCCAGGAAGCTCAGAGCAGTAAACCAGTTATATAAGACCATATCAAAGAAAAAAGAGACTCAATTAAAGGGTGGTGAATACCAAAATACCCCAAAAACAAGAAGAGGGAAGAATAAAGATTGTGAACAGGAAGAGAACAATACCCTGAAACCTGTATAGAAGAATAAAGTCAGTTCAGTGAATAAATTAAATACTCCAAACTAAACCTCAGTCGTGATAACACCAAGTACCTTGGTTTACCCAAGAACGGAAGGAAGACCAGAAGAGTGAAGACTAGACGAGGGACAAGAATGAAGACTAGAAGAGGGACAAGATTGAATACCAGAAGGAAGATACGAAGAAGGACAAGAAAGAAGACAGGAGGAGAGGAAGAAATAGTATGAAAGAAACACCGTTATAAAACCTATTATTATATAAACTACTATCAACCCCAAACCCGCAAAAACTATGCCAAAGAAAGTATAACATACCCAAAATCTTATAAAATGTAATTATTGAGAAAACTAAAGTGTTGTATAGCGTTATAAGAAGTTCACCGACTAAAGCTATTGTGTAATAAAGAAAATAAACTAGTCTTAACGGTCCATGATTACTAAAGGTCTGGTCTGAGATAATAAGACTCAAAATATCAGAACCAACAGTGAAAGTGAATTTGTGTAAGTGTTGTTTTTAAAAAAAAAAAAAAAAAAATGCAATAAACTTAAAGTTGGTGATACTATAACTTAGTAGTATGCTATATCACAACTTTAAAATCTAATAATAAACAGCATAATAAAATAATAAAATGGAAGGTTTCCAGTATTTTATTATTTTAATGTAAATCTTTATTTACAAGACATTTGTAAAAAATGATAATAAATAGAGTATGGGAGTTAATGTTTACTGATGTAGGGGATCACAATAATAATGGTTTAAACCAGAAAGGACTGGTACTAATATAGTATGAATAAGTGTAACATGTTTAGACAGACTGTTATTTCACAGTCCTAAAATCAATGTGTTAAATAAATGTATTTGTAAGGTTTATTAGAAAATAAGATTTATGTTATGTGTTTTAAAAAGAATTATGTTTGATAAATAATAACCTACATACCAGTAATAATGTTCTAATAGGTATGCTATGTTAGCTCAAAAATAGTTAAAAGATATATGTTCAAACCATATCTGCAATATGTTCAATTGTGCAGATTGCTAAACCATGTTCATAATTATTTATTTTAAATATGTAGTGTTAATTAACTACTACACAACACAATAAGTTATAAATCATGTTATTTTCATATAATTGTAATTATGTAAAGTCAGAGGAGGAATTAAGTTTAAATTATTTGAGAAAGAAAGAAATAGAAAATTCTAAAATCTAGGCCATTTGGTGAAATCAGAGAACCAATATAAAATAGTATAACTCACTTATAAATCCTGTAAACTACCAAGATTTATATAAGATAACACAATTAACCACTACTAGGAATGATCCTATGAATTAAAATGATAATAAGGAAATATACCTTAACATTTTGTAAATTGTCAAAATATATAAATTAATTAATTTTAAAGAGCAATGTCAAATTTACAGATTAACACAAAAAACCAGTTCAAAGGTGTAATTTGTATGTATTTAAGGAAGGGAAGAGGAATATGACTGATTGAAATTTATTATAATAGTATTAATAATATTTAAATGGAGGGGATTTTGTATAAAGACGGAAATCCAATTTTGAGCCTATATTTCCATAAAGTAAAGAAATTTGTTAATTTCCACAAAATACCTACAGATATGGACTATAATACATCAATTTAAAGGGAATGAGATGATTAAACCAATAATAAGGTTAATAATTCATAAAAGTGAGTAATAAAATAGATAAATTCCATACATAATGTAATATTTTATCATATGTATGGGAAGTCGAAAAATGTTAACAATACTTTTTCAAGGATTAACTGGGCAAGATTTATGACCAAGTTAATTAGTCTTTTGTTGAATATCAAGCTGGACAGTTGTGTAAAAGAACGTTTCTTTAAAAAATCGAGAAAGATGGTACTAGCGTTTAGCCATTGAAATCAGTGAACGAGAGTTAAACGGTTTAGACACTTTTTAAAGCTAAAGCTGTTCATACATTCACGACAATAGTGAAAACAAATACTTAACTACATAATACGAGTGATAGAAACAAGTAAAACACTATATTTCAACTGATTTATTCTGCAAATCCTAACCAATAACTTGAGAACTTAACCGTAGAAGTTGAACACATAGAAAATAAACTAACTAACGCAAGTTTACACAGAACACTTCACCAGAATACACCAAATAGATTAACAGACATATTACACCAGTGCGGGGACATTTTAGACCTTGACGAAGGTAATTTTGTCGTGATTTTGGGACATGCCGAGTTCACATTAACTACGCCAGAACTAGTAGCGGCCATCTTTTAATTCTACAGAGCCGGCCTTCTTTATCCAGCAGTGACGTCATCGTCTGCGTATGGTACGACAACGATCATACACATTACATATTAGAATTATTTAAATTTTATTGAATAATAATTATTGTATTTGTGTTAATTGTTAATGTTATACTTTCTCGTCACCCTTCTCTGACTATTAATTCTAATCGCTCAAAGAACCTGTCTTATAATATATTAAATATCATAAATTTTGTTCTGTATGACACAATCGATAATTCCCGAGACAGAGTCGATAATTGCTCTCCATCGATAAAATATCGATTATTTATTTAAAATTGTCAATAAATCTTTAAATTTCCATTATTTTGTATCTGTACTTATTTCACAGGGTAATTTAAGGGTATTTATAAGGCTGAAGGACTTAAGTGAGAAGAATATATTCTATTTTGAACAAGATATAGGACCAGTCAGAAAAGTCACAAATCGATTATTACCCGGAGTTAATCTATTTAACTCCAGAATTGGTGCAAATCTTCAAGAAGTGCTCGACGGTCAATAAATACCTACCTGTTATTAAAATTTTACCAGAACCTTTTAAAAAACAGATTTATCTTTTATACATACCTCTATAAACATAAACAAAATTATTTTATTATTTGAAAATTCTATAATTAGTGAATTTTCCGTATACATTTTATTCTTTTGTAACGACCGGCATACAGCGGTCTGGTGACCAAGTGGCTAGCCCAAACAGTGGGACTTGATTAAATTACACATGCCACATAAGGGTCGTCTTACAAAGTGGCGCCCAACGTGGGGCCTGAATAGATAAGCCTGGCAGCGGTTATCCAGTCAGGAGAAGGGCAACAACGATAAACAAAAATGGCAGAAATTACAATGGAAGAGAAGTGGGACAAATTAATAGAGATGTTCCAACAATATATGGACGAGAAAAGGGTAAATTTCAGCAAGAAGATGGATGAGCGCAACGAGTCGATAATGGAAGGGAACAGAAGGTTCAACCAAGAATGGATTGAGGAACTGAGAGAGGACAGATTAAAAGGAGAAGAATTAAGAAATGATAAAACGCAGGAAGATAGCCAACCAGAACCAGAAGAAGTACTAAATGTTAAAACGCAGGAACAAGTAATGGTAGTACCTGAAATTGAAACTAACCGAAACCAGGAAGATATTAAACCAAGGAAAAGGAGAATGTATCCAAGAAATGTAATAAAAACGAAGGAAGAGTTGGAGATGATGAAACATGGGTTAATTGATGGCAATAATATCCCAATTACCTATGACAAAGACATCATGAATTCTATGAATTATAGAAGGAGATTCAAGGTAATCTCAGAATTAATGTACCACCAAACAGTAGTTTACCAATGGGGAAGGACCAGAGGTAAACGGAATACTACATGTGGACTAGATCAGTTCCAGTGCGGAACTGGACAGTGTATTTCAGAAAGATGGAAACATAACATCTTATCAGACTGTGACGATGGCACTGGTGAATCACCAGAGTGTGTTCCATTAGTGCGCCATCCAGGACTATTCCAGGGTACAACTACACAAAAATGTATACCTTCCGGATGGATATGTGATGATGAACCAGATTATGGGGATTCAGAGAAGCAAATAATTGATAAACCAGATGAAGACCCTCACAGATATTTTTCAGGTCATACAGCATATGGACCAGAGACCTATTGGAATATAAGACAATATAATCATGGGAACAATACTAATTACAATGATGATAATAATACGGGTCCAAATTATCAAAGCCCGAATCGACCCTCTGATTGTTATCAGGGTAACCACAATCCCTACCCTAATAACGTAAATAGTCAGAGAAGCCCCAATTATGGTAATAGTCCTTACCATAATAATACCAATAGTACGGGTCCCAATAATGGTAATTTTAATAATAATAGGTTTCCTCGCCCTAGAGTGAACTTCATACGAGCCACAGAAGGAAGACAGCGAGGATTCAACCACAATCGACGAAGCAGTTACCGAAGATACGAAGAAAGGCGGAGGAGCCTAGAACGGGACCAACCGAGGTACTATCCGGCGCGTAGGAGCAATAGTTTGGATCTGATAAGGATCCATACGGATAAATAATGAGGTGGTAAAAGGGATGGATGTCATGATAACCGACAACGGCAAAACCACCACAAAGAAGATGAAAATAATTACCACTGAGGAAAAATGAGAAGAAGAAGGGACAAAGAACCAAAATGGGAATTTAAGAAATAAATTAATTAAGAAACTACACCTTATAAAGGAACTATGAGCAACAATGCACTATAATAAAAAGCATCCACCTGGGTATAAAGAAAAAATAATAATAAGAAAGACGATTGAATAAAGACAAGAAAAGAGTCATACAATATTTATGAAACTAATATGATATGTTTACCATATAATTATGAAAACTATTACAATCATTTATGAAAAGTCTATGTGGCAGTAATATAAGAGAATTTTGAAATAAACCTCTAAATTCTAAACACAATGTAAGACAATTACATACAATTTATTTGAAGAGAAACATATTTTGAAGGAAGAATAACAAGAAGAATTTTGAAATAAACATCCAAATTCTAAAAAGAAATATAAGCACATATTATCTACAATTATTAGAAAATTTTATGGCAATGATAGAAGAAGAATTAGAATTTAAAAACCTCAAAATTCTAAACATAATGTAAGCCAATTACATACAATTTATTTGAAGAGAAACATATTTTGAAGGAAGAATAACAAGAAGAATTTTGAAATAAACATCCAAATTCTAAAAAGAAATATAAGCACATATTATCTACAATTATTAGAAATTTTTATGGCAATGATAGAAGAAGAATTAGAATTTAAAAAACCTCAAAATTCTAAACATAATGTAAGCCAATTACATACAATTTATTTGAGAAGAAACATTTTGGAAGAAGATATATAAAACAGAATTTTGAAGGTATAATTATCCAAATTCTGAACACAATGTAAGCCAATTACATAACAAATATTTAAAGAAAAACTTTATGGCTATAATATAATAATAAAGAAGGAGAGAATTTAGAAATAAAACCATCTAAGGTCAAAAACAAGTAAGGACAGCTTACTAAATATTTATTTGAAGAGAAACATTTTGACAATAATACCAAGAGAGTTTAGAGAAATAAAACCAGCCAAAACACATGTAAGCCCACCTTACATACAAATTATTTGAGAAAACTTTATAGAATAACATAAGAAGAGTGAATTTTGAATTATGAATAAATCAAGTTTCCCAAACCAAGTATAAGTACAACTTACAAACCAATTATAAATAAAACACTATGGTGAGATAAACTGATGAGATTTCATACCATATTTATGGTAAGCATAGAAGATAATTACCATGGTAACAAAGGATCATAATGGGATGAATAAAAGGAAACAGATTTAAAATTAAAACAAATAATTCTGAACAATATGATAATGTCTAAGTTCAATATGAAGAGTAAAAACCTTTCCATAAAATGGTGTTGAAGGAAATAAAAAAGAAAAAATTCTTTAATACGATTTGAGTGATTGAATAGAATAAAGTACAAAAACTTCTTTGGAATTATGAGAGAATGAAACTTTGAAGTGGTATGAGGAGAAATTATGACCTCATTATGAAATTAATAAAAAACCATCCTTCACAAGTATAATAACAATGACAGGAATAATGTGAAAATACTGGCAAAGATTTATGTAATTAAACGAATTAATATAAAATGATTTATGAATTAAATGACAATTATGATAATGACAGTTATAAAAATTCTAAAAAATAAAACAAGTGGAAATTTTAAGAACGATGAAACAGTCTAAAAAATGTCATAAAGATATGCTACTATAAATAATGCAGATTATAATGAAAAAACCAGAAGGTAATAAAGAATTTATAACCAAAAGATTTATATGATAAGAAAAGTTGAAAAAATGTAATAATAGAAGAGCTTCCTACCATAATATCAAATGAAAGAAACATCCAGATAATAAGTCAGATGAACAACTGGGATAGAAATATTAAAATCTCTGAGAAGTATAATAAGTAATAAGTGAAGTATCCCAAAGATATTTTTTAAATAGTAACAAATGTGTACTATTCTGAATAATTTTTTTAATCTGTCTGATGATAATTCCAGCAGGATTAATATGTTTTTTGAGCAGACATGATTTGCCTCTGTACTCAAATATGTGTGAAGTATTGGACAGCAGAGGAAAGTAGCGTACAGTGCCTCTCTGAACTGAACCAGCTCACAAAGTAGGGAACGATAGGGAGAAAATATCCCAAGGAGAAAATACTAAGAAGAAATATAAAAATGAAATAATAAATATGAAACTCAGAAGACTATTACTATCAAGGAAGATCAAGTGAGAATGATATAAACTCAAATATAAATAAGAAAATTTTAAAATGGAAGGAAGTCCAAAATAATAACAAACCTTGAATAATTATCATAAGCAATTGTTTCAGACAAAGCAAATATAGTCTGAAAAAATTACTTCTGGAGAAGGGCATTCTGTAGCGTGACAGAAAATCCACTACATTTTAAGTCATGTGAAATCATAAAGTTTAATTACACCAACAAATGTTATAATAATATTGAATGACATTTAAATAAATCAGAGGAATGAACCACAATAAAATAAAAATCCTCACTACATAATATACAAAAACCACTGTTTTAAAAACCAAAGAAAGTATCGAAGCAACTCATCAACTCATAGTATAATACCAGTAAGTTACCCAGGAAGCTCAGAGCAGTAAACCAGTTATATAAGACCATATCAAAGAAAAAAGAGACTCAATTAAAGGGTGGTGAATACCAAAATACCCCAAAAACAAGAAGAGGGAAGAATAAAGATTGTGAACAGGAAGAGAACAATACCCTGAAACCTGTATAGAAGAATAAAGTCAGTTCAGTGAATAAATTAAATACTCCAAACTAAACCTCAGTCGTGATAACACCAAGTACCTTGGTTTACCCAAGAACGGAAGGAAGACCAGAAGAGTGAAGACTAGACGAGGGACAAGAATGAAGACTAGAAGAGGGACAAGATTGAATACCAGAAGGAAGATACGAAGAAGGACAAGAAAGAAGACAGGAGGAGAGGAAGAAATAGTATGAAAGAAACACCGTTATAAAACCTATTATTATATAAACTACTATCAACCCCAAACCCGCAAAAACTATGCCAAAGAAAGTATAACATACCCAAAATCTTATAAAATGTAATTATTGAGAAAACTAAAGTGTTGTATAGCGTTATAAGAAGTTCACCGACTAAAGCTATTGTGTAATAAAGAAAATAAACTAGTCTTAACGGTCCATGATTACTAAAGGTCTGGTCTGAGATAATAAGACTCAAAATATCAGAACCAACAGTGAAAGTGAATTTGTGTAATGTTGTTTTTTTAAAAAAAATGCAATAAACTTAAAGTTGGTGATACTATAACTTAGTAGTATGCTATATCACAACTTTAAAATCTAATAATAAACAGCATAATAAAATAATAAAATGGAAGGTTTCCAGTATTTTATTATTTTAATGTAAATCTTTATTTACAAGACATTTGTAAAAAATGATAATAAATAGAGTATGGGAGTTAATGTTTACTGATGTAGGGGATCACAATAATAATGGTTTAAACCAGAAAGGACTGGTACTAATATAGTATGAATAAGTGTAACATGTTTAGACAGACTGTTATTTCACAGTCCTAAAATCAATGTGTTAAATAAATGTATTTGTAAGGTTTATTAGAAAATAAGATTTATGTTATGTGTTTTAAAAAGAATTATGTTTGATAAATAATAACCTACATACCAGTAATAATGTTCTAATAGGTATGCTATGTTAGCTCAAAAATAGTTAAAAGATATATGTTCAAACCATATCTGCAATATGTTCAATTGTGCAGATTGCTAAACCATGTTCATAATTATTTATTTTAAATATGTAGTGTTAATTAACTACTACACAACACAATAAGTTATAAATCATGTTATTTTCATATAATTGTAATTATGTAAAGTCAGAGGAGGAATTAAGTTTAAATTATTTGAGAAAGAAAGAAATAGAAAATTCTAAAATCTAGGCCATTTGGTGAAATCAGAGAACCAATATAAAATAGTATAACTCACTTATAAATCCTGTAAACTACCAAGATTTATATAAGATAACACAATTAACCACTACTAGGAATGATCCTATGAATTAAAATGATAATAAGGAAATATACCTTAACATTTTGTAAATTGTCAAAATATATAAATTAATTAATTTTAAAGAGCAATGTCAAATTTACAGATTAACACAAAAAACCAGTTCAAAGGTGTAATTTGTATGTATTTAAGGAAGGGAAGAGGAATATGACTGATTGAAATTTATTATAATAGTATTAATAATATTTAAATGGAGGGGATTTTGTATAAAGACGGAAATCCAATTTTGAGCCTATATTTCCATAAAGTAAAGAAATTTGTTAATTTCCACAAAATACCTACAGATATGGACTATAATACATCAATTTAAAGGGAATGAGATGATTAAACCAATAATAAGGTTAATAATTCATAAAAGTGAGTAATAAAATAGATAAATTCCATACATAATGTAATATTTTATCATATGTATGGGAAGTCGAAAAATGTTAACAATACTTTTTCAAGGATTAACTGGGCAAGATTTATGACCAAGTTAATTAGTCTTTTGTTGAATATCAAGCTGGACAGTTGTGTAAAAGAACGTTTCTTTAAAAAATCGAGAAAGATGGTACTAGCGTTTAGCCATTGAAATCAGTGAACGAGAGTTAAACGGTTTAGACACTTTTTAAAGCTAAAGCTGTTCATACATTCACGACAATAGTGAAAACAAATACTTAACTACATAATACGAGTGATAGAAAC
Source organism: Magicicada septendecula (assembly GCA_034769895.1). NCBI lineage: Eukaryota > Metazoa > Arthropoda > Insecta > Hemiptera > Cicadidae > Magicicada > Magicicada septendecula. The sequence goes on from CM068370.1 coordinate 180,054,840, forward strand.
AAGTAAAACACTATATTTCAACTGATTTATTCTGCAAATCCTAACCAATAACTTGAGAACTTAACCGTAGAAGTTGAACACATAGAAAATAAACTAACTAACGCAAGTTTACACAGAACACTTCACCAGAATACACCAAATAGATTAACAGACATATTACACCAGTGCGGGGACATTTTAGACCTTGACGAAGGTAATTTTGTCGTGATTTTGGGACATGCCGGGTTCACATTAACTACGCCAGAACTAGTAGCGGCCATCTTTTAATTCTACAGAGCCGGCCTTCTTTATCCGGCAGTGACGTCATCGTCTGCGTATGGTACGACAACGATCATACACATTACATATTAGAATTATTTAAATTTTATTGAATAATAATTATTGTATTTGTGTTAATTGTTAATGTTATACTTTCTCGTCACCCTTCTCTGACTATTAATTCTAATCGCTCAAAGAACCTGTCTTATAATATATTAAATATCATAAATTTTGTTCTGTATGACACAATCGATAATTCCCGAGACAGAGTCGATAATTGCTCTCCATCGATAAAATATCGATTATTTATTTAAAATTGTCAATAAATCTTTATATTTCCATTATTTTGTATCTGTACTTATTTCACGGGGTAATTTAAGGGTATTTATAAGGCTGAAGGACTTAAGTGAGAAGAATATATTCTATTTTGAACAAGATATAGGACCAGTCAGAAAAGTCACAAATCGATTATTACCCGGAGTTAATCTATTTAACTCCAGACTTGGTGCAAATCTTCAAGAAGTGCTCGACGGTCAATAAATACCTACCTGTTATTAAAATTTTACCAGAACCTTTTAAAAAACAGATTTATCTTTTATACATACCTCTATAAACATAAACAAAATTATTTTATTATTTGAAAATTCTATAATTAGTGAATTTTCCGTATACATTTTATTCTTTTGTAACGACCGGCATACAGCGGTCTGGTGACCAAGTGGCTAGCCCAAACAGTGGGACTTGATTAAATTACACATGCCACATAAGGGTCGTCTTACAAAGTGGCGCCCAACGTGGGGCCTGAATAGATAAGCCTGGCAGCGGTTATCCAGTCAGGAGAAGGGCAACAACGATAAACAAAAATGGCAGAACTTACAATGGAAGAGAAGTGGGACAAATTAATAGAGATGTTCCAACAATATATGGACGAGAAAAGGGAAAATTTCAGCAAGAAGATGGATGAGCGCAACGAGTCGATAATGGAAGAGAACAGAAGGTTCAACCAAGAATGGATTGAGGAACTGAGAGAGGACAGATTAAAAGGAGAAGAATTAAGAAATGATAAAATGCAGGAAGATAGCCAACCAGAACCAGAAGAAGTACTAAATGTTAAAACGCAGGAACAAGTAATGGTAGTACCTGAAATTGAAACTAACCGAAACCAGGAAGATATTAAACCAAGGAAAAGGAGAATGTATCCAAGAAATGTAATAAAAACGAAGGAAGAGTTGGAGATGATGAAACATGGGTTAATTGATGGCAATAATATCCCAATTACCTATGACAAAGACATCATGAATTCTATGAATTATAGAAGGAGATTCAAGGTAATCTCAGAATTAATGTACCACCAAACAGTAGTTTACCAATGGGGAAGGACCAGAGGTAAACGGAATACTACATGTGGACTAGATCAGTTCCAGTGCGGAACTGGACAGTGTATTTCAGAAAGATGGAAACATAACATCTTATCAGACTGTGACGATGGCACTGGTGAATCACCAGAGTGTGTTCCATTAGTGCGCCATCCAGGACTATTCCAGGGTACAACTACACAAAAATGTATACCTTCCGGATGGATATGTGATGATGAACCAGATTATGGGGATTCAGAGAAGCAAATAATTGATAAACCAGATGAAGACCCTCACAGATATTTTTCAGGTCATACAGCATATGGACCAGAGACCTATTGGAATATAAGACAATATAATCATGGGAACAATACTAATTACAATGATAATAATAATACGGGTCCAAATTATCAAAACCCGAATCGACCCTCTGATTGTTATCAGGGTAACCACAATCCCTACCCTAATAACGTAAATAGTCAGAGAAGCCCCAATTATGGTAATAGTCCTTACCATAATAATACCAATAGTACGGGTCCCAATAATGGTAATTTTAATAATAATAGGTTTCCTCGCCCTAGAGTGAACTTCATACGAGCCACAGAAGGAAGACAGCGAGGATTCAACCACAATCGACGAAGCAGTTACCGAAGATACGAAGAAAGGCGGAGGAGCCTAGAACGGGACCAACCGAGGTACTATCCGGCACGTAGGAGCAATAGTTTGGATCTGATAAGGATCCATACGGATAAATAATGAGGTGGTAAAAGGGATGGATGTCATGATAACCGACAACGGCAAAACCACCACAAAGAAGATGAAAATAATTACCACTGAGGAAAAATGAGAAGAAGAAGGGACAAAGAACCAAAATGGGAATTTAAGAAATAAATTAATTAAGAAACTACACCTTATAAAGGAACTATGAGCAACAATGCACTATAATAAAAAGCATCCACCTGGGTATAAAGAAAAAATAATAATAAGAAATACGATTGAATAAAGACAAGAAAAGAGTCATACAATATTTATGAAACTAATATGATATGTTTACCATATAATTATGAAAACTATTACAATCATTTATGAAAAGTCTATGTGGCAGTAATATAAGAGAATTTTGAAATAAACCTCTAAATTCTAAACACAATGTAAGACAATTACATACAATTTATTTGAAGAGAAACATATTTTGAAGGAAGAATAACAAGAAGAATTTTGAAATAAACATCCAAATTCTAAAAAGAAATATAAGCACATATTATCTACAATTATTAGAAATTTTTATGGCAATGATAGAAGAAGAATTAGAATTTAAAAAACCTCAAAATTCTAAACATAATGTAAGCCAATTACATACAATTTATTTGAGAAGAAACATTCTGGAAGAAGATATATAAAACAGAATTTTGAAGGTATAATTATCCAAATTCTGAACACAATGTAAGCCAATTACATAACAAATATTTAAAGAAAAACTTTATGGCTATAATATAATAATAAAGAAGGAGAGAATTTAGAAATAAAACCATCTAAGGTCAAAAACAAGTAAGGACAGCTTACTAAATATTTATTTGAAGAGAAACATTTTGACAATAATACCAAGAGAGTTTAGAGAAATAAAACCAGCCAAAACACATGTAAGCCCACCTTACATACAAATTATTTGAGAAAACTTTATAGAATAACATAAGAAGAGTGAATTTTGAATTATGAATAAATCAAGTTTCCCAAACCAAGTATAAGTACAACTTACAAACCAATTATAAATAAAACACTATGGTGAGATAAACTGATGAGATTTCATACCATATTTATGGTAAGCATAGAAGATAATTACCATGGTAACAAAGGATCATAATGGGATGAATAAAAGGAAACAGATTTAAAATTAAAACAAATAATTCTGAACAATATGATAATGTCTAAGTTCAATATGAAGAGTAAAAACCTTTCCATAAAATGGTGTTGAAGGAAATACAAAAGAAAAAATTCTTTAATACGATTTGAGTGATTGAATAGAATAAAGTACAAAAACTTCTTTGGAATTATGAGAGAATGAAACTTTGAAGTGGTATGAGGAGAAATTATGACCTCATTATGAAATTAATAAAAAACCATCCTTCACAAGTATAATAACAATGACAGGAATAATGTGAAAATAATGGCAAAGATTTATGTAATTAAACGAATTAATATAAAATGATTTATGAATTAAATGACAATTATGATAATGACAGTTATAAAAATTCTAAAAAATAAAACAAGTGGAAATTTTAAGAACGATGAAACAGTCTAAAAAATGTCATAAAGATATGCTACTATAAATAATGCAGATTATAATGAAAAAACCAGAAGGTAATAAAGAATTTATAACCAAAAGATTTATATGATAAGAAAAGTTGAAAAAATGTAATAATAGAAGAGCTTCCTACCATAATATCAAATGAAAGAAACATCCAGATAATAAGTCAGATGAACAACTGGGATAGAAATATTAAAATCTCTGAGAAGTATAATAAGTAATAAGTGAAGTATCCCAAAGATATTTTTTAAATAGTAACAAATGTGTACTATTCTGAATAATTTTTTTAATCGGTCTGATGATAATTCCAGCAGGATTAATATGTTTTTTGAGCAGACATGATTTGCCTCTGTACTCAAATATGTGTGAAGTATTGGACAGCAGAGGAAAGTAGCGTACAGTGCCTCTCTGAACTGAACCAGCTCACAAAGTAGGGAACGATAGGGAGAAAATATCCCAAGGAGAAAATACTAAGAAGAAATATAAAAATGAAATAATAAATATGAAACTCAGAAGACTATTACTATCAAGGAAGATCAAGTGAGAATGATATAAACTCAAATATAAATAAGAAAATTTTAAAATGGAAGGAAGTCCAAAATAATAACAAACCTTGAATAATTATCATAAGCAATTGTTTCAGACAAAGCAAATATAGTCTGAAAAAATTACTTCTGGAGAAGGGCATTCTGTAGCGTGACAGAAAATCCACTACATTTTAAGTCATGTGAAATCATAAAGTTTAATTACACCAACAAATGTTATAATAATATTGAATGACATTTAAATAAATCAGAGGAATGAACCACAATAAAATAAAAATCCTCACTACATAATATACAAAAACCACTGTTTTAAAAACCAAAGAAAGTATCGAAGCAACTCATCAACTCATAGTATAATACCAGTAAGTTACCCAGGAAGCTCAGAGCAGTAAACCAGTTATATAAGACCATATCAAAGAAAAAAGAGACTCAATTAAAGGGTGGTGAATACCAAAATACCCCAAAAACAAGAAGAGGGAAGAATAAAGATTGTGAACAGGAAGAGAACAATACCCTGAAACCTGTATAGAAGAATAAAGTCAGTTCAGTGAATAAATTAAATACTCCAAACTAAACCTCAGTCGTGATAACACCAAGTACCTTGGTTTACCCAAGAACGGAAGGAAGACCAGAAGAGTGAAGACTAGACGAGGGACAAGAATGAAGACTAGAAGAGGGACAAGATTGAATACCAGAAGGAAGATACGAAGAAGGACAAGAAAGAAGACAGGAGGAGAGGAAGAAATAGTATGAAAGAAACACCGTTATAAAACCTATTATTATATAAACTACTATCAACCCCAAACCCGCAAAAACTATGCCAAAGAAAGTATAACATACCCAAAATCTTATAAAATGTAATTATTGAGAAAACTAAAGTGTTGTATAGCGTTATAAGAAGTGCACCGACTAAAGCTATTGTGTAATAAAGAAAATAAACTAGTCTTAACGGTCCATGATTACTAAAGGTCTGGTCTGAGATAATAAGACTCAAAAAAACAGAACCAACAGTGAAAGTGAATTTGTGTAAGTGTTGTTTTTAAAAAAAAAAAAAAAAAAATGCAATAAACTTAAAGTTGGTGATACTATAACTTAGTAGTATGCTATATCACAACTTTAAAATCTAATAATAAACAGCATAATAAAATAATAAAATGGAAGGTTTCCAGTATTTTATTATTTTAATGTAAATCTTTATTTACAAGACATTTGTAAAAAATGATAATAAATAGAGTATGGGAGTTAATGTTTACTGATGTAGGGGATCACAATAATAATGGTTTAAACCAGAAAGGACTGGTACTAATATAGTATGAATAAGTGTAACATGTTTAGACAGACTGTTATTTCACAGTCCTAAAATCAATGTGTTAAATAAATGTATTTGTAAGGTTTATTAGAAAATAAGATTTATGTTATGTGTTTTAAAAAGAATTATGTTTGATAAATAATAACCTACATACCAGTAATAATGTTCTAATAGGTATGCTATGTTAGCTCAAAAATAGTTAAAAGATATATGTTCAAACCATATCTGCAATATGTTCAATTGTGCAGATTGCTAAACCATGTTCATAATTATTTATTTTAAATATGTAGTGTTAATTAACTACTACACAACACAATAAGTTATAAATCATGTTATTTTCATATAATTGTAATTATGTAAAGTCAGAGGAGGAATTAAGTTTAAATTATTTGAGAAAGAAAGAAATAGAAAATTCTAAAATCTAGGCCATTTGGTGAAATCAGAGAACCAATATAAAATAGTATAACTCACTTATAAATCCTGTAAACTACCAAGATTTATATAAGATAACACAATTAACCACTACTAGGAATGATCCTATGAATTAAAATGATAATAAGGAAATATACCTTAACATTTTGTAAATTGTCAAAATATATAAATTAATTAATTTTAAAGAGCAATGTCAAATTTACAGATTAACACAAAAAACCAGTTCAAAGGTGTAATTTGTATGTATTTAAGGAAGGGAAGAGGAATATGACTGATTGAAATTTATTATAATAGTATTAATAATATTTAAATGGAGGGGATTTTGTATAAAGACGGAAATCCAATTTTGAGCCTATATTTCCATAAAGTAAAGAAATTTGTTAATTTCCACAAAATACCTACAGATATGGACTATAATACATCAATTTAAAGGGAATGAGATGATTAAACCAATAATAAGGTTAATAATTCATAAAAGTGAGTAATAAAATAGATAAATTCCATACATAATGTAATATTTTATCATATGTATGGGAAGTCGAAAAATGTTAACAATACTTTTTCAAGGATTAACTGGGCAAGATTTATGACCAAGTTAATTAGTCTTTTGTTGAATATCAAGCTGGACAGTTGTGTAAAAGAACGTTTCTTTAAAAAATCGAGAAAGATGGTACTAGCGTTTAGCCATTGAAATCAGTGAACGAGAGTTAAACGGTTTAGACACTTTTTAAAGCTAAAGCTGTTCATACATTCACGACAATAGTGAAAACAAATACTTAACTACATAATACGAGTGATAGAAACAAGTAAAACACTATATTTCAACTGATTTATTCTGCAAATCCTAACCAATAACTTGAGAACTTAACCGTAGAAGTTGAACACATAGAAAATAAACTAACTAACGCAAGTTTACACAGAACACTTCACCAGAATACACCAAATAGATTAACAGACATATTACACCAGTGCGGGGACATTTTAGACCTTGACGAAGGTAATTTTGTCGTGATTTTGGGACATGCCGGGTTCACATTAACTACGCCAGAACTAGTAGCGGCCATCTTTTAATTCTACAGAGCCGGCCTTCTTTATCCGGCAGTGACGTCATCGTCTGCGTATGGTACGACAACGATCATACACATTACATATTAGAATTATTTAAATTTTATTGAATAATAATTATTGTATTTGTGTTAATTGTTAATGTTATACTTTCTCGTCACCCTTCTCTGACTATTAATTCTAATCGCTCAAAGAACCTGTCTTATAATATATTAAATATCATAAATTTTGTTCTGTATGACACAATCGATAATTCCCGAGACAGAGTCGATAATTGCTCTCCATCGATAAAATATCGATTATTTATTTAAAATTGTCAATAAATCTTTATATTTCCATTATTTTGTATCTGTACTTATTTCACGGGGTAATTTAAGGGTATTTATAAGGCTGAAGGACTTAAGTGAGAAGAATATATTCTATTTTGAACAAGATATAGGACCAGTCAGAAAAGTCACAAATCGATTATTACCCGGAGTTAATCTATTTAACTCCAGACTTGGTGCAAATCTTCAAGAAGTGCTCGACGGTCAATAAATACCTACCTGTTATTAAAATTTTACCAGAACCTTTTAAAAAACAGATTTATCTTTTATACATACCTCTATAAACATAAACAAAATTATTTTATTATTTGAAAATTCTATAATTAGTGAATTTTCCGTATACATTTTATTCTTTTGTAACGACCGGCATACAGCGGTCTGGTGACCAAGTGGCTAGCCCAAACAGTGGGACTTGATTAAATTACACATGCCACATAAGGGTCGTCTTACAAAGTGGCGCCCAACGTGGGGCCTGAATAGATAAGCCTGGCAGCGGTTATCCAGTCAGGAGAAGGGCAACAACGATAAACAAAAATGGCAGAACTTACAATGGAAGAGAAGTGGGACAAATTAATAGAGATGTTCCAACAATATATGGACGAGAAAAGGGAAAATTTCAGCAAGAAGATGGATGAGCGCAACGAGTCGATAATGGAAGAGAACAGAAGGTTCAACCAAGAATGGATTGAGGAACTGAGAGAGGACAGATTAAAAGGAGAAGAATTAAGAAATGATAAAACGCAGGAAGATAGCCAACCAGAACCAGAAGAAGTACTAAATGTTAAAACGCAGGAACAAGTAATGGTAGTACCTGAAATTGAAACTAACCGAAACCAGGAAGATATTAAACCAAGGAAAAGGAGAATGTATCCAAGAAATGTAATAAAAACGAAGGAAGAGTTGGAGATGATGAAACATGGGTTAATTGATGGCAATAATATCCCAATTACCTATGACAAAGACATCATGAATTCTATGAATTATAGAAGGAGATTCAAGGTAATCTCAGAATTAATGTACCACCAAACAGTAGTTTACCAATGGGGAAGGACCAGAGGTAAACGGAATACTACATGTGGACTAGATCAGTTCCAGTGCGGAACTGGACAGTGTATTTCAGAAAGATGGAAACATAACATCTTATCAGACTGTGACGATGGCACTGGTGAATCACCAGAGTGTGTTCCATTAGTGCGCCATCCAGGACTATTCCAGGGTACAACTACACAAAAATGTATACCTTCCGGATGGATATGTGATGATGAACCAGATTATGGGGATTCAGAGAAGCAAATAATTGATAAACCAGATGAAGACCCTCACAGATATTTTTCAGGTCATACAGCATATGGACCAGAGACCTATTGGAATATAAGACAATATAATCATGGGAACAATACTAATTACAATGATAATAATAATACGGGTCCAAATTATCAAAACCCGAATCGACCCTCTGATTGTTATCAGGGTAACCACAATCCCTACCCTAATAACGTAAATAGTCAGAGAAGCCCCAATTATGGTAATAGTCCTTACCATAATAATACCAATAGTACGGGTCCCAATAATGGTAATTTTAATAATAATAGGTTTCCTCGCCCTAGAGTGAACTTCATACGAGCCACAGAAGGAAGACAGCGAGGATTCAACCACAATCGACGAAGCAGTTACCGAAGATACGAAGAAAGGCGGAGGAGCCTAGAACGGGACCAACCGAGGTACTATCCGGCGCGTAGGAGCAATAGTTTGGATCTGATAAGGATCCATACGGATAAATAATGAGGTGGTAAAAGGGATGGATGTCATGATAACCGACAACGGCAAAACCACCACAAAGAAGATGAAAATAATTACCACTGAGGAAAAATGAGAAGAAGAAGGGACAAAGAACCAAAATGGGAATTTAAGAAATAAATTAATTAAGAAACTACACCTTATAAAGGAACTATGAGCAACAATGCACTATAATAAAAAGCATCCACCTGGGTATAAAGAAAAAATAATAATAAGAAATACGATTGAATAAAGACAAGAAAAGAGTCATACAATATTTATGAAACTAATATGATATGTTTACCATATAATTATGAAAACTATTACAATCATTTATGAAAAGTCTATGTGGCAGTAATATAAGAGAATTTTGAAATAAACCTCTAAATTCTAAACACAATGTAAGACAATTACATACAATTTATTTGAAGAGAAACATATTTTGAAGGAAGAATAACAAGAAGAATTTTGAAATAAACATCCAAATTCTAAAAAGAAATATAAGCACATATTATCTACAATTATTAGAAAATTTTATGGCAATGATAGAAGAAGAATTAGAATTTAAAAAACCTCAAAATTCTAAACATAATGTAAGCCAATTACATACAATTTATTTGAAGAGAAACATATTTTGAAGGAAGAATAACAAGAAGAATTTTGAAATAAACATCCAAATTCTAAAAAGAAATATAAGCACATATTATCTACAATTATTAGAAATTTTTATGGCAATGATAGAAGAAGAATTAGAATTTAAAAAACCTCAAAATTCTAAACATAATGTAAGCCAATTACATACAATTTATTTGAGAAGAAACATTCTGGAAGAAGATATATAAAACAGAATTTTGAAGGTATAATTATCCAAATTCTGAACACAATGTAAGCCAATTACATAACAAATATTTAAAGAAAAACTTTATGGCTATAATATAATAATAAAGAAGGAGAGAATTTAGAAATAAAACCATCTAAGGTCAAAAACAAGTAAGGACAGCTTACTAAATATTTATTTGAAGAGAAACATTTTGACAATAATACCAAGAGAGTTTAGAGAAATAAAACCAGCCAAAACACATGTAAGCCCACCTTACATACAAATTATTTGAGAAAACTTTATAGAATAACATAAGAAGAGTGAATTTTGAATTATGAATAAATCAAGTTTCCCAAACCAAGTATAAGTACAACTTACAAACCAATTATAAATAAAACACTATGGTGAGATAAACTGATGAGATTTCATACCATATTTATGGTAAGCATAGAAGATAATTACCATGGTAACAAAGGATCACAATGGGATGAATAAAAGGAAACAGATTTAAAATTAAAACAAATAATTCTGAACAATATGATAATGTCTAAGTTCAATATGAAGAGTAAAAACCTTTCCATAAAATGGTGTTGAAGGAAATAAAAAAGAAAAAATTCTTTAATACGATTTGAGTGATTGAATAGAATAAAGTACAAAAACTTCTTTGGAATTATGAGAGAATGAAACTTTGAAGTGGTATGAGGAGAAATTATGACCTCATTATGAAATTAATAAAAAACCATCCTTCACAAGTATAATAACAATGACAGGAATAATGTGAAAATAATGGCAAAGATTTATGTAATTAAACGAATTAATATAAAATGATTTATGAATTAAATGACAATTATGATAATGACAGTTATAAAAATTCTAAAAAATAAAACAAGTGGAAATTTTAAGAACGATGAAACAGTCTAAAAAATGTCATAAAGATATGCTACTATAAATAATGCAGATTATAATGAAAAAACCAGAAGGTAATAAAGAATTTATAACCAAAAGATTTATATGATAAGAAAAGTTGAAAAAATGTAATAATAGAAGAGCTTCCTACCATAATATCAAATGAAAGAAACATCCAGATAATAAGTCAGATGAACAACTGGGATAGAAATATTAAAATCTCTGAGAAGTATAATAAGTAATAAGTGAAGTATCCCAAAGATATTTTTTAAATAGTAACAAATGTGTACTATTCTGAATAATTTTTTTAATCGGTCTGATGATAATTCCAGCAGGATTAATATGTTTTTTGAGCAGACATGATTTGCCTCTGTACTCAAATATGTGTGAAGTATTGGACAGCAGAGGAAAGTAGCGTACAGTGCCTCTCTGAACTGAACCAGCTCACAAAGTAGGGAACGATAGGGAGAAAATATCCCAAGGAGAAAATACTAAGAAGAAATATAAAAATGAAATAATAAATATGAAACTCAGAAGACTATTACTATCAAGGAAGATCAAGTGAGAATGATATAAACTCAAATATAAATAAGAAAATTTTAAAATGGAAGGAAGTCCAAAATAATAACAAACCTTGAATAATTATCATAAGCAATTGTTTCAGACAAAGCAAATATAGTCTGAAAAAATTACTTCTGGAGAAGGGCATTCTGTAGCGTGACAGAAAATCCACTACATTTTAAGTCATGTGAAATCATAAAGTTTAATTACACCAACAAATGTTATAATAATATTGAATGACATTTAAATAAATCAGAGGAATGAACCACAATAAAATAAAAATCCTCACTACATAATATACAAAAACCACTGTTTTAAAAACCAAAGAAAGTATCGAAGCAACTCATCAACTCATAGTATAATACCAGTAAGTTACCCAGGAAGCTCAGAGCAGTAAACCAGTTATATAAGACCATATCAAAGAAAAAAGAGACTCAATTAAAGGGTGGTGAATACCAAAATACCCCAAAAACAAGAAGAGGGAAGAATAAAGATTGTGAACAGGAAGAGAACAATACCCTGAAACCTGTATAGAAGAATAAAGTCAGTTCAGTGAATAAATTAAATACTCCAAACTAAACCTCAGTCGTGATAACACCAAGTACCTTGGTTTACCCAAGAACGGAAGGAAGACCAGAAGAGTGAAGACTAGACGAGGGACAAGAATGAAGACTAGAAGAGGGACAAGATTGAATACCAGAAGGAAGATACGAAGAAGGACAAGAAAGAAGACAGGAGGAGAGGAAGAAATAGTATGAAAGAAACACCGTTATAAAACCTATTATTATATAAACTACTATCAACCCCAAACCCGCAAAAACTATGCCAAAGAAAGTATAACATACCCAAAATCTTATAAAATGTAATTATTGAGAAAACTAAAGTGTTGTATAGCGTTATAAGAAGTGCACCGACTAAAGCTATTGTGTAATAAAGAAAATAAACTAGTCTTAACGGTCCATGATTACTAAAGGTCTGGTCTGAGATAATAAGACTCAAAAAAACAGAACCAACAGTGAAAGTGAATTTGTGTAAGTGTTGTTTTTAAAAAAAAAAAAAAAAAAATGCAATAAACTTAAAGTTGGTGATACTATAACTTAGTAGTATGCTATATCACAACTTTAAAATCTAATAATAAACAGCATAATAAAATAATAAAATGGAAGGTTTCCAGTATTTTATTATTTTAATGTAAATCTTTATTTACAAGACATTTGTAAAAAATGATAATAAATAGAGTATGGGAGTTAATGTTTACTGATGTAGGGGATCACAATAATAATGGTTTAAACCAGAAAGGACTGGTACTAATATAGTATGAATAAGTGTAACATGTTTAGACAGACTGTTATTTCACAGTCCTAAAATCAATGTGTTAAATAAATGTATTTGTAAGGTTTATTAGAAAATAAGATTTATGTTATGTGTTTTAAAAAGAATTATGTTTGATAAATAATAACCTACATACCAGTAATAATGTTCTAATAGGTATGCTATGTTAGCTCAAAAATAGTTAAAAGATATATGTTCAAACCATATCTGCAATATGTTCAATTGTGCAGATTGCTAAACCATGTTCATAATTATTTATTTTAAATATGTAGTGTTAATTAACTACTACACAACACAATAAGTTATAAATCATGTTATTTTCATATAATTGTAATTATGTAAAGTCAGAGGAGGAATTAAGTTTAAATTATTTGAGAAAGAAAGAAATAGAAAATTCTAAAATCTAGGCCATTTGGTGAAATCAGAGAACCAATATAAAATAGTATAACTCACTTATAAATCCTGTAAACTACCAAGATTTATATAAGATAACACAATTAACCACTACTAGGAATGATCCTATGAATTAAAATGATAATAAGGAAATATACCTTAACATTTTGTAAATTGTCAAAATATATAAATTAATTAATTTTAAAGAGCAATGTCAAATTTACAGATTAACACAAAAAACCAGTTCAAAGGTGTAATTTGTATGTATTTAAGGAAGGGAAGAGGAATATGACTGATTGAAATTTATTATAATAGTATTAATAATATTTAAATGGAGGGGATTTTGTATAAAGACGGAAATCCAATTTTGAGCCTATATTTCCATAAAGTAAAGAAATTTGTTAATTTCCACAAAATACCTACAGATATGGACTATAATACATCAATTTAAAGGGAATGAGATGATTAAACCAATAATAAGGTTAATAATTCATAAAAGTGAGTAATAAAATAGATAAATTCCATACATAATGTAATATTTTATCATATGTATGGGAAGTCGAAAAATGTTAACAATACTTTTTCAAGGATTAACTGGGCAAGATTTATGACCAAGTTAATTAGTCTTTTGTTGAATATCAACCTGGACAGTTGTGTAAAAGAACGTTTCTTTAAAAAATCGAGAAAGATGGTACTAGCGTTTAGCCATTGAAATCAGTGAACGAGAGTTAAACGGTTTAGACACTTTTTAAAGCTAAAGCTGTTCATACATTCACGACAATAGTGAAAACAAATACTTAACTACATAATACGAGTGATAGAAACAAGTAAAACACTATATTTCAACTGATTTATTCTGCAAATCCTAACCAATAACTTGAGAACTTAACCGTAGAAGTTGAACACATAGAAAATAAACTAACTAACGCAAGTTTACACAGAACACTTCACCAGAATACACCAAATAGATTAACAGACATATTACACCAGTGCGGGGACATTTTAGACCTTGACGAAGGTAATTTTGTCGTGATTTTGGGACATGCCGGGTTCACATTAACTACGCCAGAACTAGTAGCGGCCATCTTTTAATTCTACAGAGCCGGCCTTCTTTATCCGGCAGTGACGTCATCGTCTGCGTATGGTACGACAACGATCATACACATTACATATTAGAATTATTTAAATTTTATTGAATAATAATTATTGTATTTGTGTTAATTGTTAATGTTATACTTTCTCGTCACCCTTCTCTGACTATTAATTCTAATCGCTCAAAGAACCTGTCTTATAATATATTAAATATCATAAATTTTGTTCTGTATGACACAATCGATAATTCCCGAGACAGAGTCGATAATTGCTCTCCATCGATAAAATATCGATTATTTATTTAAAATTGTCAATAAATCTTTATATTTCCATTATTTTGTATCTGTACTTATTTCACGGGGTAATTTAAGGGTATTTATAAGGCTGAAGGACTTAAGTGAGAAGAATATATTCTATTTTGAACAAGATATAGGACCAGTCAGAAAAGTCACAAATCGATTATTACCCGGAGTTAATCTATTTAACTCCAGACTTGGTGCAAATCTTCAAGAAGTGCTCGACGGTCAATAAATACCTACCTGTTATTAAAATTTTACCAGAACCTTTTAAAAAACAGATTTATCTTTTATACATACCTCTATAAACATAAACAAAATTATTTTATTATTTGAAAATTCTATAATTAGTGAATTTTCCGTATACATTTTATTCTTTTGTAACGACCGGCATACAGCGGTCTGGTGACCAAGTGGCTAGCCCAAACAGTGGGACTTGATTAAATTACACATGCCACATAAGGGTCGTCTTACAAAGTGGCGCCCAACGTGGGGCCTGAATAGATAAGCCTGGCAGCGGTTATCCAGTCAGGAGAAGGGCAACAACGATAAACAAAAATGGCAGAACTTACAATGGAAGAGAAGTGGGACAAATTAATAGAGATGTTCCAACAATATATGGACGAGAAAAGGGAAAATTTCAGCAAGAAGATGGATGAGCGCAACGAGTCGATAATGGAAGAGAACAGAAGGTTCAACCAAGAATGGATTGAGGAACTGAGAGAGGACAGATTAAAAGGAGAAGAATTAAGAAATGATAAAACGCAGGAAGATAGCCAACCAGAACCAGAAGAAGTACTAAATGTTAAAACGCAGGAACAAGTAATGGTAGTACCTGAAATTGAAACTAACCGAAACCAGGAAGATATTAAACCAAGGAAAAGGAGAATGTATCCAAGAAATGTAATAAAAACGAAGGAAGAGTTGGAGATGATGAAACATGGGTTAATTGATGGCAATAATATCCCAATTACCTATGACAAAGACATCATGAATTCTATGAATTATAGAAGGAGATTCAAGGTAATCTCAGAATTAATGTACCACCAAACAGTAGTTTACCAATGGGGAAGGACCAGAGGTAAACGGAATACTACATGTGGACTAGATCAGTTCCAGTGCGGAACTGGACAGTGTATTTCAGAAAGATGGAAACATAACATCTTATCAGACTGTGACGATGGCACTGGTGAATCACCAGAGTGTGTTCCATTAGTGCGCCATCCAGGACTATTCCAGGGTACAACTACACAAAAATGTATACCTTCCGGATGGATATGTGATGATGAACCAGATTATGGGGATTCAGAGAAGCAAATAATTGATAAACCAGATGAAGACCCTCACAGATATTTTTCAGGTCATACAGCATATGGACCAGAGACCTATTGGAATATAAGACAATATAATCATGGGAACAATACTAATTACAATGATAATAATAATACGGGTCCAAATTATCAAAACCCGAATCGACCCTCTGATTGTTATCAGGGTAACCACAATCCCTACCCTAATAACGTAAATAGTCAGAGAAGCCCCAATTATGGTAATAGTCCTTACCATAATAATACCAATAGTACGGGTCCCAATAATGGTAATTTTAATAATAATAGGTTTCCTCGCCCTAGAGTGAACTTCATACGAGCCACAGAAGGAAGACAGCGAGGATTCAACCACAATCGACGAAGCAGTTACCGAAGATACGAAGAAAGGCGGAGGAGCCTAGAACGGGACCAACCGAGGTACTATCCGGCGCGTAGGAGCAATAGTTTGGATCTGATAAGGATCCATACGGATAAATAATGAGGTGGTAAAAGGGATGGATGTCATGATAACCGACAACGGCAAAACCACCACAAAGAAGATGAAAATAATTACCACTGAGGAAAAATGAGAAGAAGAAGGGACAAAGAACCAAAATGGGAATTTAAGAAATAAATTAATTAAGAAACTACACCTTATAAAGGAACTATGAGCAACAATGCACTATAATAAAAAGCATCCACCTGGGTATAAAGAAAAAATAATAATAAGAAATACGATTGAATAAAGACAAGAAAAGAGTCATACAATATTTATGAAACTAATATGATATGTTTACCATATAATTATGAAAACTATTACAATCATTTATGAAAAGTCTATGTGGCAGTAATATAAGAGAATTTTGAAATAAACCTCTAAATTCTAAACACAATGTAAGACAATTACATACAATTTATTTGAAGAGAAACATATTTTGAAGGAAGAATAACAAGAAGAATTTTGAAATAAACATCCAAATTCTAAAAAGAAATATAAGCACATATTATCTACAATTATTAGAAAATTTTATGGCAATGATAGAAGAAGAATTAGAATTTAAAAAACCTCAAAATTCTAAACATAATGTAAGCCAATTACATACAATTTATTTGAAGAGAAACATATTTTGAAGGAAGAATAACAAGAAGAATTTTGAAATAAACATCCAAATTCTAAAAAGAAATATAAGCACATATTATCTACAATTATTAGAAATTTTTATGGCAATGATAGAAGAAGAATTAGAATTTAAAAAACCTCAAAATTCTAAACATAATGTAAGCCAATTACATACAATTTATTTGAGAAGAAACATTCTGGAAGAAGATATATAAAACAGAATTTTGAAGGTATAATTATCCAAATTCTGAACACAATGTAAGCCAATTACATAACAAATATTTAAAGAAAAACTTTATGGCTATAATATAATAATAAAGAAGGAGAGAATTTAGAAATAAAACCATCTAAGGTCAAAAACAAGTAAGGACAGCTTACTAAATATTTATTTGAAGAGAAACATTTTGACAATAATACCAAGAGAGTTTAGAGAAATAAAACCAGCCAAAACACATGTAAGCCCACCTTACATACAAATTATTTGAGAAAACTTTATAGAATAACATAAGAAGAGTGAATTTTGAATTATGAATAAATCAAGTTTCCCAAACCAAGTATAAGTACAACTTACAAACCAATTATAAATAAAACACTATGGTGAGATAAACTGATGAGATTTCATACCATATTTATGGTAAGCATAGAAGATAATTACCATGGTAACAAAGGATCACAATGGGATGAATAAAAGGAAACAGATTTAAAATTAAAACAAATAATTCTGAACAATATGATAATGTCTAAGTTCAATATGAAGAGTAAAAACCTTTCCATAAAATGGTGTTGAAGGAAATAAAAAAGAAAAAATTCTTTAATACGATTTGAGTGATTGAATAGAATAAAGTACAAAAACTTCTTTGGAATTATGAGAGAATGAAACTTTGAAGTGGTATGAGGAGAAATTATGACCTCATTATGAAATTAATAAAAAACCATCCTTCACAAGTATAATAACAATGACAGGAATAATGTGAAAATAATGGCAAAGATTTATGTAATTAAACGAATTAATATAAAATGATTTATGAATTAAATGACAATTATGATAATGACAGTTATAAAAATTCTAGAAAATAAAACAAGTGGAAATTTTAAGAACGATGAAACAGTCTAAAAAATGTCATAAAGATATGCTACTATAAATAATGCAGATTATAATGAAAAAACCAGAAGGTAATAAAGAATTTATAACCAAAAGATTTATATGATAAGAAAAGTTGAAAAAATGTAATAATAGAAGAGCTTCCTGCCATAATATCAAATGAAAGAAACATCCAGATAATAAGTCAGATGAACAACTGGGATAGAAATATTAAAATCTCTGAGAAGTATAATAAGTAATAAGTGAACTATCCCAAAGATATTTTTTAAATAGTAACAAATGTGTACTATTCTGAATAATTTTTTTAATCTGTCTGATGATAATTCCAGCAGGATTAATATGTTTTTTGAGCAGACATGATTTGCCTCTGTACTCAAATATGTGTGAAGTATTGGACAGCAGAGGAAAGTAGCGTACAGTGCCTCTCTGAACTGAACCAGCTCACAAAGTAGGGAACGATAGGGAGAAAATATCCCAAGGAGAAAATACTAAGAAGAAATATAAAAATGAAATAATAAATATGAAACTCAGAAGACTATTACTATCAAGGAAGATCAAGTGAGAATGATATAAACTCAAATATAAATAAGAAAATTTTAAAATGGAAGGAAGTCCAAAATAATAACAAACCTTGAATAATTATCATAAGCAATTGTTTCAGACAAAGCAAGTATAGTCTGAAAAAATTACTTCTGGAGAAGGGCATTCTGTAGCGTGACAGAAAATCCACTACATTTTAAGTCATGTGAAATCATAAAGTTCAATTACACCAACAAATGTTATAATAATATTGAATGACATTTAAATAAATCAGAGGTATGAACCACAATAAAATAAAAATCCTCACTACATAATATACAAAAACCACTGTTTTAAAAACCAAAGAAAGTATTGAAGCAACTCATCAACTCATAGTATAATACCAGTAAGTTACCCAGGAAGCTCAGAGCAGTAAACCAGTTATATAAGACCATATCAAAGAAAAAAGAGACTCAATTAAAGGGTGGTGAATACCAAAATACCCCAAAAACAAGAAGAGGGAAGAATAAAGTTTGTGAACAGGAAGAGAACAATACCCTGAAACCTGTATAGAAGAATAAAGTCAGTTCAGTGAATAAATTAAATACTCCAAACTAAACCTCAGTCGTGATAACACCAAGTACCTCGGTTTACCCAAGAACGGAAGGAAGACCAGAAGAGTGAAGACTAGACGAGGGACAAGAATGAAGACCAGAAGAGGGACAAGATTGAATACCAGAAGGAAGATATGAAGAAGGACAAGAAAGAAGACAGGAGGAGAGGAAGAAATAGTATGAAAGAAACACCGTTATAAAACCTATTATTATATAAACTACTATCAACCCCAAACCCGCAAAAACTATGCCAAAGAAAGTATAACATACCCAAAATCTTATAAAATGTAATTATTGAGAAAACTAAAGTGTTGTATAGCGTTATAAGAAGTGCACCGACTAAAGCTATTGTGTAATAAAGAAAATAAACTAGTCTTAACGGTCCATGATTACTAAAGGTCTGGTCTGAGATAATAAGACTCAAAATATCAGAACCAACAGTGAAAGTGAATTTGTGTAAGTGTTGTTTTTTTAAAAAAAAAAAAATGCAATAAACTTAAAGTTGGTGATACTATAACTTAGTAGTATGCTATATCACAACTTTAAAATCTAATAATAAACAGCATAATAAAATAATAAAATGGAAGTTTTCCAGTATTTTATTATTTTAATGTAAATCTTTATTTACAAGACATTTGTAAAAAATGATAATAAATAGAGTATGGGAGTTAATGTTTACTGATGTAGGGGATCACAATAATAATGGTTTAAACCAGAAAGGACTGGTACTAATATAGTATGAATAAGTGTAACATGTTTAGACAGACTGTTATTTCACAGTCCTAAAATCAATGTGTTAAATAAATGTATTTGTAAGGTTTATTAGAAAATAAGATTTATGTTATGTGTTTTAAAAAGAATTATGTTTGATAAATAATAACCTACATACCAGTAATAATGTTCTAATAGGTATGCTATGTTAGCTCAAAAATAGTTAAAAGATATATGTTCAAACCATATCTGCAATATGTTCAATTGTGCAGATTGCTAAACCATGTTCATAATTATTTATTTTAAATATGTAGTGTTAATTAACTACTACACAACACAATAAGTTATAAATCATGTTATTTTCATATAATTGTAATTATGTAAAGTCAGAGGAGGAATTAAGTTTAAATTATTTGAGAAAGAAAGAAATAGAAAATTCTAAAATCTAGGCCATTTGGTGAAATCAGAGAACCAATATAAAATAGTATAACTCACTTATAAATCCTGTAAACTACCAAGATTTATATAAGATAACACAATTAACCACTACTAGGAATGATCCTATGAATTAAAATGATAATAAGGAAATATACCTTAACATTTTGTAAATTGTCAAAATATATAAATTAATTAATTTTAAAGAGCAATGTCAAATTTACAGATTAACACAAAAAACCAGTTCAAAGGTGTAATTTGTATGTATTTAAGGAAGGGAAGAGGAATATGACTGATTGAAATTTATTATAATAGTATTAATAATATTTAAATGGAGGGGATTTTGTATAAAGACGGAAATCCAATTTTGAGCCTATATTTCCATAAAGTAAAGAAATTTGTTAATTTCCAACAAAATACCTACAGATATGGACTATAATACATCAATTTAAAGGGAATGAGATGATTAAACCAGTAATAAGGTTAATAATTCATAAAAGTGAGTAATAAAATAGATAAATTCCATACATAATGTAATATTTTATCATATGTATGGGAAGTCGAAAAATGTTAACAATACTTTTTCAAGGATTAACTGGGCAAGATTTATGACCAAGTTAATTAGTCTTTTGTTGAATATCAAGCTGGACAGTTGTGTAAAAGAACGTTTCTTTAAAAAATCGAGAAAGATGGTACTAGCGTTTAGCCATTGAAATCAGTGAACGAGAGTTAAACGGTTTAGACACTTTTTAAAGCTAAAGCTGTTCATACATTCACGACAATAGTGAAAACAAATACTTAACTACATAATACGAGTGATAGAAACAAGTAAAACACTATATTTCAACTGATTTATTCTGCAAATCCTAACCAATAACTTGAGAACTTAACCGTAGAAGTTGAAAACATAGAAAATAAACTAACTAACGCAAGTTTACACAGAACACTTCACCAGAATACACCAAATAGATTAACAGACATATTACACCAGTGCGGGGACATTTTAGACCTTGACGAAGGTAATTTTGTCGTGATTTTGGGACATGCTGAGTTCACATTAACTACGCCAGAACTAGTAGCGGCCATCTTTTAATTCTACAGAGCCGGCCTTCTTTATCCGGCAGTGACGTCATCGTCTGCGTATGGTACGACAACGATCATACACATTACATATTAGAATTATTTAAATTTTATTGAATAATAATTATTGTATTTGTGTTAATTGTTAATGTTATACTTTCTTGTCACCCTTCTCTGACTATTAATTCTAATCGCTCAAAGAACCTGTCTTATAATATATTAAATATCATAAATTTTGTTCTGTATGACACAATCGATAATTCCCGAGACAGAGTCGATAATTGCTCTCCATCGATAAAATATCGATTATTTATTTAAAATTGTCAATAAATCTTTATATTTCCATTATTTTGTATCTGTACTTATTTCACAGGGTAATTTAAGGGTATTTATAAGGCTGAAGGACTTAAGTGAGAAGAATAT
Organism: Magicicada septendecula; assembly: GCA_034769895.1. Taxonomy (NCBI): domain Eukaryota; kingdom Metazoa; phylum Arthropoda; class Insecta; order Hemiptera; family Cicadidae; genus Magicicada; species Magicicada septendecula. The sequence goes on from CM068370.1 coordinate 180,076,922, forward strand.
ATTCTATTTTGAACAAGATATAGGACCAGTCAGAAAAGTCACAAATCGATTATTACCCGGAGTTAATCTATTTAACTCCAGACTTGGTGCAAATCTTCAAGAAGTGCTCGACGGTCAATAAATACCTACCTGTTATTAAAATTTTACCAGAACCTTTTAAAAAACAGATTTATCTTTTATACATACCTCTACAAACATAAACAAAATTATTTTATTATTTGAAAATTCTATAATTAGTGAATTTTCCGTATACATTTTATTCTTTTGTAACGACCGGCATACAGCGGTCTGGTGACCAAGTGGCTAGCCCAAACAGTGGGACTTGATTAAATTACACATGCCACATAAGGGTCGTCTTACAATATATATATATATTGTAATGTACCAAATTGGCAGTTACATAAAATAACTATCTATTACGTCAAGTAAAGGGAGATCATGAAAATATTTCAAAGTGCATAAAATAAGGAACAGGAGAATATAGACAAAGTGTGTATATACGAACGTATATTATCGAAACAACCCAACAAAGAAGAAGGAAAAATAATATGGATATCATCGAGTACAAAAGAGAGAGAAAATGACAACGAGCCAATATAATATGTTAGAATCCAGGCCCAATAGATCCCGAATAGTGAGGGGAAACAACGAAAATAATTATTAAAATGAAGAGGAGACAATAGGTCCTAAATAATGAGGGACATGACAAAAATAATCATTAAAATGAAGAGGAGCCAACTCAAGTACAACCACAATGAAGATAAAACAAACAAATTTGTTTATTAGTATAAAATACTATGGAACAATGAATACCACGAATAAAAATATTGAAGAAAATGACAAGACTATGGGAACATTGATTATCACAAGTAATGTATGACCCAGGAGAACACCGATAGTGAACAACAATTAACCAGAAGAAGAAAGGAAGAAGAAGAAGAGCAAAGGAAACATACCACGAAGAATGAAGATAATGTATGGACAGTACAAGAAATCAACATTCACAAGGTATACAAGGAATTATATTAATGACCGGAAGAAGTGTAATGATTATTCGAAGATCAACTACGAAGAAACCAGTGTTTAGCATAATTGAGTAATCACAAACAATAACAGTGAAAACTTAATATAAGTGTGACAACCTGTAATATGATAACCATTTTTACCACAAATAAACACCACAGACAATACAAGTGAGAATGTTTATAACAGAGGAAAATGAGTAACAGTCAGAAAAGTCACAAATCGATTATTACCCGGAGTTAATCTATTTAACTCCAGACTTGGTGCAAATCTTCAAGAAGTGCTCGACGGTCAATAAATACCTACCTGTTATTAAAATTTTACCAGAACCTTTTAAAAAACAGATTTATCTTTTATACATACCTCTACAAACATAAACAAAATTATTTTATTATTTGAAAATTCTATAATTAGTGAATTTTCCGTATACATTTTATTCTTTTGTAACGACCGGCATACAGCGGTGAAAGAATATAAGTGAAAGAATCCAAGATTAACTAGTTAAAATGCACAGACAATAGTGTGACCAGTTTAATCAAGATTGTAACACAACATAGATAATCATTAAGACCACCAAACGAAATATGAGACAGAACAGTAAATTAATTGTTCATAGTGACTAATAATAAAAGCTTTGTAAGCCTTAAAATGAAATGTGACTGAATGCCACAGCAAGACAGAACAAAATATAAACAAATTCCAGAACAAATAGTAGCAAATAAGCTAGTTTGTTAGGTATAAAACAATCAATGTACCAAACACTAGGTACAACCCAACCAGAAATGTAATATTATTAGACTAAGAATACTTGTGTTATTGTTTCAACAAATAGTGTAAACATGTGTATTACTTAATAATTAAACCATTGTAGTAGAATGCCATAATGAAATGGTAATAGTAGAGTCAAATACTGCATAAGAATATGTTGAACATTGTTGCCAGACAACTGACACATAACCTCATAGAAAGGGCACCTATAACATAAAATCATGTATATTAGTTAAACCAAGCAACTATCAACAATTGTTTCGAACAAAGATTAATTATGAATAGTAATGCAAACCAATAAATAACATATGTACTGAAATACACAGCAAATGAAACAGATTGAATATGATATCATAAAGCCAAAAGAACAGAAACCCAATGTTGCAAAATAGTTAATCAAAATGCACTATCAAAACTTATCAAAAGATTACGAAAAATGTTACCAGTAGTTAGAGAAATGTCTGATACTGCTATGAGAACACCTCACAAATGTAATAGTAGTAGTTTTATAATTGAAATATTAGAAACTAACTAACTACCATTGTAAAACCAGATGTAAACAAACACTATACTAAGAATTGGAGAGCTTTCAGATAACGAAAGGTTGATAAATACATTAAACCAACAAGGTACTACAATTGTACACTATTTTAATTAATAACATTATATACCTTGTATGATAAAATACTTAAAAAAGTGACAAATTAGAGCAATGGGAACAGAAGGTATTTTTGATAATACTATAAGTATATAAAAAATAACATTTTTTCAAAATAAAATGTGAACAAATGTAAATAAATGTATATATTAGTGTTAGGATGTCAAACAAATGTAATTAGGTAAGGAATAATAGTGTTACATGTAATTATAAATAATCGAATATGGTTGCTAGGGACGCCATTACCAGATATCGTTTAAATTGTCATTACAACTATTTTAAGTACTAAAACGAAAGAGAAATGGACTCGAGGCGTTTAGTAGTAAGTGTTATAGTGTAATTGTAACAAAATATGGTGAAACAAACTTATTTATATTAAGATTCACCATATGAGTTTGTGAAATGGCTAAGTGAGTTATTAATGAACGGATTTAATACTTGTTTAGACTTAAAATAAAGCCACAAGTGTCCGCAATTTAATGCCACTAACCATTCAACGATACGACAATTGGTAAAAAAGTTATGACAATTATAAACTTTTCAGTCATTTTGTGTATCGATGCATACGTCACTTTTAGCCTCGAACCCACGCTGTAAATTGTAAAAAATTAAAAGTTTTATTTAACCAAAGTGTTTTGGGGTTGAGAGTTTGACCTTTTGAACCAATCAAATGGCTTAAAATAACCAGACGAGAAGGAGACGCTCTGGTGAAGGAATCATTCGTTCTGTATCACTCAACACGCAAGGTTCACGCAAGAAGTCGTCAAAATTATTTCAAAATGTGCACGTCACTAACATTAGTAAGCCTACATACACTAACCTATAAACAACAATATACTACCGAGTGTCCAGTGCACTAAGTGAACAGTGAAAATAACTCGACCAGTGTATAATAAAGGTCGTGTTTTGTGTTTTTAAATCAGGGAGTACTATATTTTAATTATTTTAACGAAATGAATTAAAATAATAACCTTCGTTAGTAAACGAACGATATTGTTTTGGACTGCACTAGTCAAAAGTACTAAAGTGCTTAAATTATGATGAAAAATTATCAGAACTGAATAAATGAATCATAGCGCAATAATTAATTTAAAAAATAAATATTTTACAATTTAATAATAATTGAAAAAATCGGAATTAATTTAAATACCGATCACCAATGTATAACATATAGTCGCTCATTTGACTAAACGTTTTGAATTAACGAATAATTGTTTTATTGTGCCAATATTCTAAATAACTGATAATTATACGTCAGATGACTTATAAATAAAATGTTTATGTTCATAATATTAAGAGTTTAATAAGTAATATACTTATTCAAAATAATTACTTACGTTCACTAGGTAACTAACCTAGAACTGACGATTATAATTTTGTCACCAAGTAATAATTCTGTTCTCAAATAATTTTAATTAAATGAAAGCTATAACAAGAGTTTTTTTTCTATAAATTTTTTCTCTTGCCAGTACATGATTAAATAATAGTAATAGTTAATGAATAAATAATAATAATATTTTTAACAGTGCAAGCACAGAGCACGTGTTTTGACCACTACTGCTGTATGCGTTTTGCTAACCGTACGATAGTACGATATATCGGTTATGGTACCGAATTTTCTAGTTTTAAATCTTTGTTTGTTTTTATAGTAATACATTATTAAATATTGTTAAATGAAATCACATCTTGTAATCTGGTATCATGTATCTTCCAAGAACTCACTAATTTGGTAATATAGCCGAATAAAGTGGACATAACCTCGTTCACCAAAAACATAGTACCATACATCAGTGTTACCAGCCTTGAGGTACAAAGATCTCAGGAATTGTTTAAAGTAATTATTGTTTGTAAAGATATTATTGATTGTTTTTTAAAGGAGTTCATTGCATTTAATAATTGTTAATAAACCCCAATTTATTTACCAGTGGAACAGAGTTTTTGATTTTTTTTATAATAGATAAAGTAGTTTAAATTTTCATGAACAGTCTTCTCATAAGGTGGCGGTAGGATTCGAATGACCAATATCATTCGAAGTACTGTTGAATTTTTAATTTATTCTTATTGTGTATGTACATTATTTACGATATTCAAACGGAATATCCATATATGTGTATCAAGTGTTTTTGCAGCAGAAGAAGTCACCAACGGGAATATTAAAGACATCCACATATGGTAAGTGGGGAGGTCGACAGTGAAGTGATAAATAATCTTTTAAACGACAAACCTTAAAAGTGAACACCCACACTGATTTTATTAATAATCACATTTTTTTTTATAATTATAAACAATAACACTGCGTACTCGACTTGAGTATATCAACTTCTAATCTATCTCTATATCTACTATCTACAAAATCTGTTTGGTAACAGATTGGCGCCCAACGTCTGAGCGCGAATTAGGACGAAACCGCTTAACAGTTTAATTGATTAAACAAATAATTTCATAACCTAATTCGACAGTAAGACAGCAAGTGCATTACCAAAATAACAAGATGTACAGGAGGTCGACTTCGAAGAAACGAGCGGCAGAGGCAGAGAGGGAGGCCAGATTAGAGGAAAAAAAGCGACACCAGCAGAGGATGTTGAAGAGATATTGTTAGAAATTGAAGATAGGCAATCTGAACCGGCGGAGGAGGTTCAGCAACCGGAAGATGAACCGGAAGTCATACCGCAGGAAATACAACCAGAGATGAGACCACCTGAAAAACCAGAGCAACCAAGAGGCACAGATATTATGCAGGAAATGCTCAAAATATTGAAGAAAACGGAAGAGTCAATAGAAACAATGAATAAGAAGATAAATGAAACCAGTCAATCCACAAAGGAGACCAACAAGAATTTAGAGTCAATGAAGGAGGAAAACTGGTCCACAAAGGAGGAATTAAGCAAGAAAATGGAGGAAGGTCAGAAGGAGAGCCAGAAGAACATAGAATCCCTGAAGGAGGACTTGAATAGTAAAATAAATGAAACAATTAAGAAGACGGAAGAATCCATAAACCAGAAGACTGAAGAGTTACTGGAGAAAAAGATGGAAATAATGAAAGACAATTTATCTGCGGAGTTAGGAATTAAAATTGATGAAACCAACAAGAAGATTGATGAAATAAATGAGAAAATTAATAGAGATATCGAGTTAATGAAGAACGATAATGAGAAAATATGGCAAGAAATGGCCGACAATAATTACAGAGCTGAAGAAATTGCCAAAAATACGGTAGAAACAATCGACAAAAAATTGGAAGAGAACCTAGAAGCGACGGAGGAGAGGATTGCGATACTAGCAACGGAAATCCATGAAGAGGTGTCCGACATACGGAGAGAAGGTGAAAAGAACAAACAAAAAATTATACAAACAGAAACAGATATCAACCACAGGATCGACAGTATTGAGGAAATCCACAACAACCAGGTAGGAGTCATGGAACGAAAGCAGACAGAAATGATGGCCGCACAAACCACACTGGGGGAGAGATGCGAGGAAATTTCAATCAAAGTGGATGCAGTCAAACATCAGGTAACCAATGACCGAGATCAATTGACTGAGCGCCAACAAAGGGAATTCAGTGACATCCGAGATGAAATGAACCGCCTACGAGCATTCCCAAATGTTTTATCCGGATTAACACACCTGGATGGTAGGGAACAAATAGATTTCCGCGCCTACGTAAAAAATCCACTTGAATTTCTAGAGAGGGTGGAGGAGATACTTAGTAGAAACAGAGAAAATTGATGGTCCGTGATAAAGGGAATGTTGGACGAATCTTTTCGTAACACATTCGACAACTGGTGGACAGCGACCCGGCACGAAGTAGAAAACTATGCTGCATTTAAGGTAGCATTTAAGTTAAAATATTGGTCTGACTCTACACAAAACATTATCAGAGACGACATCACCAACGGCAAGTATGATCCAAATGGCAGGCAGTCGATGACCACCTACTTTTTAGGGAAGATCTGCGTGGCCAGAAATCTGGAACCAGCCATACCAGAGGAGTGTTTAGTTACGAAACTGGCTTACCATTTCAGCCAGGGAGTGTCACAGGGTAGACTTAATTCGCAAATAAAAACCATACAAGGCATGTGCACTCTGTTAGAAAGTCACGAGAGAGAACGTTACTACCAGAGGAACCGCCAGGGTCCCGGACAGACATATGATCGGGGCGGACCAGGAAACGTTAACCCAACCAATAATGCTGACAGGAATAATTATGGGAGAAATGTTAACAACCCTCCACGTTTTAATAATCACCAGGGACCAAGACAGAACGGAGGTGGTAACCACAACGACCATGCAGACCGAGGGAATACAAATAATCCTAGGCCAAATGGATATCAGAGGGACAATAATTATCAACGAGGTAATCATTATTACCGACCTTATAACAACCAACCTCCAAATACCCGTACGGAGAGAGTAATGGAAACAATAACAACAACCAGTTCCGAAGAGTGCATTACGCTCATGCCAGCAGAGGGGGAGGCAGGAGAACATATTACCAAGGTCGAAGAAGTTTCCCTAATAACCATAACAATCAAAATCACAGTGACGGAGAGGATCGAGACTCTGGTTACCGATCGAATAGAAGTAATAGCAGCGAAGATAACCGACCAACCACTCTAACCACTGAAGTGTACCACAATGGAAATGGGCAAGGATCCCAGGAGCCGAACGCTAACCAAAACGGTAATCACAATGAGAATTCTAGTGGTGCATTACCACATAATCGAGCGAGTAGCGATGGAGAACCTAGAATATACCGGATAAACCATATTCTAGCAGAGGACCAGGATGAAGAACCCTACCCAGACAGATGGAATGCATAAAAAATACATTGAAATATGGGACGGATTATTTTGATAACAAATAATGCTAACATGAACAACACATGAAACGGTATATTGAAAATTAAATTATGAAGAAAGAGTGAAATATTGTGATGAAGACTATTTGTTATTTATACTAAATAAGAAGTGAAAATATAATTGTGAGAATAAATGTTGACTATATTGTAATTTTGTAATATAAAAAAGTGTTCTAAAGAAATTATGTAAAGGATGAAGAAAATTGTACTTACCCGTACTACATAAGAAAGAAAAAGAAAAATAATATACGAGACCGACAAATACCATCCATGGCACTAATATAAACATATTATAATTTCCAAGAGCCAAGTCAACAGTAAAATAACAACTTACCCGTACATACAGATAGCACTACAAGTATAATAATATACGAGACCGACAAATACCATCCATGGCACTAATATAAACATATTATAATTTCCAAGAGCCAAGTCAACAGTAAATCAACAACTTACCCGTACACATATGAAAGAAAAAATAACAATACGAGATCGACACCTTCCAACCATGGCATATATAATGTAAAATATATAATTCCAAGAGCCAAGTCAACAAGTAAAATAACAACTCACCCGTACTAATAAAAGAGGAGACGATGGACGAGATGATATACAGAACGAGAAGAAAATAAGAAGTTGGAGGAACAAAAGCGAATAAATATCATTGATGTAGATAATAGATGACACACAACCACGAGGCGAGACACTAGAAGAGAGCCTATATCACATGGGTTATATTTCATTTGACATCATGAGAATATATTCATGAATTGTATTCCAGAGAAGTGAATCCCGAAAATGAAGAAGATTATGAAATGACGTTTAGTGTAATACCAAGAGAAAAGATTAACTGATGACGAAGAAGAATGAAAAAATAATATATTAACGAAGATGATCATGAGAGTATACCAGTGATGAAATGCAAACAAACTATCCCTGTAAAATGTGAAGAATTTAGTTAAGTTGAATCAAGAAGAAGAGTATATAACAATGTATAAACCGCAGATGCGTGAGATGATCCCAAGGATATTTATTATTAGTCGAAAGAACGACCATTTAATATTTTGAATTAATTTGAGATGAATTGACTGATGAAAAATGCCAGCAATCATTTATATTATTGACGGAGATGATGTGCCTCTGTATTTATTGAAGTTAGTATGGCCAGTGGAGTTGTATGCCAAAGTGAGCCACTCTGAACTGCCCCAGCTAAACTTATGTTAGGGAATTAGGGAATTAAATAAACAAGGGAGATAATTACATAGAAAAGAAATAATTATGATTCAAACAGAAGAAAGTGAAGGGATATATAAAAAAGCATAAGAGTCGACATGGAAATGTACAACAATTGATGAATTCTTCAATAAAAGATAAATGTACTAATTCCGAATGAATCAATTCTTATAGGAAGGCATATGTAACGTACCAAATTGGCAGTTACATAAAATAACTATCTATCACGTCAAGTAAAGGGAGATCATGAAAATATTTCAAAGTGCATAAAATAAGGAACAGGAGAATATAGACAAAGTGTGTATATACGAACGTATATTATCGAAACAACCCAACAAAGAAGAAGGAAAAATAATATGGATATCATCGAGTACAAAAGAGAGAGAAAATGACAACGAGCCAATATAATATGTTAGAATCCAGGCCCAATAGATCCCGAATAGTGAGGGGAAACAACGAAAATAATTATTAAAATGAAGAGGAGACAATAGGTCCTAAATAATGAGGGACATGACAAAAATAATCATTAAAATGAAGAGGAGCCAACTCAAGTACAACCACAATGAAGATAAAACAAACAAATTTGTTTATTAGTATAAAATACTATGGAACAATGAATACCACGAATAAAAATATTGAAGAATATGACAAGACTATGGGAACATTGATTATCACAAGTAATGTATGACCCAGGAGAACACCGATAGTGAACAACAATTAACCAGAAGAAGAAAGGAAGAAGAAGAAGAGCAAAGGAAACATACCACGAAGAATGAAGATAATGTATGGACAGTACAAGAAATCAACATTCACAAGGTATACAAGGAACTATATTAATGACCGGAAGAAGTGTAATGATTATTCGAAGATCAACTACGAAGAAACCAGTGTTTAGCATAATTGAGTAATCACAAACAATAACAGTGAAAACTTAATATAAGTGTGACAACCTGTAATATGATAACCATTTTTACCCCAAATAAAGACCATAGACAATACAAGTGAGAATGTTTATAACAGAGGAAAATGAGTAACCATTATAAGTGAAAGAATCCAAGATTAACTAGTTAAAATGCACAGACAATTAGTGTGACCAGTTTAATCAAGATTGTAACACAACATAGATAATCATTAAGACCACCAAACGAAATATGAGACAGAACAGTAAATTAATTGTTCATAGTGACTAATAATAAAAGCTTTGTAAGCCTTAAAATGAAATGTGACTGAATGCCACAGCAAGACAGAACAAAATATAAACAAATTCCAGAACAAATAGTAGCAAATAAGCTAGTTTGTTAGGTATAAAACAATCAATGTACCAAACACTAGGTACAACCCAACCAGAAATGTAATATTATTAGACTAAGAATACTTGTGTTATTGTTTCAACAAATAGTGTAAACATGTGTATTACTTAATAATTAAACCATTGTAGTAGAATGCCATAATGAAATGGTAATAGTAGAGTCAAATACTGCATAAGAATATGTTGAACATTGTTGCCAGACAACTGACACATAACCTTATAGAAAGGGCACCTATAACATAAAATCATGTATATTAGTTAAACCAAGCAACTATCAACAATTGTTTCAAACAAAGATTAATTATGAATAGTAATGCAAACCAATAAATAACATATGTACTGAAATACACAGCAAATGAATCAGATTGAATATGATATCATAAAGCCAAAAGAACAGAAACCCAATGTGACAAAATAGTTAATCAAAATGCACTATCAAAACTTATCAAAAGATTACAAAAAATGTTACCAGTAGTTAGAGAAATGTCTGATACTGCTATGAGAACACCTCACAAATGTAATAGTAGTAGTTTTATAATTGAAATATTAGAAACTAATTAACTACCATTGTAAAACCAGATGTAAACAAACACTATACTAAGAATTGGAGAGCTTTCAGATAACGAAAGGTTGATAAATACATTAAACCAACAAGGTACTACAATTGTACACTATTTTAATTAATAACATTATATACCTTGTATGATAAAATACTTAAAAAAGTGACAAATTAGAGCAATGAGAACAGAAGGTATTTTTGATAATACTATAAGTATATAAAAAATAACATTTTTTCAAAATAAAATATGAACAAATGTAAATAAATGTATATATTAGTGTTAGGATGTCAAACAAATGTAATTAGGTAAGGAATAATAGTGTTACATGTAATTATAAATAATCGAATATGGTTGCTAGGGACGTCATTACCAGATATCGTTTAAATTGTCATTACAACTATTTTAAGTACTAAAACGAAAGAGAAATGGACTCGAGGCGTTTAGTAGTAAGTGTTATAGTGTAATTGTAACAAAATATGGTGAAACAAACTTATTTATATTAAGATTCACCATATGAGTTTGTGAAATGGCTAAGTGAGTTATTAATGAACGGATTTAATACTTGTTTAGACTTAAAATAAAGCCACAAGTGTCCGCGATTTAATGCCACTAACCATTCAACGATACGACAATTGGTAAAAAAGTTATGACAATTATAAACTTTTCAGTCATTTTGTGTATCGATGCATACGTCACTTTTAGCCTCGAACCCACGCTATAAATTGTAAAAAATTAAAAGTTTTATTTAACCAAAGTGTTTTGGGGTTGAGAGTTTGACCTTTTGAACCAATCAAATGGCTTAAAATAACCAGACGAGAAGGAGACGCTCTGGTGAAGGAATCATTCGTTCTGTATCACTCAACACGCAAGGTTCACGCAAGAAGTCGTCAAAATTATTTCAAAATGTGCACGTCACTAACATTAGTAAGCCTACATACACTAACCTATAAACAACAATATACTACCGAGTGTCCAGTGCACTAAGTGAACAGTGAAAATAACTCGACCAGTGTATAATAAAAGTCGTGTTTTGTGTTTTAAAATCAGGGAGTACTATATTTTAATTATTTTAACGAAATGAATTAAAATAATAACCTTCGTTAGTAAACGAACGATATTGTTTTGGACTGCTCTAGTCAAAAGTACTAAAGTGCTTAAATTATGATGAAAAATTATCAGAACTGAATAAATGAATCATAGCGCAATAATTAATTTAAAAAATAAATATTTTACAATTTAATAATAATTGAAAAGATCGGAATTAATTTAAATACCGATCACCAATGTATAACATATAGTCGCTCATTTGACTAAACGTTTTGAATTAACGAATAATTGTTTTATTGCGCCAATATTCTAAATAACTGATAATTATACGTCAGATGACTTATAAATAAAATGTTTATGTTCATAATATTAAGAGTTTAATAAGTAATATACTTATTCAAAATAATTACTTACGTTCACTAGGTAACTAACCTAGAACTGACGATTATAATTTTGTCACCAAGTAATAATTCTGTTCTCAAATAATTTTAATTAAATGAAAGCTATAACAAGAGTTTTTTTTTCTATAAATTTTTTCTCTTGCCAGTACATGATTTTAATAGTTAATGAATAAATAATAATAATATTTTTAACAGTGCAAGCACAGAGCACGTGTTTTGACCACTACTGCTGTATGCGTTTTGCTAACCGTACGATAGTACGATATATCGGTTATGGTACCGAATTTTCTAATTTTAAATCTTTGTTTGTTTTTATAGTAATACATTATTAAATATTGTTAAATGAAATCACATCTTGTAATCTGGTATCATGTATCTTCCAAGAACTCACTAATTTGGTAATATAGCCGAATAAAGTGGACATAACCTTGTTCACCAAAAACATAGTACCATACATCAGTGTTACCAGCCTTGAGGTACAAAGATCTCAGGAATTGTTTAAAGTAATTATTGTTTGTAAAGATATTATTGATTGTTTTTTAAAGGAGTTCATTGCATTTAATAATTGTTAATAAACCCCAATTTATTTACCAGTGGAACAGAGTTTTTGATGTTTTTTATAATAGATAAAGTAGTTTAATTTTTCATGAACAGTCTTCTCATAAGGTGGCGGTACGATTTGAATGACCAATATCATTCGAAGTACTGTTGAATTTTTAATTTATTCTTATTGTGTATGTACATTATTTACGATATTCAAACGGAATATCCATATATGTGTATCAAGTGTTTTTGCAGCAGAAGAAGTCACCAACGGGAATATTAAAGACATCCACATATGGTAAGTGGGGAGGTCGACAGTGAAGTGATAAATAATCTTTTAAATGACAAACCTTAAAAGTGAACACCCACACTGATTTTATTAATAATCACATTTTTTTATAATTATAAACAATAACACTGCGTACTCGACTCGAGTATATCAACTTCTAATCTATCTCTATATCTACTATCTACAAAATCTGTTTGGTAACAATAAATATATAGTTGTCTTGATTGTTCATCATCTTCTTTCACAGCACTACACTTTATCTAATAATGAAACTTTTACTTGTGAACTTACTGTTTTTTCTTCTCGTCGAACGCGTTTCGGCGTCGTATTCGCCTTCTTCAGCTTAGAGACAGACTGCCAGTATTTAGTAACAGTTGTTGTATGGAAGGTGTAGTGGGGGTGGTGCGTGGAGGAAGGGGATTGGCACGGGGATTCAAATGAATGTTTGTTTTTTGTATAATTGTGGCAAAAAGTGTATGTGATTTATATTGTAATTGGTCGTTAAGTATGTTGTTTGGTTGTGTTGTGTGGTGTTTGTATATTTCGTATGTGTGTATGTGTGTGGCAACGCGGAGTGTATATTGTTGTTGGTTAAGCTTTTAAGTGTTCAGAGTAACGGGATGAAAAAGATCTTCCCGTCTGGCCTATGTAGAAACTATTGTAGTTATTACAATTTAATTTGTAAACACCTGTTTTGTTATATTTGTCTATGTCTGTGTTTGTATTATTGATGTGTTTCTTGATGGTATTGGTTGTTCTGTATGCTATTTTGTATTTGTGTTTTCTGAATGTGTTGGCGATTTTGTGTGTGTAGGAGTTGTGGTATGTGAGTGTGATGTATTTATTGTGCTTTGTGTTGATGGTATTTTGTGTTTTGTTGTTTTTGTTTTTGATGCGTTTGTGTAGTGTGTTTATTAAATTAGGGTTGTAACCGTTTTTGATAGCTATGTATTTTATTGTGTTGAGTTCGTCGGTGTAATCTTGTTTATTTAAGGATATTTTAGTTAGTCTATGGAGCATATGGTTGAAGGCCGCATGTTTATGTTGTGTTGGGTGGTTTGATGTGTTGTGTATAACCATGTCAGTTGTGGTTGGTTTCCTGTATATTTTGTATGTGTGTGTATTGTTAGTTTTGTTAATTGTTAGGTCTAGAAAAGTTATACTATTGTTTTGTTCAATTTCCAATGTAAATTTTAATTTGTGGTGTATAGTGTTTATGTATTTGTGTATGCCACACACAAACACACACAAAACCACAGTTACACTAACATAGACACTAATCTTGAAATTTTACATTACTTACCCAAAGGTCGAAAACTCAACACAGCTGAACAATATGAAATATACAAACACCACACAACACAACCAAACAACATACTTAACGACCAATTACAATAAAAATCACATACACTTTTTGACACAATTATACAAAAAACAAACATTCATTTGAATCCCCGCGCCAATCCCCTTCCTCCACGCACCACCCCCACTACACCTTCCATACAACAACCGTTACTAAATACTGGCAGTCTGTCTCTAAGCTGAAGAAGGTGAATATGACGCCAAAACGCGTTCGACGAGAAGAAAAAACAGTAAGTTTACAAGTAAAAGTTTCATTATTAGATAAAAGTTATATATATATTTTTTTATTACATCCTAACGGAATTACAAGTAAAAGACAACAAAGTTTCCACCTTAATCATGAATGAAATAACCCCCTTTGGCCAAGAAAACTAACCCCATAGCAGATCTTGCCAATATCTTGGCCTATTATAATACCATTTTCAGTTGTCAATTTATAATGCGATTTTTCAATAGCAGTTTAATAATGAACAAATCAGCATCATTGTCACCAGTGATTGTATCATATCCCTCATACTTAAATATTTGTATCAGTTGTGAAATTGACTGTTCTTTATTGAAGACATTGCTTAGAATTTTTCTTTGTGGAGAATTTAACGGTGTATTCTCATCAAAAGTGATGTCTGCAAAATTATGTTTAAAAGACTTTACTGTCGTTCGATGCTTTTTGTACTTGTGAAATTTTTAGTACATAACACTTGTGCCATTGAACACAAACTCATTTTTTCTATGTTTCTGAATAAAATTTATGTTTGTTGTAAATACAGCCATAAACGTACCCAATTATGGCCATACTGCATCCTGAAGCAGGTCGCCTCCATCAAAAATAAACTTACAATCAGTGTAATCAATTGGATGTTCCTGGAATGGAATAAAAAATTCATACAAAGATGATTTCTTAGTTTTTGCATCAATCCTTTTTCATCGCATAAAGAGAGAGAGGAGAGGAATGGAAGCAAGTTCATACTCGAAACAAATCTGTAAATCTGTTGTTTCGAGTAGCAACATCTGCAATTCTCTGTAGCAACTGCAATGGCATTAACAACTTGTATTTTAACTGTACTGTTGGAAGAAGATATTGATTTCACCATACACTGTTGCTATAACTTCAAATATTCAAGTTAACACCATCTTTTACAAACTTTTTCTTTAAAAGATGTCTGTGATAGGTTATTGACGTTAGGCTTACTAGTAAGACCTTGCAGGTGACCTTGAGGCATGCGTGTTTGTGAGTTGTATGTCTTGTGTTTGTATTCAATGTGTGTGTGTGTGTGTGTGTGTGTGTGTGTGTGTGTGTGTGTGTGTGTGTGTGTGTGTGTGTGTGTGTGTGTGACTTATAGATTTCATGGTTGATAAGTTTTATTTATTTACTTTCCTTTGTTATTTATTTGTCATCTTTATTTCATTTAAATACTTTAGTGTGTTTTGAATCTCTGCTGTTGTGGAACAGAATATTGCTTATCTCTTATTTGTGAGTTTTAGTTTTGTTTTTGCCTGAAGACAGCCACCAATTTGTTGTGTAGCTGAAACATCGCTTGTTAATAAAAATCAGTGAAGAAAAAAGTCTGTCTTACTAGTAGGCCTAACATTTAATAAACTTTTTCAACAACTTTTTTCCAATCTCCTTGATAACAAGTGGTATTATCATCAGCAACAAGACCGCTTGACAACTATATTAAGTTTTTGAACACTATAAATGGATAGTGTTGCTTAAACTAGGATATGAATTTTTTGCAATCATCTTCATTCTTTTTTAATTCTACAAAATTTCTCAGTGCTCTTGCATACATGCAGAGGCGGATTTATGTATAGGCAAAGTAGGCAGTTCCCTGTGGGCAGCAAAATTTGAGGGGCGGCAAATTTTGGAAAGGTGAACTTTGACGGCCATTATGTTGTTTTTATACCTAAGAGATGTTTCAAATGCCTCTTCATTTCATCCCAATATGATAAGAAACTTTCAAAAATATATATTGTTTAGTAACCAGGCGTATTACATAAAGAGAATGGTTTGTCATTTACTTCTGATATGTATATGAAGTAATTTTTACATAATTACATTTACATGTATTATCTATGTGATACTTCCATTATATTAATTAATTATTTAACTATTCATCCTTTACCAAGTCTGTAATGTGACGTGAGTGAATGTCAATAGATGTCACTACTTAAAACAGCTGCTAACAGTCATAGCTAAAATATTTTGGAATAAACATGGCTACAGTAATTTAATGTCTTATTGTACTCTTACTAGTATGTTATGTAAATTGTTCTATGTATTAAGAAAAATTGAGAAGAAAATGTTATATAAAGAACAAATCCTAGAGTAAATAAAAATATGGTGGCAAAAGGGCAAATCTGCCCCTGCATACATGGTAAATTGTTGCTAAATCAAAAATCCAGTTGTTTAACATTTTGTCAGCAAATCCTCTTCCATGCGTAATGCCTCCAATGATTTTCATGATATTCATAAGCGTTTGCTCGATAGTTATGTTTTACCATGCATCACACCACTGCTTCTTGGAGCAATGAATGGTAAAGAAACCTTCTTTTACAAATTTTGGTAATTCTTTGCCATTTTATGTTTGAGAGGATCCACATCTTGAAGGTATAATGACATGATTTTGCATAGAGATAATAACCACTTGTGTGACTCTTATTCAATCTAAACAAAGCTCCTGAAAGCTCTGCTCACAGATGGTGTGGAAATAACCTTCCTTCAGCAATGCACATTTACAGAGAGGCACAAAATCTTAGTCAAGAATATTTTTTAAAAATTGGAGGACATGTATTTTGTATAAAACATTATGTTCTAAAAGGTTTGTCTTTATGATTTTTTTTCCATAAATACAGCAGTTTCAGAGATATTTGTGAAGAATAAATAGGTTAGGATGATTTTTCCCTATGCACATCCTATTGCTCTTAAGGTTTAGTCCCAATTGCAAGAATTATATGGTAATTAGCTTTATAGTGCATTAGACTAGAAAATTTTTATGGGAAATATTTTTTGATCTGAATAAGAATTTAGAAGATAAATGAGGGAATCTCAAAAAAGACTCAATCTAGGAATAGTTTTTCAGCAAAAAGGAGTTGTTTCACCCATGAGTAGGGTGGGATCTTTTTTGTCCTTTATTTGTAATCTTGTTGGGAGTTCATAACCATAAAACTAAATATATATAAATTGTTTCTTCTATTTGGTAATTTTCTTCTGGAAAATTCAGTTAACATTAAAATAATGAAAATTATTCACCTGGAAAATTAAATTAACATTAAAATAATGAACAATAAACAATGCACAAATATAAACTATGAATGAATTAAAACAATGAGAAATATTTTAACAATGAAGAAATATTTTACCTTGTGTAAAATAAGTATATATATATATATTATAAGTTCAAAATGAAGTACAGTATGAGGTAATAGACACAGTTAACAACAGTTATACATTTAAAGGAAAACATCACAACAGGAACATTACAGTGTCTGACCTGATGATGAAATTTTAATATTTCGAAAAGGCCTTATTCATTGTTTTAAAAAATGGAATTTTACTGATTTTGGTGGTATGTATATAATAATATTATAACAAGTCAGTGGCATAATGTTTGGCAAAATAAAAATATTAATGATATGTGTTAACAATTAATTAGAAAGGTTTTTGCTAGATTACAGAAAATTCCACTGGAGCAGAGAGAATTATTGTGTAAAAGACAATATTGTTGCTGTTTGTTAGTGATTTGATAATGGTGTAATAACCAAAACCTGTTGCCAAAAGTAAAAAATCATAGTGGTCTAGTAAAAACATTCTTCACATGTCTAAAGACTTCATAAAATGAAAACATCATTAGTCTTTATCTAATATATCATAACAGCGAACACATACAACAAATGTGAAAACCCTGACTGATACAAAACTCATTTGACTGATATGACATTATTACATGACAGTGATTGACAATAATTGTTGTTGACCTAATTTTCGCTTTACATTACAAAATACCAGTATTTTTATCCAGATAACTTGTTGAATCAAAATATAATTTTTATTTTTAAGGAGAATACATGTCTGGATGTTATATGCAGGATATTATGATGAATTAGCATATGTGTTTCTATATAAAACTAAAATTTTTATGGAGTTTAATGAAGAAAGTTGTGTTAGTGGTAAAAATCACAAACAGAATAATTATCACTGTTGCACACCACTATAGAAAAAATATCGGTATGGAGAACCATACATGACTTCCATGTTCTAAGCTTTATATTTAAAATCATTTTCAAAATGAAAAATTTCCATAGAAACTACTTCTTTCTACTTATTGCTTCAGCCTTAACCACATTACTGTGGTCACTAACGAATACCACCTCACGTTATCGCACTCGATTTTCACTGATGATGGCAGTCGATGGCACTGCAGAAACGTCTGGTTTTGCAGAAAACATTGGACTATGGCCAAACAGCCCTGGAAGGAATTTTAACAACAAACTACTTCTTTGTTGCCGATAATGTAGTACACATATAAAAAATTATCCCTTCCCCCTTCAACTATAATTTTCATTTATAGAATATTACCCCCACCCCGTTCAACTAGGCTCTTCATTTATAGATATTTCATCTACGTTTCTACAGTGGATTATTATGATCTTCTTATCAGGATACTTTATTTATAATATAAATAAAACACGTAGAACAACACACTCCACTGTTTGAGAATGTTCCACTGCATAACAATATACAAATGTTATGTTCACCAATGCTACCGGTATCTAATATTCAATTACCAAACACATTTCAAATCCTACACACTACTTTAAAACTACACCACTATGCTACCCCCTCCACCAGCAGCACAAGGAGCACAGCAGTCATCAGTACCATTTCACACTGACGATGTGATGATTGCCATGAAATGAATTTCTGACTATGTAAAAAACATTTCTACTGGTCAAATAATTACAACATTTATAGTTCTTAAAACATATAGTCTGGGGGCCCACCAACATATGAGAGGAATTATTAATATACTTCTATAACTTTCTGTATGGCTTAATTATGATTAGTCTACCACTTTTTCCGCTATGACAATTTTTGCGATCGATTTCTTCTCTTTCCCATTTTTCCGAAACATGTCGATTTCCTGTTGTAAAGAAAATTTATTAATATAATATTTTTCTAATTGTAAACAATAGATAACTGAACTAAACTCGTGAAAAAAAAATTGTCGGACAAAAATTTTGATTTGTAAAGGGTGTTTACCACCCTACAGTAAACATGTCAAAATGACGAATTTTTAAGATTTATTGATATTCAGCTGATTTTTTCAGAATTGGTTATTAAAAGTATGTAAAATTGAAAAATGACATTGTTGGACAAAATATATTTTCCGATTTTCCAGTCCGACGCCTGAAAGTCGTCGCAGCCATGGCGTCACGGTATTTATTAATAACCTTTTTTTTGGCTTTTTTTTTTGTTATAAAATAGAAAGCAGAACATGATTGATGAGTTGTCAGACAGAAAAATTAACCCACCCCAACCCCACCTTTTGGGGTTTCCTGAAAGTGGCAATTTTGCTATTTTTTCATTTTTTGAGATTTTTCAAAAAGGTTTTTCTCACAGAAGGACTGATTCTGAAAAAATCAGCTGAATATCAATAAATCTTAAAAATTCGTCATTTTGACATGTTTAGGGTGGTAGACACCCTTTACAAATCAAAATTTTTGTCCGACAATTTTTTTTTTTCGCGAGTTTAGTTCAATTATCTATTGTTTACAATTAGAAAAAATATTATATTAATAAATTTTCTTTACAACGGGAAATCGACATGTTTGGAAAAATGGGAAAGAGAAGAAATCGATCGCGAAAATTGTCATAGCGGAAAAAGTGGTAGACTAATCATAATTAAGCCACACAGAAAGTTATAGAAGTATATTAATAATTCCTCTCATATGTTGGCGGGCCCCCAGACTAATATTACTATTAAAAAAATAAGTTTTAAAAGAAAAATTTACAAATTTGAATAGCTTACGAATTCAATGCTTCATTTATAAAATACACCAAACCCCACACAAGATAGTCACATCCAAACTGCTTTATAATAGCTTTTAACAAGCTTGGCGTTTGTTGCGTCTTTGAAGCATTCTGAATCTCTGCATACCACCTCCTGAAAATAATTATGTACATTTTATTTATACAAGAAATGTTTAAATTATACCAAAACATTTGCCATCAAATGCCTAATTTTCCATCTTACAAGTAGGCCTACCTGTAATATACTAACCCCATAAGTGTAAATTAATTTACTAAATATTTCAAATCTAATAACTATATCTTCAGAAGTGTGCAACACAAGCACATAGAAGTGACACTAGAGATGGGATTGTGCATAGAACAGATTACATGAAACCTAACCTTTGTTATCAGCTATTTTATCTGTGTTAGCAGTCTTCATAACAACTTTGTCGTATTTTGTTGCTTCTCTGCTATATACAATTTTCCCTCGAACGAGGACTTTCGGTTTTGCAACCATTATCAAGTTGTAGTAAGAACTTGATAATGGTTGCAAAACCGAAAGGCCTCGTTTGAGGGAAAATTGTATATAGCAGAGAAGCAACTAACCTTTGTTACTTGTTTCTCCTATACTTAGAAACACTTCCTTAGAGTACGGTACATGATTGTCTCTGTCTTGTTTTACTTTAATATTGTTTCAGCCAGCATCATATTTTTATACTATAAAATTAAAACAACTTGATTTCCCCCAAACTATATAAGTTAAATGATAATTATAATCAAAGTAATGTTACTCATTTAATATTTTGTAAAAAAAAACAAAATTATTAATTGAAAATAACTTTGAATAATAATATTTATATTCTAGCAGTAGCAACAGATATTAAACAAGTGGAAACAATACTCAGGATAAAGATTTGAATCTTGAGGATAACCATTAAATCAAAATCGCTAGCTTCTGTATGCATAGAATTACAATAAAAACCCAGGGCTGCTAGAACAGCAAACCTGGGGTTACTGCAGCACCAGGGCATCAGCTGTCAGAGGGGCCACCATGCAACCCTAAATCACAAAAAAAATTTGAAAATAATAAATTTGAAAAAAAAACAAAAAAATGTTCTCAATCCAAAATCATAAAAAATGTGTGCTCAAAGTATTAAATTGGATTATTGACTGTAAAATGATTGATGTCTTTCCGAATATATAGCCTACAGTGTTTACCATCTACTTTTTACGATTCCAATACCTAACTGCGAAACTGAAACATTATTTTCTGTATAAAACCATTAAATATACGATGAGTTCAACTATGTTATAAGAGAGATTATCTTAGTTGACAAGGTTGAATATTGAAAGCAAGATATTTTAATCACTCGGTTTAGAAGAAATTATACAAGATTTCATTAATGCAAAATCAAGAGAAGAAATGGATAGATTGGTACTTTCTAAGCTTAAGTACTACTATGCTCATTGTAATCACTATTTAGCTAAATATCTGTTGTAATCTGAGAATTTGAAAGTAATATTGCAGTATCAAACACTACTGAAAAAAACATTTTCCCGGATGACTGATTTTGAGAGAAATGAAATGCTGAAACGTGGTCGACATACTCTAAAACTTGTATTTCTTAAAAGGAATGGATAAAAGATTGAATTTTGAACCAGGGGGGAGATGCACCTGTCTGATGGCAGAATAGGGCACCACACACATCTAATCTGCCCTCTCTCTCTCTCTCTCTCTCTCTCTCTCTCTCTCTCTCTCTCTCTCTCTCTCTCTCTCTCTCTCTCTCTCTCTCTCTCTCTCTCTCTCTCTCTCTCTCTGTGTGTGTGTGTGTGTGTGTGTGTGTGTGTGTGTGTGTGTGTGTGTGTGTGTGTGTGTGTGTGTGTGTGTGTGTGTGTGTGCGTGTGTGTGTGCGTGTGTGTGTGAAGTTTCACACTATGTGAATATATGGAGACATATTTATAATAACCCTAAGTTGGTTTCTGTGCAAAGGGGTGTGGATGTTATAAGACAGACAATATTGTTAATTACTGCATGTTAACATAGTTTAGATGACAATAAACAATAGAAAACAGCAGTGCAGTGCAGTGTGAAAGTGAGTAAGTGTTATGCGTAACAAATTGTGTGGGAAGATAAGTAACATAAGCCAATAAACAGACACACTACAAGTCATTTATATTATTGTGTAAATTGGAATAACTAATAATGACTAATTATTTTAATAATAAATAAATTTTAAAACCATTTATCCAACTGATAAAATAATTAGCTATGCAAGCACATGCAGTTGAAAAAATGTGGTTTGGAAAAGTCTAGAAACTGGAAGTTCATGTTCACCAACATGTGGTCAATTTTCTAGTAAAACCTAGAATGTTTTATCATGTTAAAATGACATCATGTGGTAAATCTATAAAGGCATGGATGAGCCCAAATTAGTCAGTCTTTCACAGTCTTACATATGGCAGTCTCTAGCAGTATCTAATACAGAGTCTCTTGGAGTCACAGTGTATCATCAAAGGAGCAATTGAATTAGACCACGAAGTCAGGCACAGGTCCATATCGGTGTCACTTCGCACTTAAGGAGGACATTGTGTGTAATAATATGGTGCGAAGAATTTGTAATATTCTACACAGACCAATAAGGAATTGTCACTAATGGAAAAGATGAGTTACTATATGTTGACTTCTTGGGTCCACTTCCATGAGGTCTTCAAGATCTTTGCAGATTAAGGCACCTGATTGTCTGCTGTGAGTTAGTCAGTCTTTTGCAGTCTTTCATATGGCAGTCCCTGGCAGCAGCGGTGGCTCATCAGGGGAGGCAAGAGAGGCTAAGACTCCTCAGCTTAGAAAATTATTAAAAAACAAACAACTAGTAATAGGTTCTGATTTTTATTGTAACTGAACCTGTAATCAATCTAATCACAATTTGGCATTTTAAATAATGTGATTACTTACATAAATTTTTTTATTCACGTTTTACCAATAACAGCACAGAATTGTAGCAGATAGAGGCACGGATCTGAGTAGCCGCCGTAGTAATCATACAACTACGTGAGAACTATGCCCAGCAGGTAATGTGGGGGACACTACTGCACTTGTAATTGTGCCTGGGAGGCAACGAGTGATTTAGCCTCTCAGCACCACTTAATGTGGTTTGTGTTAGTTTTACGCAGTCTTTACATTCTCGTGTTCCTTGAGCATGTGTATTATTACTATTTTTCTCGTCTTGCGTGTGTTTGTGATCTCTACCACTAGAATAAAATCGATTTAAGAGAAGAAAGTGAAAGTAATATTGCAGTATCAAACACTACTGAAAAAAACATTTTCCCGGTTGACTGATTTTGAGAGAAGTGAAATGCTGAAACGTGGTTGACATACTCTAAAATTTGTATTTCTTAAAAGCAATCACAAAAAACCAATCTAGATCCAGTTGTCATAGTATGATCAATGTAAATGGCTGTGTGATAATGGAGTAAGGCCGACGTTATTCTGCTGGCCCTGCTTCCTGTTAAGCAATATTGCTCAACGAGAAGTATGATTTTCCAGCTGTAAGGAATTATAATTTAACCAGCTATGAAGTTAGGTGACACTAAAAGCTTTTCTCACTATGATAAAATATTCCTAACTGATTCTTTTGTTCCATTAATGGAAATATATGCACAACATTTTAACAAAGAAAAATTAAGAACAGAACTTGAAACCATTTTCTCACCAGAAATAAACCATTGTTATTAATCTGGTTAACCAGGAAATTAACCAGACTAATAAAAAAGATGAATGATGATGGTACAATCGAAATTCTTCCCAAAGCACATCAATTATTTACTCTTATTGCAACAATTCTTCCTTGTAATTATTCTTACGTATAGAGAAACTTTTCTTGTCATAAGGGAATAGGACCGTTGAGTGAATTTGCTACAGGCCTACAAGTAAATTCATCACAGCTTACAAAATATATTTATACTCAAAAGTATACTTCTTTGCTAGAACAAAAGTAAGTTTATCTTCTTAAAAGTACACGTATATTTCTAATAAGACGTATGTGCTGTAAAAATCAGATAGCTGTATCATAATTAATAGTGAAATAACGAGTGTCGAGGGGGCGTGGTATAACTGAGAGCGGCTCAGGTGACTGCCTCATAGCGTCCCCGTCATCAAGCCTCACCGGCCATCACTGCCTAGCAGTATCTATTAAGGACTCTCTCGGAGCCAGAGTGTATAATCAAGGAAGTGACTGAAATAGACCATGAAGTCAGACATGGCATTCGAGGTCTTCAACGACTGATTGATGTCAACAAGGGCTGAATCAGGAGTGAATTGGATGGACAACGCCCATGTGGAATCCACGAGGAGGATGCATGATGGAGCCTCCTCCACGGAAAGGATGAGATCGACATCCCAACTAACGAGGACAATGCCTGGTGTGGGAACAGGAGCAAGATCGTCCAGACTGATCCAACTCAATCCATCAAATTCAAGAAAGTGGAATTATAAAACTCTTTATAAGCTACAAAACAATTAAAGACTCTCCTAAATTGCTACCAATCAAATAATTCAATATTTATATATTTTTTCAAATTCATAATTTTCACATGTAACTGCATATATTTTATATACAAAAAAAATAAATAATGAATAAATGTACTAAACCAATCAATAAAAATTTTCCTTCTGCAAGTCATCTAGTAAGTGCTTCCATCAAATGTTGGGGCCTTGACACGAACTGTCCCAACTGCAGGCAAAGTGACTCTCTCTACATAGTGTCTTATTTTCTATGTCTATGTAGTGACTCTCTCTTATTTTCTATGTCTTTTTCCACCTTTATGATTGGCACTGTCTCGTCAGCCATTTGTTTTTAAACACATGGTTGTATTTTCATTAGTTTCTCAACTCTGATTTTAATTTGCTCTTTCATGTTTGCAGTTGACTCTTCTATAGTTGTTACAGTCTCCTCTACTTCAGATATTTTATTTTACAAAGATTCTTCTAAGAGAGATATTTTTGTAGATGTCAATTCTTCTACGTCAAATATTCTAATAATTTGGTTATTAAGCTCACCTCGTAATTCACCCAAGTCACCACATAGGAGACCCAACTCTGCAGCAGTATGTTCTTGCATCTGCTTTTACTCTTGTATCAACGCTTTCATTCACCTGCTTCCTGCTTATGTTTCTCGTCTTTTTGATCTTCTGACTCAAGCAAGACTGCTTTTCGCCGTTCTTCTGCCTCTTCTCCTTCATATCAGCATTTCTCATCCTATCATTTTTCTGCTTCATCTGCCTCCTGTCATCATTGTTCCTGTCTCTTCTGCCTCTTGGCATCATTCTGCTGTTTGTTTTCCTATGTTTGCCATAGCAGAGCTTGGAAAGCTTCCATCATCTGACTGGTATCCATGTTTACAGATTAATTACAATGTACACTACACTTTGTTAAAGGTTATGTCGCACTTCTGACCCAACGTTACAACAGTCTCACAGATTGTTTGTACAGTGGAAACAAAATACAGACACGAATGAAGTCACTAATTTACCATCTTTAATTAGTCATAATGTGCAATCAACAAGGCACTCTCATACAACAATTCAAGTTAAATTTGTCCACATGCAATAATAATGTCAAGTATCAAGAGACCCACACTAATTATAACACAATAATCACTTTCTGTAACAACCACTTGATCCGCACTGAACAAATTGTCCACTGTAACTGACTTCTAAGCCAGCAACTGTTGCTTTTACAGGTCCACAGAGATTCCAGAATAATTTTCCATCCTTTTGGTAGCGTGTCATCATAACTTGCGAAGTTACAAGTGCTCTTGAACAGTCTGAAAATACTTGAGTGCGGCCTTACCTGAGATGCTGCACCTGCTCGGCTAGTTGAGAAATGGGAGGAAGGATGCTCTCAACTCTTTGAAAGCATTCTGTCACTGTCATGACAATATATGTATATGTTTTTGTAACATAAATGTTGTAACCTCTCATCCATTCACTTTGCCAATTGCCAATATAAGATTCCAGTCACTAACACATATGTTACATGTTGTTAAACATATGGAATGGTTTGTTTGACAAATTGAATAATGTAACAGCAAAGCCATATTTGACATGGTTTATTTAACAATTTATCAAAAACTAACATTATAATAAATTAAAGATGAGACTAGCAGAATAAACTCTGGTAGCCATGCTGTACTGACTGGTATTAAATCAGTCACTAAAAGAAGACAGTGGACTGCCTTAAAAGTAGGACAGTCACACAAGAAACACTCTCATGTGTATGCATGTAAGTGTGTTGTGTGTGTATAAACAGGAGACTAAAAAATTTTTAATTGCTTACTATATTTAATTGCTGTGTCAAGTTTCTGATTTGATTCATTGTTGAACATGAGACTGATAAAGACCTTAAAAAGTTAATACACTTTGGTGATCAGTAGACATTCTTAAGGAAAAATAAACTTATAATTTTAAAAGTAATTGCAATTAATATACTAAGTAAGAAAATGTTTAGAAAATAAGAAATAGTCCTATGGTTATTTTGTAATTAATTGATGTTTATTTTCTGTTTAAATGAGTATGAAACTTTTATTATAACATAACCTTTCTAGTTTTTCCCCAGCTTCAGCAGATTTATCTTCTTGTACAGGTTGTGGTATATCATTTTCCTTTATATCTTTTTTGCTCCCTTGATAAATGAGTCGATAAATCCATCTAAAAACACATACAGAAATTTTCATAATATGTTTTTAGAATTAAAAGTATATACAAATATGTGTTCGTAAAGCACAAAAATTCAACTTTTATGTACAAAAATGTGTTTCTCTACAGCCACAGATTTTAATAAGGGAGGAATGAGTTTTACATTGTAGCCTATATACTAGATTTATAAAATTAATAAAATTTAGATTATAGATATTTTAATTAACAGGTGTCAACAGATCTATAATCTATTTATCCCACCTACACAGGCTTGTTGAATCTGATTGCTAATATACTCATGTGTGAAAAATATTTAAAAACTTTCAGCTACTACCTTTGGGAACTGAAAACAAATGCTTAAAAGACTGAACTATTCTTTAAAAAAAAAAAAACCATACTATTAAGAAAGAACATGTTAATATATCAGTATGAAATAAGGAAGTAATTAAGAATTAAACAACACAAAATTAAGAATAACAAGGAGATAAATATACTGATTACACATACTGATTTCAATGTACTGATTACACAGAACGGATAGAAGATTTATCGTAAATTATAAACTAAAAAACTTATAACTTTGATTTTACAAATAACTGAGATAGTAATTTTTTATTAATTGGATAGAAGAAACAACTGATTTCATTTTCAGTGTACTATTTCACATCACTAATATCAAATAAAAAATGTTTGTAAACCAACACATGTATTATACACAGCATCTACAGAACACAATAAAAGACAGTTTTAGTTCCATTCTACTTTCTCACTGTGTATCTACTGTATTGTATTGCTTACCAGTAATATGTACTGTTTCAGGCTACAAGAAATATTAACAGATTCCTGTACAACACAATCCTGGAGATGTTTTGGTTTTCCAGGCCTCAGGCTATGGTCTGTTGTTTAACTTTCAACCAGATATTTCATTCTTGGATTTCGTTGTCCATGACGTGTCCGTTACTTAACTAAATATCACTATAATATTGACGACTCGGAACACAAAGTTTTTTATAAGTAAAAACGTAAAGTTTTACCTTACAGCCTAAACCGGCTTTCACCTATAGAAGGCTTCATCAGAGCTGTAGGCAATAATGGCAAAGAAAGGGCAACACCAACACCTCATTAGAGAAATACAAACAAAACCTTTTATGTGGAAAACAAAACCTTAATTGAGACAAGAAAATCAAGTGCAACTCTTAATTTGAGCCTCTGATGAAGCCTTCTATAGGTGAAAGCCGGTTTAGGCTGTAAGGTAAAACTTTACGTTTTTACTTATAAAAAACTTTGTGTTCCGAGTCGTCAATATTATAGTGATATTCAGATATTTCAGTTATCAGATGGGCATAACTGAAACTGTGGATGTGGGTTTTGGCAGAATTGAATAGACAATCTTCAGCAGCTGTGTGTGACTGCAGCAACTGGGGTGAGACACTTATAAAATGGACTACCACAGTTGTAACCAAATATATGGTTAAAGTTTAAACAACAATAAAGCACAATCTTAACACCTGGAAAACATAAAACTAAAATGAATTCAAGATTAAAAACACTAAAATGAACTACAACTGTGAAAAAAATTATAATAATTCTTGGGAAATAATAGGGATTGTGGTAGAGGGAGAGAAGCGAATGTCCATAAAAGTGATCCTTGGAAAACTGAAGTACATGAAATTCAGGGGCAAGAAGGAAGACCCTACTTAATACAAGGGGTAAGCTTGCTTAACACTTCTTACAAATTGTATGCATCTATCCCAACAAAATGACCAAATGCAAAACAGAGGGAATTCTCTAGGAGGCCCGGCCCGGTGTGGTTTCAGATCATGTTTAGATTGCATCTTCATAACAGCCCAGGTCATTGAAAAGCACAGAGCATATAAGCTGCCTAGATATGTGGCTTTCATTGACCTTGGGAAGACATTTGATCTAGTGATTAGGGGCATAGGAGCTGTAGGCAATAATGGCAAAGAAAGGGCAACACCAACACCTCATTAGAGAAATACAAACAAAACCTTTTATGTGGAAAACAAAACCTTAATTGAGACAAGAAAATCAAGTGCAACTCTTAATTTGTGCCTAATTAATTGTGGAGTACACTAAGGATGTCCATTATCACCATCTTTTCTTAACTTATACATAGACGATGTCATACACAATTAGCAGATGAACCTGCTGGAGCATTTTATGATTGTTAATTCTGCAGTTAACACATTGTTTTCTGATGACCAGGCTATGCTGTCAAACTTGAAAAGTGGCTTGCAGACGGCTGTACACCCATTGGATTAAACCTGAAAAGATTCGGATTACAGTTCTCTACATCGAAGACCAAGGTGATGGCTTTTTATGGAGCTGACCCCCCATATGAGTAAAAATTGTTAAAATGGTACTGTTTTGCAGCAGGTCAGCAATTTTGAATATCAGGGCTATTATGTATCTTATATTAAAACAGGGGCGGATTAACCATTAGGCTGACTAGGCTGTAGCCTAGGGCGTGGCACTTTGAGGGGCGCAAAATTTTAGCTAAAAAATAATAAAATTTTACAGCTAAATGTAAAATTGGTAATAAATTACAAGGATAAAAATTTGAGTTCATTTTGAACACAGGCGCCTGTTTGTGAGAAATTATGGTAAAACTGTATGTAAATAATAGAAGTGCTTTCCAAACCGTTTTCTCCGGTTATGAGTCATCGGCGGCCAGCGCTCATAGAACTATGCCGCCGCCTGACTTTCGTGGAATTGCCAACCAGTAAGATATTTGAAATATTCCTAACTAAGAAATATATTGTAGGGTGTTTAAAGCTTCATTCAGCCCCTTGGAAATAAACGTAAGAGTAGTCTATGGGAGGGGGGGCGCTAAAATATAATTAGCTTTTTAAAGTCATTGTATTGGTATCCGCGTCACAATTATTATAATTAAACTATAAAGTTTTACCTTAATCCGTCTATGTGATCGCTTAACTTTTCTTCTTTTCTTCTAACGCGTTTCGGATTGTTAATCCATCATCAGAGGTTAAAATAATTCGTCGGTTAAGACTTCGTTAAACATTAAAAGTTGCGTAAAAGACATTTAAAAATTACACTAAAAGAACATTTAAAAATATAGTCCACAAACACAGCGACGTAGCGGATGCGAGTGCGCACTCAATACCGGTCAGCGACGTACTGCACAGTTTATTGGAGTTTTCATGTTATCTATTGATGTGTTGGGGTATGTATTCTATGGCTATGTTATCTATAATCTTATCGTATAGTGTATGCGATTTAAATGCCAATTGTTCGTTTAATATATTATTGGGATTATTTCTGAAGGCTCGGTAAATTTCGAACTCTTCTACCGCATCCTTATATCGTCCCTTTCTGCAAATGTGTAAGGGTTTGCAATTTGTCTCAAAATTTGTATAATTATGATTTAATGTGACGAGATGTTTAGCGTAGTTTGATTTATTTATATTTGAAATGCTCGTGGGTAAGTGTTCTTTATATCTTTCGAAAAAGGTCCTGCCAGTCTGACCAATGTAATGCATGTTGCAGTCATCACATATCATTTTGTATACACCCGTTCTTTTTTCAATTGATGTACGTGTGGCATTATTTAGCATTTTACGGATATTGTTGGTTGTTCTAAATGCGATGTGGATGTTATGTTTTTTAAAGGTGTTTCTAATGAGCATTGAAAAGTTGTTAGTATAATCAATCGCCATATATATTGCGTTCGTCGTGACACGGTGAGGGTTGTTAGTTCTGCGTTTGTGTCTAAGCATAAAACGTTCCACTAATGAACTGCGGTAACCGTTCGTAATTGCAATATGTTTAATTATATCTACTTCTTCTTTGTGGTTGGCGGGATCTAAAGGTACGCTGTATAGTCTGTGTATCATACTATTGAATGCGGCCATTTTTTGTGAGTGCGGGTGGAAAGAATCAGCATGTATAACACCATCAGTTGTGGTGGGTTTTCTGTATATTCTGTATTGAAATATATATATATATTTATATATATACATACATATTTGCTATCCCCACACAATAAATGGCAACGTAACATCTCATTTTATAAAAGATACGTGGATGACACGTTTGTAATATTTGACGGGACAACGAGACAGGCAAACATGTTGTTACATTACATGAATAACATTACCAAAAACATACAATTCACACTTGAAATAGAATCAGACAATGCCATAAATTTTCTGGACTTAACTTTTATGAAACATAATAATAAATTTCAATACAGAATATACAGAAAACCCACCACAGCTGATGGTGTTATACATGCTGATTCTTTCCACCCGCACTCACAAAAAATGGCCGCATTCAATAGTATGATACACAGACTATACAGCGTACCTTTAGATCCCGCCAACCACAAAGAAGAAGTAGATATAATTAAACATATTGCAATTACGAACGGTTACCGCAGTTCATTAGTGGAACGTTTGATGCTTAGACACAAACGCAGAACTAACAACCCTCACCGTGTCACGACGAACGCAATATATATGGCGATTGATTATACTAACAACTTTTCAATGCTCATTAGAAACACCTTTAAAAAACATAACATCCACATCGCATTTAGAACAACCAACAATATCCGTAAAATGCTAAATAATGCCACACGTACATCAATTGAAAAAAGAACGGGTGTATACAAAATGGTATGTGATGACTGCAACATGCATTACATTGGTCAGACTGGCAGGACCTTTTTCGAAAGATATAAAGAACACTTACCCACGAGCATTTCAAATATAAATAAATCAAACTACGCTAAACATCTCGTCACATTAAATCATAATTATACAAATTTTGAGACAAATTGCAAACCCTTACACATTTGCAGAAAGGGACGATATATGGATGCGGTAGAAGAGTTCGAAATTTACCGAGCCTTCAGAAATAATCCCAATAATATATTAAACGAACAATTGGCATTTAAATCGCATACACTATACGATAAGATTATAGATAACATAGCCATAGAATACATACCCCAACACATCAATAGATAACATGAAAACTCCAATAAACTGTGCAGTACGTCGCTGACCGGTATTGAGTGCGCACTCGCATCCGCTACGTCGCTGTGTTTGTGGACTATTTTTTTAAATGTTCTTTTAGTGTAATTTTTAAATGTCTTTTACGCAACTTTTAATGTTTAACGAAGTCTTAACCGACGAATTATTTTAACCTCTGATGATGGATTAACAATCCGAAACGCGTTAGAAGAAAAGAAGAAAAGTTAAGCGATCACATAGACGGATTAAGGTAAAACTTTATAGTTTAATTATATAATTAGCCTAGGGCGCCAAGATACCTTAATCCGGTCCTGATTACAAACAATGATATGATGAATAAGCTACACAAGTTCAATTATAATATGCGGTTTAATTGAACTCAGGAGAACTCTAAAATCAACAAATAAAGAAATACGCCTGAAATTCTACAGGGTGATGGCTCTCCCCACATTACTCTATGGGTCTGAGAATAGGACTTTAACAATATTCCTGGCCAGTTGTATTTAAGCGGCCAAAATAAGATTTCTCAGGCAAGTGGTAGGGTATACTATCCGAGATCATACAAGAAATGCAAATATACATTAGACACTGAATATGATCATACTTGATATGATAGGCCAATATCAGCTAAAATGGTTGGAACATCTTAACTGAATATATGACTGCTACACCCCCAAGCAATATTGGTTGTAAGCTGAAGGGGCAGATAGATATGGGATGTACAAAGAAGTGTTGAAATGACTAGCTCTATTCTATCTGCCTGGGACCAGAACAAACAAGATGATGATGATGGTGGTAGTGGTAGTATTAGTGGTGAAAAATGAAGAGCAGTCTCACAGAAGGGAAGGAAAAATGAATAAAATCCAATCAATTACCACTATACACAAAACAATATTATGTACTTGCCAAAACATGATCTACAATAATTTTATTTGTTCACATCTATGATAAAAACTAAAAATTTCATATGTTCAGACTTATGATGAAAATTGTTATATTTACCATGTCATGTAATTATAATGTTACATAAAATTCAATCAAGAAACAACTTAATAACAGATATGTTGGTCAAAAAAGTTTTCAATGTCTAAGTAAATACAAAATAAATAAACAAGGAAACAGGAAAAATGATTTGTAAAAGATATGAAACAATGGAACACTTAGTCATACTTGAACTGTTTTAATAGTCAACAATCAGCTCCCCCCATCATGTACAACCAACCAAATACAAAATATTTCCTCCTACATTTAACAGGGTGCATTTTAATGTGTTTATATAATGTTTCCTATTTCTGCATGCTACTTACCTTAAACATGTATTTGTACAGACTAAATTATTGGTATCTTTCAAATAAGACAAAGTGTACTGGTTGAGTATATATAGAAATGTCCTACAAAATAAATTCAAACACAGACAGAGCCACAAACACAAACAAAACAAAGTGATTGCTGTATAAAAGGAATTTACCAACATTAGTGAAAATGTACACAGGGAAAGTACATAAATTATGCACAAAGCCCTACATGTAATATGCAGAAGAAAGTATTCTCCACTAATATTATGAATTGGTGGTATACATCATAAAAGTAATAATACTGATATTATTTTAGTTTGAGTGCACCCAGTCACAACAGGTGAAAAAGATAGAGAGAGGGAGAGAAGTTGCATACTTTGGCAAAAATGAAAGTTACTTATTGTTACTAAATAAATAATCAAGTTAATTGTTTATATAAATATGAGTGTAAATTGATATAGGTGAATATCATATTGTTCTGTTTTCACATGGCCCACACATTGATTCTGAAGCATCAGAGACTATGAATGAATAATAATATATAGGTAAATAAATATTTATACTAATAAATAATTCATTAGGTTTAAATTTAAATATTTCAGTTCTTCTAATGTCTGTTTACATGATCAGCTGTTTGACTGGTTGACTGGTATATTGAAAATTGTTAGTGTTCACAGTTTTATTTATTAAAATTATTTATAAAAATTATTTTAATTTTAAGTAAATCATCTTGTTTTCTTTTTTGTTGTTTGATTTTCTTCTTTAGTCAGTGAACTGTTGTTATTCCATTTATATATATTCTTATTTTTCCATAATCCTTTTGTACAGTTTCTATATTTTTTACTAATTTAAAATTTGGAATGTCTGAAAATTTTTTGCAACTTAGATAGTGTGTGGTGTCTTAGATTTGTAGATATGTGTCTTTAAAAAAAAAAGAATTGTGTTGTTAAATGAATCTTCTATGTAGACTTTTTTCTTCATCTGTTGCAAGAAGAATGTATTGCTATCAAGATAGTCTCTTTTGTATATTCCACTTTTTATAGTAGTGTTACATTTTGTATTTGAGTTTACATTATCAAAAATTATGTTTCCTGTACTCTAAGATATTTTCAGTGTAGAATCTTTCAATAGATTATTTAGTTTTTATGTTTCTGTAATAAATTAAGGTTTTGTATTTATGGTTTGTTTAAAATAGCTTCATCAGTTGTTTTATAACCAGCAACTTAGAATACAATTAAGTAACACAGAAAAAGACAAAAAGAAAGAAATATTATTAAACAAATAGCAATGGATAATGAGTAGAATATAAAAACTACCATATCAATAAACAAAAACTCAACACACACATACCTAATAAACCTATATCTAAAAATAAAATTAATAATGATAATAAAATAATCAACATTTTCTTATTACATAGGCAGGCATGTTGCACTGTATTATAATTATTTTTGCAATAATACATGTATTGGCATATTTACCCATGATAGTATTTTGTATATAATTAATATAGAGAAATTGTTAGAAATAATTTTAAGTAGTTGTACATGTATGTACAGGCAGATAGCAGTCTGTAACATGTCAGTTTTAAACACTTGCTGATTTTAAGCTCTGTGTGTGTGTGTGTGTGTGTGTGTGTGTGTGTGTGTGTGTGTGTGTGTGTGTGTGTGCTGTATTCAACGCATGTGCGTGGTCTGCTGGCAGAGACACGGATTATGCTACAGATAATGGGGATCTCTGTGTATGTATGTTTTTTTTTACTTGTGTTAGTGAACTCTGGTTCAGACATGAATGAATAACAACAATCAAAGATGGTTATCTAATGATATCTGCATTTTATAAAATAAATTTTACAATTCAGACAATTCCATCAGAAGAACGCACATACATACGTGATGATATAAAATTATTGTAATAAATGCATTAATAATGGAGTTATATAAACTTAAGTTAATTATGACTATAATTAATAAGTTGCAAACAATTGAATTATATGCAAATAACTTGTGGAAAACTATGCATTTATTAATTTAATGCCACTGCTGGTTTGAAAATAAATTCTACTGTTATTGCAAAAACAGACAAAACGTGATATGTTAAAAAGGTAACACCCAATCAAACATACTAAAGACGGCATACCTGACATATCAGAATTACTGCCGACTATAACTACCTCCAACATTTTGAACGAGGGAAAGACGCTAATAACTTACACATAGGGACACTATGTCAGTTTGCTCAGCGACATAGATTCATCATCAAGCTGTAAGCAGAACATACCAGGATTGACAAAGGAGCACCAGGACCATCATCATCATGCTCTAGTAACAAATACAACTAATGATCTACCTGGGAATCAGTACAATATCATCATCATCATCACTGTTGCTATCGTCAACATCCAGGAGCCACACACACACACACACACACACACACACACACACACACACACACACACACACACACACACACACACACACACACACAATAACAGCTTCGCAGTAGTAACTCAACAGATAGACAAGTGGTGAATGATTATTTTTGAAATTAAGAAAGAACTCACAAAGAACAGTAGTATGAGCTAACAAAGCAAAACAAATACATATACATAAATAGTGTAAATATTCAGAGTAAAATAAGTAATACATAATTTTAAGTCGTTATTGAAAATGATTTTTTATTTAATTTAAAATTACTACATTATTGTAAATAATAACTTTTTGAGGTAAATATTATTTTATAAAAATACTAGCACTACTACCCGTCGCGGCTTCGCCCGCAAAAAGAGTGCAGACTGATTAAATAACAACTTCCTCATCAATGCCATACATTATTTGTAGTTTAATACAATAAATTTACGTGATTACTTGCTATCTCTCTGACATAGTTTGATCTGGCTGTTATTATTATTTTATACATATAACCCTGGATTCCTTTGAACATAAATAAAAATAACATAGAAACTACAATTATATTGCCTTTGTGGCCTAAACAAAACAAAATTACTACAACTTATCATTAATATTATAGTTTTATATAACATACTGTGAATTGTATTTGTTTCACAAATTTGTGAAATGCAATGTTTTTTAACTCTTTCACATAACATACTATGTTCCACTTTGTACACTGCACTTTTATAATTACACTTAGTATTGTTTTCTATGGTTACAGTGTTTTTAGAGTACAAAGGTTCTCATAGTTTGATACATAATCCCAATATAACATAATTTTTGATAACATAATTATAAAAAATCATTCAGTTTTCATGAAAATTATTAACATTAATGTATCTCTCGGTGTACTCGTATACTCTCTGTGTATATTAGCTATAGCTGTTGCCCGCGACTTCGTCCGCGTCGAAGAATATTTTTGTCTAAAGTACCTATGTCCTCCCGCGTATTTCAAGAAACTTAAAAAGTAAGTTAGAAGATTTTCAGTTCCTTAATTCTACTGCTATGATTTTCAGTTGCTATCTTTCCAAGACCTCTCTGTAAACAACATTCCTGGTTTTCCTTTCTGGCTGGAGGATGACCAAGCTATCAGATGAACTGACTCTCGAGCACGCCACGTACAACTGGCCATGGGAGAAACAGTCACTCCTGAGATCCACACCAGCCACTTTTAAACTCTGTCCCTGCGCCTTATTAATCGTCATAGCGTAACAAACTTTAACCGGGAATTGCAGACGTTTAAACTCAAAATGGTAATCCGATGGGATCATTGGAATTCGGGGGATGAAGACAGTTTCTCCCTGACTGACGCCTGTGAAAATCTGGGCTTCAATCACGTACTTGAACAGATTTTTTACCTGAAGCCTAGTGCCGTTACAGAGTTTGGGTGGATTTAGATTGCGCAAAAGCATGATTGGAGCACCAACCTTAAGGTAGAGGACGTGTGGTGGGATTCCTGGTGGATCGAGTGTGTGCAAAAACTCTACAGGATAATGGACTGCATCTTGTACCTCAACTACCGAGTCAATAGATTCATACTTCATGAGTTCATTAGGTAGCTTCTCTAGTAGAAGATTATTGATAGAATTGGCTGAATCGTTGGTTGGAGTAAGAATAGCCCTTTCCTTGAGCCATGATATACAATCTGCACCACTCTGTTGAATATTACTTCAATAGATCTTGTCAGTCAGGCTTGTTAAATCTCTTACAATGGAGCAAAGATTATTCGGAATATTTATTTTTCCATCCTCCTCTTCTAAAATTCTTCCATCCCCAATATCAAGTAATAATTTAGAAAACTCCTCTGCTCTCAAATCATGTTGAAGGTGGACACGCATGTTAACTCTTAAGGACAGTATTTTGACATTAGGCCATAAAGTGGATGACTTTAGACAGGCCTTAAGTTCATCCGCACGTGTCCCTCGTGGAACAACGGGTAATGTTTGTCTGAAGTCACCAGCCAAAAGCACTGTAACTCCACCCATAAGGCTTTTGAGGTCTCTAATATCCTGGAGTGTTCTGTTCAGAGCCTCAATGCCTCTTTTATGAGCCATAGTGCACTCATCCCACACTATTAATTTAGCTTCACAAAGCACCTGTGAAGAAATATCACTATATATCACTCTGCTTAGAAATATTACAAAGTGCAGACTCAAAATGATTCAGGTTAAGGGGTAACTTGAATGCAGAGTGAGCAGTCTTTCCTCCTTCAATCAAGGTAGCTGCAATACCTGATGAAGCAACTGCAACTGCGATATTCCTTTTGCGCCTAACTGTGGCGAGCAACAGATTTATCAAGAACGTTTTCCCAGTGCCGCCAGGAGCGTCCAGAAAGAACAATTTCCCAGAATCGCAATTAATACTGTGAACGATTTCGTCATAGGCATCTTTTTGTTCTTGATTTAATTTTGGAACATTTACAGTCACTGTTTCAGTCAACCGAACACAATCATAGGACAGTTCGTTCAGGTATTGATGGTTGCTGATAACTTCTTGCTGTCGTGATGGTGTTGGAAGACCGAACTCTTTGAGTGTTTTACCCGACATGAATATGACAGTATCCTCAAGAAGCTTAAGGCATTGGTTGTAAACAATGTCCTGGCCTAATTGGACGTCTCCGCGCTCTCTTTCTATTTGCCTTCTAACATCTTCCGCAAGACTGTCTCGGTATTTCTCCCACAATTTTAGGGGGTCTGCCACTTGGCAGAATACTAACATTATGGCAAATAGCTCACAAATTTTATTAGGAGAGTCAGAGATAGAAGCTTCTTCAAGAGTACGGTCCCAATGGGCATCATCCTCCAGCAAGCCAAGTGCTCTACACGCCGCTTGAAATGTTGGCTGAACTACCCCTGCGATAGTTTTTAATGCAGTAAATGATACAGGACCGCGGATCTCATGTAAGAGGAGGCGTAAATAGTAGCACTCAGCATTGCCAGGATGGACAGTGTATACTCTACCCAACACCTGATCTTTTTTTACCCCTGGATAGCCTGTCACAGATTTACCTTGCTTCCTCCTGCAGAATTGATTGCTTTTCCATATGTAGTAGGACGGAACTTCGCAATATAAAAGGGTCCTTGCGAAGGCATCAACTTTACACAGGTCAAAAAATCCCAAAAGTGTCGTTTTTGGAGGATTATTTATCGTGTCAATGACATTGTCCTCCGTAAAATAAACTCTTTGACCGTTTTCTAGATGTACGGAAAGGTGCATAACAGGAGGAAACCTTTCATGAATAGGGAAGCAGAGGATGCGCCAGACTGCCTCAGAGCTGCTGATGTATCGTCCTGTTTCGTACCTTGTCACCTCGTCCAGATCTTCAATGGTGAACGCTGCTTGATCAGACCCTTTATTCACATACTTGCAGATATATTTGATTGATTTGACAGAGTTGCAATATTCAACATTTATGTGGGCTGAGAATGTGCGAGACAGGACGGGGTTGTACGGAACTACCCAGCAATTGTCAAGAATAACCTCATTGATTTTTACTGTAAATCCGCCGTCTGCGATACTTAGGATAGCCATCCTCTCCTGTCTGAGTCTCTTTTAAGAATGGCTGTGGGTAATTCTTTGTACAGGCGCCATCCACCATGCATGGTGAGTTCCTGTTAAGCGGTCCACATGGTCCGTGAATCATATTTGTCTTGACAATCTCATGGAGGGCTGGATCTAGGTTGGGATCAGGTACTTCAGCTTTGATAATTTTATCTATGGACTCTGGCCTTATCCTCTCCTCCAACCACAGAAGGATATGAACGTGAGGGAGCCCACGCTTCTGCCACTCCACGGAGTACATGTGACACCTGGTAGGGCCAAAGATGTAACCTTTAGTGAGGAGTTTCATCATATGCTTCACTTTTATGTTGAAAACCCTCGCTACTATGTCATGTCTATCGTGAGATTTTTGGCCTTGTGTCAATATCTCTGTGATTTCCGGCCATTTTGGATTGCAAGTGAACGTAATAAACAGATCCGGTCGTCCAAAATGGCGCACATACGTCATCGCATCTTGAGTTCGCTCATGCATGTATCGGGGTCATCCAGTGAAAGTGGACGGCAGCACAACCATCTTGCCTATTTCTGATAACTGGCCGTCCTTTCTACTCATGGCATCCTTCAGGTGGACATAATTCTCACTTCTCAGCTTTTTCTGGTTGTTACGTATCCAATTGAGTCTCTCAGTTTCAATTTTCGCATACATATCAACCAGAAATTGGTTGAGAAGGTTGCGAAACAGCAGTAGGTTGCATTGTTCACCATCACGCTCCATTATCCTGTAGCTGTAAAAGTCAGTAGCAGACACAGTTTTCTTGAGAGGAGCCTTTGTCTTTGGGTCACGCTGTGGTATGTCTATAGAATAGCCATCTTCTCCATGACAGAACATCAAAGGGTATTGAAGAGCATCATAGGCACGGTGCGTCTCACTGATTCGTATCAATCTATTGTCTCTGTTATGGAGAACGATATCTCTTTTATCAAAATCCTGGCCGACAATGAGAATTGCCACTTCTCTAGTTGTTGGAACATTGAAACGACCATGGTGTTCTCCAGAAGGCTTCATATTTGCTTTAATAACTACCTGAAACTCCTTCTGGTCCTTGGGAACAGAATCAACAGCAGCCTTAAAATCCAAAATATACTTGTTGTGTTCATGAAGTAATTTCTGCAGCTGGCTAACCAATCCTGGCTTGACGCCAGGGTATATTCCAAAATAGAATTCCAGGGTATATACTTTCAAAATAGAACGTTTATTTAGCTAATAGGTATCAAAATTCGTAGCTGCTTACTTAGGTACTTAACTAAAAAAGCGAGAGCGCACAAACCGGTCAGACCAACTGATTTAGCGTAGCGTAGGTAATTATGTTATTTTATTATATTTAACATAATAATGTTAAATTATTATTATGTTATTATTATTATTATTTTAATGTTATTTTATTATATTTAGCATATTGGTCTGTATCAAACTTTACATAAATTATGTTAAAATTTGTATAATCTGTAATATTCAGTTGATTTTTTCACCGCTAGAGCGCAGACTACGTTTCTTCACTGACAAAAAAAAACAAACACTATTTACTTAGTA
This sequence comes from Magicicada septendecula, assembly GCA_034769895.1. Classification (NCBI taxonomy): domain Eukaryota; kingdom Metazoa; phylum Arthropoda; class Insecta; order Hemiptera; family Cicadidae; genus Magicicada; species Magicicada septendecula. The sequence continues at coordinate 180,117,540 of CM068370.1, forward strand.
TGGCTATAATGTTATTAACCATGTATTATTAACCAAAATAATGAATTTACAGAGATGGTGCTGTTTCTAGTGTTTTAGATTTGTAGTTGAGGTGTAATTTAGTTAACTTGTAAACAGAAACGATCTCACCAAAAGGTTTTCAATGATGAAGTCTGTATTGAGCTGATATTAGCAGAATTTATTGTTTGTTCATCGATTTTCTGGTGTGGATCAGTTTATTCCAATGGACATCTTGGATGTAGTGTCTAGTGCTGACTTGTTTTCTTAATTTAGAAGTGGTTAATTCCGAATATTCTTTTAAATTTATTTAACTTTTATAGGACATTACACTTTTTCATCTCACATTGAATTGCATTTAACAATTAATATTTCTTGTTAGTCAGTTACTCCTAGTAACCAATAAATGTTTATATACTTTTTTATTAGGTAACCTAGATACCTTTTTGTAAATAGGCTAATAATTATTGTTATTATTTTGTTTCTTCTTTTAGAAAAATAATTCTTTACAAATTTTGGTTTTAGTTAAATTTCATTTATATACGATTTTTCTTTTTGTCTTTACTTAAACTTGTCTACTGACTTTTTCGAATTTAATTCTTTTATTTTAGTTTATTTATGATTTAACTTTTAGTGAATGTATCACTACTCTGCCCTACTTTTACTTGCTATCTCTCTAGCAAAATACCCGTGCTTCGCTACGGAGTTTCACGTTGTACGTAACTGTACAATTATTGCTCGCTTAATAGTATAGGATTAGATAGATTGTACAAATTGTCAACTCTTAGTTTGTTTATTTACATTCATAGCAACAGCTATTTATTATTTATTTCGAGAAAATTGTTAGAGCCGTTTCCGAGAAAAAAAGGACATACATTTATTAATTAATTGAACTTCGAAATTTTCTCGACTATAAGAACCTGCAAACAACGAAGTTTTTTTCAATTTAAAACAATGATTAAAAACTCAGGACTAAATGTATTCGGGGTTTCCAGTAAACTGAGATGTCAACCACTTACAGTGGATAAATTTCAGTATTTGGTTTTTGCCCCTTAGGAGTGAAAGTCTGTAAAACCGTTTCTTAGTAAGCACCTAAGACCTATGATGAAGCTATGTTCAAAGTTTCATTGATATCCATTCAGTGGTTTCAGAGATATTGTGAAACCAGAAGGTTTCAGAGGTATCGTTCCGGGGAAGGCCCGTTAGACGACTCCCGCGCTATTTCCTACGCGGGAGACTTCCACCGATGCTATGGTAACCAGAATCTATTCTATTGGGTTGCCATAGTAACCAGATCTAATAGTTTTTTAAGACCCAAAGGACCCCCCAGAGGATCGTATCGAAAAAAACACCTGTCCTATGTTGGTTCTCCCGTTGCGTAAAATATTTGTGCCAAGTTTGGTTGAAATCGGTCCAGTGATTTAGGAGATGTGGAAGACCCCAAAGGACCCCATCGAAGAAAACACCTATCCTATGTTGGTTCTCCCGTTGCGTAAAATATTTGTGCCAAGGTTGGTTGAAATCGGTCCAGTGATTTAGGAGGAGATGTGGAAGACCCCAAAGGACCCCATCGAAGAAAACACCTATCCTATGTTGGTTCTCCCGTTGCGTAAAATATTTGTGCCAAGGTTGGTTGAAATCGGTCCAGTGATTTAGGAGGAGATGTAGAAGACCCCAAAGAACCCCCCAAAGGACCCCACCAAAAATAGCACCTCTCCTATGTTGGTTCTCCCGTCGCGTAAAATATTTGTGCCAAGTTTGGTTGAAATCGGTCCAGTGGTTTAGGAGGAGATGTGGAACATACATACATAGATACATACATACAATGGGGGGAGGGGGTTTGCCCCTTAGGAGTGAAAGTTTTTAAAACCGTTTCTTAGTGAGCACCTAAGACCTATGATGAAGCTATGTTCAAAGTTTCATTGATATCCATTCAGTAGTTTTTGCTCTACGTTGATTCTATGTCAGTCAGTCAGGCAAACTTCCCCCCCCTTTTCCCCCTTTAAAGGTCGAATTTCCAAAAATCCCTTCTTAGCGGATACCTACATCACATAAGGAACCTACATGCCAAATTTCAAGTTTCTAGGTGTTATAGTTTCGGAGATTTCGTGATGAATCAGTGAGTCAGTCAGTGAGTCAGTGGTATTTCTCTTTTATATATATAGATGAATGGTAAACTTAAAATTTTATTTAATAAATATAATACTACTTTCATAGATAATTTGCTATGATTTGAAAATTTAATAACAATTCCAAGTTGATCCACATGTCAGACACCCAAGCAATTTGAATAACTTTATAATTTGTAATTTATAATTTTGTTTTTTGTATATACGTGTTTTACATTTTGATGTTTGTATGTTTTCATGCTATACATATAAGATGTATAATATTGTTACGAGAAGCCTACCGAACAACCCAGACCATTCTCCACTCTTCCCCATCCAGTGTGGCAGGTTTTGCCCAGTCAAGGCAGTGTTCAAGTTTGTTCTAGACTCAACAGGCCACTTGAGATACACATTTAGCATCAGCATTAAGTGGCATGCAAATTAAGGATGGAATGTTAATTCTAGAACTCTGCACGACCTATAAAATCAGAGTGTCTGGCGTTGTAAGTTCAGTTACGTGAGCAATTTTTGTTAGCACGGATCGAATGTTTGTCAAAGTGAAGAATTATTGTGTTAATACAATTGTGTTTTATATTAGTTGACATTTTTATTGCTTGTGAACAATTTTTATTTTATTTGTTGTAAGAGACTATCTTGTTGATTACAAACTGTTTAATTGTGGAAACTAAAGCTGGTGATTAGTGACTTAATTGGTGTCTTGTATTTTGTTTTTCAGTGTACCATACGATGATAAGTAGACCATCATAACAGTGGTGTCAGAACTGGGATAGAACGGTAAAAGTGGAAACAGAGGACACTTTGTAGAAGAGTGGTGTTAGTGGTAGTTGATGAAAACAAAATGGATACCAGTCAGATGATAGAAGCATTCCGAGCAATGCTACAGCAAAGATAGGAACAACAAAAAGAAGAACGAAGACAGGAAAGAGAAGCAGATAAACGACAAGACAAAAAATGTAAGCATGAAAATGAAACACCATAGGGATGGAAAAAAGAAGAATTTAGACGTCAAGCAGACAACATTAAGACATTTGTACAAGAGGATACCACTGCAAAATTCGTCCTGTTACTAAGTGAGCTGAACAAACAAGTTGACAGAATATCTGAAATAGAAAAATCTGTGAAAACAAATATTTCAAGTTCAGAAGTTTCTATTACAAATTCAATAAAACAAATTAAAAAGGAAGTTGAACATTTAGTGAAAGAAATAGTTGATAAAGAAAGACCTGGATTACGTTGATCATGACGTGTCCGTTACTTAACTAAATATAATTATTTCACTAACGACTCCGAACACAAAGTTTTTTATGGGTAAAAACGTAAAGTTTTACCTTATAACCTGAACCAGTTTTCACCTTTTAAAAACCTTCTTCAGAGGCTGCCGCTGGTAGCACTGTCCGTCTTGTTGTTGGTGACGGTATCGAGTTTTGAAAGATCGATATTGTGTATGTGGGGTGTGATATGTTCGAATAATGCATGTGATTTGAATTGTGTCTGTTCGTTTAGGATGTCGTTTTTATTTGTTTTCGTGTGTTTGTATATTTCCAATTGTTCTAGAGTGTCTAGTTTTCGGCCTTTTGTGTGTACGTGTAGAATGTCCATGTTATTGTCGATGTTTTTGTATGTGTGGTTTGCTTCAATGAGGTGGTTTGCAAAGGTGGATTCTGTAGTGGAGTGGAGTGCCTTTGTGTGTTCAATGTGTCTTTGTTTGAAGCTATGTCCTGTCTGATCTATGTAGAATTTGTTGCAATCTGAGCAATTTAGTTTGTAAACACCAGGTAGATCGAATTTGTTTTGTGCTTTGTGTATGTGTTTTGATAGTGTGTGTTCTGTTTTGTTAGTAGTTTTTTAAGTGATTCTGTATCCTGCTTTTTTTGAATTTGTGGGCTATTTTTTCAGTTTGTTTGTTGATGTATGTCAGTGTTATGAATTTGTTGTTTTCTGTCTTCATCTGCTGTTTGTTTTGTGTTTTGTGTAGGAGTTTATTGACTGTTGTTCTGTCGTATCCATTGGATTTTGCTAGATATTTTATCGTGTTTAGTTCGTCTTTGTAGTAATTTTCATCTAGGGGGATGTTGTTAAGTCTATGTATCATGGTTCTGAAGGCAGCCAGTTTGTGTTGTGTTGGGTGATTGGAGGAGTTGTGTATTAGTGTGTCAGTTGTAGTCGGTTTTCTGTATATACTGAATTTGTGCCTGTGTTCAAGTTTTGTGATGGATAGGTCTAAGACATTTATGCTATTGTTGTGTTCGTATTCGGCAGTAAAGGTTACGTTTTTATGTATTTTGTTTGTGTGTGTTAGTAACTGTTCACATTGTCTTTTGTTTCCCCTGTATAGTATTAAAATGTCATCAACGTATCTGTGCCAATATAGTATTTTATGTGAGTGTCTGTCATTGTTTGTGAGGATTTTTGTTGTTTCTAAGTGTTGGAGGAAGACTTCTGCTAGAATGCTGGATATGGGTGAGTCCATGGGTAGACCATAATTCTGTGTGTAAAATTTATTGTTATATGTGAAGTAGTTTTGTTTTGTGATAATGTTCAGAGTTTCTGTTATTTCGTTGATAAATTCATCTGGTATTTTGTTCTGTTTGAGTTTGTTTTGTACGATGGTGACTGTTTCAGAGATGGGGATGTTCGTGTACAGGTTTTTAATGTCAAAGGAGGTTAATGTGGCATTATGGGGGATGTGTATGTCTTTTATTTTTGTTACTACGTCTGTGTTGTTTTTTTACTGCAATGTTGTTGTCTGATAATTTTGTCCAGATGTTTTGCGAGTTTGTATGCAGGGACATTACGGTAATTGATAATGGGGCGGATCGGAATTTTTCTTTATGGATTTTGGGAAGCGCTTGGAGGGTAGGGGCTGATGGTCGGATTTGTCTCATGTAAGGCTTTTGTTTGTGTGTCATTATGTGTCTGGCTTTGTTAATTAGTTGTTTTACTGTGTTTTGGTATCTGTCAGTGGGGTCGTGTTTTAGTTCTATGATGTTGTTCTGTTCCATGAAGTTTTGTACTTTGTTGTGTAGGTTGTTTGTGGAGATGATTACAGTCGTGTTGCCTTTGTCTGCTTTTACAAATGTAATTTGTGATTACAAAGGCACACAAACACAATAACACATTAAGGCAATGTTTCTGCCCCCCAATGTAACCGCCATATGCCAACCTATGGATCAGGGCATTTTGGAAACGATAAAAAGGAACTATCGCAGGAAGCTACTGTCCACAGTGATAGAATAAATTGAAGAAGGATAAGACATGATTGAAAAATTGAAATGCATCAATGTAAAGGATATTGCTTATTGGGTTGCAAGGGCCTGGGCTGACGTATGGGCTCCAACAATTGCCAAATCATGGAAGAAGCTGCTAGGCGATGATGAAAGTATGGAAACTGAAAGCACAGATGAACCGAAAAAAACATTTTACCTTTAGTGCAACGTATCCCTGGATGTGAGGATGCATCTTTGCAAGAAATCGAAAGTTGGATGAAGGATGATGATCAGTATGTAACTGATAGAGAAATTGTTGCTCTTGTCAATTGCGATGACAACGAAATTGAAGATCAAAATCAAGCACCAACTGTTGAGCTTCTCACAATTTCATATAACGACGGAGTTAAGGCTCTAGAAACTGCAATTAAATACATTGAGCAACAAGAAGAAGCTACAGGAATCGACATAATGATGCTGCAAAGATGGCGAGAATTGGCAGCGAAGAAATGGCACTCATCAGGAAAGCAGACTACGATCAAAAATTTCTTTAAATCATCACAGGACTGAACTTTTTAACTGTATTTAACTTCAGACAATTCTGTAACTGTAAGTTCATTTTTTCAGTAAATTTTTTCTGTTGTTTTGTTGTAAAACATGATTATTAGGTTCATAATGTGTAAAATTATAACACAGTTTGACGTTTAATAGGCTTTTTCTTAACACCTCCCTATTATCCAACATTTTCGCTTATCCGACGTTCTGCCGGCCCGTTTATGTAGGATAAGCGAGACTCTACTCTACAAGACACCAATTAAGCCACTAATCACCAGCTTTAGTTTTCACAATTAAACAGTTTGTAATCAACAAGATAGTCTCTTACAACAAATAAAATAAAAATTGTTCACAAGCAATAAAAATGTCAACTAATATAAAACACAATTGTATTAACACAATAATTCTTCACTTCGACAAACACTCGATCTGCGCTAACAAAAATAGCTCACGTAACTGAACTTACAACGCCAGACGCTCTGATTTTATAGTTCCGAGTTGTTAGTGAAATAATTATGTTTAGTTAAAGAAAGACCATTAATAAACGCTGAAGAAGATGCAAAAACTAAGAGTAACAAAACACTGCCATTATGAGTATTGAGGCCAGTTTACACAAAGGCCCCAACATCTGATGGAAGCATTCATTGGGAACTTATATTCGTCAATTTGAAGCTGCCGCTTGCTTAAATAAATGGATGGAATAAGAGAAAGGACTTTCACTAATTCTTGCTTTAAAAGGGCTTGCCGCAGAGCTAATACAGAAATTCCCATCTGACAGTCAGAACATCTATGCCTAATTAACAAAAGCTCTGGAATTATGGTACAGTGACCACCATTTGTGCAAAGTATACCGTGTTCAACTTAAAGCGAGGCGACAGCGTTCAGGAGAGAGCCTTCAAGAGTCTGAAGTGAATGTCGACCAACTGACGAGATTGGTTTATCCCGAAGAATCGGAGGACTTCTGGAAGTGGATTTCTCTCATTATGTTTATTGACGGTATCAGAGATAGTCAATTACAATAGTGTTAAGAATGGCACGGCATGATAATAAATCAGACACTCTTGTTCATGCTCTCTGTTTTGAAGCTGCCAAGTTGGCGACCTACATTAATCAAGTATGCTATCACGTTGCAGGCAAATGGATCCAATATCACGGGTTCGTTATAACGGACAGAATAAAGAGACAATTCAAGAACAACAGTTTAAGAAGCCAGCAGCGCCACAACGATTTGAACGATGGGAAAAAGACAGAAGACCGAAGTGTTACAACTGTGGTAAACGTGGTCACCTACAGGTAGACTGTTGGGAGAAGAAAATACTGAGAGAAGAGAGTGATCGCACCAATTGGAGAAGTAAAGCCCCAGAACAGCACACGGTTTCCATGCTACATAAGACTAGTGGAAACCTGATCGTTAATGTGTTTGCAGAAGGTAAACAAACATCATTTACAGTTGACATGGGCACTACAATTGTGCGCCCTGGCTTAATCAGCAACCAACGGCCTCAAATTAGCTCTTGTACAATACAGACTGTGACTGGAGCCCCCATCAATGTGTCAGGAAAGATAGATGTACGTGTATGCCTGGGTCTTCTTGTGTTTAGCCACCAAATGCTTGTGCCAGACATTGTTGATGACGTGATTCTTGGTACAGACATTCTGAATGCCTATGGATTCCTTGTGGACTTAAGAGAGAATGTCCTGAAGGTTGGCCATAAGAAGATAAATCTTTGCATGGCTAAAATGACAGGGTCTGCCAACCATTCGATTAAGCAAGTGGCATTGCCCAAAGAAGAAGTTAACAAGCCTGGTCAAGAGGAACCTTTCCTATTGCAGGCGGAAATGGAAGAAGAACTAGCAGAGAAAGTACAAATACGTGAAACGCCAAAAAAGTGACTGGAAAGCCAACTATGGGTGTCAAGGAAAACCCCTTGTTTGTTCATGAGTTAATAGAAGCACCCGGGGGAAAAGTTGCTGAAGATGAAGTTATGCAAGAGGTTGTTGACGAGAACCAAACAGACTTGGATCAGCCAGTGGTGTTTAGGTCACCAGTACTTGAAGCAACAGGAGTGATTCCAGCAAAACTAGAGGTTGAGTGGAAGACTCGTATTCCTGGGAACTCAATGTTCAGATCACACGAGACTGAATTCGAAGAACCGGAGAATTATCTTTCACAAGGACGTCCACCTAGATCGTCTGGCCAAATATTACTTCAGAGACGGTTTTCCAGTTTGGGATGGACAGGCTTAAAGAGGGGGCAGTGTTGCAAGAAGCCTACCGAACAACCCAGAACATTCTCCACTCTTCCCCCATCCAGTGTGGCATGAGTCAAGGCCATGTTCAAGTTTCTTCTAGACTCGTCAAGAGGCCACTTGAGATACACATTAGCGTCAGCATTAAGTGGCGTCCAAATTAAGGATGAACTGTTAATTCTCTGCACAACCTATAAAAGCAGAGCGTCTGGCGTTGTGAGTTCAGTTACATGAGCAATTTTTGTTAGCACGGATCGAGTATTTGTTGAAGTGAAGAATTATTGTGTTAATACAATTGAAGACCTTGCACCAAGAAGGGGGCAGCTCCAAATCTGTTAACTTTTGGAAAAATAAAAAAAACAATGTCAAAAAAAATGCTATTAAACTCAGATTTACAGATTTTTTCCATTCAAAATCTACATAATTACACATCATTTGGCACTACTACTAAGAAAAAATATGTTTATTTTATGGCAGGATGAATTTTCATATTTTGGAGCTGTCCCCTTCTTGCACCAAACTATTTAAAAACCCCCCTTTCTTGGGGAATCAATTAAATTCATTACTACATTATGGTATAAAACTATATATTGATGCTTGAAATCATATCAAAAAACATCAAGCTACACAATTGAAAATAAAATACAGTGAATTATTCTTAGTGAATCATGAAACAGTCTCAGAGTTCATCTGCTTGATCACCGTCATCAGTACCAGAATCTACAGAACGATCTTCATCATCACTTAGCTCACACTTTAAACCTTTATAAAATCCAATTTCGTTAGGAGGGACAAAGTTACTCGCCAGATGCATGACATCCTTGTATTTGGCCTTTTTTACTGGTAGTGGAGAGTAGTAGACAATAGACTGTGGCTCAGCCGAGAGTTCCGCACCAACATCTCTTTGGATGGAGAAACTGTCATAGACAGGTAGGGAAGTCGATACACTGACTCTAATAGTGTCAACATGGTCCATGCTGACCATTCAAATTCAAAGATTCTATATTGCGAGATCTTGAATCGTTTTTTACATTCATTCACAATAACTTTAAAATGTACCTCTCATTGTTGTGTGAAATTCAAAATCATATTTTTCTCTACAAGAATAGCTGTAAAGTTTCTGGACGCTTGAAAAACGTAATGCACATATTGGTTAGGAGAAAACACATATTCTTTTTTCTTTATGAACTTTTCAATTACTCCAAAACAGCAATCACATGGCAAGAAGGAATGTCCGGGTTCAGGAAACCGAAGTACAATCTTCTGTACGGAAGTATGTTTTGTAAGAAGATACAAAAACTGTATTATTGTTATATTCTTATTTTGAGCAGCGGCATTATCAAAAAAAAGATATAATACTTTTACAGTTTTTGGAACTATATTCTTTATATAGTGATTCAGAAAGGAAATTACTTCATTTGGCGATTTTATGGTGATTGTTTCATCAGATATATAGAAGTGAGCATGACCAGTCTTTCCAGAATAGACACAAAAGTCATAAAGGCATCAGCAGAAGACACTTTCGGCAACGGAAGATTTTGTTGAAAATTGACTGTTAACACTTCAAGATCCTCATTCTCTTTACATAGTTTAGTTTTTTCTTTTAGCTCGGTGAATAAAAGAGCAGCCGCTTAAAAACTAACTAAATGATGGAATTACTCGTTGCCAGCTGTTTGTACTGCCAACTGATGGAAATGAAAATTTCCACTCTGATTGGTGTAAAATGGAGGTAGCTCCGGAGCTGCACCCTTCTTTCACCAAATGTAGACAGGAGGCAAGTGCTAATATCCTTATAACGTGGGACTGCGTTATCGGATCTGCCACTTTCTTGCACCAATCTGTTTAGATGTTTTCTTACATAAGATGTTAACTATAACTCAATTTCAGCAAAATTTGAAGCTGCCCCCTTCTTGCTGCAAGGTCTTCAATTGTGTTTTATATTAGTTGACATTTTTATTGCGTGTGAACAATTTTTATTTTATTTGTTGCAACAGACTATCTTGTTGATTACAAACTGTTTAATTGTGATAATTAGCTGGTAATTAGTGATTTAATTGGTATCTTGTATTTTGTTTTCCACTGTACCATACGATGACAAGTAGACCATTGTAACAATATGTTTTAGTGTAGTTTCTTACAAAAGGGAATTCTAAATATTTTTTATTTTTAAATTTTAATTATTTTTACATAATAATAAATCTATGATTAAAATTTAAAGTTTTTTACCTTAATCCGTCTATGTGACCACTTAATTTTGTCTTCTTCGTCTTCTTACGCGTTTCGGATTATGTTAATCCATCATCAGAGATTAAAAAATTCGTCGGTTAAGACTTCATTAAAACATTAAAAGTTACACTAAAAGACATTTAAGTATATATTCCACAAACACAGCGACGTACGCAGATGTGAGTGCGCACTCAATACTGGTTAGCGACATACTATACTGGTTAGTACGTCGCTAACCAGTACTGAGTGCGCACTCACATCCGCGTACGTCGCTGTGTTTGTGGAATATATACTTAAATGTCTTTTAGTGTAACTTTTAATGTTTTAACGAAGTCTTAACCGACGAATTTTTTAATCTCTGATGATGGATTAACATAATCCGAAACGCGTAAGAAGACAAAATTAAGCGGTCACATAGATGGATTAAGGTAAAAAACTTTAAATTTTAATTATAATTGTGACACGGATACCGATACAATGATTTTATAAATCTATGGTTTACTTTTCCAAATATTTAATTAGTTATTTCATGCTATAAACATCTCACTCCTCTATATTATAAAGAAAGAATGTTTATTGTGTAACAATTATATTAACACAATGAACACAAAAATTCTACGACCTAACTGGTGGTTTACACAATACAGTTGCATTGGGTATAAACACAGAATTGTGTTCATGATCATTTATAATAATTGTAACATTGCATAATAAACATTGCATACACACTGGCGGCCAACATTGGGCCTGAGAAATTTTGTCAGTCTTAAATATGAAATAATTTATAAAAATAATAAATAGATAGATAAATAATACTAAATAAAGAACTAATAGAGTCATGACTCACCAATAAAATCAGTAGGCTGGTGTTTCACATAAAACAATTTTTTACACTGAAATGAGGATGACTGAAGAACAGAAGGGATTCAACCTTGAAGCTATGTTTAAAAGTCTCCAGGAACAATTGAAAAGAGAACTAACAACAAATACAGAAGAACAATGAACAACAGATAGGTATCAATGCAGAATTAAAAGAACAAGTAACTACAAAACTCAATGAAACTAATACCACAATACAAGCATTAGTAACTATGATACAACAGTCACTTAATGAGCAAGCATTAAAGATTGGGAGAAAGTTTAAAGAACATAAAGCAGAATGGGTGAAAGAGTTTAAAGATATTTTTAAACAGTTATCTGAACATTGGAATGAGAGATTCAGAGTATCAAAACAGGAACAATTTCTAAAAATAAAATAAGTCAGTGGATGAGTATGCGAAAGCATTAGTAAGACGCAGGAGTTAGAAGCCAGAACTGCTATACTAGAAACTGCCATGAGAGAGTCTACTAAAACTACCAAAGACAATTCAAGTGAAATACATGCACTCAAGCAAGATTCACATGGTGAAATAGAAGTCCTAGAACAGAAATGATGAGAAGACCAGTGTATAGCAGATAATGGTGTATCCTACACATATGAAAGAGAGGTCCAAATTAGTATTCAAACGATTGAAGAAGGACAATCTAATTGAAACCTTATTGAATTGTGAACAATAAATGGAGTTCATAGGCAATAATATAACTGACAAAGAGGTGATTGACTTTGTTAGTAAACATTTTCAAGATTCTGCTGTACGATGGCATATGATTGTTCGAGACAATGTAACTACATACAAACAATGTAAAGACTCATTTGAAATCCACTATTGTAATATCCATACACAAAGACAGGCAAGAGACCAATTAGAATATGGTAGATACCAAACGGGAAGAAAACTTACCCTTGAAGAGTACAACATTCAGTTGGCTGATTAGCACGTTAAAATGTTATAATAAATAAACACTTGATATGTCTACAGATACTTTTTGTTTTCCTGACAATTGTTTCATCAGTTATGGCAGCTTCAGCTGTTCAATTTGAACTGACAGATTTGAAATGTATGTTATGTATGGGAGGGGTGGAGTTTGGGTATGACCAAGGGGGAACTAGAAAGTTCCAGGTAAACAGTTTAACAAAAGTGCATGTTCTACTATTTAGAATATAAGAGTAACATGATTTTTGGTAGATGTAACACTGCACTCTTAACTGGAAAAGAATCCAAAATAGCAAACAAAATGCTGAAATACAAGATTAAGATACTAGGAATAAGTGAAACTAAGAAGAAGAGAAATGGAGAAATGCTGTCTGAATGACAACTACTCTTTGATGTCAGCAAGAGAAACAGAGCGAAAGTGAGAGGGAAATATTATGTCTAGACAATGACAGTGAGAGGTAGCTTATATTGATGTGGCATTCAAAGAAGTAGTATTATTGTAGTTGTCATCATGAAATAATACCAGATTACCTAAAATATTCAAATGTTTATGTAAAGAGAGAATATATTAAGGACAAATGTTTACACATGTATCGGAACAGGTTATTAAGTTTATGTTGTGAACAATGACAAAATTATCTAGTTATGACAACTAAATTTATTAAGCATACTGCAGTTCACTCAAAGTGTTGCTTTTCTTTCTACACTAAGACATTAAATTTTATTAAATACAAATGACCACTACATGTCTAAAAACAGTTCAGCTTCAGCCTTAGGTTAATTGTGACAGTAATTTTTAGAAATGAACGTATTAAAGTTGGCTTTATGAGACGTGAAAATTATATATAACCTTCATGAGAAAATGAAACTTAACCAGTTATTACTTTATAGTTACTTGTAATTTGTCACAGTACATAATTTTAAAATTCTGCCCTGTACACATATATATTGAACGTATAAAATTATAACAACTAATTCAAACGATAAACTCTTGAGAAAAGTTGCCAGATTGTGTGTTAAAAATCTTTCCTTCCACTTGTGTAATCATAGAAATTTTAAATAAACACTTCACATGATTGTTTGTGTATAGATAAATAAGATACTTTTTGTGAACATCTAATTAGATATTTTACAGAACAGATTAAAAGCCTGAAGTTTACCATATTCGTCAATGTTTTAATATATTTTACTTTATACCACATTCATATTATGAATCTAAATGCAGGTAATTGGAAGATATAAAATAAAACAAAATTACAAACAGGTGCATTAGTTTTTGAATGAACAAAGTAATGAAAACATTTAACCTGTTTAAAACCCATATAGGAGTTTATATGTTTGTATTTTCTTATTCTGCTGTTAACTTAGCCTTCACATTACATTAACATAACAAAATATTATTTGCCTATTAGTTATTGCCCCTGTATTCTAATATTCTATACAAAATCCTCTCATTTCTGTTTTGTTGGAACATAGTGTACATTTATTACTCCTGACTCTTTTTAAACAAAGACAATAACAAACAATTCTCAAGATATTAGAATAATATGTAATCTCTGTTATACCCAAAAGATCATAGGATATATCAATAACATTACAACTCAAAAATAAAAACTATATTGTATTATTCAATCTCTACAAGTTGAGAGATGACACCTGTTATGTGACTTTGAATAGTGCAATAAACCATTGTTGACTGATAAGGAAGGTGAACTGTGAATTCAGTTAGAGTGATCATAAATTCAGTTCTCACTGCCATGAAACTCGTTCCCCTGTTTCAACCTCCCATCAAAACCCCTCTTGTACGTCTGACACAACAGACATCACTTCTCAAATTATACTCAGAAAAACTACTTAAGAAAGTTCATCAGAGAAATGGCAGAAATAAAAGTAAATAATCTACCAATTGTAATGTTGGATACATGGATATACATCAAAAATACAGTACTAATAGCATGGAACAGTCAAGATCTACAAAAGAATTTTAAACAAAGTAATAGAAGTAACAATGCTAAGAAGACTAAATTTATGATAATTACAAAGTGTATTGTAAACAATACTACCGCTTTATGAAAAATGAACAAATAAAATAAAACAACATAATTACTTAGGTACAACGATTAAAGAGACAATGCACAAATGAAACAGAATAAGATCAGAAAAGCCCAAAGTGCCTTTATGAATATGAAAAAGTTCTCCTACAGTCAACGTCTATCTAAAACTAAAAATGATGTTGAACAAGTGAAATAAGTTCTCAATTTTGACTCCACTGTTTATCATTTGTCTGCCTGTTTATCTGTCTGTTTGGAGTACATCTCATGATAACTTTTGAACACATCAACTGATTTTTGTAAACCTTGGCATATGTGTCCATACGTTTAAGCTACTGAACTCTATTGTTTTGAGATTGATCCTCTCAAAAAATAGAGTGAGAGGAGGCAAAATCAGAGGGCATTAAAACTGTGAAAAAATTGCAAATGCCCATATGGAGTATCAAATTACAGGGAACTACAGTCATTTGGATGTCAGGGCCCAAAAAGTAGGTGAAAATGTTGATAAAATTGCAAAAATTCTTGTATGTTACCAAATTAAAGATAATTGCAATTAACATCTAAATGCAGAGTTAAGTTTTGGAAATTTTAAAATTTTGGGACCCCAGATCCAAAAACAAAGTAACAAATTTGAAAATCCAGCAGTTGTCTGACTAAAAGAAATTGTAATACAAATCCAAATGTTTCGAATTTTTAGTGTTTATTGTGTAACTGTGTGCTCTACAATTGTTATATTACTAAAGAAATAGTAGAATCATCAGCACTTTTTTTATTTTTTCCATTAAAAAAATTATTTAACATACAAATGTATATAATAATACATGTACTAAATATCACTATAATAATGACGACTCGGAACACTAAGTTTTTTATAAGTAAAAACGTAAAGTTTTACCTTACAGCCTAAACCGGCTTTCACCTATAGAAGGCTTCATCAGAGGCTCTGATGAAGCCTTCTATAGGTGAAAGCCGGTTTAGGCTGTAAGGTAAAACTTTACGTTTTTACTTATAAAAAACTTAGTGTTCCGAGTCGCCATTATTATAGTGATATTTAGTTAAGTAACGGACACGTCATGGACAACGAAATCCAAGAATAAATGTACTTTGTTAAAAATAGTGAGCAAGTTCTGCAGCTCACAGAGCATACTACTCGTTAAATAGTATAAGTTTTATATGTTAATTATAATGATACAGACACGGGCTGTTAACATACAATATACACAAGCTGAAAGTTCTGGAGACAACTTTTTTTTATATAACTAAAAAGGTTTTTAGTTTTTACTATGAAATCTAACCCTAATAGCTATAAAGAGTACCAACAAAGCAAGAAATAACATTCATCATTGAAACATGAACACTGGGTACTTGGAACATGTTATGGAACAATACAAAGAAAATCTATAGAAGACATGCTATAAGAGAAGGATGCCTTAGATGGGAAATCTGAGACACTATCTAACCATACCTGCACAAAACGTACAGTTAGAAAATAAAATTCTTGGAAGATCTAACATACCTGAAATACAGAGTATACCATAAGTCTCTCGACAATAATTTATTTTTTGATAATTACTATGTCATGCAACTTACAGTCTACTCTGTATTTCAACTATATACAGGGGGATTCACGAAGAAACGGAAATACTTTGGGAGATGAGTCTACATCGAAAAATAAGAAAAAAATTCATATAAACATAGATCCGGAAATGCTTCGTTAGCGAGTTACGGCTAGCGAAAGATTTCGCCCAGGTTTCGGTTCCACGTTTTTAGGTTAGAAGTACAATAACTTTGTTAAATGACTAATAAATGCATAAAAGTTAAAAACAAAACTTGTAAAGAATTTAATTCTGAGAAAAATGGTGTAAATAAAGTCAATAAAAATCAACAAAAAATTCCAATTGTTTCCAATTTTCCAAAATTTGTTTTTAGGCAAAGATTTTTCTGTTTTACGTCGGATATCATGAAACTTATGGTAGATACAGTTCTGCGACCTGTTTTATTCGATTTTTCAGGTCAAAAACCATAAGAAACAACAGAAATCGCCCCTTCCCAGAATTTCAGAAAGTCTTCATTTACCCGGGAGAACCGAAACCCGGGCGAAATCTTTCACTAGCCGTAACTCGCTAACAAAGCATTTCTGGACCTATGTTTATATGAACTTTTTTTCTTATTTTTCTATGTAGATTCATCTCCCGAAGTATTTCCGTTTCTTCGTGAATCACCCTGTATAAGCAAGAGAATGGTGGATAATGCTCAAAATAATGTTTAAAATAAATAAAAAAACAACACAAAAAATTATGTCAGACCAAAACAGTACACATAATTAATATGAAAGAGCCCATCCTAATATCATTTTCCGTAATATAGTGATTTTAAAATACATTGCTAGTTAAAGTGTTCTAAAAGTTTATTCTATTTGAAGTATTCAATATTTTAATATAAAATGTCCACAGTCTCACATTAAATATATAAAAAGTTTTAGTACTAAAACTATAACTCTTTTAGTAAGCCACTTATTATTTACACCTAATATGCTATTTGATTCTTAAATGACTTGATGTGGTAACTTTAACCTCATGAAGTGGTTATTTATATTTTAACCAGTGTAAATCAACATTAATGCAATATAATTAATTAGTAATTACTATTTTAATTAAATTTATCTATCCTTCTATAAATTTATCAAAAATTTGTTTATAAATTAATGGCAAATATTAAATCTTCTACTCTTGTGTATTATATTTTATACATACTCCACTATATTGAAATTGTATGATCTTACTTTATCAAGACATTTTAAAACTCTGTACAAAGCACTCATATGAATAAAAATTAGTTATATAAATCATAATTATTTTAAACTATTTATTTAATCATTAAATTTAATATTTAATTTAAGGATAGATTAGGAATAAACATTATATGTATAATAAATTACTTAAATAATCAATTAAAGTAGCCACAAAATATGCAAAATAATTTAACCATAAATTAATTACAGTTACTTTACTTAATACTGTCTACAAAATGCATCAGAAAAATAACTAATATAAAATATATATCTTTAATTAAAGAAAAAAAAAACAGATTACATAAATAAGAGTCGTGATATTAGATTTGCTGTTTCCTTTGGGTTTTTAGAGTTCTGTCTTCTCACAGAATCCATTGTTTGACACTCAAAACACAAACACTGACAACAATATACTACTAAGAACAAACTAAATACATTTAGAAAAAACAGTATAAATACTATAAATATAAATGTGTGCCTGTCAATGAATCAATTAGTGAAGTAGATAACGTTACTGTACTCCTGTCAATAAGCACCATAAATTATAAAATATACAGTGCTTTTATTTTTGCACTACACACAGTACAGATAAGATAATTTCACTGCACACCACTTGTACTTTCAGTAATTCCAAATTAACCACCTGGTATTCATTACAGTGATTGCTCTAAAGGTATGTCTCAGTTTTATGTACACAAAGTAAAGAAATAATAAGAAACTACAAACTCTGTATACACCTACAGTAGCAGAAAAACAACTGAAATATCTGCTCAGTCTATGAATAAACACAAAGTGATTAGACACAGCTGTAATCCCCATATTAAATATCAATTAGTTCTTTCTGTTCAGAGAATTTTAAATTCACTAACCTTTCTCTACATTCCATACCGATTCTGCATGTTAAAATTTTGTAGGCAAGTTGACTTTTACTTGAGATAACAATAATGTTAATAACAATATAAAAGTTAAAACAATAGATGGCATCACTGTCATCATCATGACCATGATCATCATCATTTCCAGAATTAGTATTCACAAATATACACTCTTGCAAATTGAAGAGTCCTGTATAAGACTCAGTTCACATAATGTTTAAAATTTTATTTCATGAATAAAGTTGACCTGGTAACCTACTTAATCAACTGTGCAAGTTTCTACCGATACGAAAAATTCTTTAACTCTACATAAAATAAGAATAATTACATAAGAAGAGAATAATTAGATAAAATATAGAAAGCTTGGTTCTCCAGCACATGATACAGCCTTCTATTATCTTTTGCATGTAACAGTAATAGTGGTAGTAATCACTGTAATTACAGTTTCCAATATTCACATATATATTTGTACTACCGGTACATATATTTTTTTAATCATACAATTAATAAAATAAATTACTTCGAAAAAAGTATATTTAATTTACAAACATGGATTGTATAAATATAAATTACACGTTTGTGTGTGTGTGTGTGTGTGTGTGTGTGTGTGTGTGCATATTTTAATTTAACATAGAATATCTAATATAGGCCTCTGTATCTACTTATAGTTATAGGGCAGAGATTAAATCTAAAATAAAAATGTATTTAAATTTGTGGCTGAGGAAAATTGAATTTTAAACATGGAGTTCACATTTGTGTCAAATAGCTTACAATAAACTGCCAGCGATATGTGTAAAATAAGTTGCCAGTGTAAAACAAATGGCATGGTGTATGCTATAGAGATATCTTTCTGAAGATTGTACTTGAGTATCAAGATAATCATAATATGTAGGTGCTAGAATAGCCTACAAACACAAAATCTAACATTTAAAGAAAGAAGCTAAGCCTTCGAAACTTAAAAAAAGCTAATGAAAATAAATTCAATATAATAATAAAAACAACCTAGAACATAAATGGAAATGACATTACTATACTTCATTCAAAAGGCACATGCCACAATGGGGAACATATGATAAATACATTGTGTCTATAGGTTTGGCTTCCATGAAATTTTTAGCATGGCTAGAAAATTTACTCATACAAAAACTATAGTTTGACATAATTTTTACACCAATATGGTATTAATATTATTATTCTCCATTGTTTCACATGTTTTACAATTATTTTCACTATAAACAAACCTGCAAAAATTTAAAGCAAGAAAAATTACATTTTTATAATTTATTGAACTTAGAAACACAACTTGTCTATTTCCATTGTTAATTGACATAAATGATTTGGTATTACTTCAATATGTAGCTTTATTAAGTAAGCCAATTCAATATTCAATTTTTTATCCATTCTTTATACCTCAAAGCAAAATTAATTATAGCCTAAGATTTGTTACAATTCTTTAAATTGTAACATGAAAAGTTTGCCTGTGAAGCAATTTTTTGTTAAATACCACTATTATATTAATGACTCGGAACACAAAGTTTTTTATAAGTAAAAACATAAAGTTTTACCTTACAGCCTGAACCAGTTTTCACCTTTAAAAGGCTTCTTCAGAGGCTCAAGTTTTTGTTGTTCCAGATAAGTATTAATGTAAATGAATTAAATTACGAAAATGTTTGAATTTAATTTTTATTCAATTTGCTAGTCTCTAGCTCAACTGGTTTTGTGGACAACTGGGGCAGCTCAACAGGGATCAGGATATAAATGTTTATATTAAGCGTGAAGTATAATGTGTGTGCTGTGGATACTCTGTACTTTAAGCCTATTTGTACTTCTTTATATAAGGTATTTTCTTAATAATTGTTTTTAAGTTTCCATTTACAAATATTTTCTGCCATTCACTTTTATTTTTTATGATGACACTTACTTTTTGAGAAATGCTCATTCTCAGACAACACACATAATTTGTTTTTCTAGTACAGTAAACACGATTTTTCTATGGGGGGAGTTATTAACCAAGATTTTCCTATGGTGAGAGATTATACACCAGTATTTTTCCATAGTGACTGGTTATTAATGGTACGTGTAGCGGTGTAGGGGAAAAGCTTTAGCAGTAGTAGGAAATTCGCCATGTTATATCATAGACATTAGTATAAACTGCCACAGGTTTTATATATAAAATCTTATTTATGACTTAACCAATGGGAGTTGTTGTAACTTCTACTAACACCCCTTGGCTACACTGTCACTTTCATTTTTGAAACACATTTTCTAATTTTAACTTAATTATTAAAAAAAAAATCAAACAGTTCACAGTTACTACAAGTAATATGACTTTATTTTTCCAGAAATACACAGATATATTAAAAAAACAAAACAGTAAGAACTGGAAAGAAAAAGTACGAAGAAATTAATTGACCAGTTTGTCAGTTGTCATCAAATGAATATCTTAAGCTGCATTCTGCTACATGTGATATCATAAACAGAATGTTTGAGTTTCATTACGATTAGTAATCGTAATGAAGTAGTTATACTTCATTGTATAACATACAGTGAAGTGCTGTATTTACCAAATTTGAATTATGTTTTTGATTTTTATACATAAAAACAATATTTTTATCTGCATGTCTGTTTTTTTATGTTCATGTTAGAGAGATGGTGTCAATAATCATGTCTAGATAACTGAAGATTCATAATCTATGACCTTCAACACATAAAAAAGTGGTTTTCCAAATTATGCATATGTGGGTCTGTTGGGAAAAAACATAACACTTTGATCTTCCACAATTTCTGAACACACGGACTTTTTTTTTTTTTTTTTTACAGCACATCATTCTTGATGAGTGAGTAGCACATACATACTTAATTCTACTTCACTCTAATGACTCTGCTACTAGCTCTCCAATCAATGATAATTTCAAATTTTCAGACTATGCACTATTTTTATAAATTATTATATCACAACAAATGTAAAACATTAATAAATTTTATTTTTCATATATGTAATGAAACATCCTGCCTACTGGTATTTTTAAAAATATATTAAATATCCATTGCAGTCGCATAACTAGGAGCTGCTCCTGGGGAGGGGGATGAGACTAACTTGACGGTTGAAATTTACATCTCCTCAGGACAAATGAGAAATTCAGGATTTTCCCATATCATTTTATAAATTCTTTGCATCTCAAAGTTTTTGAGGAAACCAACATGAAGTGTAAGGATTGAAAAAATATGGAAAATAATGAATTTCAAAATATTTTACTCTAACTGCATAAGTCTTCTGAAGATATTTTGAAATACCATACCCAGTTTTATTACCCCTTTGCACTTTAATTTAAAGATGTTTCCCAAAAATGTATGAAGCACCTTATAGTTCATGTTATTTTTTTATATGAAGTCCATCAATGAAATATTCTCCTTTTTCCAAATTAAAGTCAAGAAACCACTAGTTTACCTGTGCAAGAAGACAGTTAAAACCATAGAAATATTAGACTACAGCATTCATGACATAGACAACCATGTAAGAGGAAGTCTGGATGAAAAAGATAAAATTAGATTAATAAGTTCTGCCTCCATTTTCTGGTATATGTGTAATTTTTTTTTTTAATGCTGCAAAAATGTACATTATTTACAGTGATTGTCCAGTATTAAGAAAACTCTCTTATTTTAATATTTTACAAATATTGAAATTCCTTGTATTTCTACCAGTATTTATAAGCCTTATTTTAACATAAACACTGACTTGAAAATAGGCCTACATTAAGTCATTACAGAAATTTTTAATAGTTTTTGGAGGGTTTGATCCCCCTACTAGTGCCCCCTTTAGTTATACCACTAATCCACATATCAACTGTTAAAAGAAATAACAGCTACTTCACTATGCAAAACAAGTAAATTATATTTAGTTTATAAATTATCACATTACTTAGTTTTATAATTATTTTACTACGACTCGGAACAAAAATTTTTATGGCTAAAAACCTATATCACACCCCACACACACAACACGATCTTTCGACAAACGATTTCGTCGCCAACAACAAGATGAACAGTGCTACCAGCGGCAACCTCTGAAGAAGCTTTTTAAAAGTGAAAACCGGTTCAGGTTGTAAGGTAAAACTTTTAGGTTTTCAGCCATAAAAAGTTTTGTGTTCCGAGTCGTAGTAAAATAATTATATTTAGTTAATTAATGGACCTATTGACTATCATAGAGGGTGGATGTATGTAGCCCATGAAGATAAAAAAGTAAAGAAATCAACAAATTATGTCTAAACAGTGATTAAGAAGACACAATCAATAATTCTAATATAACTAATGATGAGATGTACACTAATTCGACCCAAGAATTAATAAATATTATATAAAAAACTTTACTGAAGAAGACCTAATTCAGAAATAACAACTTACCAAAGGAAGAATAAAAGAAAACCTAACTAAACCTTGGAATCAACGTGAATCAGCAAGACTGAGGAAATCTGAACACCAAAATTGGAGCAATTGAACTTGGAACTCACAGAACCATACCAGCAGGGACAAGACGAAGTACTCCAGAGGAGTGTTGCCCAAGATAAGCCGAAATAAAGGAGTGTTGAGTATATTTTAAATGTTTCACCGATCACTTGATCAATTTGTTTCACTTCACCGATCACTTGAATAACTTTTTTGAACTGAATTTTATTTAATAAACACCTCTGATAGAACAAATATATCACTGAATTTTGAATTTATATGAATTTGTTTCAAAAACCGTGAACTTGCTAAGCATAAAAATAACCTATTCAGACACTAGTTCCCATAGTGGTAACTTACTTTCAATACTTAAATATATCATTTGTTATATATTAGTTGTAAGGTATATTGTAAGATTTTGTGCTTTTATTAGTCTGTAAACCAATATTTTCTGTAGTCCAAAGAACTTTCCCCTGAGATACTAAACAAACGAAGAAATATACACCATTACAGAGCATCTACACGAGAACCGAATGAGCAGACAGCCAACTACGTAAAAAATAACATGCCTGCGCAATGATAAATATTATATTATTTCAGAAATTGTAATTGACCAATATTTACGAAACTGTTAATAAATCCTCGTACCTATTCTCAACTGTATGTTTGATTTATTCAAAAGATTAATACAAAAGCAAAAGTTTTGGGGTAAATAAAAACTAGAATACATTAGTTGACGAAGTCAATTCGCCAAACAGTGTTGACCAACCAGGCGGCAAGGCAGAAAATTCAAATTGAACGTCGAGCAGACGGTCGACTTTAGTAAGTATTAAAAATAGTAAAGAAAATCAATTACGAATATAAGACAACAAATAGGATTGAACTAACGAAATAATTAATGCAATTTTCAGTATTACTACAAATTAACGATAACCACGCAGGGCGGTACAAACACAATTACCATTTTAACACTAATTCGCAAACAGAATAGTACCATTAAAATAACGCAAACAATCGTTCTTTTACAAATTGACGCATCCAACGTGTGGCAAATAACTCGTACAAATATTCGTATTATTACAACGTTCTGAAACATCTTGCTGCTCAGCAACATTATAAGGGATCTGAACTATAGTGTACTACTGCTAAATGTGGTTCACTATAACTTTTTCAAAGATTACACAATTTTTTTTTATTCTCCCAATTTGTTGATAGAACCTGGGAATCCAAATTGTGTATGGACTGGGAAGGAGCATACCCTAGTTTACCCTATAAAATTTTTGAATTAAAAACATGAAAGGCTCATAGCCAAACTGTAACACAGAACCAAATATCCAACTAACATTAATTGTATGTAGTAAAATTTTAGAAAAATATACAAAGAGTTGGTCCACCATTGAATACTTGGACTCACATATCTTCAGATCTGCCTTATGTTCGTTTTCAGAAGTAGATCTACAAAAAGAAACCTGGTTGTTCAATAGAGTTAATAATAATAATAATAATTTAAATCTTTCAGCTACTCTCCCATTACCATATAATTTGGGAGTTGGTGCTTGAGAGCATATTTAATAGAACTGAACATATTTTTGGTTACACAGTTTGATATTTCTCAAGCACTGTGAACTTGATAATATTATGAGTACAGGCTACTATTTTGTACTGTTGCAGTCAGCATTTTGTATTTTGTATTCAGCATTGTATTAAACTGTTTGTTTTTAAAATGATGATTTAATTTTCTTTAATTTAAATGATTTAATGTTCTTTAATTTTTCATTAATAATGTTGTTAGTGGTTATAATCACAAACAGAAATTACACTGTTCCACACCACTATAGAAAAAAATCCTGATTAGCACTTTCAAGCTTCACAGCTCAAATCAGCTCATTATTATTTCCAATCTGATGATGAACTATGAAGTGTGTAAGCGCTAATCAGGATTTTTTTCTATAGTGGGTGCAATAGTGTAATTTCTGTTGTAACTTTGTTTAATTTCAAATGTACGAGTTAAATAAATGTTGGTTGCAAACATTTGGAATAATGGAATTATGTATGTTAATAGATTTCACATCTTTCAGTATTAACCAAAGTCTTAATTTAAATGCAGCAAAATTAACTTCTACCCGAGTTTTTATTTCAAAAGTCTAGTGTGTCCTGTTCAAGTGTCAAAGTCAGGATTGCATTTCATAGAGAAAAACCACAAGATCTGCTTTTGCACCTTCAAATTCAGTATGTTACATTAGTCTCTCTCTCTCTCTCTCTCTCTCTCTCTCTCTCACACACACACACACACACACACACACACACACACACACACACACACACACACACACACACACACACACACACACACACACACACACACACACACACACACACACACACACACACACACACACAATTGAAATCATAATTTATTTCACTGTGGTCACTTAACGGATGCATAAAACTATAATTTCAAAGACCTAATAAACAGATTAATATTTTATTAGTTTCAAATTTATATACCAGGACTTTAGAACTCTTATAAAATTTTAAAACTCATACGTATGCACTAATTTATTTACAAACATTCTTTCAGCTGATAAGGTTTAAAGTAGCTGTCAAATATGAATAAATAAATATCTTGAAACTCTGTATTTCCCTGACAGTCAACAACAGATAATACATTCACACACACACTTATAAATACATGCTATTTGATACTTCAGGACTAGACAGAGCATTTGAACAAACTACTCATTATAACACAAAACTCTAGAAGGTATATGTTTATGTAAAAGTGCAATTATACTTTTATTCAATCATCATTTTGCTACTTCATTAAAAGCTTTATTTTACTTATAGTAAACAGCCTTAGAGCTTGCCATCTATTTACCACGCAGTCATGCCAAAATATAATCACTTGAAGCACATCTTCGTTGGTACTTTTTATTTTACGATCATAATATCACAAACACACACACAAAACCAAAACTCAGATTATAGTATTCAAGTACAGTAACATGGTAAAATATGTTAATTTTGTATGTATGTTTTTTTTTTAGTTTTACTATTGAAAACAATACTAAAAATAAAAACTGGTTATCATTATTTGTTCAATCGTTTTAGTTGCTGTTTAGATTATCAGTTACACTGATTACATAAATGTTTTATTTTGATTACTTCATATTTTTATTACAAATGATTATTTTCTCTATTTATTATTAAATTACTAATTGCAATGGAATGTACATGTTATATATAAACATATTTTGAATATAGGTTTTGCATGTAGTTTTAGTTTAGAAATTATCACTCATCTGTATTCAGTCAATTGATCTTTGAGTTCATAAAGCACAGTACTTGGCTGTTTATGATTGGTGTCACTCTTTCGTGCAAATTTTCATATTTTGTTAAATATGTTAGTTATATGACTCAGTATAATCTACATTAATTTACATATTTTCCATGTCCATGTGTTTCATATAAAATATTGAACGTGTCTACACACGTGTGTGTGAAATTAGTGTTTTCATTTTTTATGAATAATTTTATTACCACAGAATAGATTCGAATGAAACTGAACCATATTATACACTATTAATTGTCCCCTATACTAAATGGTGTTTTTAAATTTGGTATAAACCATGTGGAAATTGTTTATAGGTTTAGAAAACTCTGTTATTCACTTACACACATGTTATTACCAAGTTACCCATGTACATGTCTTACTTACCTGATACAATGTATATAAATTTTTAAAAGAGTTGAAAGAGTTGTTCTACTGTGAAACCCGGTAACAAGAAGAAGTAATTTCTTTGGCACATTACATTAACCAATATATCTAGTCATATTTTGGAGAAATTATCACAATCGACACAAAGATTACACAGAAAAAATATAGTTTCATTATTGTAAAGGTCTATCTTCTAATTTTCATTTTTATCCCTACAATAGCAACACAGTGGGAAGAAGATTTCTGTGTCTTTGTATAGATCCAGGACATCGATTGGAACACCATATCATAAAGAAGACATCTCTTTTGAAGATATCATACACGTACTTATAAATTTACACACACACACACACACACACACACACACACACACACACACACACACACACACACACACACACACACACACACACACACACACACACACACACACACACACACACACACACACACACACACACACACGATATATATTGTGATGTATTAGGATATAACAAAGAATAAGCAGATGAGATAGAGGTTATTGAAATGAAATGGATTTCTTAGTATGCTATTAATGAATTTGTCTCTCTTGACCTTCATAACACAAACTATAATTTTTCTACATAGGCCAGACGGGACGATCTTTTTCATCCCGTTATTCTGAACACTTAAAAGCTTTAACCAACAACAATATACACTCCGCATTTGCCACACACATACACACAGAAAACCACAGTTACACCAACATAGACACTAATCTTGAAATTTTACATTACTTACCCAAAGATCGAAAACTCAACACAACTGAACAATACGAAATATATAAACACCACACAATACAACCAAACAACATACTTAACGATCAATTACAATATAAATCACATACACTTTTTGACACAATTATACAAAAAACAAACATTACGTTGAATCCCCGCGCCAATCCCCTTCCTCCACACACCACCCCCACTACACCTTCCACACAACAACCGTTACTAAATGATGGCAGTCTGACTCAAAGCTGAAGAAGGCGAATACGTACGCCGAAACGCGTACAACGAAAAACAGTAAGTTTCACAAGAAAAAGTTCATTTTTAGATAAGTATAATTTAATTTTGCTACAATGAAATAAATTGCTATTTAAAAAGTTCTTTTTGTATTATCTAAACTGAAAAGTCTTTACTTATGTAACTTGTACTAGAGGCTCTCTTTTAAATAAGTTTTTACAAGTGTGCATAAAATAATACAAGGTCTTTTTTGTCGACTGCAGATCCTTCAGACGACGAGTTGATACTATCTGGAGTAATACGTGGGTCAATTTACTATGACCAGTTTCATCATTGCTCCCCAGCTTGTAAATACTTCTTGCGGACATGGTTAAATGCACTTTCACACCACGTACCAATACTGTTACTCCTCAAACATGTGTACTATGCTTACACCTTTCCAGTTAGCTTGAAGTGTCAATATATTCCTAAACGGACTTTCTTGCACTTTGCGGATAGGACACAATTATAATAACTATTGCAGTAACTCCAGGGCTGTCGACGGTGGGGGGGGGGGGCAGAAGGGGCCCGGCACCTGTTTTAAAATCGAGTATAATTCTATTTTTTTTATTCAGAAATTAAATACCACCAACTGAAGACACTTAACATTTAACAAGACACTGCCAATGGAAAAAGTGTGAAGGAAACAAGGGAGGGTAGGGTGGGTCGTTGTGTGAGTCAGAGTTGGCTACTCTGAGTGACGTGAAAGTAGCGATAGAGGGGGTAGGGGGCTCGCCCTTCCGGGAAGGGTGAATCAGTTATTTGCTGATTGTTTTAGATACTAGTATTAGTGGTATGTGCACGTGCGATGTATTCTGCTTCTGTTTAGAATTAGTCGTTAATATTACGAATAAAGTTGTTAAAGTTATTACTTTATTCGTAATATTAACAAATCTTTTTTTCATGTAGTATTGAAGAACACCCAACCTTCTGAGCCGTCTTTGTTTTTATATTTTTAATATAAAAAATTACTTTTGTGGATTGCCAATTTAACCGTTTTTTAACAGAAGTTAATCAAAATGTTAAAAATTAAATTGTGTTTGTTATGTGTTAATTTATTCTGATCAATAGAGCATAATAATATTAACGAAACAATGTAGAATTAAGCTTTATTAAAATTATTTTAACTTCGTTATCTCGAGCAAAATAAATTAGTTTACGAAGAAGGCGCCACTGCCGTTAGAATTTGGCGCTTAATTGACAGGAGTATTCACCATGCACAGTCGATAGTAGCGTTTCTCGTGGCAGTTATAAGAACTATATATTCAATCAGCTGTTCGATCACTATATCAAGTACATAGTATTTTGTACAATTTCAATGTTTATAGAATAATTAATTTTCTTTTATACTGCATTGTTTAGAGTATTTGTTGACGATTTGAGAAGTTCTATTTTAATTTTCTTTAAATTACTAATTAAAGTCAATTTTTCGTCTCGTAAAGAATAAAAAGATATACAAAGCAAACAATAAAGATTACAATATTAAGAGGTACGAGGTTATATTTTGTTTCCAGTATTTCCCTGTCTGTGCTTGTAGGCATGTTTTTATTTTGTTTTCTACTTCAACGTGTATTAAATGTGTATTCTACTACAATCAATGTGTATGAATTTCAGTCGAAGTCATGAAAATGGACTACAAACACAAGTCAGGTGTGCAGAAGCGCAAAGAAAGAAAAAAGAAGCTAGGGCTCTCCAAGAAAGGCTGTCGAACCTTATTTGAAGTTGGACTGCAAGTAAAGAGCAAGGGTGATAACAGTGCTGAAATCAGCGCTGTCGATGCCGATCCCAGTCCAGTAGTAGTAGAGGCTGACAATGACATGCTCCACATTGATGTTGCTGGTCCATCTTCTAAGAACTCTTCACCGCAACAAACTGTTGATGAAGGTTTTGCAGACACTGCCGGTCTTGAAATTATTTCAGAAGACTACAAAGATACTTCTGATTATGATAACAGTGGTTCTTCTCACAACACTATCATTTGCAAGATGACTTACCCATGCAAGATCTAGGCAAACCTGACCCAGTTGCATCAGTGCCAGTAATATCATCAGATCTGGGACAGTTTCATAATATCAACTATATTAGTGCAAAAGATATTGAATTCCTTGTTAAAATTGGCCCTCCATCTTTTCCTAAAGAACTTCCAAGTGATGGCAAAAGAGCTTTCCCACGAAGTGTTTTGGTTTCTAAACTACCTAATGGCGAAACTGTGCCTCGAGATTGGCTCTTGTGGAGTGAAAGTACACAATCTCTACATTGTTTCCCATGTAGACTATTTGGTTGCACTGATACGCCAGATTCTAAAAAATCAATTTTGTTAACTGGTGATGGTTGGAAAAATAGTATACCTGGCGAAAGTTGTATAACAAGCTGCCAAACCATGAAAAATCTCCAAATCACAAACGATGTTACATTAAATGGCATGAAATGGATAGAAACCTGAATAAAAATATTGATATTGGATCTCGATTGGATGATGAAGTCACAAAAAAAACTCAATTTTGGAAAGATCTTCAATGAACACTATCTGTAGTTTTATTTCTAGCAGAGAGTGGGCTTCCATTCAGAGTGACGTCTAGTAATATTGGTGACACCAATACACTGACACTGAGTCTCTTAGCAATACAGTCTGACATTGCTAAAAATGTTAATTATGAAGACATAATTAAGGATTTTGCGTCTACGAAGGCAAGAAGAATGGTATTTTAATGAACTCCTGTGATAAAGACGTTTTAACTTCTGTTTTTTTTCAATATAACTGACTTTTTCAATATATACTTAATTATGTAAGTACTTTCATTTTTAAATTTTATTGGTTATGCCTATAATTTTTGTTGTGGTTTCTTTATGCTGTGCTGCTACTTATCTTTTAATTGCGCTTACATTGTCTATAATTAGACTAGTTATGTTGCAATGCATATTGTTATAAAATTTAAAAAAATGATTTATTTGTTTTATTTTATGATCCTGTACATCAGACTTTTTTTATTGGAACAGTGCAAGTACTTCTACTTGAAGGGCCTTGACTAGACAATCTATTACTTATCAGTGTATCATCCATCAATGGGTAATGTAAGAGTAAGGATGGCAAGTGCAAAAGGGGGGATGGTTGGAGGGTTTGGTAAAACAAGGGGCCCGAAATGCTTATTTGCATAGGGGCCCGGAAATCTTCTCGACGGCCCTGAGTAACTCTATGAGAGTCTTTCTACTTGTGTTCATCACAACTGACAGGCCAAACGTCTTGGACTGATTGTTATTGATTCTGAAGCAAGACTACTGTACAATCAGTCTTATTTTTAAATCGAATTTCTTGCAACTTGATTGGTTCCTCAGTAACCCCTTCTCATGATCTTACAGATAGCAGATTTACCTGTACATGAATCCTCAAGAACAGAACAATTCATGTTCAAGAAACCTGAAATATTTTATGGGCTATAAAAAACTTTGTACTCAAAAAACGCATCCATTCAGTTACTAAATTTTGAAAGAACTTCTGTCATCAGGTAGGTCTTTTTATTATAAGTATTTTGATATAAGTCTCATCTTAAAATGTCTTATATTTCAATAGTTATTCAAATTAACATGTTTTTTAAGACTATTCCATAAAATAATTACCATCGCACACACAGCTAAGTATCATTACGCATCATCTCACTGCACTTATAGTTGCTTTACAAGTCTAAAAATACTTAAAATTAACATTTTTTAAAAATTTTATCCACTACATTACAGTGTTTAAACCTGCAACATCTACTGATTCTCATATCTTCTTTATATGCTATCATATAGCAGTACTGTTTCATATACCAATTCGAATGTCCATTCCAATGTACGTATATACATAATATTTCATGTTTTAAAACAAGAATATATTTTATTGTTTTTTTTTTTATTATAATGTTTTGATGTAACTTTACAACTACAATACAATATTACATGTCTCACTGATCATTGTATGGTATTATGGAAAACAAAAACAGACACCAATGACATCATGTAATCAATTAGTCCCTGCAATTCGGGAGCCAAATGTAATCATATACATTTATTGTTTTATTACTCAGGTTGAAAATATAAATTTTGTCTATACGTAAATAATAAGTTTCGGGCGCCATGTTTGTTATAAAGCAACCTGATCGAAATTTATTGTTAGGGCCAGAAATTCGTGTTAACACGTACCAGTTTAGTGTAACCAATTACCTGAAATAAAGACACATCAAATAACATATAAAAGTATTTATTAAGAGTAAACATTGAGTATAAAGTATTACATAGACATAGGTCTCTGATCGATATATTGCGCCATGGGCGTTGTCCACATGAAGTTACATTATACAAAGAATATACGCTGCATTAATACATGTTATAGGATAAGACATACATTTATTGATTAATTAATTATTTATTCAAATTAACTTTCATATT
Organism: Magicicada septendecula; assembly: GCA_034769895.1. Classification (NCBI taxonomy): domain Eukaryota; kingdom Metazoa; phylum Arthropoda; class Insecta; order Hemiptera; family Cicadidae; genus Magicicada; species Magicicada septendecula. The sequence goes on from CM068370.1 coordinate 180,149,044, forward strand.
TTCAACAAAGATATATATATATAGTTATAGGTGTTGCTCAACCCAGCACTTAGAAATAATTACGCACGCACACAACCACTCACCCTTTCATTCTCATGGTACAAATTTATGCATAGTGGAGCTCCTTTTAAATATAATGAAAAATTACATGATTTTTTTAAATACTTGATTTAAAATTTTATATTATTTCCAAAGGATTGAAAATGTAAAAAGAACGTTCTCACCAATTTCTTATTGCTGGTGTTCTCGGTTTGCACGAACTTCGCGCACCGCGAGTTCGGCGAGTTTTTCTCGGTCACATCTTGGAGTTGGCGCACTGTATTGTTATATTTATTATAACTGTTTATTAACCACCTTTAGTGGTCTAAAAAGTTAAAATTCACTCGTAAGTGAATGGGCAGCCGGCCGGCGCTGCTTAGTTGTTGCAACAGAATGACGGCAATTCCTGGTTGAAATCTGCGGAAGTGGGGTGTACTGACGTCACATTCCTTTGTCTATCGTGTTGACATCGCAGTTTGGTTGCTGTCAACAAATTCTCAGCCTCTGACGTAACGAAGGCTTGGCTCTGCTTATCTCAATAACTGCACACTGTTTTTGTGATGTGACACCGTTTTTTGTCATGAATTAGTTCAAATCCTGGCAAATACTGTAATATAGTCCACTCACTGTAAATTCGATATCGGGTGTTTGAGGTTGGGTTGGGTATGTCAAAAAATAGAAAAATACAATATTTATGATCTCTTTACCATATTTTAGGTAATTATGAAATGTACCATGATTGTACCATCACAAAACCCCCTCAATGAAAGATGGTGTGACGAAGCACACAAACTTTCATTGACCCTTTCATACTTCCTAAAGGGATCAGCCAGGACAAGTCGCCACAACCCCCTTACAATTTTATATAAAAAAAAATAATCACTCACCCTTGGTCTGGTGATAATGACTGTACCTTCATGACCTTACTGGACTTCTCCTGCGAGATCCCAACACCATAAGGCCACTTAGGCTCTTAACGCCCCTGCTCTGACGTGTTGGCCAGCTCAGGACCGCTGTCACACCACCAAACACTGAAACAATATATAAAAAATATTAATATAGTGGCTTATTGAATCACTCCATCCTCAACTGATCTGGTTCCCCTTAGCTAAGTGCTGGTTTGTGCCAATAAGCACTGGGTTGGCTTACTATTTATAAAATTATAAATTATATTAAATAAAATGAGAAAGTATAAAAATTATAAAAATAATAAATCTCAAGGATTAAAAAGAATATGAAAAAGGATTAAAATTGAATGAAATATAATTAAAAATATAAAATATATATAATATAAAATATAATTATATATCTCCCAAACTTGGAGAAAACAAATCAAGAAATTTAATAAATCGATTTATTTATTTATAACCCTTAAAATAAACTTTTATTATGATTATTAGTATTATTATTAACAGTTAATCATCTGGCTGATAAATATTATTAACAGCGCCATTTAAAATTTTTTTTTTTTCTCTTCCTACACATATTATAACATCATGTTAAAAAGTTTTCAAATAAATACATAATACATTAATAATTAACACTGATATATTAATAATACAGTTAATACATTTTAAATACTCAATCATATTTAATCATATCTAAGATATGCATTAACATTTGTATAATTTACTTAAAAGTTGTATTTAAATTAAAATTTACCATTGCAGTTATTAATTAAACATCAAATTTATTTATTTATAATAATAAAATACATTTTGAACTTATTGTTACTATTCATATTACATTATTGTTTCATTATTCATTTTCTACTACCTCTCTCCTCTGAACTTTCTACCTCCCTAACTACCTAACCTTTTACCTTCTATATCTATTTAGTCTGGATAACTCCTATAATCACTATACTTCATTATATAATTTTACTCACCTTCTTCTAACTGACCATCAAATTTACCTATCATTGACACCAATATCTCAATTATATACTCCATTACTAATTCCATTTAAATCATATGGCACCGCTCGTCTTTGCAATGGGTTGGGTGTTCCCTAACTGGCTATATACATCTCTAATATTTTGCCCTTCCAAATAATTCGGCAAACACTCCCTTAAACTACGCTATTACCTGCCACAAAACTATTGGTTGGCTACTCTTTATCACCTCACCCCCACTACAGAATTCATCAACAACAAATATATGTATGTACCTTTACTTAAACACCTTCTTTACAAATAATCACTAACTACTGTGTCCCTAAATATTTAATAATTCTCTTTGTATTTTCTTAAAAATTCTTATCTTTCTAACTCCATTTACATTAACTGCATAACTCACCTGCATTTTATCTATACCCAGGCTCTATTCCTGTTTAAACACTTACTATAATCATTGACAATTCTCTTATAAAATTCCTCTCCTACCTACTTATAACAATACCTCTTTTCAAAATTCAAATATAATTATTTATTTAAACATTCATTATTATTCATTAGTAATTAATTAAAATATTCTTATTAAACATGTTATATATATAAAATATATAATAATACACCTGGGGTACCTGTAATACATAATACACATCAAAATACATGGATAAATACAATAAAAATATACACTCCAACTTCATTATTGTGTCATTAATCGAAATCAGTCCATAACAGTCCAATTCAAAACCACTTTTCATATTATTATTTAATGTTCATTTCACAATATAACAGTCTATCCACCATCATTAAACAACAAACGAATCTTAGGTCTATATAAATTCTTATTTAATACATAGATTTTATTAGATACATTATATTCATATGTTATTGAACGGTTATTAAACAAATATTCCCAGTCACGATCAAGTAGAGTTCCGTTTGTCTTAGTATCATATGTCATTAATCGGTTTATATTATAATTATCCCCATAATATTCCACCACAGGTAAGTACCTAATGTCTTTATTCTCATTTCTTGTTATTTTCAAATTATTGTTATTATCAGGCAAGTATTCATCATTTTCATATACCACATATAACCCTAACCTTTCTAACAATTTCTGTTTACTTTAAATACTTCTATTACTCTCTTACTCTCAAAATATCTCTCTATACTTTCTCTCTTAATACATTTCTCTCCATAACACCAAAATACACTTTCTCTCTCCAAATATGCAGGGGTCCCTATCATAAAATTGTTGCACCTCTTAGGTACACAAAAACTAAAAGAAACTTTATTTGTAGAACTATCGTCTATCAAATATAAATTAAAGGCATTCTTATCCTTATAACAATAACATGAAGACTTGTCTTCACCCCCTAATATAACATTAAAAGAAAATTCTACCCCCTGCATTCCTTGTACTAAAATACTTTCTCTCCACTTTCTTTCTGACTTCATAAATTCAAATATTTCATTATCATTCATTATACTTTCATTATCATGTTTATCCTCTTCTACCACCACAATCTTACTACCTGTATTATTTGAATTATCTAGAGTACATTCATTTTTGGAATTATCAGTTTTAAATATGTTATCCCGTACAGCATTTTGCTGGGTACTACTATCTAGTACTTTCTGACTTTCTACTTGGTTTTCTACCCCATTTAAATTATCTAATTTTGTGATAAGCTGGTCACATTTCTTAATAAGTTTATTGTGACTCACTTTTATTTCATTTTTCATTTCATTGAATTTAATATCAGAATCAATTTTCTGTTCATCTAGTTTTTTATCAAAACTGGCAAATTTATTTAATAAAAGTTGCATCATTGCATTAGTTTCATCCTGCTTACTATCTAAACTAGTTGAAATGGATGTATTGACTTTCGTTATTTCTACAGATACAGGCGCTGACACCTCGTCAATCTGACTAGTTTGAGGTGTTTGTACATCCATCTCGCTAGTCAAATTTACATTAGTTGTACCTATTTCTAACATAATATTGTCATTAGTACTCATATTGTTATTTTATCTTGCTAAAACAGGTATGTTTATAACCTAGGAATTTAACCCTATTCTACGCACGTGTGCATGTACTTACGCGATTACTTCAGGTAACTATTCCACTTTTCTGGTAGGTATTACTCCACATAAAATTAAGTTTTATGTCGAGTCCCTGTTCGGGCGCCAAATGTAATCAATTAGTCCCTGCAATTCGGGAGCCAAATGTAATCATATACATTTATTGTTTTATTACTCAGGTTGAAAATATAAATTTTGTCTATACGTAAATAATAAGTTTCGGGCGCCATGTTTGTTATAAAGCAACCTGATCGAAATTTATTGTTAGGGCCAGAAATTCGTGTTAACACGTACCAGTTTAGTGTAACCAATTACCTGAAATAAAGACACATCAAATAACATATAAAAGTATTTATTAAGAGTAAACATTGAGTATAAAGTGTTACATAGACATAGGTCTCTGATCGATATATTGCGCCATGGGCGTTGTCCACATGAAGTTACATTATACAAAGAATATACGCTGCATTAATACATGTTATAGGATAAGACATACATTTATTGATTAATTAATTATTTATTCAAATTAACTTTCATATTTTCAACAAAGATATATATATATAGTTATAGGTGTTGCTCAACCCAGCACTTAGAAATAATTACGCACGCACACAACCACTCACCCTTTCATTCTCATGGTACAAATTTATGCATAGTGGAGCTCCTTTTAAATATAATGAAAAATTACATGATTTTTTTAAATACTTGATTTAAAATTTTGTATTATTTCCAAAGGATTGAAAATGTAAAAAGAACGTTCTCACCAATTTCTTATTGCTGGTGTTCTCGGTTTGCACGAACTTCGCGCACCGCGAGTTCGGCGAGTTTTTCTCGGTCACATCTTGGAGTTGGCGCACTGTATTGTTATATTTATTATAACTGTTTATTAACCACCTTTAGTGGTCTAAAAAGTTAAAATTCACTCGTAAGTGAATGGGCAGCCGGCCGGCGCTGCTTAGTTGTTGCAACAGAATGACGGCAATTCCTGGTTGAAATCTGCGGAAGTGGGGTGTACTGACGTCACATTCCTTTGTCTATCGTGTTGACATCGCAGTTTGGTTGCTGTCAACACATTCTCAGCCTCTGACGTAACGAAGGCTTGGCTCTGCTTATCTCAATAACTGCACACTGTTTTTGTGATGTGACACCGTTTTTTGTCATGAATTAGTTCAAATCCTGGCAAATACTGTAATATAGTCCACTCACTGTAAATTCGATATCGGGTGTTTGAGGTTGGGTTGGGTATGTCAAAAAATAGAAAAATACAATATTTATGATCTCTTTACCATATTTTAGGTAATTATGAAATGTACCATGATTGTACCATCACAATCACCAGCTTTAATTAATCACAAATAACAATTTGTAATCAACAAGATAGCCTCATACAACAATTCGAGTTAAATTTGTCTGGAAGTTATTTTGTGTCAAGCCCACAATCAATTACGCTCTAGTGTTCCTTTAGTGATGACACATTATGGATTATTCTGGAACACTTGTGCTATCTATTTAAATGACAGCTGCGTTTGGGAGTCAGTTTAAGTGGCGATTTATTCCAATGCAGTTCAAAGTATTGTGGCAAAGTGTTATGTGTTTTATAATTGTGCGAGACTCTATTAGTTGACATTTTTATTGTGTGTGAACAATTTTTATTTGATTTGTTGTAAGAAACTATCTTGTTGATTACAAACTGTTTAATTGAGATAATTAAAGCTGGTGATTAGTGATTTAATTGGTGTCTTGCATTTTGTTTTCCACTGTACCATACGACGATCAGTAGACCATCATAACAGTAGGTCAGAAGTGCAACAGAACTGTTAACAGTGGACACTTTGTACAAGACTAGTGTAATTTGTTATTAATCGGTAAACATAGATGCCAGTCAGATGATGGAAGCTTTCCAAGTGCTGCTATGGCAGACACAAGAACAACAAAAATTAGAATGACGACAAGAGACAGAAGAACAAAAAGAAGAACATAAGCAGGAGGCAGATATACGGAGGTGTGAAACAGAAGACATCAAAGCATTAATACAGGAGCAGAAACAGATGCAAGAACATAGTACTGCACAATTGGGTTATGCGGTCAACGTTGATTCTTTTTTTCACAGTTAGTCCTTCCCAGTTAGTCTGAAGTTTAGGTGAATGATCATGATGGTGCTTTGGATTCAACAACCAAACTAATCTCCTTCTTGGAAACCCATACTATTGCTGCGAATTGTAATGGTACAGAATTGTGGGCTACAACAATCCAGTTTTAATTTTTAATTGTCAGTATCCACCTGTGAGGTGCCCCAGTGTAACCAGCAACACACTGTTAGCATAAACAACTGATGTCTAGACAGCCAGACTAGACGTATTACGTAATAGCCCCAGCAGCAGTCTTTGTGAATCACAGTATGCAGATTATCACCACAGAAGTAACATCAGACAGTAGCAGGAAGCAGCATACAGTGCATTATTAAAAAGTGTGGCCTCGGGCAGTTACGGTAGGCCGAAAATAAACTAGGCCTATCATGTGCAATTATAAAAGTAAAAACAATATAGCGCGGCCAGAAAAAATTTAAACATCTAAGTGCGAGTAAAGTTATGTCGGCCGACTATATATTATAATGTGTACAGATATTGAATCAAAGTAAATAAAAAATGTGATAAAAAGAAACCACAACTAAACTTAATATAAACGAATATCGGAGTGCGTTAGAACGAAGAAAGCATTCAAAACGAGTTTGTGCAATCAACTATATGAACACGCAGCAGATGGGTAACTAAAAACACCGAATATTCATATTAAAACCAATTCAAACTAAACGGTGATTGCTCACTATAAAAGGAAAATTTAAAATGTAACTTTATACAATAGAGATCTCTAAGGGAATGGGGTTTATTTAAATATTAATGTAAAAGAAAGAGTGTGTGTGTGTGTGGTAATACAGAGGTTACATACTGGTTCGTTTTCAATATTCATATTTACTTAGTAATGTCACTCATAATAGTAGTCTAAAACAAAACTCAATAGAGATAAGGAATAATTTCATGGTTTGATATAAAACAGTTGTACTGTCGTTTGTAGAACGTAAAAGAAGGGTGTGAGTTTTTGATAAATAAAAATAAGCATGTGATTTAGACAGTATAAAATGGGTTAGCGTAATCATTTCGCAAACAAACCTCAAATAACCCATCTGCAGCTGTTTTCGTCTGTACGACCCTGGGAAGAACCCTAAGGTAAGAGTATTTTATAATTTGATAAACCTATATAGTTTCAGAATGTCATACTGAGTTTTCATCTTATCACTGGCTATCTTCAGCCATCATCTTATGAAGCAATTCATTTCTTGTAGTTGGTTTTCTAATTGCGAGGAATAGTTCTGTGGCTCTTGGGACTAAGTCTCAGGAGGTGATCTGAACATCAAGTCCCCAGGAAGATGAATCTCCCGCCCAAACAACAATTTTCCTGGGATCATGCTGGTTGTGCTGTGTACTGATGACCTATACGCCATGAGGAATAGTGGTATACATTGATCCCAGTCTGTTTGGTTCTCATCAACAACCTTCGAAATATGCTGCTTAAGTGTCCTATTGAACCTCTCAACCATTCTGTCTGACTGAGGATGGAGAGGCATTGTCCTGGTCTTTCGAATTCTGAGTAGATGGCATAATTCATTAAACACTCCTGCCTTGAAATTCCTCCCTTGATCTGTATGGATTTCAATAGGGGCTCCATAATGACAACAGAAGTTGTGAAATAACTCCTCTGCCACAGTGGTAACCTCCTGATTTGGAATTGCATAGGCCTCCTCCCACTCAGTAGTCACCTATAACCATTATGTACCAGTTTCCATCGTCAGCAACTGGGAGAGGTCCAACAATATCTATGGCAATTCTCTCAAATGGCAGTCTAACGTTATACTGTCTCATCTTCCCCCTGCTTCTGGTTTGTGGGCCTTTGCTTGCAGCACATATTTCACATGTCCGACACCATTCCTCTATGTCATGGCGAAGATGAAGCCAATAGAATCGCATCTGTATTTTGTCAAGATATTTCTGGGCTAAGCGAGAAACGCATGGAACAAAATTCTACATAGTACTAGAATGTTCCGTATTGTGTAACAATAGCATCTGTTGGCAGCCAATATTCTTCACCCAATCTCCAATTGAATTTTGTTGTTGGCAGTCACTAACGTGCCAAGATATGTGAATGTATCAACACAGTCAAAAATTAGGGTGCCAATCATAACCTGTGCCTCTTGTGTGTCATTTTGATGTAGTTGGGTGTGCATATATTTTCTCTTGGCTTCATTAACTACCCGGCCAACTCTTCTGGCAGCTCCATCCAATGCAAGGAACACATCACTCACCGCAGCATAAGACCAGCCCACAAGGTCAATATCATCAGCATATGATAACAGCTGAATGGACCTGTTGAATATTGTTCCACCAACCTGTATCCTAGATCCCCTCACTCCCTCCACAAAACAAAGTTGAATAATAAACAAGCTAAACCACCTCCCTACCTAAGACCTTTACATGACTCAAAGTCTTCAGAGATGTTAGATTGTATACATATCATGTTAATATTTCTTTCATTGCTAGCTGGATCATTCATTCAAGTTTTGCTGGGATTCTCAGTTCCAGCAGGAGCTGAATCAATTCTTCCCTGATAATGCTGTCATATGCTTGTTGAACGTCAATGTATAGGTGGTGCATCTATATACCATATTCTCTTGCTCTCTCCAACAACACACGCATTGTGAAGATCTGGTCCATGGTTCCCCTTCCCTTCCTAAAACTGGCCTGATAAACACCAATTTCTCATTCAGCAAAAGGTAAAAGCTTTTGGTACAGAACAGATGATAAGATCTTATAGAAACATGAAAGCAAAGCAATCCCTCTATAGTTGCAACATTCCAGTGCGTCATCCTATTTATGGATTGGGCAGATTACAGTTTTATACCAGTCCTTGCCATTGTTTCTGTCAGCCACACATCCAATATAAACTCATGTAGAAACTTCACCAACTCACTCCCTCCATGCATCAACAACTCACCCAGCAATCTGTCATGCCCTGGAGTTTTATTATTCTTAAGCCTATCAATAGCCTCTTGGACATCATCGTCGTCAGGGGGTTCCATATCCCCAATTGGAATTATCACTTGGAGCCTTATATCAGGGGTCCACATCTTCTGGATACGGGTTTGGCAATTCCAATGCGCCCTAGCTGGATTCTCACTTTGCTCTAACTTGTCTTTGGTGAGATCCTTTCTTTTAATCTTTCCTGTCTAGTCTCTCTTGACTGACTCTTGTTCTTTCTGACCCCAATGATATTAGAGTACTGGAAGGCTAGGGTGTCTTTCTCTTTTCATTCCAATTTCTTAATTATGTAAGAACCATCTGATGGACAAAACATTTGGACCTAGTACCCCAGGTGGGAGACCAGATACTCTGGAAAATCCACCCTCCACCATGGAGGTTGGCCCCCACGAAATCTGAGGGGGGCAACTACCACATTCAGGTGATCCATTTGGAAGGATCTCCAAACTTAATACGTCACCACCACTGCTTGGAATGGCAAAACAACCAACAACCCCGGGAGTTGGAAAGAAGGGAGAGCTGAAAATTCAAACCTTAGCACAAGCCAACACCGTAAAAATGGAGCAAGAAAACGCTGAATTAAGAGGCACGCTAAATGAATTAGAAGAACTAATGAAGCAGCTACAACAGAAAGTAGCGAGCCTAACGCAGCGGAATGAACAGCTGAAAACGCTAGTAACAGAAAAAGCAGCTAGTAATACATAAAACAATGCTAGCAAACAACATCCTATTTAATGAAGAAGTACTGATGAAGAAGAGCTGGTTAGGGAAACTGACTGGATTGTCTAAAGAAAATTGAGGGCTAGCAAAAAGTGTAAAGCCGAGTCCTCACCAGAGGTAGAAGTAAAACCACACCCAAAAGATGGAGGAGAACAAACTTATCACCAGTCAAAAGGAAAACCAACATTCTCAGACTATACAGAGTGCTAGCAAAAAAGAAAAAACTACACCCCTGCCACTAATCAACATTGTTGGAATAGCAAATTTTGCTGAAGTCAAAACCCTGATTGCCTCAGTTACAAATGCTAATATGGACTGCAGATAAGTGGCACAAAATAACAATGTTTGGAAAATACGCCAGATTCTGATTCACATATGGCACTGGCTAGCAAATTAAACGCTGAGAAAAAGCAGTGGTATACATATGAAGATAAAAGCCAAAGGCCGTTAAGGTTATGGCTAGAGGACTTCACCCGACTTGTGAAAGGCAAGATATTATGACGGATCTTCAGCAGAAGGGCTTCAAGATAATTGATGCTGTGAATATCATCAAAAAAGAAAGAAAGAAGATGAACAATGTAATCGGGTGTTAAGTAGGAAATGGCTTCCTCTATTCATGCTTACATTCAACTGTGAGGAGAAGGCAGAGCATGTTCACAACATACGATCAATTATTAACATGAAAGTTAAAATTGAACCACTCCAGAAAACCTCAGATCTGATACCACAGTGCAAAAGATGTCAAGGTTAAAACCACAGGCAAAGGTATTGCTCTCGAGAAGCAAGGTGTGCCAAGTGCCTTAGCAAACATCTTATCCAGGACTGTCCAGTAAAATGAGATCAACTTCCCATATGTGTGAACTGTAGGGAGCACCATCCTGCAAACTACAGGGGGTGTGTGGTAGCCAAGCAGCTACAATGCATTACAAATCAAACGCGAATCAAAGAACTTAAGCAAAGAACGATTTCGCAGGGGATGAAACCAGAGAAGCCACTAACGAGACCACCACCACTGCCACTGGAACAATAACAAAGCTATGCTATGAGAGTAAAGAAACAGTAACAACAGGAAACAACGGAAAAGAAAGATGATTTAGTACTCGATAAAGTGCTTAAAAGACTCAATGCCATGAATAAATGCTTTGAAGAACAAAAGGAATCAAATAATAAAGTCTTTGAAAAACTAGCTGAGCAACTTCAAACAAACACTCAACTCTCTGAACGCATATCCAGAATTGAAGTGCAAATGAGGAGACTTACCACCATAAGTAAAACATAAATCATGCATGACACTATAAGAATTGCTACATGGAACGCAAATGGGCTCTTACAACATTTATCTGAACTATAAAATGAATCTCAGAAAGTCACCTAATAAAACATTTGGTCGTCAAGATTCGCAGCTATAGTTGTTATCATACTGCCCATCCAGCAGATAGAGCCAGGGGAGGCTCTGCCGTATTGATCAAATCTTCGATCAAACATTTTCAAGGCATAACGATTGAGGAAGATTCGTTGCAAGTGGCAATGGTCAATATATAGCTGCTAAGCAGAAAAAGGACTACATTGTACTCTTTACGTCTCTAGGCAAACATTTCATTGCTGGAGGAGATTTCAAAGTGAAAAACACCTTCTGGGGTTCAAGATTAATGACCACAAAAGATAGAGAGTTATTTAGAGCAGGGAGAGCACTAAAACTTGACTTCCACTCAAGCGGTACACCAATATACTGGCCAGCAGACTTCAATAAAGTTCCAGACTTGATAGATTTCTTTGCTGTGAAAGGAGTGTCTGGACATTATATATATATTGTAGTGGTACATATCTTCACCTAACCATAATGAAGAAGACATAACCAGATAAATTATTTAGTCATTAACACTAGAATAAAAAGGGATTAATTAGAATAGAAGAATGGGTGAATCAGAATAATAAAACGATCAGACATATCAAGGTAGTCAGAACAGTAACTTATATTAATAAAGTAGTAACAAACAAACAAACCAAAATGTTAAATACAGAAATAAGCCGATTTAACCCGAATAGCCCAATAGATGGTAAGTGAGAGAGTAGAACTAGCCCCAAAGGACCAAGAATAACCTAATAATGACAACTGCAAATGGACTAGAAATAGCCACCGCACCAACATAAGTGTAAATAAGAAGAATAGTGAATAAAAGACAATTAACATATAAGTGTAGTGATACAATCAGCCACAACACTAAGGAAGTGACGTATAATGTATGACAAAAGAAAGTGAACTAAGAAGGAACACCAAACTTGTATTAAACCAAAGAAATAGAATCACTAATGAAAATTGTATATAATATTAATAACTGTAAGGACAGACAAGTTAGAGATACTAATCATTAAGTACTTAAGATATAAAGGGGCACAATAACCCCAAACAAATAGAGTAAACTAAGACAAATCACATTAGCACGATACTAACAAATTAGTGATACAATAAAACGACATGAACTTGTTAATATTATAATTAAACCTTGTAAAGTGAGAGGTAGGGAGTTAGAGAAATAGTGAACATAGTAAAGTGAGAAAGAGAATTTAAAGTTAGGTAATACCCACTAGTAACACTTAAATTAAACATATAAAGTGCAAAGTGATAGTGTGAAAACCCCAAATTAAATAGAACCAAATAGGTTCAGGGATAGACACCAAATAATCAGTGAAAAAACACTAAAGAGTTAAGAGTGATCAAAAACCATCAGTGAGTGGTAAAAAATAAGTGAAGGCTGATAATGGCTAATCACAGAAAGGACTGTGGCACTTAATAGCAATTATCCAGTGAACACAAGTGTATTAATAACAAAATGAAACAAAGTGTAACAGACTAGATAATAAGTAGGTTTTAGATAATAGTAGTACTTACTACTTGTCATATTTTAGTTTGCAAATCTTAATGTTAGGTAATAATTTGTTAATTAGTATTGTTACTCATGTATTCAAGAACGAATGACTATCAGTGTGTTAATACACCAAAATATATGATTTTATTCACAGAAATAAGAATCCAATATCATTAATTTAAAATGATACATTAAAGAATATTTTTCATGACAAACTGATAATAATAAAAAAAAAAAAGATATTAATATTAGATAGTAAACAGTTGTTGAAGATTCAGTTATGGCTTAATGTCATTTAGAGTTAGTCATAACAATATACCATTGTATTAATATAATTAATTCATGTTTATGTCTTTATTTTTTATGTCAAGTAATAATTATAATTCATCAAAGAGTATGGGGAGATGAAGAGTATGAGTGGATAATATGTTTCAAATAACTATGTTTAAATGATAAGAATTATAGCTATGGGAATTGGTAAAACCATTAGATGTTATGCTATATGTTATAAGAAATAAGATTTTAAAACCAACAGTAACCAGTAAACAAGAAACAAACCATACATTCAAATACAATGACACTAAAAATGAGTTATGACAGTAGACAAATTAATATAGGGAAACAATAAAATTACACACAAGTACAAGAACTGACTTAAACATTGAATAAATGAACAGAATCTTGTATTCAAACAATCAGGACCCATTACAAGGAGAATAAAATGTAATATCAGTAATTAAAGAAAAATAGTCAATTGCTGTTTAAGCCTATGCAAATTCCCAACTGTCAACTACAAAAAAAAAAAAAACTTCAATTTATAGAATTAAACACTGACATTAGGAAGACTAAACCACATAAACTATGAAATACAAATAGACAATCATGTTAAGGCAGAAATATTATGACAATAATGTAAATTGGGAAAACAGTATAATTAAATAAAATTAACAAAACTGTCAAAATGTTGATACCTAAGTGAACACTATAATATTGGATGTCAAATTAATCCTTGAGCAAAAATATGAACAGTGGTGATAATATTTACTACTAAAAAGGGAGTACTGAAGATTAATTACATTTAGAAGATCTGTAACCAGTTTAAATAAAAATTCAAATACCCTAACAATACTCTTTAGCCAATTTCAGCCAATCAAAAACTTTGAGTAACCATGACAACAACCGAATATTGACTAATTTCAGTTAGGAACAATACTTTATGTAGTGATGCTAAACTGGAGAGACGCCACGCCGTGAAGGGCCCAAATTTTCAACAGAAAAAAAGTATAAGTGCCCACAATTTTGAGAAGGAGTAGCAGTACAACCGATGAGAGGCCATTACAACTAATTTACACCAAGGACCAGCTCGGAATTAATCCAGATGACCGGAAAATACCTGTAATTCAACTTGAAGAAGATGACAACCGATTTTTGAGCCCAAGATCAGAAGTAGGAAGAATAAACACCGGCCCATTACTTCACATGGACGACTGACAATACCCATCATACCTACTAACGTTGAGTATTGCTGAATTTATTTGAATATTATAAAACCAATTCTCTTTCAAAAATTCTAACTATAAAATAAAACTCTCACTATCACTGAATATTTTCAAGGATTAATAAAATAAAGAAATAACTTTGTAAACATTGAATGAACACATGATAACCTATGTTACACAACGACACTGTCACACTTCAACACCACAATATTTAATTTATAGCAAACCTTGTATAATTTTAATGATCACAAACTTTTAATGGTATGTTCTAATTTTGTTATCTTGTTATGTAAACCTCTGTTTCGTACTTAAAAGAACCCAATTGGCAGATTTATTTTGTAAAATAATAACCAGAGTCAATTGTAAACATTGCACTGCCAACCTAGCGCTCCGCAGAGCGAGAGATTATATTGCCGAGGCTAAAATTTTATTATAACAGTTATTATTTTTATGAAGCGTTAATGATAATTAACAAGCAAAAGCCTAATAAAAAAGTGCGTACTGATAACAAACTGTCCAGTATTTATTTGTACAAAATATTATGTATGATTTGTTTACTAGCAGTGGGTCGACATAACCAACATTAATTCAAGTTGGCAACACGTGTTCCCCCACTCACAGAGAATCAGTTACAAGCCAGACGGCGAACTATTCGAATTTTCGATAACAAATCACCATACTATACAAATAAAAACTTTTAATTGTTTTCAAGAAAAACAATTTGGCGCCTACCTAGAATTACTAAAAGTGCGAGAAGGGACAGGTAAGGCACGCAGGCTACCAGACGCTTCCGAACGACACAATTCACGTTCGATAAAACTAACAACTACACAAACGTTAAATAATAATATTATAATACACATGACACACTCCTCTTTTTACAATATATATATATATATTGTAACGTAACAGAGTTGAGGTTCCCGACGTTACATAAAAAACTTAGTAAACATGACTTAAACAATGCCCAAAGCATGTTATAATTAAATACAAGAGGGCCCATCTCACCTAAAGAATGCATTGAAGGTACTTAGTAAGTTTACTAAGTAATAAAACATCAAAAGTGTACCTAAATCTAAAATATGTAATGAGTAGTATGAGATGTAAAATATAAACATTGTGTCTAGTGGGATGAGTTTAATGTGTAGGAGTTGAGTATAATGTACTGTTCAATTAATATTTAATGTGTTATAAAATGTACTTGGTGTTGTACTGTATCCTGATATAGTGTTTACAGGATATTTATTTTATATTTTGTGTGTAGTAAGTGTGGAGCTGTTGCTTTAAGGAAGTACTAAGTCATAGGTACTCATTTTATTCATGTTAAAATTGTATTTAAATAATTAAGTATAAGTACATTTATTAGGTATGATATTATGTTAAATGTATTTACATTAATTGATTAATGAAGATGTTTAAAATAATATTTATAAACTTGGCCAGGAAGACAATAAGTGTTAATAAGTTGGCAAGTAGTTCTTATAATTATGTTAAAAACCAATGAAGGGTTCAATGATGAACTAAATAATATAATGAATTGAAACCAGGAAATTAAAATTGATATAAGTGGCCATAAGCCAGTGACTATTTGTACAGTAGGTCAGGTAAAGAAAAATTAAGTTAAAAACAAAACAAAATTATAACAGGTGTAATAAAACCAATAGGCCTAAATTTAATATTTGGAAAAGGAAATTAATACCTTTTTAATAAGTCCAGTCAGATGAAATTGTAGTAAAATGTATATGGTTTAATAAGGCAGATTAAGTGAGAGTTTTATGTGATTTGGTGTAATTCCAAGCATGGAGTATTTTATTAAATAAGAGTAGTAATATTTTCTAATTCTGGCTCTAGGATATCAAATATTATCCAGTGACAGAAAGTAATGGTTGTTAGGGTAACTGAAATGCAAGAAATTTTGTTGATTTCAACATTCAATTGTTATATGCTAATGGGTTAAGTTGAATTAATACGAATCCAGAAAAGAAGTTATAAAAAACCTTTACATTCGATTGTTATATGCTATTGGGAACAGTTCAGTAGACAAATTTAAACATAAAATAAAATAAAAATGAATAAACCTTAATAAATCCAATGTCTTAAAGCCAATCCATTAAAACAGAACTGAGTAGTAATTACTGAACTAGATTTCAGGAAAAATAATTCTACACATCCTCAAAGTTGTGGAATTAATAAATCCTTCTTCAAACTAATTCCATTAAAGGAATGATGATGAACCCGATTTACAATTAAACCAAGATTCTTCTTGAATGGACAAAAAGTCAAAATTAATGCAAATATAAACCAAACATACACAAAGAACCTTTGGTATTGAAGTACTAAACCTCACTTTCAAGAGATTTAAGAAATTGTAATACTACACCAATTCCACTGGGACCGGCAACCACTAGGATCGCGAAGAAGAACGAAGAACAGAACCGAACTCCTGTTACACTCCGGGACATCACCTTTCAACCTTTATTGATAATCTGGACGCATTTTTTGGTCAAGAGTAACCTCATCAGTACATCTTCCTTCGGTTATAAACAGACATGGCTACCTTGAGTATCGCATTGTATGGTAACAAACCAGCTGATATTTAATTTTATACATTAAGAATTAATAACAATTTGTAATACTTAGTAACCTTAATTTTGCATTACCTGGCCTTACTAATCGTTAAAAGAATCACATGTACCCTGGGATAAGAGATAAACCGAAAATTATATTTAAATTGTATTATACATCATTAGTCCACTAACAAATTGATTTAGCATTGTACGATCGATATTACGATCCGATAAACTATGAAGACAACTGTTGGAATTTAAAAAAATAATATAAATAAAGAATCCTTCTTGTATGTGACGATGTTCTGTGTTATTGTAGAATAGTTATTGTATTAAGATTGGGGAGTAATTTACAGCTAAGGAAGGTGATAAAACCATCAAGTGAAATGAACTAACCTATAAGAATGAGTCAATTACTAATAACAGCGCTCGTTGCAGACAGCTGGTGAATACGGGAGAGTGCCGAACTAACGTATTCTCTTTGCCACATTTGGGTCAATTTAAATAATACAGACCGAATAGGGTTGGAGAGAATTACCGAATTATTAACTATAATACCCGTAATATAGCGTTATTCTCTGGTAAAACACTTGGTAATTGATTAACACAGGGTTAGGTTCAATATAAGAGTTGCAGCAACTATATAATAAATAATTGTTTTTTTTTTATAAATTAATATTGATTTGCAGGAGGTCTCATCTACAACAACATAATAAACATTTTCGTTATAAACAGATCGAATTGGTTAATTTAAATTTTTTAAATTAACTATAACCTGTAACCGTAATAAATAAGAAACACAAAAGGAGTTGTTGGTAACAATATATATATATATATATATATATATATATATATATATATTGCAACGATACGTTTAGCATAAGTCTCTGTATCAACCCCTGACTGTGGTATGAGAACATACGAATGCACGTATGAGTTGTGTAAAAGATGTAAATAATGTAATAATTAAGCGTTAGGTATAAGACATAAATAAAAGAAACAAACGTATTAATAAATTTTAAATAAGGAAATAATTGTAAGTGAACATGCATATGGAATTGCCAGCCTTGTTGGTTTTAAACGCAGCGAAGGGAGACGAAACACGACTCGACTGGCAGCTGTAACATCATTGCGAAGGCAACCGCGTGTGTAGCAGTTTGTGTGTGTGTGTTAGTGTGTAAATGAAGAACAAGTTGAATTATGTATACGATTGTGGAAAATTTTACACAGTTTTTTAAGTGCTGAACGAAAACCAGAAGTCACACGAATCAGAGACATATGTAGAAAAACAGCTGGCGGCTGGCGCTACAATTCAATACTAAGAGGTCTATGATCGTGGGAACCGTTCAGCTACCGTGGGAAATTTTGCCATAACTTCCATAGTTTACACACCTTAATGTTCATAATTTGCATAGGTTAAGTTTATTAATGTACCTAACGATTTGTGAAATAATATTTATAAAAAAGTGTGAGCTTCATAGAAAGACGCGTAGGTTGTAATTAGTTAATAAACTGATGCGGACTTGTTCAACTCTGTCCAAACAGTTTTCAACAGGAATTGAATGCCGGCAGGAGTATAAAACCCCAACGAGCGACACACGCTTTCTCAGATCATTAACAGACAGTACGTGAAATCCATGCATCTTGCCACTGCAAATTTTACAAAGTTTAAGTAATGTTTTAAATCGAATTACGTAATAAAGTACGATGGAACCGGCAGTACGTCGGTGAAAGTAATTAGTGATATACACGAGTTATTTAAAAGACAATAATACCGTAAACTACGAGGAGTCGAAACGTCGTCGATGAACTTCAAGAAGTCCACGTAGAACTTCGAGACATCCACGAGGGACAAGATGAGGAGAGGAGAGGAAACAGAGCAATATACTAGAGGACGTAGGGACAGCCACACGCAGCTACATCCAGCCGTACATCATCACGACCAGAGGTCCATGTCAGAACTCAGCATCCATTAGACGGAGAGAATAATTCCAAACGACGCAGAGACAGAGAAGGTGATACTGGAAGGGGATCCCAAAACTCGAGAGTCCAGATACGGTAACAACGCAGTTAAATGGTTGCAGAAACATGCAGGTGAAGTCAGACATTTATTCAATCTTATAAATGACCCTGAAGTCTATCAAAAGAAGGCTCTAGATTCCATATACAAGTTTACATAAACTTTATTATTTTTATTTGCATAATGAATAATTAATAAAAGTTCAGAGAATAATAATTTATAACAAAGAACATAAAACTTATTAATCTCATAAATAAATGGTAATTAGAGAAATCATATTTTATTATATTTTTATAATTTTATTATATAATTAAAATCAAGTAACTGTATCGTAAAATCAAGTAAGAAAGTTACTTCAATTGTAGATTTTTAATTAACTGAGACATTAGGAGTATTGTTAATTAAAGTAATAGAATGGTCTCTATTAGAATTTTTATAAATGTTTAATTATTTATTTTTTTAATTAAGTGGTACATAATAAAAAATCACACTTGCTAAGTCAATAGTAATATTCAATTCATACGTGTTAATCACGCATTGTAAGAATATATGTGTTATGTATTATATGTCTGTGTAAATATTCCAGGTCATATGTCTTATTTGTGTATTTGTGTGTATAATGTGTCTTAGACTATAAGAGATAAGATTTTGCCACGTTATAATTATACGATATTCGTATAAGTGAATATAAGGGTTGCAATATTAGTTAACCCACACACTAATTAATAACATGACAATTTGCATTTTTTAATTAATAAACTAATTGAATATAATTTTATTAACAAAGTCGTACTAATTTCACAACCAGTACTAAATCCTCTGTACTCTTTACTTGTAACGATATTCACGTGCTTATCCACCCTCAATTAACTACCAAAGCCTGCGACCTAGCTGGGAAACATCAAGGTAAATACTGCAGAAGAAGAATATACCTTCGAGACGTGGGTAAGTGCATACAAATGAGTAATAGCATATGTGCAAAAGTGAGTTGTTAAGAGTATCGTTGCAAAATATATATATATATATATATAATATTTATAATGAATTTACATAAAGATATTTTTTTCCTTATTAGGAACATGTTTCGAAAACCACTGTGTTCCCATCCTCAGCTTCGTGATTTTGAGTCTGGTGAAGTACCGGTGTGTTGGCTGGTTGTTATTGTGGTTTCCTGTTGGCCTCTGGTACTTTAAATTGGTACTATTGTGTGCGATTGTGGTGTATGTATTAGTTGTAACGGGACATTTAAGCCCACCCAGGGGTAATGTGGGGAAAAGAGGTCACGACATAATAATTGTAAAATTTTATTTGGAATAATATCAACGTATGCCATGTGAACGAATCAGTGTCAAGGTCAGTGAAGCAGAACGCAAGCGAGGCAATTATTTTTAGCCGCATGACATTTGAACTTTGGATATCACTATAATATTGACGACTCGGAACACAATGTTTTTTATAAGTATACACAATATTTTTATATGAACAACGAAATCCAAGAATTGAACTTTGGAAATCGAGATCATAACATATGATGTCAGGGCCGATCCTAGCAATACGTCATTTGGAATGTAAGGCGTGGACGCAGCATCGACAGCATTCTGCGCTGAGAACAAACCCAGCTGGCAATTAACATCATCGAACAACGACGGACGTGAGCCGTTTGTTCGCCCGCCGGCTGAGTACAGTTTTTCATCTCGCCAAAACTAAAAAGGTGTAAAATGTGAATTAACGAAATTTCAAAGGGGCCCACTACTAAAATGTATTTAAAACAAATGTAACAATATTGACGTAGACAGTGTTTTTCAACTACAATAGCAGATGACAAGTGAATCGAATTAATGACGACGGACAGTGAATGAATATATGTGAAAAAATCGAAAATGCACATCAAAATGGCTTGACGTCTCCTGGTCAATGACAAGATAAGTAACGCTCGGGGTGAAACTAAATTCAAAAAAGATTAAACAAAGCTCAATATCATGTATTCTGATGTTAATGAAAGAAGTTTTAAATTGAGATCTCATACGGGCATGGGGTGTGTGTATGTGAGTGAATGAAAATTAAATAATAAATAAGGAGCGCTGGTTTGCGAAAAAGATATAGTTAATTAAGGTAATAAATATCATATTTTGTTTTTGAAAAGTTAAACTTACAGATATAAGAAAATAAGTGTATAATTAATTATGGTTAATTACCAATGTTTGTAAGGGAAAAGAGTATTGTGTTGGGATGGAAAGTAGAGGGTTTAAAAAATTGTTTTTCTTTTGAAGAAAGTAATTAAAGAAAGAAAGAATAAATAATTCATTGGAAACAAATAAATTATTGAGTTATTTCAGACAACCATTTTGCTTTTTCAGCTCGTCCAACCTCGAACCTTGGACCCCGTAAGTAAAACGTTTTGATGTTGGTAGTCAACAAAGATGGCGGCTAAAATAGTCGAAAATTAATATTGCAAACAGAGTTCAATAATAAAGTATAAATAAAGTTTTTAATTAAAAATAGTTACATAGTATTTTGTGTATTTTCGATGTTGAGTGCTTTGAAAATTGTGTCATGTTTTGTATTTGTTCAGGTATTAGTTTGTTTTGTGTTTTATGTTTGTATATTTGTAAATTTTCCCAAATGTTCATTATGGTGCCTTTGTGTGGTATGTGTTTTATTAGTGTCATGTTGGTTATGTCTGGGAATTCATGTCCAGTGTTTATTAGAGTTGTGGCCAAATTAGATTTGTATATTTCTGGTTTTTTGTATGCATTTAGGTGTTCAAATAACATTTTTTCAGTTGTTTTTTTGTTTGTCCTATGTAAGATTTATTGCAATCTTGGCATTCAATTTTGTATATACCATTGGCTGTTGTATTATCTTTGTTGTGTGTGTTATTTAGTTTTTGTAGATTATTTTTGTTAGTTTTGAATGCTATTTTAAAGTCTGTGTTCTTAAACAGTTTTGTTAACTTTGTCATTTTATTATTTATGTATATGAATGTGGCCCATTTTTTATTGTTATTATTATTTTTTTTTTGTTCATTTTGAATAATTCTTAATTGTTCAGTTTTTATTTTATATTTTATTTTATTTTCTATTTTGTTTACAGTGTTTTTATTGACAAAACAGACTACATCAGAAAAACTGAAGACTTCATCAACAATAATGATTGCACACGATTAAATAAAGACCCAACAGAAAAATATCTTAAACAAACAATAAAACTAATAAAAACAGCAAAAAACATTTTCAACAATAAAAATACAAACATATATATATATATAAATAATAATACAGAACCACCTAAAATGAATAGCCTAATAAAAATACACAAATTAAACAACCCAATACGACCATTAATCAACTTCAAAAAAGCTCCCACATACAAAATAGCAAAAATAACACCACAAAAACTAAAAAATAACCATCTAACAAATAATTATCACAACATAAAATATACATACGAATAAATAGACAAACTAAAAGTAATAAATATAGATGAAAACACATATTTCACATCATATGACATCACAAATATGTACACCAACATTCCAATTGATGAAACTATAGACATAATAATAAACAAACTTAAAGAACAAAAAGAAGACACACAATATACAACTGAAATAAAAAATAGCCTCCAACTAATACTAAAACAAAATTACTTTGAATTCAATAGCAAAATTTATCAACAAGAAGGATTGGCAATGGGATCTCCATTATCTAACATAATAGCAGAAATATTCTTACAACATATAGACACCACAATACAAAATATTATAAAATCCTTTGATCCAAATGGCGTTTGGATAAGATATGTAGATGATGGACTATATATATCAAGTAACAAAAATACAAATGCAGATAACATATTAAAACAAATCAATAACATACATCCAAAAATACAATTCACAGAAGAAAAAGAAAAGCACAACAAAATCAACTATTTAGACATAACCATCACAAGATACAATAACCACCTACAATATGCAATACTGTATACAGAAAACCAACTTCCACTAACATCATTATACCTAACCTTTCTGACCACCCACCACAACATAAAATGGCAGCATTCCATTCACTATTTAACAGAATGTACAAAATACCCCTAAACAAACAAGAAGCAGACAAAGAAAGAAATATAATATACCAAATTGCTTGTGAAAATGGATATAATAAAAACACTGTAAACAAAATAGAAAAAAAAAAAAAATAGAAAATAAAAACTGAACAATTAAGAATTAATCAAAATGAACAAAACAAAAATAATAACAATAAAAAATGAGCCACATTCACATATATAAATAATAAAATGACAAAGCTAACAAAACTGTTTAAGAACACAGACATTAAAATAGCATATAAAAATATATTAAAAATAGCATAAAAAAAGATATAAAAATAGCATATAAAAACAGATATAAAAATAGCATACAAAACTAACAAAAATAATCTACAAAACCTAAATAACACACACAAGAAAGATAATACAACAACCAATGGTGTATACACAATTGAATGCCAAGATTGCAATAAATGTTACATAGGACAAACAAAAAAAACAACTGAAAAAACGTTATTTTGAACACCTAAACGCATACAAAAAACCAGAAATATACAAGTCTAATTTAGCCACTCATGCAATAAACACTGGACATGAATTCCCAAACATAAACAACATGACACTAATAAAACACATACCACACAAGGCACCATAATGAACATTTGGGAAAATTTACAAATATACAAACATAAAACACAAAACAAACTAATACCTTGAAACAGTTCACTATTTAGATATTATGTAAATATTGATTTTACGTGTTAAGGTTAACCAAGGATGTCGTTTAGTGTACTTGGCAGAGAACAATAGGCAAATACAATTAACAAAATGCGTATTTATCAAGTAAAATATAACATTATTTTATTTTTCTGAAAACATGAAATATGACATGAAAACATCTATTCTGCCCTGAGGCGCAAAAACAAGTTACAAATAATTACAAGTATTACATCAAAATTAGATTGTACTGAATCATCAGTTTACCTACGTATATATTTCGCAAAACCAGCACTTCTTCCATAATATATATTCTTCGTTCACACAATCACACACATTTTCATACTTTTACATTTTGTTGAGCTCAATTTATATTTTGTAAAATTGCCAGAATTTATTTATTATAGTAGGGTTTACTGCCCTTTCATGATTCATAGAGGTTCGCCCATGGGATGTCTCCTCGTGCACACACTGTCTAGATGTTTTCTCGTTCTCACTTTTTATCTTTTTGGCCGAAACTGTCACTCAAATTTTTATTTGTCACTACGTAGTTACATTATTTATATGTTATTCAAATGCTGATTTCATTTAAAATTTCACATTTTATGGTTTGCGGGCGAAAACGGTACTCAGCCGGCGGGCGAGCGAACGGCTCGCGTCCATATTAGTTAGATGTTCATGGCCGACTGCCGTTCAGCATTAAAATTTCCATTTGGTGACGTCTTTAAAACCAGTTCATTCCGTTCCCCACCATACGTCTCGTCCTTGATATTGAAAAGTTCCTTTGGGCATTGTATCACCTTTTCCAATCGTCACAAACAGATTTCCGTCAACAAAATTCTTTCGGTGTTAGTCACTGGCCACAAAAAAACTCTCGATTTGCTTCAAAACCGTATATGGTTATGAAGCTCTCACTGGCTGTCGCATCACCTTACGTGGGCCTCATCTTCCTATGTTAATTTATTTATAAAATTATTATGTAAATTTTGCCCCGTTACAATACCCCCCCCCCAATGAGAGGTTTTATGCCGAAGCATAAAAACTCTCATTGACACTCTCATCCTTCCTAAAGGGATCAGCCTGGATATGTCGCCACAACCCCCTTTACGTTTTATTCAAAATTGTGGTTAACTTACCCCTGGTCCAGTGACTGCGACCGCACCTGAATGACCTTACTGGACTTCTCTCTCGAGATCCCAACACCACAAGGCCAGAAAGGCACTTGACGCTCCTGCACTGACGCGCCGGCCAGCACAGGACCGCCGCCACAGCATCACCAGACACTGAAACATGAAATCAAAATATCAAACAGTGGCCATGTATAATAACATATCCCTAACTGATCTGGTTCCCCTTAGCTGTGCTGGTTTGCGTTAAGAAGTACTGTGTTTTCTTTTTAACATACACCTGGATGAATACTTAATCTAACATGATACATTGTAAAATTTTCATACCAACATTCGGTATACCCTTCTCTTTTTATTATATACCTCCTCCACGCTACATCAACTTATACTAATCCCCCCAACTTAAAATAATTTCCCTTAACCCCTGATACCCCGCGTTACACAATTGTCAGTGACCTCAAGGTATTCACCCATTTTGATATGACACTATTACTTGGGCAATGAGGGCTAGGTCCCCAAAGGCGGAGTCGCACCCTCGCAGCATGTAACGTTGCCACTGGCCATCCATCTCTCTATGTCCCCCCATGGCTGGACTGTTGCGCCCAGTTGCTTCCACAAGAACTGAAGCGTTAAGGAGGAATTTTGTCATCTCCTGTCCTTGCTTCGGCGTTAGAAATAAAAATTCGGATTATGTGACCACTAGGGTTTACAGTATCTTACTAATTTTATATTTATGTGCCCTTAAGACGGTCTATCCCCCTTTTTATGTTCCCACACGAACGGGTGATAGCCGCTGTTCCATAGTTCCGGTTTGATGTCCCCTGATTCACCCCCGTCAATTTCTATGTCACATCAATTTTCAAATAGGCAACCAACCATGGTCAGTTTACAATAAGTCTGCCCACAGCTGGTTGTCAGCCAAAACCACGGTCAGTGCTGGTGAGGCAGCGACCGCCCGAAAGTGGGGAATCGTATTTAAAACACACAATTCATATTGTTTAAGATTCCTACACACTAACATAATACATAATACAACATAATAAAATATAATACACTCATAATTAACATTGTGATTATTACATCAAAATAAACAATTCACAATTTCCATCAAAATAAACAATTATTATTATATAAAGAATTATATAAACAATTCACCTTTAACTTTGCATATAAAATTATAAACATTACACTTTAATTTCAATTGAACTTTTTACTAATCAACCATCAATTATTTATCATTTACTATACCATTAAATTCTCCAACATTTTTTAATTGGTTATCAACATTCATCTTATACAATATTTCATTTATTATCTATTAATTCAATTACTTTATCAAACACATTTCATTACTTTAACAAAATTCACAAAGTTGAGTATACTTCACCTTGCTACATCATTACATTTGACATCAACACAAAAGTATATACAATCCACATTATTATCTGTTATGGTTTACCACAAATCATTTCATAATACAGTTCATTTCAAAACCACTACTCACATAGTTAAACGTTCATAAACACTAATTGTTTACCCCCCATCATTGAACAATAACCTGGTCTTACGTCTACACAATTCATTTTTTATTAAATACCTATAGTTACCTTGATCATAACAACCATCATCATTAATTTTATCTATTGTATCAATATAGTATTCATAGACATTATTGTATACTATTAATTCCAAAATTCTGTCGACATTTGGTATGGTCAATTCTCCTTTAGTATTATCTGTTACGATTAACCTTTTATCATTTCTTTGGTATAGTAATCATCTACTACTAAAGTCAGCTGCATAAAACTAGTATCGTCAAGGTCACACCGCTTACTTACAGCGTTGCCACTAAGCAACAGTTTCCCTTTCTTCCGAAAAATGCTACACTAGTAAGTAAGCCTACTTAATGTAAAGAATATAACAAAGTGAGAAAGTTTGTAATACATGCATTAGAGTACATTGTTACATTGTCAATAATTCTTAATAATAATTACATCACAATTAATATACTGTTAATAATTAATTAACAATTAATTTCCGTATCTTATACATAACATTCAATTCGACGCGTCAGCTATATTTTGTTTGAACGAATTTTATACGCATCCTGTGTCTTAAGCTTGCCCCATTTAATTATTGAAGACACCGCACTATTCGTGACTCAGAAAAATATTCTATTTTTATTTCCTGCGCTGCTTATTAATTAAGTAAAAAAATTAGAACTATACTATAAGATGTTACATGCACAAGTAGCATAAAAATAATGGTATGTATAAACGTGAAACGAATTGGATTTCTTAAGAAAATAAGGATAATTTTATAAACAACAAATACAAATGTCTCATGAAATAAATTTAAAATTCCTTATTTATTTATATATATATATATTTTAACTTAAATCTTTAAATATAGAATTTAAATTTATAATTCTATATTTTATGCATTGTCCTTACTAATTTTATAATTAAAATTTTCCTTATTTTATGAACTATAGAATTCCTTATGACTATTATAAATAAGCAGTATGTTGAAAAACTCACCTTAAATAGGGTTAGTCACACAATTATCACTTTGCAAAGTGATAGCACAGAGCACATTCATAACACTCCTGAAGAAAACACGCACACACGGTTTTTTATGTTTCAATAAAAATAGAAAATACTACGCTTCGCTATAGACACGTTTACCACCTATATACACTTTTTAACACTCCTGTCTTATTCGTCTTCGGATTCACTGGACTCAGGTTCGCTGTCACTACTCACACGTAAGTGTATGATGAAGGGCTCCACTGTGGTGTCTCTCGTGCACTGCTTTGAGTAATCGGCTTCTTGTAGTGCCTCCGCATGTCTTACGCACTTCTCCCAGTCTTCCTGAGTTATCCTGTCCAAAGCTTCGTGTGCAAGTTGTTCAATATCGGCCAATCTGAAAGTCGTATTCTTGTTTGCAACATACCGTTTAACTTGGGCCCATATCAGCTCGATCGGATTATACTGACAATGATATGGTGGCAGGCGCACTACTGTATGTCCCATTTCATTTGCCAGTTGATCCAATTCGTACGTCTTCTTGGCCGTTCGGATCTCTTCTTTAGAAAGAAGTTCATCCCTGGTTTCAGCTGTGGAAAATGAAATTCTCTTCTTACGCAGCCACTCCATGATATCCGCTTTACACCAGTTTGAACATGGTGGTTTATCTATTTGTACAGAATGATAGCTGGCATTATCCATCACGATGACAGAGCCTTCTTCCAAGGAGCGCAACATACCAACAAACCAGGTCTTAAAAACTTCAGCATTCATTTCTGTGTGGTAGTCAGATGCAGCTGAATGCTTACTGCCATGAAAGACAAGTTTGGCACCTGCTATGAAACCTGTACTTGCGGATCCAGCATGTGCAATAATCAGCCGGCCACCTCTACCAGTAGGTACTTTCAGCCCACCGTTCCCTCTGGAGTCTTGCCAGATGTATTTATTCGTATGATTCTGTGATATCCAGGTTTCATCCAAATAAATTATAGGCCTGTTGTCCTCCGTACGATGTATATGCATGGTTCTCAAAAACTTCGCTCTCAAGGCAGCAATGTCTCTGCGCTCCATTAAAAATTTTCGTCCATCGTTGCACTTCTTAAATTTAAAACCAAGCACTTTCAGAAGGCGAAGTACGGAGGCTTCTGAACCAGAATAATTGATTTTCTGACAGAGATCAGCTCGAATTTTGCTTGCAGTGGGGTATTCCCCTCGGTCGTAATATTCTAGTACGGTCCTGCGGACTATTTGTTTATTAAAATCGTCCAGTTCAGTGTTTTTGTGTTCCCGTTTATACCCTTTCCTTGGAGAACTGAACACAACACTCACGCCTTGATCATCTGCCGAAGCAACGGTATTGCTAATACGTTGCACCGACTGTTCAGAAATGCCACAAGCTTCCGCTGTCAATTTTCGAACTTGTGCAAAGTTTATGTTCCTCCTGGCTTCTTCATTATACGCAAGATTTTTAAAAAACCTGTAAACGTTTGCTATGATGACTTTACTTTGTTTTCTAATGTCCTCTCGGCCCGCACGTACACCACCGCTGCTTGTACTCGAACTAAATGTAGGATACTGTTCCTCAATATCACTCATAATAAATACAAATTATTGAAATAAACTAATACACACACTGTCTACAATAAAGACGTCAACCGTTCACATGAAACACACAAAATGTCTGTCAACAATACTAAGGACAATAAATATTTTGGATGTTCGTCTCTTCCTCACCTCGTCCACCCAACCTACTTGGAATGGGGTACTGTAACTGAAATGGGATTGGCTTTTGTCACAACAGCGACAATTTTGTTTACAGAAATTGCTCAGTCCTATTTATCTTTGTGCAACGGAAGAAAGGTAGTAGCGCGGGCAGTAAACATACACATTTTTGAGGGGATTATAAAATGACAAAGGCATTCATAAAAGTGTCAGACAGCAATATTTACCGAAAAGACATGCCGACAGGGTATACGCAATGTGCATACCAAATGTGTACATATACCTAACAGAACTTCCGAACCATATGGCTTAGGAATGACCGTGTAGAGAACAAAAACAGATTCATTTACAAAAGGGAAAAGACCGTGAGTATGAAAAAATTAAAGCGACAACAGCAGGCAAGGTCAGCATTCTCAGACAACTGTCAGTCTGTAGGATAACCGCCCATGAAGAAAACAGTAAAACTTTAATAAGTAAGTGCACTGTACGGAAATCACAAAATAACTGACCTAATGGTACTTCGTAAAGTTAGGGTGTGTATTGCTAAAAGGTTTAGATTCTAACATAAGAAAAACCAGCGCAGTATAAATAGTAGTTTCAGAGAACTGCAAATCGTAACAAAAAAAAAGCCAAAGAAACAGAAGAAACGCAAAGATAGAAATTCTGTAGATATTTACGCGACAACAAAAAATATGTTGCCGACTCACACAAATTTTTAGAGCTCAAATACTGGCACCCAGAATTTAACTGAGTAGTGTTACCCACAACTAATTATTCCTGATAAAACAAATTCATTTACGCGATACGCATAAATAAATTTGAAACGAAGAATATAATGTGGATGTATGAAATTTGTTTTCGTAACACTGCTAAAACGCTACACACTGTACTAGCCGGCAACAACGCTGGGCGAGGGGCGTGGAGGTGACAGGGAGAAGCAGTGAAAGTGAGTGACCTTGACGATACTACTTCCATGCAGCTGACTCTAGTAACCCCATCTTATATACAGGTAAGTCACCAACATTATTATCACCTCTGGCTGCACTAACCACATCGCCAGGTAAGAATTCAATATAATCATCAACTCTCTCAATCTTCACTCTTTAACTCTTCTACCAACCTCAAACAACTCTATCTCACTCTCAAAATACAACTCTCTCTTAACATACCTCTCATCATAACACCATTTCACACTTGTTCTATCATTCCATGCAGAGAGTACTGCAACATAAAAACACCTCCTGGCTTTTCCAGGAACACCACAAAAACTCAGGGAACAATTTGAAAACACATCATTTTCTAATAAGGGACTCTCGCCCTTCAAAAACATTTGTAAACATCTTGGTTCACAATAAACCCGGGGGAAATTTACCCTCTCCCCATATCCACAAAATAATTCTCCTCATACTCTCTCTCTCTAACTTATTAACACTGATTTCTACCCCTTTACAACCCCCTACTCTCATTTCTCCCTCACTCTCCCTTACTATCTCTATATTCTCATCGTCATTATTAATTTTCATTGTATCGCCTTTAAATGGCTCGTTTTCAACTATCTTACTACTACTAATTGTTAACTCATTTTTATAACTATTACTTACCTCGTTAATTATTTCTTCATTATTATTCGTCATCATAGCATCATCATTATTTTTGTACCATTACCACCACTTACCTTATTATCTGTACAATTTTCTACCCCCTCCTTTCTCTTTCTACTTTTGTTTACTTCGTCTTGTATTTTATTTATATTTATAGTCATTTCACCTTTCACCCCAGCAATAATCTCACTCTGTTTCTCTATTTTATTATTTATTTCAACAAACTTCTCACTCACTCCCTTAAAACTCTCACTTATACTTTCAAATTGGTTATTCATACTTAAATTACTCATTTTTATTTCGCTTCTTATGTTCACAAATTCGTTATTTATGTCACTTAATTTCTCGTCTTGTTTGTTAAATCTATTATTTATTTCATTTATCTCTGCTTTTATTTCGGTTTTCAGCTCTATGTTACTTGCATTTATATTTGACTTTACTCTACGCTACTTGCATTTATCTCACACATCATATCAGTTTTAAATTCATTCAAACTCGTGTTCAAATTATCATTATTCTTATTTTGTTGGTAAAGTTTATTATTTATCATTTCCATAATCAATGCTAATTGACTAAGTATATCTACATTATTACTTTTACTACTCTCAGCTTCTACCGTTTCAATTACATTTGTTATTTCAGCTACACTCTCATTGACATTTTCATTTGTGGTTACTACATCATCTTGTGTGGCATCCAACAGGGACCCCACATCTGCATTTTCATATAAATTTGCATTTGTATTTTTCTCTGCCATTTTCGGCTAAGTTGTAAATTTTTTAACTTTAATTCACAACATCCCTGTTAACAGGCGCCAACTGAAACAGTTCACTATTTAGATATTATGTAAATATTGATTTTACGTGTTAAGGTT
Organism: Magicicada septendecula; assembly: GCA_034769895.1. Taxonomy (NCBI): domain Eukaryota; kingdom Metazoa; phylum Arthropoda; class Insecta; order Hemiptera; family Cicadidae; genus Magicicada; species Magicicada septendecula. Next base: position 180,180,441 of record CM068370.1, read on the forward strand.
AACCATGTGATATATTTATTTATTACCTTTACAAATACATTATTTATATATTTTTACCTACCTCATAAACTGTTTCTTGGGCCAGGATCCTTTCACACGAATGTAGAAGCAAGCATGGTTTAAAGGTTATGTAAATCACTTACGCAACTCATTATTTGAAGAGAATTAAATTTTATTTCTTTACCTTTTAAAAAACTTCTTGTCAGGCTATTTCTCCAAAAATTTGAAAATGAAATAAAAGCATAATAATTTTCTGTTATTCACTCCATGCCTGCGACAATTACTAATTTTATCTTATTTTAACATCTTACCTTATATATTGTAACGAAACAGAGTTGAGGTCCCCAACGTTACATAAAAAATTGAATTAATTATGGTCAAGGACCATACCCCGAATTAAGGTTGCTCAGTAATCAGTACATCTGAGATAACTTTGAGTATAAAATACTATACCAATTAATGGTCAATATAATAAATTGTACTCGTTTTTTATACTGTAGCATGTTAGTGTTCACAGAATATTTATGTTATGTGTTGAGTATAGGAAGAGTGGACTAATGTTGTTTAATAGGAATACTCAATCAGTGATAATGTTTGTATTTATGTTAAATTTGTCTTTAGATAATCAAGTATAGTTACCTGTGTTAGGCATTATACTAAGTTTTAAGTATTTGCTAAAATCGAATAATGAAGTTGTTTTAATTAATGTTTGTGAATTTGGCCAGGATGGCAATAAGTGGTCAAAGTTTGACAAGTAGTTCTGATAATTATATTGTAAACTAATGAAGGGTTCCAAGACGAGTTAATTAAGGTAATAAAATAAAAACCAGAAAGTTAAAATTAATGTAAATAACCATTAACCAATAATTAATTGTACAGTAGGTCAGGTAAAAGAAAATTAAGTTAAAAAACCAAAACAATATTATAACAGTTGTAAGAAAACCTATAGGCCTAAATTTAATATTTGTAAAGGGAAATTAATACCTTTTTAAGAAGTCCAATCCAATGAAACTATAGTAAAACATATACTGTTTATGAAGGAAGGTTAGGTGAGAATTTTAGGTAATTTAGTATTATTCCAAGCATGGAGTATTTTATTGAAAAAGAGTAGTAATATTCTATAATTCTGGCTCTAGGATATCTAGTTTCACCCAATGACAGAAAAAGTGGTTGTTAAGGCAACTGAAATGTACAAGAGTTGTTTATATTGAATCATTCGTTCCGATTGTTACAAGCTATTGAGTTGAGATGGGCAGATACATTTAAAAGAATGAATAATAAAATTTGAAGAAAATATGCATCTAAATTAAAAAACCCTATTTGAAACCTAATTCTATAATACTACTGATGAGTAATAAAACCAATTAGACTTCCAAATTATAACAGAATACCTTTAAAAGAGTTGAAAACTCCTCACTTCATTCACCAGAATAATTCCGCTGGATTCGGTATTAAACCGATTTCCCATGTAACCAGAAGACTAGTTGAGAAAAGTAAAGGCCAAAACTAACGGAATTATTGAGAAGACATACGAAGACCTCGTTTGCAGAGTTAACCTTCACTTGCAAGAAGAAGCTAGAATACTATTTTCATTCCACCGTGACCGACAACTATCAAGATCGTAGGAGAAGAACGGCAGTCAGAAGAATTCTTGAGAGCTTCCCTGGATACTACACCATCAATTTGATTAAGGGCCAGAACAATTTTTCCTGAATGAACGTGACTTAAGCCGACCATCTTCACTGTTTACAGACGTCCAGTGCCAGTTTGAGTTCTGCCAACCCGGTAAAAAACAACCTATTTTTAAATTCAATATATTTAGAGTTAATAATATTTTTGTAATACTTGAGTAACCTTAATTTTGCATTTTACCTGGCCTTACTAATGGTTCAAAGAATCTTACGAACCCTGGGATAAGAAATATTTATTGTTATATTTAATTTGTATAAGTCAAAGGAACTTGATCAATTGACAATCGATATATTTTTGTATAATCGATTTGATAATATTATTATTTTGGAGATAACGGTGACTGTGAACTAACGTATAAAATTAATAAAGGATCTTTATTGTATGAGATAACGTTTTAAGTTATTGCAGAATAGGTACTATATGTTGTGGGTGGAATAATTTACAATAAAAGGTTGATTCAAACCCGATGAACGGCTAACCTATAAGCAAGCTTATTACAAATAACAGTGCTAATTGCCTACAGCTGGTGGAACGGGAGACTGCCGAACTAGCGTGTTTTCAGTACCAAAATTGAATAGAATTCTCTAATATCGAGGGACTAGGGTTGACAAGAATACTCAATACATTCAGCCAATACACGATATATATAGTTAATATTGTCTAACTATTGAATACTAAGTTAAACCTATATCATAGTACGATTATAAGTTAAAAGAACATAATCATAACTATATTTGCCTAATAATATATTTTCAGGAGGTTTCATCTGTAACAACCTAATAGATATATTCATTAATAACATATTGATAAAAACAGGTAACAACATTTTAATTGTTACAAATTGCCACCTTCAACGTGTTACTTGACGTTGATATACGGGAGTCTCACTTAAGTAAATAAAACACCATAAACGTTTTATTTCAAATTGACGCTCACAACGTGGGGCATCATCATTTTATCTTAACACCGTATAACGTGTTTTATTTCAAATTGGCGAACCCAACAGTGGGGCTTTCACACATCCTCGAATATAATTAAACACACCAGAGATCTTGTTTTATAGCAAATTGACGACTCCAAAGTGGGGCTGAATTAAGAAGGACTCACTTGTAAACGTGTTGGATTACAATATCTAACAGACAGACAGCCCAGCCTGCTTTCTCACACACACACACACACACACACACACACACACACAATTTTAGTGCCCCTTATTATTTATTTAACACATTATGAAATACCCCTGCCGGCAACGTGGTGTCCACCCGAACTCGTGGCTTCTCATTTTTTAATTTAGTCGTGTGTCCGAAAGGTAGTTTATATTGGTTCTTCGTACACCGAAACTAGTCGCACTTCTTCATTATTTGTTAACTGCACATACTGTTAATTTAAGAAAAAAAAAATGTTATTTTTCGAGTCCTGTTTGGCGAACAGCCTGTGCAGGCGAAAGTCGGCAAGGAACTGGGCGTCGTCTATCTGTTCCTCACTACTTGATAATTTTAGTTAAGACGACGTACACCGATGCCTTCTATTTGATTGTCACTGCTGTGGCACATTCAACACATGTGGATTTTGTGTGTTGGGGACGTGGATGACATTTGTTAAGCACTGGTTGACGTCATAAAGTAGGTTGGACTTAAACTCACATCCGCCCGCTCAGCTTCAGCTCAGACCATGTGGCGAACAGAAATATTGTTTTCAAGCCATGTTGCTTTACAACTGTGGCGTCGTTTGCGCACATGCTGGTGTAGTGCGTTCGGGCGTAACTGCCACACACCCGCAAAGTTCTAAGAAATGACGCCTGGCACATTCTTTTGTAAAGGTTTCACAACAACTATTGCGTATTGTTCCTTGGTTCGCGCAATGCTTTTATTCAAACACGTGGCCATATACACAGATGGAAATTAAATTTCAAATATTTATAATAAATCCCCAAATTTAATAAAACAAAAACCGCTCAAAATTCGTCCCGTTACAATACCCCCCCCCAATGAGATATCTTCTGCCGAAACAGAAGAAATCTCATTGCTAAAACCCCTAAGAGGACCGGTGAGGATATGGTGCCAACAACCCCCTTTAGCTCTTATACTTCATGGGTAAACAACCCCCCTGGCTCGGCGACTATCTGAACGAGATTACTGGACTTCTCTGTGCGAGATCCCAACACCATAAAATCGAACAGACACGCACCACAGCGCACCTAACCTTCGAACATGCAGCCCCAAAATCCAAATCCCTGGTCTTATATCATGCCAGATCCTCAACCGATATGTTCCCCCTTATCATGCACACTGGGCTGCCTTTAGCAGTTACTGGGCTTGTACACACATTTATTGCTACATCCTATCAAATCTTATTATCAAATTTAGGAGTTTCCTTTAAATTGCAACCAAATCTATATTACCATTAATCTCAAAATCACAATACAAATCTTTTATCTGAATTGAATAATTCTCTTCGTTATTAGTGATAATTCGAAAAACAAATAAATTGAACATTTATTAAAAACATGAACTTCCTTATCCTAACATGTGATTATACATATACCCTAAACAATACAAGTCAATAAAACACATTAGTAATACACCTAAACAATAACATAATCAAACTTCAAAACATCAATTAGATGGCAGGCACAAAAAAAAAATCAAATTTTTTTTTTCCAAAAAAATTTAAATTTATTAAAATATATTTCTCTCAATATTAAAATTATTTAAATTAATTAAGAAACAAAATTGGCATCACTTCATTGCCAAAACAGGTCTAGTATAGAACATCACCCATCAGCTGATCAAACTGGGTCAAGTCAAGAACCTTGACCTACATAAGTTATACATAAGTTACATCAGAAAACACATTGAACCTCTTCAAAATTCTATCTTTAAACACAAAAACATAATAAAATAAGACATTTAAAAATAACAAAATATTATTATAATTAACAATAAAATTGATATTTAAATTAATTAAAAATTACACATTTATTGCTCTAATTAGTTTCAACTTCTATTAAAATCTGTCACTTGTTTCCATTAATTTTATATTTTTTTTTACTATGACTATCTTTTCTTTACTATTCTCAATCTTCATTAATTTGGGTGATCTAATTATTCATAATGACTTGATTTGCCACTTGGCATGTACATATATAATCTTCCTCCCTCTGACTTTAATATCACTAACAGCTTTAACTAATATGACACCCATCTCTATCAAAACATCTATCAAACCCTCTAAACCCAACTTACTACTAAACTCAATTTGCATCACTTCTACCCTTACAAAAAAATACTCTCTAACCCTTTGTACTCAGGATGTGTGTTCCCCCCGCCCCAAAAAAGCTCATTCCCTTATTTTGGTCCCTGGATTCTACCTAAGGCAACCCTTTCCGGCGCTAAACGGTCCCTTCCCGTCCCAACCACTTTTGTTGCGGACTCCTACACTACACTATCCCCTCTTACAAAATTACCATCCCCTAATTACCATTCTCAATACATCACTTCAACTACAACAAAATATCATCATTTACTTATTACATCAATATATCAATCAAAACTCTACATATATTCCCCATATCTACTGTGTCACTATCAATACTTCTCAAATTCTACATTACATTAATCACAACAATTTTATTCTCTCTGTTACCACTTCAAACTCAACTTAGACTGATCTACATGTCCTAACCAAATTATTCATCACCCAAAATCTACCTTTTACTATCTTTTACAAATCATTTAAAAATCTTAACTTTATCAATTCAGTCTATCATTCAAATAAAATCTTTAACACATTAAAATTATTATATCCAAACATCAGTTACCTTGGAAATTTGCAAACAATTTATATAAGACATTCTACAGCGGATCAGCTGATTTTCTTAGCAAGGTGAATGACCTTACCATAAACACCTTTCAAAATTATACAAATTATATGAAATACATATTTTTATCAATCCTTATCTCTAACACAATCAAATAATACTTTTATAAAACAGAATAAACACAGTATAATAAACATATGAACACCTATTTATAAAATCATAATACAAGCATTTAATTAGTGCAAAAGTGAGTTATCATTTTTACGTTATGAAATTTAAATTCGTTGCTCACCTGAGCAACCCCCCAACCACACACACTATTGTTTTGTTCTGTTGGACTGTGGCGCCCATGTGCGTCCACAAGGACGGCATAGTTGGAGGAATTTACCATCTCCTTGTCCTTGCTTCGGCGTTACATTTGAAAAGTTTAGATATCAACATATCTTTGTCATATAGTTACACGCCCTTAATGCGGGTCTACCACCTGGCTTTGCTGTCCCTACTCGGACAGAGTGGCAGCCGCTGTTCCATAGTTTCCGGGATTTCCCCTAGTTTCACCCCCCTGTTAATTTCTAATATAGACCAATTTAAGGCAGCTATGGTCAAGGGACTTAAATTATGGCCATAGCTGACCGCTAGCCAAAACCACAATTAGTGCTGGTAAGGCAGTAATCGCCCGAAAAGTCGGGGAAATCATCTTTACTTTCATGCATGTTACACTCATCATTAATCTGCACGGCACGGCAGTCTATCAAGGTACAATATGAAATTGTACAGAAAAAGGTGTGCCGTGCATTTTCACCATTTCGGCCTCCGATGGAGGTAATACTATCTATTACCCCCAACACTTTCCGCTATCCACTGTGGCACATGCCACCACAGCGACAGCCCACTAATAACTAAATTAAAACTTTCTACATTTGCAGTTTCTACACTCCATTATTCTATCACTTCTATGAGCACCAATCTACCCCCCAAAATTACCCACATCTCTTGTATGACAACAAGTTTTTATTTTATTTAACACACTTCAACACGTTCCAAACTTTCACTGGTACTAAGAACTTTACAATTATACTTGGTCACTAAGTAAAATACAGCTACTGATATAAAATTAAATGCATAAACAATCCGAACTATACAACAGTAAAATTTTTACACTTAGGAGGCTAATTCTAATTATCATTAATGGTGAGTCTGTGATCGCCGAAAATGGGGTTCTGCAGCATCTAGACCTGCAATCAGGCAGACACACTACGTGAATTTACGTCCCCTTTTTAATCCCTTTATCACCATATCTATTCCTCTCTTTCCCATTTATTCCAACCTGCCGTCTGCCTCACTCCAAGCCCAGAAGCCACAGGACTCAAGTTTCAGATTACACTGGAATTAAAGTCAGTAGCTAAATTTGGTTTTGCCACTGATACTAGACTTTTAATTTGTATGCACTGCCTTGCATTTATATACATGGCCTCCATTATTTACATACACTCTGTGACAGTGCAGGTACGTGACAGGTACACCTGACCGCTGTACCACGAGTGTATAAAGAAATAATTTGTCACGTACCTTTAGGGGTCCCCCTCCCCGTTCAAAATGTGGTGTAAGTTTTCAAATTTTGACCAATTTTGGTGGAGCCGGACCATCGTTGTTTTCACCGCCCGAAGGAAGATCCTCCAACCATGGCCCGCCTCCAAGTTCCGAAAACCGCGGCCAGGACTGGTAAGGTCATGACCGCCCAAAAATGGGGAGAGTCCCTTCTGAAAACATAAAACAACATTTTAAATACTATCTATAGAAGTTAAACATTTAAAATGATCGATACACCTTCAAGTTCGTCGCATTTTGTGTACCTACTATTTCCTGCGTTGTTGGATTCCGTAGCACATACGCATTTTGCATCTTTATTTCTACAACTTCATAGGGCCCTTCATATAACAAGAAAAACTTCTTTCTTTCTTTATCTTGGGCACTTGACAAATCATGCCTCTTTACTAACACTAATTGACCTACCTCATATTTGGTCCATTTACCCTTCGCATCGTGTCTCTGCTTCCTCCGTTCTCCTTTTGTAAGTAAATTCTCATTTGCTAATCTAATCTTCATGTTTACGTCCATAATTTGATTTTCTTGTGGGTATTCAAAGAGTTGTTCCAATATCCTGGGTGGCCTTGTTCCTCTGATCAATTCATGCGGCATAAATCCGGTGGATTCATGGGTGGTACATTTCAGCCACTCCTCTACTTTCTTAACGTAGGATGGCCATTCTGTGTGCTTGGCGTGACAATACGCCCGAAATATCCTACCAATCTCTCTCATCACCCGTTCTGCTTGGATCGACTGTGGATGGTACACTGCCGTATGCTTGGGTATGATGACTTCCCATCCAAGCGTCTGTCGCCACTTGCCACTTATAAACTGTGGTCCATGGTCAGATAAAATTATTTTTGGTTTTCCTACATTAATCATGTAATCTCTTACTATTTTTTCGCTGAGCACTTTGCTCGTCGCTCTCTTAATACTATACAACTTTGTAATGGTACAATTATGGTACAAATTTTAATTAACATAAATATGGTATAAACGACCATAAATATTGTATTCATTCATTTATTTTACGATTTGGTCAAAATTAAATAACCCGTGAATAATCTTTGTAAATCTACAGTGAGTGAACTATATAAATATTTGCCAAGATTCTGACTGTTTCATAGCAAAAAACATGAAACACCGCAAAAAACCGTATGTCGTTTATTGAGATAAAGTGCCAATCCTTGATGACGCCAGCGATGAAGAATGTGTTGTGGAAACTGTAAACAGACAAACAATAGCCGGGTGATGTAGTTTCACCCCACCTAAGAAATATGTGACAAAAGATCTTGATCATTTCATCAGGAATCGTGATCGTAGCCGGCCGGCAAAATCGTTCACAGAGTGTGAATTTCAACTTTTACTCCACTAAAAGTGGTTAATGAACTAGTTAAAAATATCGGAAATGTTGTGACGTTAACGGACTTGTACAGGTGTCATCGGCCGATGGATCGTCCGTAAAATCTTGCGTTTAGAATCTGTCCGAGGCATTTTCGTGGGCCGACACGACGGTGTGGCCGTAAAACGATGTAAAATTTTACAGATTGTGCACAGAAAGAGACGACCCTAGAAGTGCGGTGAGACTTGTACAACGAAATTTGGTGAGATCGTTCCAACATCAATTTATTTTTCACATAACATAATTCAAAAGAATGACCAACTAAAGAATTCAATCTTTGGTTAAATGAATTCACTTTCATTCAATTCAATCTTATTTTCAAATTTAAAATAAAATGAGCTCAGTAAAAATATGAAATTGTACCAGAGCGTGAGAGAGAGAGAGAGAGAGAGAGAGAGAGAGAGAGAGAGAGAGAGAGAGAGAGAGAGAATGAGAGAGTGAGAGGGAGGGAGTGATATATATATATTATCTAAGTGCTGGGTTGTGCGAAAGAGATATTTCTATGTTTAATCAACTATTATATAATCTTTACATAATATTTAATATTTACATATTTCGTATTACATATGTCATGATTTTGGAGGGTTACAATTGTTTTGATGACGCCCATGGCGTAAGAAAAGGGGTAAATATTCGAGTCAATAATGTGTATTGAGATTCAAGTTTACAATAAAAGTAACTTATATATGTTATCCCGTGTACATTTATTTCAGGTAGTATATTTCACAAACATGGTTCGTGTTACACGAATCCTGGCCCAAAGTGTAAATTTGTATACAGTTGCTCAATCTGACAACATGGCGTCCGGTTTCCAAAGTGAACATAATCTCTTCGTACACACAATATTATTGTAACAATTAAACGATAAAAACCATTAGATACAGATTGCGCCCGAAAGAACAGGGACATTAGTTACAGATGGCGCGTGCCGAACATGGACTCGACATAAAACATAATTTTATGTGGAGTATACCTACCTAAATGTGAAATAACTACCTGAGGTAATAGTGCTAAAGTACGTAACACGTGCGCAAGGTAAGGTTAAAATTTTAGGTTATAAACATATATGTTTTAGTAACATAAAATTGTAAATATGAGTAATAAGGATAATATTGCAATAGAAATCAGTACAGCTGAGGTAAATTTAACTAGTGAGATGGATGTTCAGCCAACTCAAACTAGTCAGACTGACGAGGCAGATACACCTGTATCTGTTGTATATGTAGAAACAGAGAAGGTCTCTACATCCATGTCAGTTAGTCCAGAAAGTAAAACAGATGAAACTAGTGCCATGATGCAATTACTATTAAAATTAGACAAAAAATTAGATGAGCAAAAAAGCGATTCTAATATCAAATTTACAAATTTGAATGACAAATTTGATAAACAGTTCAATGAATTAAGGAATGAAATTAAAAACAGTAACGATAATCTCATTAAGCATTGTGACAAGGTCATTAAAAAATTAGACAAGAATTTAATTCAATTAGAAAAACAGAAGTCGAATAGTAGTGAAAACAGTACGAAAAACGAAGTACTGACTAATAACGTAATTAAGAGTGATAAGTTGATTAATGAATTTACAGGTAGTAAGAATATAATATTAGAAAATGATAATGAAAGTATTATGAGTGAAAATGAGGTGTTTGAGTGTATTGAGTCAGAGAGAGAGTTTGGAGAAAGTATTTTTGTACAAGGGGTGCAGGGGGTAGAATTTTCTTTTGATGTTGTGTTAGGGGGTGAAGAAAAGTCTTCACGTATTTTTTATAAGGACAAGAGTTCCTTCAATTTATATTTGGGAGACGATAGGTCTACAAATAAAGTTTCTTGGTGTTTTTGTGTACCTCATAAGTGGTGCAATAATTTCAAGTTAGGGACCCCTGCATATTTGGAGAGAGAGAGTGTAACTTGGTGTTATGGAGAGAAAAATATTAAGAGAGAAAGTGTAGAGAGGTATTGTGAGAAAAAGAAAGTAATAAAATTTTTTGAAGTAACTAGAAAGTACAGAGAACTAAAAGAAAGGTTAGGCATAGATATGGTATATGAAAATAATGAATACTTACCTTATAGTAACAGTAAAATTGAAATAACAATAAATGATGAGAATAATGGTATTAAGTACTTACCTGTGGTAGAAAATTATGATGATAATTACAAGATGAATAACCAGATTATAACATATGATCTTACTGATATAGACAGAACCCTACTCGATCGTGACTTGATATATTTGTTTGATAATTGTTTAATATATGAATACGAATATAATGTTTCTAATCAGGAAATTTTTTCATTAAAAAATAAAATAAATAGACGTAAGATTCGGATGTTATTCAACGATGGAGGATAGACTGTTGTATTGTGAAATGAACATTAAATATATGTGAAAAGTGGTATTGAATTGGACTGCTATGGACTGAGTTTGATAAATAACAAAATAATGTGTTTGGAGTGTATATTTTTCATTGTTTCATATGTATTTATATCAATGTATTTATGTATTTTTGATGTTGTATTACAGGTATATTTTGTGTACACCAGTTATTATGTATTTTAATAATTAACATGTTTTGTTTAATTAAACAAGTTTAAACAAATGAATAATATTTAAAGGTCAATTACTGAATTAAAATAGTACAAAAGAAAGTTGTACTAATTTGTAACAGAAGTAAATTATTAATTGTAATAGAAAGTTCTAATGAAGTAAATTATTAATTAATTTGTAATGAAGGTAATTCCTAATGAATAATTAAATAAATGGTTAAGTAAGAATATATATTTTAATTTTGAGAGGTATTGTTATGAGTAGGTGAGAGATGAATTTTATAAGACAACGGTCAATGATTACAGTAAGTGTTTAAACAAGGAATAGAGCCTGGGTATAGATACAGGCAGGTGAGTTATTTAATTAATGTAAATGGGAGTTAGATAGTTAAGAATTTTGAAGAAAATAATACAAAGAAAGTATTAGATGTTTAGGGACACAGTAGTTAGTGATTAGTTGTAGAGGTGAGTAAAGTAAAGGTATAAACATATATTTGTTGTTGATGATATTTTGTAGTGGGGGTGAGGTGATAAGGAGTAGCCAACTTATAGTGTTGTGGCAGGTAATAGCGTAGTTTTAGAGAGTGTTTGCCGATATTCCAGGAAGGGCATAATATTATGAATGTATATAGCCAGTTAGGGAACACCCATCTCTGTACAAAGACGCGCGGTGCTATAGGATTTATCGTCGGAATGAAATTAGTAATGGTGTTTATAATTGAGATATTGGTGTCATGATAGGTAAATTTGGTTGTTAGTTAGAAGAAGGTGAGTAAGATTATAATAAATAAAAGCATAATGAATATAGGAGTCACCCAGACTAAACAATGATTAGAAGGTGAAAGGTTAGGTAGTTAGTTAGGTGGAAAGTTCAGAGTAGAGAGGTAATAGGAAATGAATAATGAAATAATAAGAATGTAATATGAATATTAATAATAAATTTGAAATAAATTTATAATTATGATAAAGAATTGATACCTAATTAATTAATTAATTGAAATTGTAATTTTTTTTATAATTTAAATGCAAACTTTAAATAAATAAAATATGCAAATTTTAATGCAAATCTTATTCAGATTAAATATGATTAACTATTTAACCATTCCAATATATTAAATGTATTAATATAATGATAATGTGTAGTATCATGTATTGTGTATTATGTTATAAAATTTTAACATGATTTATAGAAATTGTGTGTGGAGTAGAAAGAGGGGTAAATATAATTGGCGCTGTCAATAACAATTATTACCTGTTAATAATAATAATAATAATTTTAATTTAACAATTCAATAAGATTTATTAATTATTTTTTGACTATAGTTTGTTTTTCTCCATGTTTGAATATTTGGGAGATTTATATGGGGATTTCCATATTTTCATTTATAATTAAATTCTTTTTTGCATCAATATGTGTCTCTTTTATAATTATAATAATTATAAAATAGAAATAGTTAAATATTATCGATGGGAATCGAAACAGTTTAATAATTCAGGGTAGTCCATAATAAGAAAGGAAGTTCTATATAATTCTTGTGAGTTACATTTTTTGTAATTATATTTTAGTAGTATTTCAAGCAAACCCAGTGCTTATTAGCACAAACCAGCACCTAGCTAAGGGGAACCAGATCAGTTAAGGATAGAGTGATTTACCAAGCCACTATTTTGATTTTTCATTTATTGTTTCAGTGTTTGGTGATGTTTTGACAGCGGTCCTGAGCTGGCCAGCGCGTCAGAGCAGGGGCGTTACGCACCTAAGTGGCCTTATGGTGTTGGGATCTCAAAGGAGAAGTCCAGTAAGGTCATGTAGGTACTGTCATCATCATCAGACCACGGGTGAGTTATTATTTTCTTTTATATAAATTGTAAGGGGGTTGTGGCGACCTATCATGGCTGATCCCTTTAGGAAGAATGAAAGGGTCAATGAAAGTTTTTCTGCTTCGGCACAAAATCTTTCATTGAGGGGTTTTTGTAATGGTACAATTATGGTACAAATTTTAATTAACATAAATATGGTATAAACGACCATAAATATTGTATTCATTCATTTATTTTACGATTTGGTCAAAATTAAATAACCCGTGAATAATCTTTGTAAATCTACAGTGAGTGAACTATATAAATATTTGCCAAGATTCTGACTGTTTCATAGCAAAAAACATGAAACACCGCAAAAAACCGTATGTCGTTTATTGAGATAAAGTGCCAATCCTTGATGACGCCAGCGACGAAGAATGTGTTGTGGAAACTGTAAACAGACAAACAATAGCCGGGTGACGTAGTTTCACCCCACCTAAGAAATATGTGACAAAAGATCTTGAGCATTTCATCAGGAATCGTGATCGTAGCCGGCCGGCAAAATCGTTCACGGAGTGTGAATTTCAACTTTTACTCCACTAAAAGTGGTTAATGAACTAGTTAAAAATATCGGAAATGTTGTGACGTTAACGGACTTGTACAGGTGTCATCGGCCGATGGATCGTCCGTAAAATCTTGCGTTTAGAATCTGTCCGAGGCGTTTTCGTGGGCCGACACGACGGTGTGGCCGTAAAACGATGTAAAATTTTACAGATTGTGCACAGAAAGAGACGACCCTAGAAGTGCGGTGAGACTTGTACAACGAAATTTGGTGAGATCGTTCCAACATCAATTTATTTTTCACATAACATAATTCAAAAGAATGACCAACTAAAGAATTCAATCTTTGGTTAAATGAATTCACTTTCATTCAATTCAATCTTATTTTCAAATTTAAAATAAAATGAGCTCAGTAAAAATATGAAATTGTACCAGAGCGTGAGAGAGAGAGAGAGAGAGAGAGAGAGAGAGAATGAGAGAGTGAGAGGGAGGGAGTGATATATATATATTATCTAAGTGCTGGGTTGTGCGAAAGAGATATTTCTATGTTTAATCAACTATTATATAATCTTTACATAATATTTAATATTTACATATTTCGTATTACATATGTCATGATTTTGGAGGGTTACAATTGTTTTGATGACGCCCATGGCGTAAGAAAAGGGGTAAATATTCGAGTCAATAATATGTATTGAGATTCAAGTTTACAATAAAAGTAACTTATATATGTTATCTCGTGTACATTTATTTCAGGTAGTATATTTCACAAACATGGTTCGTGTTACACGAATCCTGGCCCAAAGTGTAAATTTGTATACAGTTGCTCAATCTGACAACATGGCGTCCGGTTTCCAAAGTGAATGTAATCTCTTCGTACACACAATATTATTGTAACAATTAAACGATAAAAACCATTAGTTACAGATTGCGCCCGAAAGAACAGGGACATTAGTTACAACTTAACAAATTTCGAAAAAGTGTCTAGAACTACAAATACATACAACACACCACCTCTACCTCTGGGTAATGGCCCATACAAATCAACTGCAACTAAATGAAATGGTCTCTCAACTTTTATATAATTCATCTCCCCTTCTACTTTATAGTTCACTACTTTCGATTTCTGACACAAATCACACACTCTTCTAACTCTCCTCTCCATATTCTTAAATATACATGATTCCTTTAAGACATTAGCACATTTTCTTGCCCCAAAATGCCCATACCTTATATGGCAATCCCAAATAATTTTATCTACCAACCCTTCTGGTATAACTAGCCTCCAATCACGCTCCCCACTCTCTACTTTTTTAAACAAAATCCCTTGATATACTTGAAAACGTGTAATATATTCAGACCCATCTACCCCCGTTTCTAAACTAACAATTATTTTACCCAATTTACTTTCAGATCTTTGCATATTCTTAATGTCCCTTAATTCCTCACCAAATATTCTGTCTTCTCTAGTTAATCTAAAAATTTCTATCTCTTTAAGGTCCCTACCTGTTTTATTTTCTATAAAATCTACCCTGGAAAGTGTTTCTGGTACTTTATTATCTGATCCCTTTATGTACTCCCAGGAAAAGTTATATTCTTGTAAAGCTAATACCCACCTGGTCAGACGACTGTGTGTCAATTTACAAGAATTCAGAAAAGACAGTGCCTTGTGGTCCGTCCGGATTACCGTTTCGTTTCCCAGGATGTATGTCCGGAATTTCCCCACGGCGAACACAATGCTTAAAAGTTCCTTCTCAGTGGTGCTATAATTTTTCTCAGCAGACAGCAGCGACCTACTGGCGAAAGCGATGGTAAGATGTTCCTTATCGCCGCCCTCCTGGTAGAGCTCCGCCCCTAACGCTACGTTGCTTGCATCTGTCTGTAAGTAAAAGGTTTTGTTAAAATCAGGATGATTCATCATAATCATATGACTAAATTTTCTCTTAATTTCGTTGAATGCGTTGCGTTCCATTTCTCCCCATTTCCACTGCTTGTTCTTCTGGAGTACTGCACTTAGTTTCGATGTTGTGTGTGCGTAATTTTCTTGGAACTTCCTATAGAAATTGCATAAACCTAAAAAACTTTGCAATTGCTTAATGTTTTTTGGTTCTGGGAAGCGCATAATAGCTTCTACCTTGTCCGGGTTGGCTAATATTCCCTCTTGCATAATAATAAAACCTAAGAAGTGTATTTCTGTTTGTAAAAACTTAGATTTATCCCAATTAACTGTCAAACCCCCCTTTTGTAACTTGTCTAACACATATTCTATATGCTCTAAATGTTCAGTGAATGTTCTGGATGCTATCAGTATGTCATCTACGTACACTGTTAAAAAATCTAAATCTTTAGGTTGTAATATCTTATCCAAACATTTAATAAAACTAGCAACACTGGTGTTTAATCCAAAAGATAGGCGTTTGAACTGATAATTCTTACCGTTAAATAGAAAAGCAGTATATCTTCTACTCTCTACTTCTAACGGCACCTGCCAATATCCTGCTGTTAAGTCTAATGATGTCATGTACTTAACGCCACTAAATTTCTGTAAAATTTCATTAATTGGTTCCGGCGACTCCCGGTCAGGTATAATAATTTGATTTATCTTTCTAGCATCTAGACATAGTCTTACCTTTCCATCCTTCTTAATCACTACGACTAAAGGGTTTGAGTAAGGCGATATCGATCGTTCAATTATGTCTCCCTGCATCATCCGGTCTAATTCCTCCTGCACAGCTCTTCTCTTCGAAAATGGTACCGGATAACTCCTCTGCATGTAGGGTGAGTGTTCCCGAACCTTCAGCTCACAGATGTAGTCCTTCGCTCTCCCTGGCGATTCATCAAACACATCTCTGAAATGCTCCACGACTGTCCACAACTCCTCTCGCTGAGTATTTCCTACAACTACACCTTCATTAAAAAATTTGTTGGCTCTATTTACCCACACACTCTCATCACTCACATGCATCTCTCCCTCCTCATTTTCTGTACTCTCACTCTCTCGACACATATTTATTTTAGTTTCTATCTCTCCATCGCCTACTTGCTTGTGTATCATTTTTATTCCCGTAACTTTAACTTCGTCTACTACTTTCTTAAACTTTACCCCGACTGGTTTACTCCCATTTTCAAATTTTACTCTTTGTTTATTGAAATCTATTATGGCCCCATTTCTCTCCAAAAAATCATTTCCTAATATTACATCTAAACTCAACCCTTTAACCACTAGGAATGTGTTTTCAAACTCAACTTCATTTATCAAAATATTTAGTTGTACTTGTCTAGTTATTCTTTTGCTTCTTACCCCAGTTACCCCCACTACTGTAACTCCCGCAACTGGTAACGATGGTATATTCTTATTTATTTCTTTTAATTCTCCCATTACATTCTCAGAAATTACAGAGATCTCACTACCTGTATCAATCAAGGTCTTATAACTCTTACCTTCTATGTTTACTGTCACCTCCGTCAATCCGGTTTTGTGCTCCATCACCTTGTTGTCCTCTTCTTCCAATAATTCCTTCGCCATGTCCACTTTGATGATATTACTCAGGTATTCCTCTGTTACTTTGACCCGGTTCTCCGTTGACAATGGTTGGGCCCGATTCTCCATTGTCCTCCCTAGTTTACCGTGGAGGGACCTGCTACGGCTTCGTTGTTTCCTCCTCTCCCTCGGTTGTAACTTCCACCTCCTCTCGGCGCTCCTCTATGGTATTCTGTTCCTCTCGGCTGCTGATTTGGCTGGTGATGCATTCTCTCGTTACGTGCACACTCCCTGTTTTTATGACATATAAAACAAGTGGTTCTATTAGCATAGTTATCTACATTACAGTCTCTACATCTCCAACTCTCGCCCCTATTATCAAAGTTTCCCCCACGCGCTCCTCTCTGAAAGTTCGGTGTTCCCCTATGCTGATGGTAATTATTGTTGTTTAGTACTACTGGTGGGTTTGGACGCCTCCCTATGTCACGTTCCCCGATATTTTGTAACACATCTAGCATGCTCTCTAGCTCATTTATGTTTCCGATATCTCTCGTCATTAATGTAATTTGCACCTCTCTAGGCAGGTGTTTGCTAATATGTCTCACAAATGACCGGAACGGCAACGGCGGTTCTAGGTACTTGGCCTCATTATATATTGTCATTACGTACATCGTTAAGAGGTTATTGATTCTCCCAAAATTCCCAGTTCCCATTATTTTGCTCCATAAAATTTCTTGGTCCTCTTCTGACTAATACTTGTTCCAGAATGCTACCTCAAATTTCTCATAACTACTCCATTCGGTATTGTGTACTTCCGCCCATATTTCGGCATTACCCTTAAAACACTTCAAAATTTTCAGTAATTTAACCTCCCAACTACTACTATTAAATCGACTGAATTCCCTTACCCTGTTCAAAAATTGCATCGTGTGTACTCTACGATTGTCACAATTAAATTGTTCTAGCTCTGTCATCTTTTGCTTCGCGAGTATACACTACTCGCTCCGCAACATTATTTAAATTTTGGCTTACGGCCACATGTAATTCATCTTTGATTTCTATGATATTCTGCTCTATCATGCTAAATTTGTTATCACATTTATTTGCATATTGAAGGTTATGTTTATTAATAACCCCACACTCTCTTGTATAGATTGTTTACATGCACTTTCTACTTCCATTATTATTTTAATTTCTATATCATTATTACTTTCATTAATTTTAGTTACACATTTATTTTCTATTTCTACACACTGCTCTTCAATTTGAGTTCTAATTTGGTCTGCCATCTGCTCATTTACGTTACTGATTTTACTTTCAATACTTAGTGTGATTTCACAAATTTGTCTGTCAATTTTCTCATCTCTTTCCTTAATTTTAACGTCTATATTCTTAACTGCATCATCTAATTTAGTGCTTAAATCATTACATTTGCTAACAATTTTTTCATTGGTATTCTCAAAACGTTCATTAATTTCATTTATTTGGTTTTTTAACTCATCAAAACGACATTCTAGTTTATCGAATTTCTCATTAAAATCACTACTTTGTCTATCCAATTTTATGTCATTATTATCAAAACGATTATTTATGTTTATCGTATGCTTTTCTAACATTATTTGTATCATTTTTAACATTTCATTACTATACTTTCTATTTTATCGTCAGTGAGGCTGACTTCATCATTATTTTTATTTTCCCTACTTAATTTTGGGGTTGTTTGAATCCCCGAATCATCTGTACTATTTAATTCATTTGCATTATTTTTTGTTTTATTTTCCTGACTCACGTTTGGAGTCGAGTGGATTTCAACATTATTCATAATATTCGAATCATCACAGTTTTTGACACTAGTCATTTCATTTATATATGCTTTCGTTACCTGCCATTTTCAATTGTAAATTTACTGATTTTCTTAATTTACATATACTGCTCTTAGACTTACGTACCTTACATAATTGTTACGTACCGTTATTTAACCTTCAAACCATACTTGCATCTTATTTGTAGGTGTGGTTTTTATATTAAATTTTAATTTATAAAAACGGTCCCTTTCGGCAGCGCCAACTGTGAAGTTTTGATTCTATTGATACAAATACAAATACATTATTTATTTATTTTTACCTACCTCATAAACTGTTTCTTGGGCCAGGATCCTTTCACACGAACGTAGAAGCAAGCATGGTTTAAAGGTTATGTAAATCACTTACGCAACTCATTATTTGAAGAGAATTAAATTTTATTTCTTTACCTTTTAAAAAACTTCTTGTCAGGCTATTTCTCCAAAAATTTGAAAATGAAATAAAAGCATAATAATTTTCTGTTATTCACTCCATGCCTGCGACAATTACTAATTTTATCTTATTTTAACACCTTACCTTATATATCTAACAGACAGACAGCCCAGCCTGCTTTCACACACACACACACACACACACACACACACACACACACACACACACACACACACACACCCACACACACACACACACACACACAATTTTAGTGCCCCTTATTATTTATTTAACACATTATGAAATACCCCTGCCGGCAACGTGGTGGCTTCTCATTTTTTAATTTAGTCGTGTGTCCGAAAGGTAGTTTATATTGGTTCTTCGTATACCGAAACTAGTCGCACTTCTTCATTATTTGTTAACTGCACATACTGTTAATTTAAGAAAAAAAATGTTATTTTTCGAGTCCTGTTTGGTGAACCGCCTGCGCAGGCGAAAGTCAGCAAGGAACTGGGCAGCGTCTATCTGTTCCCCACTACTTGATAATTTTAGTTAAGACAACGGACACCGATGCCTTCTATTTGATCGTCACTGCTGTGGCACATTCAACACATGTGGATTTTGTGTGTTGGGGATGTGGATGAGATTTGTTAAGCACTGGTTGACGTCATAAAGTAGGTTGGACTTAAACTCACATCCGCCCGCTCAGCTTCAGCTCAGACCATGCGGCGAACAGAAATATTGTTTTCAAGCCATGTTTCTTTACAACCGTGGTGTCGTTTGCGCACATGCTGGTGTAGTGCGTTCGGGCGTAACTGCCACACACCCGCAAAGTTCTAAGAAATGACGCCTGGCACATTCTTTTGTAAAGGTTTCACAACAACTATTGCGTATTGTTCCTTGGTTCGCGCAATGCTTTTATTCAAACACGTGGCCGTATACACAGATGGAAATTAAATTTCAAATATTTATAATAAATCCCCAAATTTAATAAAACAAAAACCCCTCAAAATTCGTCCCGTTACAACCAAGGATGCCGTTTAGTGTACTTGGCAGAGAACAATAGGCAAATACAATTAACAAAATGCGTTTTATCAAGTAAAATATAACATTATTTTATTTTTCTGAAAATATGAAATATGACATGAAAACATCTATTCTGCCCTGAGGCGCAAAAACAAGTTACAAGTATTACATCAAAAATAGATTGTACTGAATCATCAGTTTACCTACGTATATGTTTCGCAAAACCAGCACTTCTTACATATATATTCTTCATTCACACAATCACACACATTTTCATACTTTTACATTTTATTGAGTTCAATTTATATTTTGTAAAATTGCCAGAATTTATTTACTATAGTAGGGTTTACTTCCCTTTCATGATTCATAGAGGTTTGCCCATGGGACGTCTCCTCGTGCACACACTGTCTAGATGTTTTCTCGTTCTCACTTTTTATCTTTTTGGCCGAAACTGTCACTCAAATTTTTATTTGTCACTACGTAGTTACATTATTTATATGTTATTCAAAAGTTGATTTCATTTAAAATTTCACATTTTATGGTTTGCGGGCGAAAACGGTACTCAGCCGGTGGGCGAGCGAACGGCTCGCGTCCGTATTAGTTAGATGTTCATGGCCGACTGCCGTTCAGCATTAAAATTTCCGTCTGGTGACGTCCTTAAAACCAGTTCATTCCGTTCACCGCCATATGTCTCGTCCTTGGTATTGAAAAGTTCCATTGGGCTTTGTATCACCTTTTCCACTTGCCACAAACAGATTTCCATCAACAAAATTCTTTCGGTGTTAGTCACTGGCCACAAATAAACTCTCGATTTGCTTCAAAACAGTATATGGTTATGAAGCTCTCACTGGCTGTCGCATCAACTTACGTGGGCCTCATCTTCCCTTGTTAATTTATTTATAAAATTATTATGTAAATTTTGCCCTGTTACAACCTGAACAAATACAAATCAATACAAAACATGACACAATTTTCAAAGCACTCGACATCGAAAATACACAAAAAACCAACACATACACAACAATCACACACAATAAAACAATAAAACCAATTTAAAGTACCAGAAGCCAACAAGAAGCCACAATAATAACCAACAAACACATATGAGGGGGGACCCAAAAGTAACGAGAATTTTTCTCTGGCAGTTGGTAGAACGCTAGTTCTGACTTCTCCCGCTAGGTGCCTTCACTAGACACCATTTTGTATCAGTTGCCCTAGCGGCATTGTTGTGGAAACATTAGCGCGGTCAGTGTGACTATTTTTTGTAAGCGCTGTTTCACGTTTTCAGCGATTTGTCAATGGCAGACATTAAATACCAACGTTACAACATTATAATGCTGCATTCAGGCTAAAGCACGTTACAAGCCAATGGAAAGTATCTGAGGTGATCATGATCCTGAAACCTGATAAGACACCAAGTGATAAAAAATCTTAACAGACCAATTTCACTGCTACCAGTGATCTCAAAACTGTTTGAAACACTGCTCTTAAAGAGGCTCAAACCTTTGATTTTGAAAGAAACCTTATACTTCACCACCAATTTGGTTTCAGAAACAAGCACTCCACAGTAGAACAAGTGCATAGAATCACACACGTGATTGAGAAATCGCTGGGGGGGGAAATTTGCTCAGCTGTATTCCTGGATGTAGCGCAGGCATTTGATGAAGTCTAGCACCGTGGACTTGAATATAAGTTACACAGAGATCTTCCGGAGGAATTCTATCTCATACTTGGGTCGTACATTGCATATTGATATTATTGTGTGTTGTGTGGGAAAAAGTACTCAGAATTGAAGAGGATTTCTGTGGGTGTTCCGCAGGCCAGTGTGCTGGGACCCATCTTTTATCTATTGTACATGAGGAATTTGCCTAATAATGAGGAAATTACCGCAACATTTGCTGATGATACTGTTTGATCCTAACAGTGGATGACGAGGTTGAAGCATCAGCAAACAAGCTCCAGAGCTCTGTCACAGAAGTATGTGCATAGACCAAACAGTGGAGAATCAAACTTAATGAATCCAAATCAGTTCATATCAACTTCACCAACAGAAAAGTAGATCCAGTAAAGGTTTATATTAATGGACTGAAAGTGCCATATGCTAACACAGCAATGTATCTAGGTACGACGCTGGATTAGAAAAGATACAAACCTTCCAGAACAAAGTACTCAGAAGCATAGTGAATGCCACTTGGTATATAAGGAACGACAACCTACATAGAGACCTCAATGTAGAATATGTCAGCGAAATAATAACAAAATATGCAGACAAACATGATCAGAGGACTCAGATCCACGATAACCCAATAATGCAACACATGGTGGAAGAAGCTCCACACGTCCTGAGGCGAATCAAAAGACAGAAGCCACATGATCTGGTATCGTAATAGAAAGCAATTAATATTGTTCCATAACGGAAATTTTGCCTTTTTTTACAATTTAATATCACATAGAAAAAGAAGGGAAGAAGCAATCTGGAATGAGTAAAATAAACTTAAATAAAAGTAACATAAAAGAAGTAATCACAATAATAAATAAAATGCCTTAACAGAATTATAAAAACTCTCGATTCAAAGAAATTATATACAGTCAATTCAGAACAAAATGTGTTAAACCATATAGTATGATTATTATCCCAGTAACATCATCAGTATACCCAGTAAGATAAGGAGCAGTAAGGAAATACAGCCAAGAACAAATTGATTAAAATGAAAAATCTCCAAGGTACCAAAACCTATTTTAAAGACAGAACACTCTATCAAAGTAAACCAAAATAAATAAATGTAATTAAACTATAATTGTTATACAAATTTAGAAACCCATATGAAAAAGTAAGAGAATACAATACCAGTAGTCTGATCTAATGTAAAGTTAATTATGAATAAAACAGTGTATAATTAAGGGGAAAAGCCCCAAACCAGTTTTGAGAGGATAGCAAAAGACTGTAATTAGGCTAAGACCGTGATTTGTTTAGTTATTATAGTTAATTATTATCTGGGTATTCAATACCTACCATGTTAATATTTGTATATACTAGATGCTAGAGAATAAGTGTTTATTGTAGTTAAAGAATATTAGATTATGTCAGAATTTTGTTAAGGAAGGAAAGGCAATATATTAATTCAAACGTCTTATAAATAGTGAACCAAAAAAGATAATAATAATAATGCGAAATGATTATAATATTGATGGGAAAAATGAAAATTGATAAGCATGCCAAATTCAACTTTGATCCTGTAATCAAATCAGAGGAGATAAATTAATAAAAAACTAGACCAAATTGATACAACTTATTCCCTTTAGCATACAAATACTTTATTATAATTATCACAACAACCTATAGTAGTAATTAAAAGTGTCAGAGGGTAAAATTGACTTAAATAGTGATTGTACAAGATAATGCCTAAGCAGTAAAGCAAGTACAAGTAAAAAATAAATAAATCAGTAAATGTTTAGTATAATGACAAAGCAGTGAAGGCAAATTATAATTATTTAATTAGTGATCTTATTTGAGGACAATGGTAACATAAAACATAGTGTAAACCATTTAATGGGTAATTTTGTGAATCATGATAGGGCCTAGAAGTAAATTTCAAGGAAGGTAACTTTTGAGTTTAATTCAAACCAAACTAGGTCATGTTTAGTATTAATTTGTATAAAATCAAAGCAGGAATATAATTAGTAATTAAAATTTCATAAAAAGGTAATTATGCTCGATCCGGATTATGCTCAAATTGTGGTGAAATATTTCTTTTCCTATTCTTCTATACTATATAAACACGAGAAAAATAATTTTAAATGGCGGTCGAACCTATTTACGGAGAAAAAAAATTAAATAATTACTCCCATAAGCGCGCATGTAAAGTGAATGACCGCCATGTTAACTAAGAAACGGCGCACAGATACACATCGAATGACGAGTTATGACGTCATTGCGCAGAGTACTCAGCGCTGTACTTCCTAAGTTTACGCGGCAAATAACGTAGCGTTTTTTGGCGCCTTATGGGAGAAATTATTTAATTTTTTTTCTTCGTAAATAGGTTCGACCACCGTTTAAAATTATTTTTCTCGTGTTTATATGGTATAGAAGAATAGAAAAAGAAATATTTTACGGCAATTTGAATATTTCACACACACACACACACACACACACACACACACACACACACACACACACACACACACACACACACACACACACACACACACACACACACACACACACACACACACACACAGTGACATGGAATCCATGCATATAATTATGAAAAGATGAAAATCTTACCTTAATGTAGCAGGCCATTGTGTATTAAAATGTTACACAATTACACAAACTAAAGGACTGAAAATCACATTACGCGGAGTACCCAGCGCTGTACTTCATAAATTTATAAAGTAATCGGCTCAATATTACAAACGTTATTAATAGTAAATAACCCTAAACAACAGAAATAATTAAACCATAATTAATAACACCGCACAATTACACAAACACAAACTGAAGCACTGAAAATCACAAATTACATTCCCACACACACGATCTGACGGCAGCATTTTCTCTATACCCTAAACGGCCAAACCGCTCTTTTCCTCTTAACCAATTACAAATCAGAGATTACAAAATTTTGAACTCAGCCAATCAAAAGTCAGCATTACGTCGGCGTTTGGTAATTTTTGGCGTCTGGCAAAATTTGTCCGGTTTTCAGCAATTGCCTCAACTCGCTTTTCATACAGTCCAATTTTTGTGGTTCGCCTTAATTTTTGCAAGAATTATCTGGAACAATTAACTATATCCCGCGGCCCTTCGGGCCGCCTCTCCGAACCTAACCGGCAGGCATCGGCTCAACTCGCTTGTAAATGTTTGGAAAATGGTTCGCCTTAATTTTTGCAAGAATTATCTGGAACAATGAACTATATCCCGCGGCCCTTCGGGCCGCCTCTCCGAACCTAACCGGCAGGCATCGGCTCAACTCGCTTTTCATCCAACTCGCTTGTAAATGTTTGGAAAATGGTTCGCCTTCATTTTTGCAAGAATTATATACATCCCAAAGGCCAATTTGCAGCGACAGCTGATGTACAAGCAGTGACGTCACGCGCCGTCCTGTACCGGTGTACACATTCACAGTCTGAAAATGGCGTTCACCGGCTATTGCATGCGTTCTTATGTGAGTAGTTATTTAATTTTTTTTTTCCGTAAATAGGTTCGACCGCCGTTTAAAATAATTTTTTTCGTGCTTATATAGTATAGAAGAATAGGAAAAGAAATATTTCACCGCAATTTGAGCATAATCCGGATCGAGCATAATTACCCATAAAAATACTAAATAACTAAATTATAGCCAGTAAAATATAAAAAATGTCATTTATTTCTATAAACCGAATTGGTAATAAGTCAAACAGCTGATAGTGAACAATGAAAAATGCAACCAAAATCTTACAGAATTTTCTATATGAAGAAACAAATATAATTAGTTGATTGTTGGACTACAAGCAGTGTTAGAGTATTGGGAAGAAATCTGAATTAAACTTTTAACTAACTAAAACCAATATATACTATGGAAATATGAAATAATGAAGTACATACAATAAATCAGCTAATCCAAGTTAGTTAATCATTGGAAGAATAAAACATGTTTAAAACATACTAACTAAATACCAGAATGAACGACTACGAGAGAATTACAACTCTAACGTAATCTATGAACAGCAACTGATTTGAAGAAACCATTTCAACACTACACACGTATTACCGGACGAAAACCAAACACTACAACTTGAAGATCTTATAATAATTACATCACAGAAAAGGAATTTATCAACAACTGTACT
This sequence comes from Magicicada septendecula, assembly GCA_034769895.1. NCBI lineage: Eukaryota > Metazoa > Arthropoda > Insecta > Hemiptera > Cicadidae > Magicicada > Magicicada septendecula. The sequence goes on from CM068370.1 coordinate 180,206,417, forward strand.
TTATTGAAGTAAAATCTCAGAGAAAGATCGTTAGTGTGGGACAACGCAAGGAGGCAGCCATCTTTTAATTGCAACCAGCCCGATACGAAGAAGGCGTGATGTCAGCACACTCAGCCGGCGGTTCGAATATCTTTTTACTATATACTGTATTTTTTTATTATTATCTGTTAATGAATAAGTTTTTTCTAATTGTAAGTATTGAATTCTCTCACTTGCCTTTCCTGACTATTTCGACAGTTCAAAGAATCCATGTTAAATAATAATTTAATTTAAAATAATTTTGGAATATGTATTAATCGACCTGAGATCCAGTCTCGACTCCGACTCGAATTAGTCAACGCAAGTCGAATAATTGCATTGATCATAATAAACATAATTATTTGTTTTAAATTGTCGTTTTATTGATTAGTTAAGAACTAAATTAAAATATATTACAATCAGAATGATCAATATTGCACACCACTATATAAAAATTATTCCGATTAGCGCTTTCAAGCTTCACAGCTCATCGTCAGATCAGGAATAGACAAAAAATATATAATACCCAACCCTTCACCCCTCTCCCCCACCCTGCTCACCCACAACAAACTAAAAATTAATGACCCTTCCCCACCCCCTAAACTCTGTCTCACCATCTGTACAGTTACATATTTTTCTAGCAAATTCCTTGTGTTTCAGTGTGTGTGTGTGTGTGTGTGTGTGTGCATCCTTTTAAACTACCCTCTTCCTCTCCACACACATGGGTCAGTCACACACCCTTATTTTAAAACAACCAATTAGTATTATGAAATATAATTCTTAATCTTATCTATCTGCCCTCTCTCATTTACTTCTTAATCATGTTATAAAATATTTCTTCATTATCAAATTTAATTTTAATATTAATTAAATTGTCTAACCCTTTTTCTCTTTCTTTCAATATTTCTAACTCCTCTCTAAGCTTCCTTTCAACTGTGTTATTTACTACTTTTACAATTTCGTATTCTTCCAAAGGATTAACAAACTTGTGGTTGTCTTCTATGAAATGTCTTGCATATAACGAATTGGTTGTTCTATTACCTTCTCCACATTTGTGGTCAGACAACCTGCATGCGAATTTTCGTCCTGTCTCCCCTAGGTACACTTTGTTGCAGTCTTTACATTTTAATTTATAAATTCCGCTTTTCTGTAATACTGGAATTTTTTCTATATCCTTATTCCTTATCTTATCAAATACCGTTTCACATTTTTTAATAGCTATATCTACTCCATATTTATTAAAACATTTTATAATTTTTCTAGTATGTGAACCTATGTATGTCAATGACCCTGCATAATTCTTTTGTTCTGGTTCTATTTTAGCTTTTTGTATGTTGACCCTTTTCATAACTTTATCCACTATGTTGGTGCTATAATTATTATTCCTTACAATTCCCTTTATCGTTTTTAACTCCCTATCTTTTGATTCGGTCTCTTTTAAACACTTCTGAGCTCTGTAACAAAAGGAATTGATTGCCGCCATTTTATATCTGTATGGGTGGTACGACTCTCATGGTAAAAAATATATTAATTCTTAATTTATAAACGAGGACTTCTGAGGGAAAAAGACGAGCAGAAGAAGAAATAAAGACCCAGAATTGACCGCGACCTCCAATCGATTTGGCTACGACAATCTATTTAACGCGGTGAAACAAATATTTCTTCAAGGAGTCATACACAATTACCAATTATTATTTTAATTAATTGAATAATAAAAATAATAAAACACTTAACATTAATTAAATAATAAAAATGACATTAATAAATAAAATTCAAAAAATAAATAAAAATTTTATTAAACAATTAATAAAACACGAAACCAGAATTTGTTTTATTACAATATGGATAGATCCATAAAACTCTACATGAGAGAAAGACAGTATAATCTTGTTATTAGCCACGCCACTGGGCTTCACCCCATCACCCATGATAGAAACATGAAGGAGAAGCTGCTGGATGAGCTTGCTCAGTTGTAGCATTAAGGGAGGTGTTTTTAGTGGGTTAGAATCGTACACTACTAGGAACTATGAGGTTCCTAGGTTCTATAGATATTTTCACCTACCCTCAAAAAAAACTTGGAGCTTAGGGCCGAGGGGTTCCTCATCATTCAATAGGGAGGAAAAATAGTTTCTCCTCCGCTCCAATATCTTTTTATTATCTGTCAAGAGGGTGCCATCAGTATCCCTAAACATGTTTGTACTTGGTTTGAACTCCTTACGGCTGTTGTTGACTAGCTTATAAAATTTCCTAATACCATGCTGTTGTCTTAGATTCTCAATCTCTTGAAGCTGGTTATTCTCCCATAATCTTTTTTCCTTCTGTCCAAACGCTTTTCTGCTCTCCTCCTAGCCAAAAGTCCTCCACTAACCCTCATGTATGCCTCTGCTGAACCATTAGAATGTAGGCTTTATTCTTTTATTCTTCGTATTGTTTAAATTAGCAGCCAACCTTACTATTTCTTTTATGAATTTGCTAACTGCTATAATTTTTATTGTTCGACTAAGCTTTTCGTCATCACTGACATCTTCAGGTCTGAAACAACGTCTATCAACTGTACGTTGTAGGCTTTTATACTTTAGGCCCCTCCCCTTATGTCATCGCCCCTCCTATTGGTTCTAGCTGCTACCGCTTTTCACGGGAACTTTGTCTACATTTTTCCGTTAGGCATTTTTCTAACGTCCATCAAATTGTTTTAAGAATCTCCCGTTAATTTCTTCATTCTTGACTTATAATTTTTTTGTAACCTTTTACATTTCGTCATTTTTAGTGTGTTATTCTTATTATTTTAATTTATTTTTGTTTATTGTTTAATATATAATAAAATATTTCTTCATTTGTAAAATCCACTTTTATATTCATTAATTTATTTTTATCTTCTTTTTTAACTTTAAGTATTTCTAGTTCTTCTATTAATTTTCTTTTTTGCGGATTGTTTTCTATTTTGATTATTTCCATATTTTCATTTGGATTTATGAATTTATGGCCTGATTCATTGAAATATCTTGCATATAGTGAGTTCATTACTCTAACCCCTTCTCCTTTTGCGTGTTCATTCATTCTAATTTTAAATTTTCTTCCAGTTTCGCCCAGATATATCTTATTACATTCCCCACATTTTAATTTGTATACGCCGCTTTTTTCTGTTAATGAAATTTCTTCTGTTTTATCATTTTTTATATATTCTAATAAATTTTTCGTTTTCTTTATTCCTATCTGTATTTCATATTTTTCGAAACATTTTTGTAACATTTTTGTTTGATATCCTATGTATGTTATTGCTCCTTTATATTTCTTTTCTTCATTTGTTTTTTCTTTTTTGTTCTTTTCTATTTCTTTATTTTCCTCTATTTTCTTAACTATTCTATTAATTATTTTAGGGTTGTAATTATTATTTTTTGCTATTTGTTGTATTTTCTTTAATTCTTTTTGTTTGAGTTCCTCATTTTCTAGATAATTTATAGCTCTATAGCAAAATGAATTTAATGCTGCCATTTTATAATTGACTGGATGATATGATTCTTGTGGAATTATTAAATCTGAGTATGTTTCTTTCCTATATATATCGAATTTAAGTTTGTTATCTTCAATTTTTATATTGATATCCAGGAAATTAATTTCTAATCCTCCAATTTCTTCTTGAAATTTTATTGTTTTTTCTATGTTATTTAGTTCTTCCGTAAATGTTTTAAATTCATTTACTTCACCTTCCAAACTATTAGTATGTCATCTACATACCTGATCCATTTTTTAATTCTTCTTTCTTTATCTATATCTTTTAAAATTTTGATTTCAAAGCTATTCATGAATATCTCTGCCATTAATGGTGAAAGCGGTGATCCCATTGGTAATCCATTTTCTTGTATGTAAAATTTGTTATTAAATCTGAAGTAGTTCTGGCTTAGGCATAATTCTAATCCTTCTATTATTTCGTTTTTCCATTCTACATTACTTAATTTGTTTTTCTTTATTATTTCTACTGTTTTTGCTATTGGTATGTTGGTGTACATATCTTTTATATCTAATGACATTAATTTTGTCTTATTTGTTATGGTAATTTCTTTTAATCTTTCTATTACCTTTTTACTATTTTCTATGCTGTGGATTTCTTCTTTTTCATATGCCATTTTGATTCTTTTACTTATTTCTTTTGATATTTTGTATGTTGGTGAATTTATAAATGATACTATAGGTCTTAATGGCATTTCTTTTTTATGTAACTTAATTTGACATCTAAATTTTGGAGCTTCAGGATTATGTTCTATTTTTTGTTTCTTTTGCCATTCTGTTAAATATGTTGTCTTTTTTATCAATTTCTTTGTTTGTGCTTGAAATTTACTTGTGTAATCATATTTTATTTCTTTATATGGTCCTTTTTGTATAAATTGTTCTGCATTTTCGATATAATCTCTTTTGTTCATTACCACTGCTGTGTTATCTTTATTGGCTTTTATAACTATCAAATTGTTCTCCATGATTTTCTTTTTTAATTCTCTTATATTTCTTTTTATTTCTTACATTTTTGTTTTTCTTACATATTTTTCTACTATTTCTTTTACTTCACTTCTTAATTGTTTTTTAATTGTGAAGTAAAAGAAATAGAAAAAATATGTAAGAAAAACAAAAATGTAAGGAATAAAAATGAAACAAATAAAAAGAAATATAAGAGAATTAAAAAAGAAAATCATGGAGAACAATTTGATAGTTATAAAAGCCGATAAAGGTAACACAGCAGTGGTAATGAACAAAAGAGATTATATCAAAAACGCAAACAATTTATACAAAAAGGACCATATAAAGAAATAAAATATGATTACACAAGTAAATTTCAAGCACAAACAAAGAAATTGATAAAAAAGACAACATATTTAACAGAATGGCAAAAGAAACAAAAAACAGAACATAATCCTGAAGCTCCAAAATTTAGATGTCAAATTAAGTTACATAAAAAAGAAATGCCATTAAGACCTATAGTATCATTTGTAAATTCGCCAACATACAAAATATCAAAAGAAATAAGTAAAAGAATCAAAATGGCATATGAAAAAGAAGAAATCCACAGCATAGAAAATAATAAAAAGGTAATAGAAAGATTAAAAGAAATTACCATAACAAATAAGACAAAATTAATGTCATTAGATATAAAAGATATGTACACCAACATACCAATAGCAAAAACAGTAGAAATAATAAAGAAAAACAAATTAAGTAATGTAGAATGGAAAAACGAAATAATAGAAGGATTAGAATTATGCCTAAGCCAGAACTACTTCAGATTTAATAACAAATTTTACATACAAGAAAATGAGATTACCAATGGGATCACCGCTTTCACCATTAATGGCAGAGATATTCATGAATAGCTTTGAAATCAAAATTTTACAAGATATAGATAAAGAAAGAAGAATTAAAAAATGGATCAGGTATGTAGATGACATACTAATAGTTTGGGAAGGTGAAGTAAATGAATTTGAAACATTTACGGAAGAACTAAATAACATAGAAAAAACAATAAAATTTCAAGAAGAAATTGGAGGATTAGAAATTAATTTCCTGGATATCAATATAAAAATTGAAGATAACAAACTCAAATTCGATATATATAGGAAAGAAACATACTCAGATTTAATAATTCCACAAGAATCATATCATCCAGTCAATTATAAAATGGCAGCATTAAATTCATTTTGCTATAGAGCTATAAATTATCTAGAAAATGAAGAACTCAAACAAAAAGAATTAAAGAAAATACAACAAATAGCAAAAAATAATAATTACAACCCTAAAATAATTAATAGAATAGTTAAGAAAATAGAGGAAAATAAAGAAATAGAAAAGAACAAAAAAGAAAAAACAAATGAAGAAAGAAATATAAAGGAGCAATAACATACATAGGATATCAAACAAAAATGTTACAAAAATGTTTCGAAAAATATGAAATACAGATAGGAATAAAGAAAACGAAAAATGTATTAGAATATATAAAAAATGATAAAACAGAAGAAATTCCATTAACAGAAAAAAGCGGCGTATACAAATTAAAATGTGGGGAATGTAATAAGATATATCTGGGCGAAACTGGAAGAAAATTTAAAATTAGAATGAATGAACACGCAAAAGGAGAAGGGGTTAGAGTAACGAACTCACTATATGCAAGACATTTCAATGAATCAGGCCATAAATTCATAAATCCAAATGAAAATATGGAAATAATCAAAATAGAAAACAATCCGCAAAAAAGAAAATTAATAGAAGAACTAGAAATACTTAAAGTTAAAAAAGAAGATAAAAATAAATTAATGAATATAAAAGTGGATTTTACAAATGAAGAAATATTTTATTATATATTAAACAATAAACAAAAGTAAATTAAAATAATAAGAATAACACACTAAAAATGACGAAATGTAAAAGGTTACAAAAAAATTATAAGTCAAGAATGAAGAAATTAACGGGAGATTCTTAAAACAATTTGATGGACGTTAGAAAAATGCCTAACGGAAAAATGTAGACAAAGTTCCCGTGAAGAGCGGTAGCAACTAGAACCAATAGGAGGGGCGATGACATAAGGGGAGGGGCCTAAAGTATAAAAGCCTACAACGTACAGTTGATAGACGTTGTTTAAGACCTGAAGATGTCAGTGATGACGAAAAGCTTAGTCGAACAATAAAAATTATAGCAGTTAGCAAATTCATAAAAGAAATACTTTATTCTTTTGTTTGAATTTTGCTTGACACTCATCACCGAACCAGGGTGAATCTCTACACCTCTATTCTACACCTAGAACTTCATCAGTGACCTCATAAATAGCACTTTTCCCAACTTCCTACCTCTGACTTACCTACGTCGTCAGGATAATCTATACTTCTAAACTTCTCATTCATCTTTTGTGAGAAATTCTGTCTTGCACTTTGGTCCTTAAATTTAGGAATGTTACATTTCCTAGATTGTGGCCCTCTCTGATTGTTTAGAATGGAGATTCCAGCTCTTATCCACGCAACCATGAGAGAGTGATCAAGAGTCCACATTCGCTCCTCTAAATGTGCACACATCCATGAAGTCCTGAGATATATTGGGCACTCATTAGCACATGATCAATCTGAGGAAATCATTGATCTTAAGGCACCAAAATCATGACCTCACTGATCTAAATCACCCCATCATTAGGTCTCCAAGTAGCCAGGTGAATTTTCTTGTGAGAAAATAGTGTACCCCCCACTACTAGTCCCTTAGACGCTGCAAAGTTAATCACCTCTGGCCATTACCATTACTTTCATTTTAGATGGTGTACTTCCCTATAGTGGGCACAAATATCTGTTCCTTTCTGACTTGTGCATTGCAATCTCCAATTTTACAATCTTTATGTCCATGCAAGGGTAGTCATTGAAGCATTTTTCTAGGGCTCCATAGGGCCAGTCTTTTTCTATTTCTTCCGAAGTTTCAGTAGAAGCATGTATACTTAGTAAGCTATAGTTATAAAATTTTCCCCTGAACCAGAGGTAGCAGATCCATGGATAGATTGGTTCAAAACCAATTACCATTTGTGACATCCATTTGCTTACTATGAAGCCAGTTCCAAAGTTATGTAAGCGTTCATTGCTGATGATAGTAAACTAAACTTAGTTATGAAGACAATGAAAAAATAAACGATAAGAATAAGGAATTAAATACAAAAGAAGTTGATGGAATAAACTCCTCATTTTCAACCTACAATAACCTTATATTGCATAAACAGATTTTAAAAACTGTTTGAATGTGCAATATCTGACTTTAGAGTCATAGCTAAAAGATGAATATTGTTACAACACAAACAAGCCACCCCACTACCAGGGAAAAAACTATGAATCAACTATATAAAATGTTTAAACTAATGAAAATAAAATTACTATCATGTGACAAACGACTACATGACCCAACCCAAGTGATTGACTCAATAAAATGAAATATAATGAAATCAAACGAGGAGGTAAATGAAAAGGAAACAAACAAAGTATAAATTAAATAAAATGAGAAGAAATGAAAAGACACAAACGAATAATATAAAACAGAAAAGGAGAATTGTTACACTCAAATAAAGTAATGAAAAAGAAACCAATAAATAATAAATGTAAATGATAATCATTAGTATCGACTAATTAATCAATGTAAACGATAATTATTAAAATTCAATAAAGTAATGACAAACTAAAGTACACTAACCAAGTAAATAGAGAGTAAATGTTATAAATAACTCTATAATGATATGAAACTTGTTAACAGTATAACTAACCATTATGAAGTGAGAGATAGATAGATAGAGAACATGATTAAGTGAGAAAGAGAATTTAATGTTATGGAATACCCACTAGTAACACTTAAATACTATAAAAAGTGCAAAGTGCCAGTGTAAACCCCCAAAATAAATAGAAAACCCTACTGATAGGTATAGACACCTAAAAACCAGTGATAAACACTAAAGGTTAATAGTGGAAAGTGCTAGAAATTAAGAATATTGTTATTATTAGGATTAAGAGTAATGGTAGATTAGGAATACAAGGGTATTCAGGGAAAAAATCCCATGGAGAGTCAAAATGTTAGTGTTACCATGGTTAGATAGTAAAGATTAGAAAAGAAAAAATGTGGTAAAGAATATAAATGCAAAATCAATAAACATCCTATGTTCAAAGGGATAGTTAATTAGATAAAGTAAATAGTGTGATGATGTTTGTCACCAAAAAATAAATAAGAATAAACAAAATGTAAACAAGAGTAGCATAATAACTGTTAAAAGATTTGTTTGATTAAGTTTATGAGTAGGAATATGGCTGCAAGAGTTATACAGACCATAAGCCTATGTTGTGTTATATTTTATAGAGAATAGTAAATAATAGATAAATAATAAACAATGGCAATATAGATAAGAAAAAAGATAAATTCATACAAACCTAATAATACTGGAAAAGCAGTTAGAAAATAATAGACAAACCATAATATGTAAAATAATGAAAACATACAATTATTATAAAACAGACCCAAATCAATTCAAAAAGTAAACAAATCATTTGTAACACCAAAACAAAACATGTATAAGGGTAAAATCATATTTAATTTGTATAAAATAAGAAAAGATAGCCAATTACTACTTAGGCCTATGAAATGCCTAACTGTATAAAACCAAAATCTACAAATTGTAAGAAATTAACTATGATATTATCAAATCCAAGGCAAGTAACTAGTCAATGATAGTTAGTGAATCATATTAAGAGATAAATGTTAAATTAAGGACATAAAATAAGAAAGAAATGTAATTAGATATCAACATAATTGTCAAAACATTAATACATAAGCAAACCCAGCTTTGAGGGATGTCAAAATGATCTTTGAAAGAAAATATAAACAGTGGTGATAATATCTCAGACATTGATAAGAAGACAGAAGAATAATAGCAATCAGAAGATATTTGGTCATTTTGATTAAAAATTCAAATATTATAACAATGGGCTTAAGGTATGAATAGCCAATGAGAGTCAGCCCGTTACCATAACAACGGAACGTTATTTATTATTATTTCGTTAGAAACAGTTAGTCCATTATTGAATCTCAAGATGAATAGATGCCAAGCCGTAAATGAGTCAAATTTTAACTTAAAACGATAAAAAGTAACCAAATTTACTAAAATGAAGAATCAAACACTCTGATGAAGAACTAATACATTCAACCGAGGACACAGACCAGATTAATAAAGTCCAAATTAATACATTTCGATCAACTAATACGAAAAAGACGCCAAGCGTAATTAAATTCATCCATGAAGGAAGATTGATGACTAACGATGACCCAACCTATTTCAACTGAATGAAACTACACCATAATTCAACTGATTTGATAAGTATTGCCGAGTTACCCGATTACCCAAATTTAAAGAATAAATTCTTTTTAACTTTTTCTCACAACACTTTTAACTCTCACTATAAACTGATGAGCTTATTTTTTTCAAGGATTAATTAAAAATAAAACACTAAACTTATATGAAACTAGAAAATAACCTGTATAGAAATTACGAATTTTTGAAATACACTTTTTAACACTTCAAGAACAAATTGTAATTACACCTTATAGTATATAAGTACCAGTAATGTAAGTTAGTGTACTTTATTGTAATCAAATTGATATTTTTTCGTAAACCAAAAGAATCCAGATTCATGAACGAAATTGAAAAAATAAACATTCAGTAGACGCCATGTCTGACTAACTAAATCGTTCAGATACATTCGCCGAACCTTGAGATATAATTGTCTTTTACTGTTGGAGCAAATTTGTTTACTAACAAAATATAATTTTGTATAATACTGAATAACTACTAATCACAATTTAATAAACTAGTACAGAGTTGTAACCACTGTTCTTTATTTCATAGGAAAGCGCATTATATGATTTGTGTATTATAGAGATGAGCAAAAGTGACGGTAAGCGCTTACGTCGGAAACTCAGCAAACTACCAGCGAGATTAAGAAATTCGCACAGGGCGGGAGTAATTTGAATCCACCATACCGTCATAGCACGAACGCTCAATCGTCCTATTCTTTTTAATTATTTTCAGATTAAACAATTTGGCGCCGCCCGGGAAATACAACCACATATTAAAGAACAGGTAAGGTTCCCACTCGCGAGTACTGGTAATTCGAGAGATCGAAACGGACATCGTCAGCGTAAACATAAAGTAACAACCACAACGTGTGAGGCGAACACGCACTTTTTCAGAGACGATAAGAATCGCATCGTTACAATATTTACACAAGGTGTCTTCAGAACAAAAGTACCCTTTAGCTATCACAAAATGCAGACAATACGTTTTTAAACAATTTTATTGTAACAAGAAAGACTATATTTTGTATTACTTTCAACACAGTTTCCACCAATATTTGTATTTGTCATAGTACTGAACCAAATTTCTGGATTTCTGTCTTCATAAAATAAGGTCTCCTTTGAAGACAGCTAATGCTACAGAGCTTTTTGGCATTTTAATAGCACTGATAAACAAGGAAGTTCAGAAGCACATTAGTCTACAGAAGATAAGTCTAGGCTACACAGAGTAAGTCCATTGGTCCCCATGAAAATAATATGATAAAAATGTTATTCTGAACAGCAACACAGCAGCCAAGCATTGTTATGAAGTAGGATGCCTCATCTATTTATTTTGGACTGTGTGATACAATTTCTTTAAGGTTTCATAATAAATAGGATGCAGCATTTATTGTTATGCCCCATGCAAAAAAAAAAAACAAAAAAAAACTGCCTTCCTATCCCAGAGCACAAAGGACATGATCTACCAGATTAAAACGGCTTCATTTTCTTTGTTTTTTTTTTTTTTTAAAGATGTAGTCTGGTTTCACTCTGTGGACTACTGTTTTGATTATGGTATAATGTGGGATGCCTATGCATCACCAGTAACAATGAGACTAAAAAAATCATCACCTTCATCTATGTAATGAGTGGTCCCATATTAAATCTCTGCGGTCCTGAAACAATGTTAAAAAAGTCATCACAGGAATGCTTCATCACTAGTTTTTTTTTATATCAAAGAGCATTTGTAACCCTGTGTCATCATAATTTGTAGTAGTTTTAATGATCCACCATGCTGTTATGACATCACAGAACAATCTACGTGTTTATCGAATGTTCCAGAGGGATCCGGAATGTAACGTGTGTGGCCTACATGCTTCTCGACGCATTTGCTAGACGGTGCGAGAATTCGCACTGCCGCTCTCACTGTGTCAAGGCTGCAATCAATTACGTCATAGTTTAGAGGTAATACGTAGTCTGTGGAATCGTATAGATTTTCGGCGGGGTATAAATACAATTACTCAGGGACGCTCTCAGTTCAGTTTATTGTTGGGCGATTACAAGTGATTATCAGGTGATATTACTGTGTGCGTCCAAGTGGATATTAGTGAAGTGCTGTGTTTTATAATCGGGCGGTATATTGTAATACAATTGTGTTTTAATACTAGTTGACATTATTTATTTGTATGTGAACAATTTTTATTTGATTTGTTGTAAGAGACTGTGTTGTTAATTACGAACTGTTTAACTGTGAAAATTAAAGCTGGTGATTAGTGACTTAATTGGTTTCTTGTATTTTGCTTCCACTGTACCTACGATAAACAAGTAGACCGTCGTAACAGTGGTGTCAGAAGTGGGATAGAACAGTTAACAGTAGAAACAGTGGACACTTTGTATAAGACGAGTGTAAATTCGTAATTAATCTGTAAACATGGATGCCAGTAAGATGATGGAAGCTTTCCAAACACTGCTGCGACAGACACAGGAAGAACCAGAAAGACGACAAAAAGAAGAATGAAGACAAGAAAGAGAAGAAGTAGAAAAACGACAGGATGAGAAACACAGTCAGGAGGCGGAAGAGGCAGAAAATGACAGGATGAAAAACGTAAGCAAGAAGCAGATAAAATGGAAGCTCTCTTTGAAGCTATGCAAAAACACAGTACCGCAGAATTGGGTCTCCTACTAGGTGAGCTTAATAAGCAAGTTACTAAAATATTGGAGGTACAAGAATCAATGACATTAAAATCTACAAAAATATCTGTCATAGAAAAATCGATGTCAAATAAAATATCTGCTGTAGAAACCTCAATGGCAAACATAAGAGAACAAATTAAAAGTGAAGTTGAGCAGTGCCTGAAGATACAACCAAAACAACTTTGTGAACAGACTGTACCAATGATAAAGATAGAAAAAGACACAGAAAATAAGTCAGTAGAGAAAGTCACTATGCCTGCAGTAGGGACAGTCCATGTCAAAGCTCCAACCATTGACGGAAGCAGTCACTGGGCAACGTACTCCGCCAATTTGAAGGTGCTGCATGCGCAAATAATTGGACAGAGAAAGAGAAGGCTGTTTCACTCGTTCTTGCATTAAAAGGACCTGCAGCAGAATTACTACAGAAAGTGCCACCTGACAGCCAAAACACCTATGCCGAACTGATAAAAGCTCTAGAATTACGCTACGGTGATAAACATTTGCGACATGTGTACTACGCTCAGTTGAGAACAAGGAGACAACGTTCCGGGGAGAGTCTTCAATAGTTTGAAGCAAGTATCGACAGACTGATTAGATTGGCCTATCCTGAATCACCAGAAGATTTTTGAATAAGGTTTGCGGTGCAGACATTTATTGATGGCATCGGAGATTGTGAACTTCAGCAAGTGTAACGAATGGCAAGACACCGAAATGGCTCAGAAGCTCTTGTTCATGCCCTAGAGTTTGAAGCTGCCAAGTGAGTGTCCCGCTACATTAATGGGTTTGTGCCATCACATTGCAGTCAGAAGATCCCTGTATCACATTGCCGTTACGATGGGCGCAGAAAACAATGCTGACGGACAAAACAATTCAGAAATTCAAGAGAGTCGCAACAATTTGAAAGATAGGATAAAGACAGAAGACCGAAATGTTACAACTGTGGAAAACGTGGTCATCTACAGGTAGACTGTTGGGAGAAGAAGATACCGAGAGAAGAGAGTGATCGCACCAATTGGAGAAGTCAAGCCTCACAACAGCACACAGTTTCCACGCTACATAAGACCAGTGGAAACTTGATTGTTAATGGATTTGCGGAAGGTAAACCAACCTCATTTACAGTTGACACGGGTGCAACAGTTTCCATTGTGCGCCTTGACTTAGTCAGCAACCGCCAGCCTCTGATTAGCTCTTGTACAATACAGACTGTGACTGGAAACCCCGTCAAGGTGCTAGGAAAGGTAGACGTATGTGTACGCCTGGGTCTTCTCGAATTTAGCCACCAAATGCTCGTTGCAGACATTGTCAATGAAGTGATTCTGGGCACGACCATTATGAATGACTAAGGATTCATTGTAGACTTAAGAGAGAATGTCCTGAAGGTTGGCCAACAGAAGATAAAGCTCTGCATGGCTAAAATGACAGGGTCTACCAACCATTCGATTAAAAGCAAGTGGCATTGGCCGAAGAAAAAGTCAACAGGTCTGGTCAAGAGGAACAACTAGCAGAGGAAGTACAAATAAGTGTAACGACAAAAGAAGTGATTGGAAAGCCAACTATGGGTTACATGGGTGTTGCGGTTTGGAAGCTCTTGATGAATCTCGAGTTGTTCCAAAGACGCTATGCAGGAAAGGCTGGATTGTTTGTACGAAAAGAAGTGGACTGTATTACTGATATTTGAAATGCATTTATTGAAATATTAAAATGTATTGATCATGATCGACACGTGCGGATGTATTAGAGGCCATAACGCCCATAAATTAGTTTTGAAAGAAATCGTAGTCCATTGAAGATGGACGCAGGTAGTCTGATTAAATTAAATTGTATGATACATATTTAAGAATTGTCCAGATGCCGCGGCTGGAAGTGAAAATGTTTAACGAGAGATCCGCTCGGAGCCTTGTTAGAAACTAAACTAAAACTTGTCTCCCGTCGGCCAAGCTGACCGCCGGCAGCATTTGAACCGCCGGGTCGCTCTCAATTTCAACAATGTTATTGTTAACGACAAAATCCTGTACTTTATTTTTATAACTCTCGTAAACTATAATTACAAGTGTCTCGCCTTTCTCCGCTTTGGTGACAATACAGTTATTTTCTGCTAGTTTTCTTTTTATTTCTTTAAATATTTTAGTTTCTTTATTGTAGCTAGTTTTATTATTTTTTGCTTTCAAAATTTTCTTCATTTTAGTTATTTTATTATCGATTACATGTCTTACAACTGTTTTTGGTTCTTCATCAGATATAGAGTTTATAGCAGTTTCAGCATTTATAATTTCATTTATGAGCGATTGTTTAGAGGCTTTATTTTTAAAACTATACTTTAGGCATTTGTTTAGAAGATTGGTTTCCTCGTTAGTGAAGTCTATTTCAGTAAGATTAATTACCCGAGGATAAAACTGATGAGCCATTGCATTGTTCTTTTGAAGGCTGTTTTATTCTTTCAATAGATTATTTATTTTCTTATCTTGTGTTTTCTTTTTCCTGAGAACAGCTTTGTTTATTTGTTGCTCTATAAAATATATTATTTTGTCAGTTTGTGTTGGATGTAAATTTTGTAATAGTTCGATAAGTTTTTTCATAAGTAGCGTGTTAAGCATGCTCTTTCTATAGTACAGGTATTTGATTTCGTTCTTAATCCATAAATTTACAGCTAATTCATTAGTTTTTCTAGCACTATAAGATTTAGACTTTATTTTAATCTGGACATATTTTGGCACAATCTGCAAAATTAAACATGTTTTGTTGTATTTGATATTTAATGCTGTGTTTAGTAGTTTCAACTTAATATTCTTGTATTGATAGGCAATCTTTGCCTGACTGGCTTCTAATTTCAACATTGTTATTGCCTCCAGAAGTGGTTATGACAATAAAAATAGGTTAATTACCTTTCGTCACACTTCTTATATATCCAAGTTTAGGATAACTTGAGTTTCGACACTGTTATGTCATCATTAGATCCTTAAAATATTGTTGAAACTACATATATTGATATTCACACATCTTGTCAAATGATAAAACAACACACACGAATGGACAAAAACATTTAAACACTCAAAACATTTAAAACATTCAAAATAAATAGGGAACACACGATACGATACAATTCTATATAGGACAAACTGGTCGTTCATTTAAAGTACGATACAAGGAACATATTCCAAGATCTAAATCAAATGTAAAAAGATCCACTTTCGCTGAACATCTAAGCATAAAGGATCATAACATTAAAAGTATTAAAGAAAATCTGGACATAATACATAAATGTAAAAAATCACGTAAGTTAGACACCCTTGAACGGTTTGAAATATATTAAGCCATAAAAGAAAATGACGATCTTGTTTTGAATGAGAAATCAAAACATAAAAATAATATTTTATTTAATAGAATTAATGATATAGAGCGAGAACTCAGCTGTAACAGACTGATAGGAGGATCGAAGGTCAAGTTGGAGTCGACTAATTTTGCCATGCATCGCATTCCTGTACAGGTCGGCAAAGTTCGCATATCGTGTGTTCCCTATTTATTTTGAATGTTTTAAATGTTTTGAGTGTTTAAATGTGTTTGTCCCTTCCTGTGTGTCGTTTTATAATTTTACAAGATGTGTGAACATCAATATATATATATATATATATATATATATATATATATATAGTTTCAACAATATTTTAAGGATCTGATGATGACATAACAGTGTCAAAACTCGAGTTATCCTAAACTTGGATATATAAGAAGTGTGACGAAAAGGTAATTAACCTATTTTTATAGTCATAACCACTTCTGGAGGCAATAACAATGTTTAAGCTATTTTTAGCCGCATGACATTTGACCTTTATCAACAGTGAGCAAAACATATAATGTCATAGCTGCTCCCAGACATTAATCAACACTGGAATGTCGATCCAAAATAATGATCCCGCCAAATTTGATGTTGAAACACACATGCAACAATGAAACCAGACCACGTGATCGTTCGCCAAATTAAGAATGGCCAGCTTTACGAGGCCCCAGTCGACCATCTTCCTTCGTGCTGTACAGCGGCAAAAGTTACGTAACGAAATCGCGGGCACCCGCAAACCGTAAAATGTGAATTTTTATATATTAAAATGTAAAAACAGTATTTTGATTAGCAAGACTCATAACAGTAACAAATTGAAACAAAATGACAGTTCGGCAGTAAAATCAGAAAGTGAAAACGAGAAGACATCTAGACAGTGCGTGCACGAGGAGACGTCCCATGGCCACACCTCTACGAATCATGAAAGGGAAGTGAACCATACTATAATAAATAAATTCTGGCAATTTTACAAAATATATAAAATGAGCTCAAAAATGTACCGTATGAAAGTGTGTGTGTGTGTGTGTGTGTGTGTGTGCGTGTGTGTGAGAACAAAGAATATAAATGTAAGAAGTGCTGGGTTTGCGTCAAACACTGATGATTCAGTGTAATCGAACATTTCACAAGAGACTAAAATGTTAATGGTAATCATTACTTGTAACTTGTTTTAGCAACTGCGCCTCAGGGCAGAATAGATGTTTTAATGTTATATTTCATGTGTTCAGAAAAAATAAAATACCGTAATGTTATACTTTACTTGATAAATATGTATTTTGTTTAATTGTATTTGCCTATTGTTCGCTGCCAAGTACACTAAACGACATCCTTGGTTAACTTTTAACACGTAAAGTCAATTATTATACAATTTTAAATACAAAACAGTTTCAGTTGGAGTCCGAACTAGGGACGAATTTAATATTTAAACACTGAACTGTAACAGTTGGCGCCCGTTAACAGTGACGTTGTAAATTAAATTTAAAAATTTACAACTTAGTCGAAAATGGCACAGAAAAATACAAATACAAATTTATATGAGAATGCAGCTGTGGGATCCATGTTGGATGCCACACAAGATGATGTAATAACCACAAATGAAAATGTCAATGAGTGTAGGCGAAATAGCAACAAATGTAACTGAAACGGTAGAAGCTGAGAGTAGTAAAAGTAATAATGTAAATATACTTAGTCAATTAGCATTGATTATGGAAATGATGAATAATAAATTTGACCAACAAAATAATAAATTAGACAAACAAAACAAGAATTTGAGTGAATTTAAAGCAAGTAATATAGAGTTGAAAACTGAAATAAAAGCAGAGATAAATGAAATAAATAATAGATTTAACAAACAAAACGAGAAATTAAGAGACATAAATAACGAATTTGTGAATATAAGCGAAATAAAAATGAGTAATTTAAATATGAATAACCAATTTGAAAGTATAAGTGAGAGTTTTAATGGAGTGAGTGAGAAGTTCGTGGAAATAAATAATAACTAGAGAAACAGAGTGAGATTATTGCTGGAATGAAAGGTGAAATGACTATAAATATAAATAAAATACAAGACGAAGTAAACGAAAGTAGAAAGAGAAAGGAGGGGGTAGAAAATTGTACAGATAATAAGGTAAGTGGTGATAATGGTATCAAAAATAATGATGATGATATGATGACGAATAATAATGAAGAAATAATTAACGAGGTAAGTGATAGTTATAAAAATGAGTTAACAAGTAGTAGTGGTAAGATAGTTGAAAACGAGCCATTTAAGGGTGATACAGTGAAAATTAATAGTGACGATGAAAATATAGATAGTAAGAGAGAGTGAGAGAATAATGGGAGTAGGGGGTAGTGAGAGAGTAGAAATAAGTGTTTGCAAGTTAGAGAGAGAATATGAAGAGAATTATTTTGTGGATATGGGGCAGAGGGTAAATTTTCCCCAGGTTTGTAGTGAACCAAGAGGTTTACAAATGTGTTTGAAGGGCGAGAGTCCCTTATTGGAAAACGATTGTAACCCTCGGTTACTGATTTATTTATGAATTTATATTATAAACTTCCACTTACCTTTAATTTTCGATCTGGCCGGATCTCTAAGTGGGGACGAACCCCGTTCGTACGGCGAACTTGACAGCACATCAAATGAAATAAGGTTTCTTTAAATGATTCTGTTTACTCAAATATATCAGTTGAACAATAATGGTTATTTATTTTATGATTGTTAAACATCTTAGACATGTATAAAATATAAAAAAATGTTACTCTCTCCACATGGTTTTTTAAATTTTGAGATACAGCATTAGAAATGCATAAGAATTAATACAAAAACATAAAAGCCCAGCCTGCAATTTTTTACACACACTCACAGACCATTAATAGACCCTTAATGGATGGTAGCGCAATGATTTTATTTTCTAGGTTGGCTAATCTGATTTATATCGCGCATCAATTTTCGCGTGGTTGTACCTTACACAGCGCTTAGCTAGCTATCTCGGCGTTCGGTTCGCCGAATCCTTCGCTGTCAATTAGTGTCGACATTAAATGTAGGCTTTAGGCCTTTGTATTCTCGATTATGGCCGACTAGGCCCTCTTCATGATTAGCTAAATTCATACTAATTCGCAACATGCAGTATTAGCCAGCCTCATTCAAATTTACAGCTGTAATGTAATTATTCAAAATATTAAAATTATTCGTATACAGTCCACTTCTTGTTATTTCTTAATGCAGAATTAATTCATTTTACACATCATCTCAATCAATATGGAAGACCAGCCAACAGAATATTTAATTCAAGAAGAATACATTTAGCCCACTTGGGCCCAATTAATTTACACTTCCTGTCCACGCTTGTGGAACATTATTTCATTCAACAGTTTCGGTCCACTTGGACCGGGACTAATCATTTTTTGGTCACTCCAGACCTGGATTTCCATTTAATATCTTTATATCTGTTTCTGGCCATCACGGGCGGATTAGCGCGTCAGCTAATGCGACCGTGGCGTGATTTGCGTCGCCATTTCGCTCGTCATCTTCGGACAACGTAATAGCAAGTTCCTGCCGGCTGCAGTGCTTCAAAGTGGTCATCTCTGCCAGCTGTTCACCATCGTCACCAAGGAGCCGACGCTGTGGGACGTCGCCAACCAGGTACCACCAGCAACAGTAAAAAGGTGCGTAAAAAATGTCTGAAGAAGGCCTCAAGGTGCTGACCAGAAAGAGAGGCGGATTAAAGTCCGCGATAGTGCGGATACAATCCGCGGTAAATTCGTTTGATATTAATTTAAGCACAAAACATTTTCTGACTGTAAGATTAGAAAGTCTTAAGAGCTTAGCCTCGAAGTACGACGAGGTACAGTCTGAGATAGAGCTTATCAGTAAAGACACGAGCGCTGCTCAGGCAGACCGAGTCGAGGTTGAGGAAATGATATACTCAACTGAGGCAAACATTTTACAACTTCTTGACACTTTTAATACTCAGACTGTGCCTCCTGTACTATCGACGCCTATGCATTTAAAGCCGATAAGTTTGCCCTGCTTCTCAGGCAACATACTTGAGTGGCAACACTTCTATTCAATTTTCAATGATCTAGTGCATTCAAGATCCGACTTAACACCAGTACAGAAACTGCATTATTTGCATTCCTCGGTGAAGTGTGAACCATTAGACTTAATTAAATCATTACCCATTTGTCAAGAAAATTATGTAATAGCGTTGAACTTGCTGTCCGAGAGGTATAATAATCCATTTATATTAGCCAAATATTATGTACAAAACCTACTTCAGGTTAAGTCCACAATAAAGGACTCAGTCCAAAGCTTGGCGGAGTTTACGAATACAATAACGTCTTCCGTTAATTCACTGGCGGCAATGAAGCTGTCCGTAAATTCATTTGAGTTTATTACCATACAGTTGCTCTCCACCAAACTTGACCCTATTACTTTAAAACTTTGGAAGGAGTCAATAGACCCTGACAACTTGCCCAGTTTTCAAGACTTTACGCATTTTTTAAACTTGCGACGACAGCTTTTAGAAAATACAATGCCAATTGAATCCGGACAGCAATTCAACAAACCTAGCGTAAAACCAAACAATAAATTTGAGAAATATAGCTTAAGAAATACTGCTGGCAGCAATACCTTTATGAGTTATCACGCAGCGGCAAGGCATTATTTATGCGTGTGTTGTAAATCTGACCACCCGCTTTACATGTGTAACAATTTTCGTATATTAAGTGCCGCTGAGCGGGGGCAATTGGTTGCAAATCATAAATGCTGTATTAACTGCCTTAGAGCAGGTCATTTGATAACAAATTGTAAAAGTAAACAGGTCTGTAAAATTTGTTCAAAGGGTCACCACACCTTGCTGCACGCTAATTACGTGCCGAAATCACCAGCTGCCAGCAGCAATTATTGCTCATTTAAATTACAGTGTAAAAACAATGTTCTTTTATCCACAGCGGTTGTATATGTCGTTGATCAGGCTGGCAACAGGCATGAAGCTCGGGCACTCCTAGACGCCGGTTCCCAGATCAATTTTTGTACGAAATCATTTGCGAAAAGGTTGCACCTTAAGCTAACCCGATCTAATATTCCAATTACAGGAATAAACAATACAGCGTGTTGCGCTACTGACATTGCTTCTATGCGTATTATTTCTCGCTATCAGAGACATAGTTTTGAGGCCAAATGTGCCGTCCTATCTAACTTAACTCATAATCTGCCTTCAATCTCGTTTGACATCAACCGGTTCCACATTCCAAACAAAATTTTTCTCGCCGACCCAGATTTTAATATATCTTCACCGATCGACATACTATTAGGGGCACAATTTTATCTGGATTTAATATTAGCCAATAAATACACACGCGGACCCAACTTCCCTATCATTCAGGAAACAAAACTGGGTTACATTCTGGCCGGCAATTTGCCCAAACACTGCCACACCCAGGGTCCTGCGGTTTCGTTCCTGGCAAGGAACAATGACAGTCAAATTCTGCAATCTCTCGAGAGATTTTGGGAGGCAGAAACAATCCCTGGCGATACCCCTGACGGCGAGTCGGCTTGTGAAGAGCATTTTGTGCGCTCTACTCAGCGCAACCACGAGGGTAGATTTATAGTGTCGCTCCCATTCAAGTCTGATAATCCCCACTTGGGGGAATCTTACACAAGTGCCGAATCAAGATTTTTAAGCTTGGAGCGTCGATTCAGGCGCGATGCCAAGCTCGCTCGCGACTACGCGGACTTTATCAGGGAATATATGGATCTTGGGCACATGACACTCATCGATCATGGCGCTATCAATTCAGGAGCGTCAAATATTTACTATTTGCCTCACCATGCCGTGTTTAAACATTCTAGCTTGACCACAAAACTGCGCGTTGTTTTTGATGGTTCGTCCAAGACTACTAATGGTCTTTCGTTAAATGACATATTATTAGTAGGCCCCAATGTTCAGCAGGATCTCTTCTCTATTCTGTTGCGTTTTCGCATACATAAGTATGTCCTGATTGCCGACATCGAAAAAATGTATCGTCAGATTCGCGTAGCTGAAGGAGATTGTCACTATCAACGCATTTTGTGGCGTGACTCTCCCCTCGAACCACTTAAGCATTTCGCGCTGCAAACAGTAACCTACGGCACGGCTAGCGCCTCTTTTTTGGCCACTCGGTGCCTTCTACAAATTGCTAGAGACAATCAAACTTCCTTTCCCCAAGCAGCTTTAGCCATAACTAACGATTTTTATGTCGACGATTTACTTACCGGTTCGGACACTATCCCCGATCTAACCAAGCTGAAATCCGACCTAGGTGCGTTACTTGCTCAATATGGTTTCACGTTGCACAAATGGGCATCAAATGAACCCACAGCGGTCGCAAATCATCACAACTTTTCACGACCCCTAAATAAACAGGACAATGTGCGTACCCTGGGCATTCTTTGGAACAACACTGCTGATTCATTTTTGTTTGATGTTAAACTATCTCCGGTTGACCATAGCATATCCAAGAGAAAGATTCTTTCAATTATCGCCGGAATATATGATCCGCTGGGTTTAATCGGACCAGTTGTCTTTTTGTATAAACACTTTATGCAGCGACTTTGGCTTTGTAAGCTTGGTTGGGATGAACCGATTTCCGGTCAGTCACTTTCGGATTGGCATTCCTTGTGTAACAAATTGAGTCTGATTGGTAAAATAGTAGTCCCGCGATCTATTCGTTGCAACCGTGAGGCGGTTACGGTTCAGTTGCATGGGTTTTCGGATGCCTCGGAGAAAGGGTTCGGCTGTTGTATATATATCCGAGTCATTTATCAGGATTCTACTGCTTCCTGTCGTCTCTTGTGTTCCAAATCTCGCGTGGCTCCCCTACGCCAAGTGTCATTACCTCGCATCGAGCTCTGCGCTTGTTTGTTATTATCGCGACTCGTATCTAAGGTTATTCCTGCTCTTTATTCGTTTATTGATAATGTACATTTGTATTCTGATTCTATGGTGGCTCTTTACTGGATTCATGCGCAGTCTACGCGTTGGAAGACATACGTTGCTAATCGGGTTGCTGAAATTCAGCGTCGCACGCAAGCTTATACCTGGCATCACATTGATTCGCGACGCAATCCTGCTGATATTATATCTAGGGGGTGTTTCCCTGACGTTTTGCGCGATTGCTCGCTTTGGTGGCACGGTCCTAGCTGTCTGTCTCAATCGTCAGAGTCTAATCCTGTCCCATCCTTCGTACCGGCCACTCCATCGTCTTCGGAAGTCACCGCGGAAGAGAAAACTGCACACAACCGGTCTCTAATGTCTACCCTGGCTGTTGACTTATCGTTGGACTTTTCCTCGTTGCACCGGCTGACACGTGTATACGCTTACTGTTTTCGTTTCATCAGAAATATTAGGCACTCATGTGCGGACAAACTTTCGGGCGGTCTGACCCCTGTAGAAATTCATCAGTCTCTCAATTTCTTCATAAAACAATCTCAGTCGATCCACTTCGCAGCCGAAATTAATTGTCTTCGGAACGGATCTTCTGTTTCCATTAGGAGCAAGTTGGCTTCTCTCGACCCGTTTCTTGACGACTCTGGAGTGATACGCGTGGGCGGACGTTTGCAGCATTCCCAGTTACCTTACGATTCGAGACATCCTATCGTATTACCCCCATCGGCGCATATTACACGCCTTATCATCGAACGTGAACACATTCGCTTACTTCACGCTGGTGCTCAGCTCGTGCATCATTCACTGCGTCAACGTTGGTGGATTGTTAATGCCCGGCTAGTCATCCGTTCCATTATTCGTAAGTGTCTCAAGTGTATCAGGTTTAGTGCCACACAGCAGGTCCAGAGACTTGGCATTTTGCCATCCCCTAGAGTCACTCCTTCAAGGCCGTTTCTATTTTGCGCGGTTGATTATGGTGGCCCCTTCGTGATTTGTCATGGCGGGCAGAGGTCTAGAACCTTTACTAAGGCATACGTATCTCTGTTTGTTTGCTTAGCAACTAGGGCTATTCACCTGGAATTGGTGTCCGACCTTACTGCCAGCGCATTTGTAGCTGCTTTACGTCGTTTTATGGCACGTCGGGGTATACCTAGTCAGCTGTACTCCGACAACGGCACAAACTTCAGGAAGGCCCGCACCATCTTACATGACATTTACAACTTTTGGCACAATAAGAGTGCCATCACCTCGATTAAGTCATTCACATCCTCTCAGGGGATATCATGGTCAATTATTCCGCCCTCCTCACCTCACTTCGGTGGCCTTCGGGAGAGCGGCATAAAGAGTTTGAAATTTCATCTGCGGCGCGTGGTAGGCAAATCTATATTAAACTTCGAAGAGTTCACGACCGTTTTGTCCCAGATAGAGGCATGTCTGAACTCTCGACCTTTATTTGCTATTTCTTCGGATGTTAACGACCCGGTGCCACTTACACCTGGCCATTTTTTGATTTGCGCGCCCCTAACTGTGATTCCTGACCCAGACCTTTCTCACGTTCCTGTTTCTCGTCTTGGTCGTTGGCAACTACTTCAGAGGTTTGTCCGGGACATTTGGAAGGCGTGGTCCCGCGATTATTTGCACCAGCTGCAACAGCGTCACAAGTGGAAGTTTGCCAAAGATAATGTTTCCATTGGTGACTTAGCTTTGCTTATTGAGGATAACTTGCCTCCATTAGCCTGGAAATTTGGCGTGATCATTGCCACATTTCCCGGCCCAGATAACTTGGTTCGCGTCGTAGACATTCGCACGCCTACGGGTGTTTTGCGGAGACCAATACATAAATTATGTCTGTTGCCGGTGCGAGACGAGATTTGACATTATGATTATAGCGCAATGCTGTTTTATTCAGCCATTGGCTTATTATTTGTTACGACCATTTGGTCAACATAATTGTGATCAATTGTCACAATATTTTTGTCAATTTTGCGTCGTGGCACGCTTCTAATTATCACAGTTCTGTGGTATCTTGATATTTGTAATGTATGTTTTGTGGCTTACTATGTCTCACATTTTCATTGATGTTATGGGGTGTATTGCATGTCTTTGGGTGGTCTTATTTATGAAATGTTATTACATAATATTCGCATGTTTTGCCGTTAAGTAACCATGCATTCATTTCTTTATATTGTTGCTGATAAATGTGTACTATTCTATGAATGTCTTTAAATTGTTAAATTGTTTCTGTAATTTCAGTATTGTATTGTTCTTTGACATTGCAATTATTTATCTTGTAATTATTCAAATTATTGTTGTTGTATTCACATAAATTGTGTCTATGTAAAAACTATTGTAAGCGTCTGCCGTATGTAACTGCCTCGTCTAATTTATTCATATTGTATTTATATTTTATTCATTTTGTAAGTAAGCATGCACAATTCTTTATTTAAAATTATGACATACATGTCATAGCTCGGCTGCATTCAGCATCTGGTTTGCTCATACATTGTTACATATTGTAAATTCCTGAAACTTCAGGAATAGCATGTCTAGGTCAATACATGCCGCCCTGCTGAATATACAATAGAACATGCAACTACAACATGTTCAACAACAATTTTGTTCATGATGAACCTCCGTTCATGCATTAAACATTGTATAATTATGTATTTTTCTTTCATGTTTTATAATGTTACATACTGCACACACTTGTGTCAGAAATATTGTTCAGACTTATTCGTATATGAAACAGCTGTTCGCCAACCTTGGCCTACAATCGCCTGTCTACAGGCTTATCTTATGCATGCTTATCTCTAAACTAGCGGCAGACTGCCGTTATCTAATCTCAACTCAAGGTTCAACTTAGCCTTGAAGCTAACCATCGTTAGTAAGAACTGCACTCTTTTAAATTAAATTGTAAATGTATTCTAATTTATTAAAAAATGTATTAAAAAATCTTTTTGATTTTTGACGGGCAGCTTATGGACGGTAGCGCAATGATTTTATTTTCTAGGTTGGCTAATCTGATTTATATCGCGCATCAATTTTCGCGTGGTTGTACCTTACACAGTGCTTAGCTAGCTATCTCGGCGTTCGGTTCGCCGAATCCTTCGCTGTCAATTAGTGTCGACATTAAATGTAGGCTTTAGGCCTTTGTATTCTCGATTATGGCCGACTAGGCCCTCTTCATGATTAGCTAAATTCATACTAATTCGCAACATGCAGTATTAGCCAGCCTCATTCAAATTTACAGCTGTAATGTAATTATTCAAAATATTAAAATTATTCGTATACAGTCCACTTCTTGTTATTTCATAATGCAGAATTAATTCATTTTACACATCATCTCAATCAATATGGAAGACCAGCCAACAGAATATTTAATTCAAGAAGAATACATTTAGCCCACTTGGGCCCAATTAATTTACACTTCCTGTCCACGCTTGTGGAACATTATTTCATTCAACAGTTTCGGTCCACTTGGACCGGGACTAATCACTTAACATTTTTTAAAAAGAATACCCTTCCCTGCCAGCATGTGGTGATCGCTCGAGCGCTTTATTTCATTTTTTCGTATTTAGTTGTGTGTCCGAAATAAACTTTGATATTTGCTATTCGAGTATTCACTCCACTGTCACATTACTGTTAATTTATAAATCACTTTTTACTTGAAACTGATAGAATTAAGAGAGCCCCCTGGGGCAGATGTCTGGCCAGACACGGTTTCTATGTGGAACTGGGGAGAGCCGCTATATGCTTTACGGCCAACTGGATTACTTCGGTTCAGGTGGAAACCAATGCCTTGTAGTTGTTCGTCGCTGGTTATTTCCATTCAACACATGCAGTTGGTGTTGCGTTCTTTGTATTAGGATATTTGCTAGGCACTGGCTGACGTCACGAGATGGGCGGGACTTAGGTCTTACGTCATGGTAGATGAAGGTGAACAAAAATTTTTTCTTAGCCATTTTGAGTTGCACAAAGTGGCGTCGCTTCGCGCGCCTGCTCGTGTGATGCATACGAGCGCACGGTCACACACTTACAAAGTTCTTGGAACCGGAGGCTGCGCGAATTCCTGGTTCCCAATTGCACAACTATGGACACGTATTACTGCTTCGTTACAACACTGTTCTTTCAACACGTGGTCTGTCACAAAGGGAAATAAATTTACAAATATTTTAATAAAACCCCAAATTTAATAAAACAAAATCCCGCAAATTTGGCCCGTTACACGATGCGTTTTCAAATTGTTCCCTGAGTTTTTGTGGTGTTCCTGGAAAAGCCAGGAGGTGTTTTAATGTAATAGTACCCTCTGCATGGAATGATAGAGCAAGTGTGAAATGGTATTATGATGAGAGATATTTTAAGAGAGAGTTGTATTTTGAGAGGGAGATACAGTTGTTTGAGGTTGGTAGAAGATATAAAGAGTTAAGAGTGAAGATTGAGAGAGTTGATGATTATATTGAATTCTTACCTGGCGATGTGGTTGGTGCAGCCAGAGGTGATAATAATGTTGCTGACTTACCTGTATATAAGATGGGGTTACTAGTAGTAGATGATTACTATACTAAAGAAATGATAAAAGATTTAATCGTAACAGATAATACTAAAGGAGAATTGACCATACCAAATGTCGACAGGTTTTATGAATTAATAGTATGCAATAATGTTTGTAAATACTATCTTGATACAATGGATAAAATTAATGATGATGGTTATTATAATCATAATAACAACAGGTATTTAATAAAAAATGAATTGTGTAGACGTAAGACCAGGTTATTGTTCGATGATGGGGGGTAAACAATTAGTGTTCATGAACATTTAATTATGTGAGTCAGGTTTTGAAATGGACTGTATTATGAAATGATTTGTGGTAAACGATAACAGATAATAATGTGGATTTTATATACTTTTGTGTTGATGTTAAATGTAATGATGTAGCAAGGTGAAGTATACTCAACTTTGTGAATTTTATAATAGATATTTACCATATATCCGTCGTGCGACTTCGTTATTCTTGTCTTATGACGCGTTTCAGCAACGAATTGCCATCTTCAGAAATCTTAATCACTCATTAGAGATCGTTAAAAAATTAAAAACACTAAAATCATTACAGTAAAAGTGCACTTCTACTACATTGGAAACTCACAGACGCGAACATGAAAGTTTACGTTTCTCGCGTGGACAATATCGATCAACTGATTCACTGTTTATATAGCCACTGATATACCTGTTTTGCTTATTATAGCCCGTATGTACTGTGACTATCCATTTACCGGCGCCCGTGTGCAAGTATTGCCGTGTCGTACAAGATGTTATGTGAAAATGTAAGTTTATCATTCAAGACATAATCACTGTTGATTTTAACGGCTTTATTTATTTCGTATTCCTCAAGCGCGTCCATGTATATGCCTTTCCTGCAGCAATGAAAGGGCTGGAAATGTGTCTCAAAATCACTGTAGTTATGATTACATAGTATCAGGTGTCTGGCAAAATTAGATGTTGTTTTATGTAATTCCCTTCTGGGAAGATGTTCGTTATATCTTTCTTCAAACGGTCTGCCTGTTTGGCCTATGTAGAACATGTCGCATGAGCTGCAATTCATCTTGTATACGCCGGTTCTTTTTCTTTCTGGTATACTGTTTTTCCGGCTAAGAAGTCTCTGAATGTTGTTATTTGTACGGAAAGTTACAAATACATGGTGTTTCTTGAGTTCGTTAACTAGAATATTTGGTAAAATATTTGTGTAATCTGCAGATATGTATTTATTAACCGGAAGTGTGTTATCATTGTTCGACTTTTTTATACTTTTTTATATTGTTCTGCAATATAACAGGCATTCTATCTCAATTAATCTTTGCTGATTATTTCTTTAAGAAAATAATTTATTTTAATTAACTTTAATAACAAGTATATAAATTGTCACCCTTTAAAATTTATTTAATTTGTTTGAGAATTTATTATTATAATTAATATTAGCAAGGAATCTATACCATTTATCTCCATTAAGTTCAATGGAGCATTCTAAAGAGAACATATAAAATAAATTTTATATATTTTTCATTAATATTTTACTGGAAACTTTATTTCAAGGATAGTAATGGTTTTAAATTTCAATTCATTTGTAAAGAGAGATAGCAAATTATTTTATTGGTGTTAATAAATATTTTCAGGTGACCTTGTTGAGAGAGTATACTTTATTTAATTGACAATTTAAGGGAATTATAGATTATGACTGTTGGGTTTATTTATTTTACTATTAATGTGTTAACCAAGTGAGATAGAATAATAAAAGGGATTTATTCAATGTTTAATTTATGAGTTTTCATTGCAAGTCCTGTCTCACTGGATCCAGCACAATTTTGGCTTCTCTAGGCTTTAGCCTAGTTCTAATTAACTTGTGGCCCCCTCTTTACACAAAAAAAAATTTTCAAAAAAAATTTTCAAAAAAAAATTCTTTTTTTTTACTGCCTAAGTCAAAGAGGGGTTACAAGTGTTTGGGAAAATAAAATGTACATATAACTGTTTATATAATAGAAATTATATATTCACTAATAGAAATTAAGGATAACTGGTATAATTGATGTGTTATTTTGGCTGGGCAATATTGTATGGGGAACGTTATTTAATTTGACTGGAACGTATATGTACTACTGTAAACCTATATTGTTTTGTTAACACTGTATTTTCTAGGGTTAAGATATATTTTATAATAAAAAATGAACCAGTACCGCTAAGAGGAAACAAATCAGTTGGTGGATATGGAATAATGGAAAGCCATTTATTGATAAGCCGACTTTCTCATATTCATAATGTGGAACCAGTGAACCACTTAGTTAAAATTTAATTAAACAAAAGAAACAGTAAACTCAGTACCAACGACGTGCGAGATGGGCCGAAAACATTATCGGTCCATCCAGTACAATAACGGTATAAGTGTGTGAAACATTGAAGTGCGAAGTGCTTGAGTAAACGTTATTTTACACGCGCGGTGGTTTAAACAACGAGAACTTCTCAGGATTTGGTTAAGTACCAATAAACCCTTAATTAAAGATTTCTAATAAAATATTCAATTACTAACTAATAAAAGTTTAAAGAGCTCTAATAAAGAAAACGTATTGGTTCATATGGCAAATAAGTAATTTGTAAGAGGCTAGAATTAAGAGGTATTCCATTGGTTAATCAGTGTGATTTTATAATACTATATTATTTGTTATTGATGCCATGTATTTTTAAATTATCATCAAAGTAAACCAAAACGAAATAACTGACTTGTTTAATAAACTAGAAGCATTTGTTTTAACATAAATTGTGTATGTATATGTGTACTGATAACCTTCAAATAATCCTTTCTGCAGCTGTGTTCGTCTGTACGACTCTGGAATAGAACCCTAAGGTAAGAATCTTAATATATATTTGATAGAATTAATATTGTTTCATTGGCCCCGAACTAGGGACTCGAGAGTATTTTATTATTTGCACTAATTAATATTGTTTCATTGGCGCCCAAACAGGGACGGCGAGTGTAATTTTTATTACAGTCGCCAGACCTAATTAAGCTACAGAACAGGTTATTTGGAGGTGAGGGTGTAAATAAAGTAATTTCATAATGGAGAATGAAAATATGTCAAACGAGTTGGCCAATAAGGGCAATTCAGGTATCCACACAGAGTCACTGTTAACGAGTGAAAGTAATGAAGTCAGCTTCACTGACAATAATGTAGCAGCACAATCTACTCCAACGACAACAAGAGTCAAAGAGTTGTCGATGGACGATATATTTACTTTAATGAAAACAATGTCTGAGAATTTGAGTAGTGATATCAATAAAATGAATAGTAGTATTAATGTAAAACTTGATGTTCAGAAAAACGAAATCCAAGAAATTAAAAGTAGTGTCAATGAGAAATTAGATGAACAAAACAATAGACTCAATGAACAAAATATTAAATTTGACATACAAAATAGTAGTTTCAATGCTAAATTGGATGAACTTAAAATTGATATTAATGAAGTAAAAATTAAGTGTGAAAGTAACTTTAATGAATTGAAATACGAATTAAATAAAACGTTGAGTCATTCATTAAAAAGTATGAATAATAGAATTGAAGTAGAGAGTAGTATGACAGAAAAAAATCGATAAACAAATACAGGAGGTAACTGGAAATTTTGAATGTAAAACAAATGAGAATTATAATGATATGTGTAAAAACGTAGTAGAGAACAAGGAGATTAATGTTGAGAGTGATAAGGATGATTTTGTTGAAGTAGAGTTTAGTAATGAAGTGTTGTTAACAAATGTTAATCAGTTAGAGAGAGAGAGTATGAAGAGAGTATACAGAGGGTAAAATTTTCCCGTGGTGTGGTTGTGGGTGAAGAAAATGCTTCACGAATGTATTTGGGAGACGTATGGTCTACAAATAATTGTCCCTTGATTTTTTGTGCATCTGGTAAGTCCAGATGGAATAATAATAAAGTGGTATTGCCCTCTGCATGGAGTGAGAGAGAGAATGTGAAATGTTATGAGAAATATTGTGATGAGAGAAATAGAGAGAGACAAACAGAAATATTTAAGGTGAATAGAGATTATGGCACAGAGTTTATGCATTGAGAGAGAGGAACAAACTGACTCACCTAGTAAAATAGAGATTGATAATTATTTTGATGATACCTGCATAAATAATAATAATTTGCCTGATGTTTTAATGAGTATAGTAAATGAATATGATGAGAAAATAAATTACTTGATGTTGAATAAAAACACTTACGGAGACAGAATTGAAATCACAAATGTAGACCGGTTTTATGAATCAATAGGTAATAATGGTATGAAATATGTTGATAAGGGTTATTACACAAATGATAGCCATATGTTGCATATCAATGAAATTGAAAAGTGTTATGTGCAGAAAAGACTAATTTTTGACGATGGAGGTTGAGTATAAACTCAATGAATGGACATTTTAAGTACTTTAGTATATGGTTAAATTACTCGGCCGATTTAGGTAATGAAGTATGGTAAATAATAATTGGATATGACGAAAATTTGTAAATAAATGTGTTAATATTAAATGTATTGTGTCATGATTATCTTGTTGTAATGTACATTATAGCTTATGTGTAACACATGTTTGTAATAAGAAAGAAGTTTATAATAATATAATAAGACGGTACTTGATTTTACTAAAATAATGAATAAGAGACAATAATGAATTTTATTTTGTAGTAAAATTAAATGTGCTTATATTAGGTGTTTTAAACAAAGGTAACCAAAGCCAAATTGTTTTGAGTGTAGGTGGCTATTAAAGTAATTTAAAAGGGTAAATTTTATTAATGAAGTAAAATTAATTCTGGTATGAATTGGTACAAAATTAGTGGTTGATAAATATGTTAACTAAAAGATTTAGAGAAATTGAAAATTGAAGTAAGCACATGTGTCAGTATGTGGTAAGCAGAATGTTTAGACTGAATGAGTGTTTATAACAGTGTTTATGAAAACAAGTCTGGCACACAACTGTTTATATAAACAGGTAGGTGGTCTGTTGTGACTAATGTCTACAGTCATGCTGAGTTGACAATAACAAAAATGTTGTATTCTGCTGAATCATTGCCAGTAGGAAAATCCTATTATGAAATAAAAGAAACACTAGATGTGATGGAATGTAGGTAATATTTTTATGTAGGATCATTTTGAAAAATGTAATTAATTTTGAGATTGCTAATTAAATAAAATTAAATTAATTTGGTAATTATATTAATAGAAAAGGTAAATTTTGATGAATTCAAATCTGTTTTGATCCGAATGTTGACTGTAATTATAAAGTAAATGCTTATTGATGAAAAACAATGATTGAAATATTCATTTAAAATTGAAAACTGAAAGAACGTTCAAGCGGAGATAGTGTTTGGGAAAATAAGATGTACATATAACTGTTTATATAATAGAAATTATATATTCACTAATAGAAATTAAGGATAACTTGTATAATTGATGTGTTATTTTGGCTGGGCAATATTGTATGGGGAACGTTATTTAATTTGACTGGAACGTATATGTACTACTGTAAACCTATATTGTTTTGTTAACACTGTATTTTCTAGGGTTAAGATATATTTTATAATAAAAAATGAACCAGTACTCTGAAAATGAACCAGTACGGCTAAGAGGAAACAAATCAGTTGGTGGATATGGAATAATGGAAAGCCATTTATTGATGTTTTAATTAAACGTTTCAGAGTCAGGTGATACTGTGGCGGGTATCTGTCCAAGCTTATGGTGTTGGGATCTCGAACAGAGAAGTCCAGTAAGATCGGATGGGTGCTGCCACAGTCACCAGACTAGGGGGGTAAGTACCCACGATTTTAGTAAAGAGTTCAGGGGGGTTGTGGCACCATATCCCCACTGATCCTCTTAGGTTTTAGGCAATGAGAGTTTGTAGGCTTCGGCCTTCAATCTCTCATTGGGGGGGGGGGGTATTGTAACAGTACACAATTGTGTACTACCCCAGTTTAAATTTTATTTTATATCAATTCAGTTTTAATTTTCAATTGTTAGCTTCCACCTGTAAGGTGCCCCAGTTTAACTAGCAACACACTTTTAGCAAAAACTGTCTAGACAACTAGACTTATGTAACTGCCCCAGCAGCAGTCCTTGTGAATCACAGTATGCAGTTTGTCACCACAGGAGTAACAACAGACAGCCAGCAGCAGCATACAGTGCAGCTAAAAGTTAAACGGTGGCCTCGGGTGCAAGATAGGCCGTAATTTATATTCGGCCTATCTATTATACTATCTCATAAAAGCAATAAGTGTAAAAAAACTCTCATAAAAAGTGTATAAACAGTATAACGCGCGGCCAGCCTACAACAACATCTAAGTGAAAAAAGTTACGTCGGCCGACTTTCTCATATTCATAATGTGGAACCAGTGAACCACTTAGTTAAAATTTAATTAAACAAAAGAAACAGTAAACTCAGTACCAACGACGTGCGAGATGGTCCATCCAGTACAATAACGGTATAAGTGTGTGAAACATTGAAGTGCGAAGTGCTTGAGTAAATGTTATTTTACACGCGCGGTGGTTTAAACAACGAGAATTTCTCAGGATTTGGTTAAGTACCAATAAACCCTTAATTAAAGATTTCTAATAAAATATTCAATTACTATCTAATAAAAGTTTAAAGAGCTCTAATAAAGAAAACGTATTGGTTCATATGGCAAATAAGTAATTTGTAAGAGGCTAGAATTAAGAGGTATTCCATTGGTTAATCAGTGTGATTTTATAATACTATATTATTTGTTATTGATGCCATGTATTTTTAAATTATCATCAAAGTAAACCAAAACGAAATAACTGACTTGTTTAATAAACTAGAAGCATTTGTTTTAACATAAATTGTGTATGTATATGTGTACTGATAACCTTCAAATAATCCTTTCTGCAGCTGTGTTCGTCTGTACGACTCTGGAATAGAACCCTAAGGTAAGAGTCTTAATATATATTTGATAGAATTAATATTGTTTCATTGGCCCCGAACTAGGGACTCGAGAGTATTTTATTATTTGCACTAATTAATATTGTTTCATTGGTGCCCGAACAGGGACGGCGAGTGTAATTTTTATTACAGTCGCCAGACCTAATTAAGCTACAGAACAGGTTATTTGGAGGTGAGGGTGTAAATAAAGTAATTTCATAATGGAGAATGAAAATATGTCAAACGAGTTGGCCAATAAGGGCGATTCAGGTATCCACACAGAGTCACTGTTAACGAGTGAAAGTAATGAAGTCAGCTTCACTGACAATAATGTAGCAGCACAATCTACTCCAACGACAACAAGAGTCAAAGAGTTGTCGATGGACGATATATTTACTTTAATGAAAACAATGTCTGAGAATTTGAGTAGTGATATCAATAAAATGAATAGTAGTATTAATGTAAAACTTGATGTTCAGAAAAACGAAATCCAAGAAATTAAAAGTAGTGTCAATGAGAAATTAGATGAACAAAACAATAGACTCAATGAACAAAATATTAAATTTGACATACAAAATAGTAGTTTCAATGCTAAATTGGATGAACTTAAAATTGATATTAATGAAGTAAAAATTAAGTGTGAAAGTAACTTTAATGAATTGAAATACGAATTAAATAAAACGTTGAGTCATTCATTAAAAAGTATGAATAATAGAATTGAAGTAGAGAGTAGTATGACAGAAAAAATCGATAAACAAATACAGGAGGTAACTGGAAATTTTGAATGTAAAACAAATGAGAATTATAATGATATGTGTAAAAACGTAGTAGAGAACAAGGAGATTAATGTTGAGAGTGATAAGGATGATTTTGTTGAAGTAGAGTTTAGTAATGAAGTGTTGTTAACAAATGTTAATCAGTTAGAGAGAGAGAGTATGAAGAGAGTATACAGAGGGTAAAATTTTCCCGTGGTGTGGTTGTGGGTGAAGAAAATGCTTCACGAATGTATTTGGGAGACGTATGGTCTACAAATAATTGTCCCTTGATTTTTTGTGCATCTGGTAAGTCCAGATGGAATAATAATAAAGTGGTATTGCCCTCTGCATGGAGTGAGAGAGAGAATGTGAAATGTTATGAGAAATATTGTGATGAGAGAAATAGAGAGAGACAAACAGAAATATTTAAGGTGAATAGAGATTATGGCACAGAGTTTATGCATTGAGAGAGAGGAACAAATTGACTCACCTAGTAAAATAGAGATTGATAATTATTTTGATGATACCTGCATAAATAATAATAATTTGCCTGATGTTTTAATGAGTATAGTAAATGAATATGATGAGAAAATAAATTACTTGATGTTGAATAAAAACACGGAGACAGAATTGAAATCACAAATGTAGACCGGTTTTATGAATCAATAGGTAATAATGGTATGAAATATGTTGATAAGGGTTATTACACAAATGA
Source organism: Magicicada septendecula (assembly GCA_034769895.1). Lineage (NCBI taxonomy): Eukaryota > Metazoa > Arthropoda > Insecta > Hemiptera > Cicadidae > Magicicada > Magicicada septendecula. The sequence goes on from CM068370.1 coordinate 180,242,146, forward strand.
TAGCCATATGTTGCATATCAATGAAATTGAAAAGTGTTATGTGCAGAAAAGACTAATTTTTGACGATGGAGGTTGAGTATAAACTCAATGAATGGACATTTTAAGTACTTTAGTATATGGTTAAATTACTCGGCCGATTTAGGTAATGAAGTATGGTAAATAATAATTGGATATGACGAAAATTTGTAAATAAATGTGTTAATATTAAATGTATTGTGTCATGATTATCTTGTTGTAATGTACATTATAGCTTATGTGTAACACATGTTTGTAATAAGAAAGAAGTTTATAATAATATAATAAGACGGTACTTGATTTTACTAAAATAATGAATAAGAGACAATAATGAATTTTATTTTGTAGTAAAATTAAATGTGCTTATATTAGGTGTTTTAAACAAAGGTAACCAAAGCCAAATTGTTTTGAGTGTAGGTGGCTATTAAAGTAATTTAAAAGGGTAAATTTTATTAATGAAGTAAAATTAATTCTGGTATGAATTGGTACAAAATTAGTGGTTGATAAATATGTTAACTAAAAGATTTAGAGAAATTGAAAATTGAAGTAAGCACATGTGTCAGTATGTGGTAAGCAGAATGTTTAGACTGAATGAGTGTTTATAACAGTGTTTATGAAAACAAGTCTGGCACACAACTGTTTATATAAACAGGTAGGTGGTCTGTTGTGACTAATGTCTACAGTCATGCTGAGTTGACAATAACAAAAATGTTGTATTCTGCTGAATCATTGCCAGTAGGAAAATCCTATTATGAAATAAAAGAAACACTAGATGTGATGGAATGTAGGTAATATTTTTATGTAGGATCATTTTGAAAAATGTAATTAATTTTGAGATTGCTAATTAAATAAAATTAAATTAATTTGGTAATTATATTAATAGAAAAGGTAAATTTTGATGAATTCAAATCTGTTTTGATCCGAATGTTGACTGTAATTATAAAGTAAATGCTTATTGATGAAAAACAATGATTGAAATATTCATTTAAAATTGAAAACTGAAAGAACGTTCAAGCGGAGATAGTGTTTGGGAAAATAAGATGTACATATAACTGTTTATATAATAGAAATTATATATTCACTAATAGAAATTAAGGATAACTTGTATAATTGATGTGTTATTTTGGCTGGGCAATATTGTATGGGGAACGTTATTTAATTTGACTGGAACGTATATGTACTACTGTAAACCTATATTGTTTTGTTAACACTGTATTTTCTAGGGTTAAGATATATTTTATAATAAAAAATGAACCAGTACTCTGAAAATGAACCAGTACGGCTAAGAGGAAACAAATCAGTTGGTGGATATGGAATAATGGAAAGCCATTTATTGATGTTTTAATTAAACGTTTCAGAGTCAGGTGATACTGTGGCGGGTATCTGTCCAAGCTTATGGTGTTGGGATCTCGAACAGAGAAGTCCAGTAAGATCGGATGGGTGCTGCCACAGTCACCAGACTAGGGGGGTAAGTACCCACGATTTTAGTAAAGAGTTCAGGGGGGTTGTGGCACCATATCCCCACTGATCCTCTTAGGTTTTAGGCAATGAGAGTTTGTAGGCTTCGGCCTTCAATCTCTCATTGGGGGGGGGGGGTATTGTAACAGTACAGAATTGTGTACTACCCCAGTTTAAATTTTATTTTATATCAATTCAGTTTTAATTTTCAATTGTTAGCTTCCACCTGTAAGGTGCCCCAGTTTAACTAGCAACACACTTTTAGCAAAAACTGTCTAGACAACTAGACTTACGTAACTGCCCCAGCAGCAGTCCTTGTGAATCACAGTATGCAGTTTGTCACCACAGGAGTAACAACAGACAGCCAGCAGCAACATACAGTGCAGCTAAAAGTTAAACGGTGGCCTCGGGTGCAAGATAGGCCGTAATTTATATTCGGCCTATCTATTATACTATCTCATAAAAGCAATAAGTGTAAAAAAACTCTCATAAAAAGTGTATAAACAGTATAACGCGCGGCCAGCCTACAACAACATCTAAGTGAAAAAAGTTACGTCGGCCGACTTTCTCATATTCATAATGTGGAACCAGTGAACCACTTAGTTAAAATTTAATTAAACAAAAGAAACAGTAAATTCAGTACCAACGACGTGCGAGATGGTCCATCCAGTACAATAACGGTATAAGTGTGTGAAACATTGAAGTGCGAAGTGCTTGAGTAAATGTTATTTTACACGCGCGGTGGTTTAAACAACGAGAATTTCTCAGGATTTGGTTAAGTACCAATAAACCCTTAATTAAAGATTTCTAATAAAATATTCAATTACTATCTAATAAAAGTTTAAAGAGCTCTAATAAAGAAAACGTATTGGTTCATATGGCAAATAAGTAATTTGTAAGAGGCTAGAATTAAGAGGTATTCCATTGGTTAATCAGTGTGATTTTATAATACTATATTATTTGTTATTGATGCCATGTATTTTTAAATTATCATCAAAGTAAACCAAAACGAAATAACTGACTTGTTTAATAAACTAGAAGCATTTGTTTTAACATAAATTGTGTATGTATATGTGTACTGATAACCTTCAAATAATCCTTTCTGCAGCTGTGTTCGTCTGTACGACTCTGGAATAGAACCCTAAGGTAAGAGTCTTAATATATATTTGATAGAATTAATATTGTTTCATTGGCCCCGAACTAGGGACTCGAGAGTATTTTATTATTTGCACTAATTAATATTGTTTCATTGGTGCCCGAACAGGGACGGCGAGTGTAATTTTTATTACAGTCGCCAGACCTAATTAAGCTACAGAACAGGTTATTTGGAGGTGAGGGTGTAAATAAAGTAATTTCATAATGGAGAATGAAAATATGTCAAACGAGTTGGCCAATAAGGGCGATTCAGGTATCCACACAGAGTCACTGTTAACGAGTGAAAGTAATGAAGTCAGCTTCACTGACAATAATGTAGCAGCACAATCTACTCCAACGACAACAAGAGTCAAAGAGTTGTCGATGGACGATATATTTACTTTAATGAAAACAATGTCTGAGAATTTGAGTAGTGATATCAATAAAATGAATAGTAGTATTAATGTAAAACTTGATGTTCAGAAAAACGAAATCCAAGAAATTAAAAGTAGTGTCAATGAGAAATTAGATGAACAAAACAATAGACTCAATGAACAAAATATTAAATTTGACATACAAAATAGTAGTTTCAATGCTAAATTGGATGAACTTAAAATTGATATTAATGAAGTAAAAATTAAGTTAAAAATAAGAACAGCGTAGCCAAAAAAGTAAAAGAACAAAGCGAGAAGTTGCGGATAAAACTGGAAATAAGGTCACTCTATGGCTTAATCAATAGATATAATAGGGAATTATATGACAGACACATAGAATTGTTAAGAATATACTCGTATGTAGAGTTAGAAGAAATATTATATAATTTGGTTTGGGGTACGTAGAAAAGAAATTGGAAAAGAAAAATAAAAAAATGGTAGATAAGTTAAATAAATTAATAAGAAAGAACGAAGTAAAAAAGGAACACCTCTCTAAGAATAACTATGAAAAAAGAGTAATAAACCTTACAGAGGTGAATTTCAATACAGAAGAAAAAGAAATGTTAGCAAAAGGCTTAAAATACGCACCGCCACCAGAATTAAATCAAGAAAAAAGATTATTGAATGCGAAAGCATAATACAAAAACTAGGAAATGAAAATGATAAAAAAAGAATAAGGTGGGAAGTAGGGAATGTAGTAGATAAAATATTTAAGAAAAGTTTGTATAATTCAAAAAATGAACAAAAAATCAAATCAACTGTAACTAAACTAAAGAATAAAATAAAGAAAAATGATATTATAGTTACGAAGGCGGACAAAGGAAATACAATGGTACTACTGAGAAAAGGACGAATACATAAAGAAAACGGAAGAATTTATAAGGGAAGGACCATACGAGGAAATAAAGTATGATTATACAAGTAAGTACCAGTCAAGGATAAAACAAATGATGAAACAGATAACATTTATAGAAGAAAATAAGAAAAAGTATTTATTGGAAAGTAATCCAACAGCACCAACTTTTAAAAGTCAGGTTAAGATACATAAAGAAGGAAAACCAATTAGACCGATTGTTTCGTTTATTAATGCACCTATTTATAAATTATCAAAGGAAGTTAGCAGAGTACTGAGAGAGAAATATGAATTTGGGACAAAATACAACATAGAGAATAATGTAAAATTGATAGAAAAATTAGAAAATATTAGGATTAATGTACATACAAAATTGATATCACTGGATGTTAAGGACATGTTTACCAATATCACAGTAAATAAAGTTATTAAGTTAATAAAAGATAATAATATGGGAGAATACAGGTATAAAAAGCAGTTGATGAAAGTAATTAAAGAATGTGTAAATCAGAACTATTTTAGGTTTAATAACAAGTTTTATATACAGAAAAAAGGTTTACCTATGGGGTCTTCATTATCCCCTATTCTTGCTGAAATATACATGAATGATTTTGAAAAGCAATTAATAACTTCCACTAAGTATAAAGACAATATAAAATTATGGTCTAGATACGTTGATGATGTATTAGTAATTTGGGAAGGAAGCATAGAAGAAGTGCATGAGTTTATAAATGAGGTAAATAATAAGGATAAAAACTTACAATTTAAAGAAGAGATAGGAGGTAAGAAAATAAATTACTTAGATTTGAACATAGAAATTAAGGATAATGAGAAACTACAGTTTGGGATATTTAGGAAAGAGTCGTATTCTGATATAATTATACCAAGAGAGTCTTACCACCCATATAGATATAAAATGGCGGCAATCAATACATTTTGTTACAGAGCTCAGAAGTGTTTAAAAGAGACCGATTCAAAAGTTAGGGAGTTAAAAACGATAAAGGGAATTGTAAGGAATAATAATTATAACACCAACATAGTGGATAAAGTTATGAAAAGGGTTAACATACAAAAAGCTAAAATAGAACCAGAACAAAAGAATTATGCAGGGTCATTGACATACATAGGTTCACATACTAGAAAAATTATAAAATGTTTTAATAAATATGGAGTAGATGTAGCTATTAAAAAATGTGAAACGGTATTTGATAAGATAAGGAATAAGAATATAGAAAAAATTCCAGTATTACAGAAAAGCGGAATTTATAAATTAAAATGTAAAGACTGCAACAAAGTGTACCTAGGTGAGACAGGACGAAAATTCGTATGCAGGTTGTCTGACCACAAACATGGAGATGGTAATAGAACAACCAATTCGTTATATGCAAGACATTTCATAGAAGACAACCATAAGTTTGTTAATCCTTTGGAAGAATACGAAATTGTAAAAGTAGTAAATAACACAGTTGAAAGGAAGCTTAGAGAGGAGTTAGAAATATTAAAAGAAAGAGAAAAAGGGTTAGACAATTTAATTAATATTAAAATTAAATTTGATAATGAAGAAATATTTTATAACATGATTAAGAAGTAAATGATAGAGGACAGATAGATAAGATTAAGAATTATTTGCATAGTACTAATTGGATGGTTAAAATAAGGGTGTGTGACTGACCCATGTGTGTGGAGAGGAAGTAGGGTAAGTTTAAAAAAATGCACACACACACACACACACACACACACACACACACACACACACACGCACTGAAACACAAGGAATTTGCTAGAAAAATATGTAACTGTACAGATGGTGTGGACAGGGTTTAGGGGGTGGGGAAGGGTCAATTATATTATACCTTGTTGTGTGTGAGCAGGGTGGTGGAGAGGGGTGAAGGGTTTGTTTTTAAAATAATTTCTGCCTATTCCGATCTGACGATGGGCTGTGAGGCTTGAAAGCGCTAATCGGGATAATTTTTATATAGTGGTGTGCAACTGTGATCATTCTGATTGTGATTTCAACCACTAACACAAATTTCTTCATTAAACGTCTGTTAAGATGTGCAATCGACTACAGGTAATGGGCAACAACAATGAGGTAATAAACGACAACAATAAGGTAAGTAAAGTTTTTAAATATCTTAAGTTAAAAGTTAAATTGAAGAGGGTTTTAAGTAAAATATGGTTTAATAAACAATGTCTGGATAATAATGTCATCCCAAAGTACGCTCAAGTTAAAATTAAAAATAAGAACAGTGTAGCCAAAAAAGTAAAAGAACAAAGCGAGAAGTTGCGGATAAAACTGGAAATAAGGTCACTCTACGGCTTAATCAATAGATATAATAGGGAATTATATGACAGACACATAGAATTGTTAAGAATATACTCGTATGTAGAGTTAGAAGAAATATTATATAATTTTGGTTTGGGGTACGTAGAAAAGAAATTGGAAAAGAAAAATAAAAAAATGGTAGATAAGTTAAATAAATTAATAAGAAAGAACGAAGTAAAAAAGGAACACCTCTCTAAGAATAACTATGAAAAAAGAGTAATAAACCTTACAGAGGTGAATTTCAATACAGAAGAAAAAGAAATGTTAGCAAAAGGCTTAAAATACGCACCGCCACCAGAATTAAATCAAGAAAAAACGATTATTGAATGCGAAAGCATAATACAAAATATCGGTATGGAGAACCATACATGACTTCCATATTCTAAGATTTATATTTAAAATCATTTTCAGCCAAACAGCCAGGCTGTGTCTTACCTGCCTTTTTATTGCTGTATTAAATGAAAAATATTATATTACATTAAAATGAAAAAATTATAAATTTATTGCCTGGCAACAAAATTATTTTATTTTTAACAATTACCATTGTTTCAAAAAGTTTAAATAAATTTTCAAGTACTTTCCTCTTGTTAAAACGTAAAAGGTTGCAGGTAAACTACCCCTTCCCCTTAACCGATCTTCACCACAATCGAAAGTCATTGAGACCTCTACAATTCAGGGACGTATACAAAAAATTATTTGATTCTGTTTGAATTTGCGGCTGTTATCGTTTGCCATAGAAAATACGCTTGATAAAAAAATGTTGCAGGTAAACTACCCCTTCCCCTTAACCGATCTTCACCAAAAACAATAGGTCTTGAGTACTCTACAAATCAGGGCTGTATGCAAAACATTATTTGATTCTGTTTGAATTTGCGGCTGTTATCGTTTGCCATAGAAAATACCCTTGTTAAAAAAATGTTGCAGGTAAACTACCCCTTTCCCTCAACCGATCTTCACCAAAAACAATAGGTCGTGAGTACTCTACAAATCAGGGCTGTATGCAAAAAATTATTTGATTCTGTTTGAATTTGCGGCAGTTATCGTTTGCCATAGAAAAAAAATCTACAGACACACACACAGACACTTTTCGGAAAACGACTTTTTTTCATGTTTTGAGTGTAGTAGAATCAGAATCTGCAATAATCTCGAACACGATTTTTTTTGCCATCACCATACTTCCATTCCTTAAGGAATATGGAAGTAATATCGGTATGGAGAACCATACATGACTTCCATATTCTAAGATTTATATTTAAAATTATTTTCGAAATGAAATATTACCATAGAAACTACTTCTTTCTACTTACTGTTTCAGCCTTAACCACAGTACTGTGGTCACTAACGTATACCACCTCACGTTATCGCACTCGATTTTCACTGATGATGGAGGTCGATGGCATTGCTGAAATGTCTGGTTTTGTAGAAAACATTGGACTACGGCCAAATATCCCGGGAAGGAATTTTAACAAAAACTACTTCTTTGTTGCCGATAACGTTGTACACATATATATCAGTGGCGAAGTTACATGGAGGCAATTGAGGCAATGCCTACCCTAAAAAATTCTGTAGAATAAAAATTATAAATACGTATGAACTACATAACGTAAAGATTATACATTGTTACTGCGACTGTCAAATTTATTAAACCGAAACGTGCTTTATTGAGCGACCGCTAGATGGTGACAGGTGAGATTCGGCATAGTTCGTTTAAAGCGAATGAGGCAACCTGAACTTGCCTCAGCGTTTTTTGTATACATCGTATGTAAGCAATGTAGTGGTGTGATAGGGTAGTGTAGGGAGGGGGGATTGTCCCGCGCTGTACACATAGAGCGTTGAGGCATGCCTCACTTCTGTGGTCCAAACAGTTAAGTTAAAGCGCCTGTGTTGTTTCTAAGTGTTTATTTTATGCGGTTATTAAAAGTGTCACTGTTATTCCGCTGAACTAACAGATGATCAAGATTGTTATTTGAATTATTTGTAACATTAAACATATATATAGAAACTAATCAAGTTTAAAAATTTGAAGTTCAATCAGTTGTATTATTGTGTATGACTAATACAAGGATTGTTCAATAGACACACGTATAGAGCTGGAAAGCATTTTTTATTCAACGATTTTAAAAGAAGTCTCCAATAACATTAAGACATGAGTTCCACTGTTGCACTGACCTGTAGATCCCCTGCTAGTAAAATTCTTACGGCTGTTTGTGGAACCATTCGGTTACAGCAAACTCTAACTCAGCGTCCGATTTGACCCACCGTCCTTTTAGTGATTCCTTAAAAAAAATTTAAGATAAGATTTTTGCCTACCCATTCATTAACTACTAGCTTCGCCAGTAAGCAAATTGATGTCCATTTTTTCGGCTTGCACGCGTTATGTTGGTGTGGGTTTCGGCACTTTCCATTTAAAAAGCGTGCAAACGTAAGAAAATAAACATGAGTGAGGCCAGAAATAACGTGAATTGTGTGTGTGTGTGTGTGTTTGTGTCTTACCTGCCTTTTTATTGCCGTATTAAATGAAAAATATTATATTACATTAAAATGAAAAAATTTTAATTTTATTGCCTGGCAACAAAATTATTTTATTTTTAACAATTACCATTGTTTCAAAAAGTTAAAATAAATTTTCAAGTACTTTACTCTTGTTAAAACGTAAAAGGTTGCAGGTAAACTACCCCTTCCCCTTAACCGATCTTCACCAAAATCGAAAGTCCTTGAGACCTCTACAATTCAGGGACGTATGCAAAAAATTATTTGATTCTGTTTGAATTTGCGGCAGTTATCGTTTGCCATAGAAAATACGCTTGATAAAAAACATTGCAGGTAAACTACCCCTTCCCCTTAACCGATCTTCACCAAAAACAATAGGTCTTGAGTACTCTACAAATCAGGGCTGTATGCAGAAAATTATTTGATTCTGTTTGAATTTGCGGCTGTTATCGTTTGCCATAGAAAATACCCTTGTTAAAAAAACGTTGTAGGTAAACTACCCCTTCCCCTTAACCGATCTTCACCAAAAACAATAGGTCTTGAGAACTCTACAATTTAGGGCTGTATGCAAATAATCTTTTGATTCTGTTTGAATTTGCGGCTGTTATCGTTACCCATAGGAAATACCCTTGTTAAAACATAAAACGTTACAGGTAAACTACCCCTTTCCCTCAACCGATCTTCACCAACATCAATAGGTATTGAGAACTCTACAAATCAGGGCTGTATGCGAAACATTATTTGATTCTGTTTGAATTTGCGGCTGTTATCGTTGGCAAAAAAAAAATTTCCCTTGATAAAAAACCGTTGCACGTAAACTACCCCTTCCCCTCAACCGATCTTCACCAAAAACAATAGGTCCCGAGTACTCTACAAATCAGGGCTGTATGCACAAAATTATTTGATTCTGTTTGAATTTGCGGCAGTTATCGTTTGCCATAGAAAATACGCTTGATAAAAAACGTTGCAGGTAAACTACCCCTTCCCCTCAACCGATCTTCACCAAAAACAATAGGTCTTGAGTACTCTACAAATCAGGGTTGTATGCAGAAAATTATTTGATTCTGTTTGAATTTGCGGCTGTTATCGTTTGCCATAGAAAATACCCTTGTTAAAAAAACGTTGTAGGTAAACTACCCCTTTCCCTTAACCGATCTTCACCAAAAACAATAGGTCTTGAGAACTCTACAATTTAGGGCTGTATGCAAATAATCTTTTGATTCTGTTTGAATTTGCGGCTGTTATCGTTTGCCATAGGAAATACCCTTGTTAAAACATAAAACGTTACAGGTAAACTACCCCTTTCCCTCAACCGATCTTCACTAACATCAATAGGTCTTGAGAACTCTACAATTCAGGGCTGTATGCGAAACATTATTTGATTCTGTTTGAATTTTGCGGCTGTTATCGTTTGCCAAAAAAAAAAAATTTCCCTTGATAAAAAAAAACCGTTGCAGGTAAACTACCCCTTTCCCTCAACCGATCTTCACCAAAAACAATAGGTCGCGAGTCCTCTACAAATCAGGGCTGTATGCAAAAAATTATTTGATTTTGTTTGAATTTGCGGCAGTTATCGTTTGCCATAGAAAAAAATCTACAGACACACACACAGACACTTTTCGGAAAACGACTTTTTTTCATGTTTTGAGTGTAGTACAATCAGAATCTGCAATAATCTCGAACACGATTTTTTTTGCCATCACCATACTTCCATTCCTTAAGGAATATGGAAGTAAAACTAGGAAATGAAAATGATAAAAAAAGAATAAGGTGGGAAGTAGGGAATGTAGTAGATAAAATATTTAAGAAAAGTTTGTATAATTCAAAAAATGAACAAAAAATCAAATCAACTGTAACTAAACTAAAGAATAAAATAAAGAAAAATGATATTATAGTTACGAAGGCGGACAAAGGAAATACAATGGTACTACTGAGAAAAGGACGAATACATAAAGAAAACGGAAGAATTTATAAGGGAAGGACCATACGAGGAAATAAAGTATGATTATACAAGTAAGTACCAGTCAAGGATAAAACAAATGATGAAACAGATAACATTTATAGAAGAAAATAAGAAAAAGTATTTATTGGAAAGTAATCCAACAGCACCAACTTTTAAAAGTCAGGTTAAGATACATAAAGAAGGAAAACCAATTAGACCGATTGTTTCGTTTATTAATGCACCTATTTATAAATTATCAAAGGAAGTTAGCAGAGTACTGAGAGAGAAATATGAATTTGGGACAAAATACAACATAGAGAATAATGTAAAATTGATAGAAAAATTAGAAAATATTAGGATTAATGTAAATACAAAATTGATATCACTGGATGTTATGGACATGTTTACCAATATCACAGTAAATAAAGTTATTAAGTTAATAAAAGATAATAATATGGGAGAATACAGGTATAAAAAGCAGTTGATGAAAGTAATTAAAGAATGTGTAAATCAGAACTATTTTAGGTTTAATAACAAGTTTTATATACAGAAAAAAGGTTTACCTATGGGGTCTTCATTATCCCCTATTCTTGCTGAAATATACATGAATGATTTTGAAAAGCAATTAATAACTTCCACTAAGTATAAAGACAATATAAAATTATGGTCTAGATACGTTGATGATGTATTAGTAATTTGGGAAGGAAGCATAGAAGAAGTGCATGAGTTTATAAATGAGGTAAATAATAAGGATAAAAACTTACAATTTAAAGAAGAGATAGGAGGTAAGAAAATAAATTACTTAGATTTGAACATAGAAATTAAGGATAATGAGAAACTACAGTTTGGGATATTTAGGAAAGAGTCGTATTCTGATATAATTATACCAAGAGAGTCTTACCACCCATATAGATATAAAATGGCGGCAATCAATACATTTTGTTACAGAGCTCAGAAGTGTTTAAAAGAGACCGATTCAAAAGTTAGGGAGTTAAAAACGATAAAGGGAATTGTAAGGAATAATAATTATAACACCAACATAGTGGATAAAGTTATGAAAAGGGTTAACATACAAAAAGCTAAAATAGAACCAGAACAAAAGAATTATGCAGGGTCATTGACATACATAGGTTCACATACTAGAAAAATTATAAAATGTTTTAATAAATATGGAGTAGATGTAGCTATTAAAAAATGTGAAACGGTATTTGATAAGATAAGGAATAAGAATATAGAAAAAATTCCAGTATTACAGAAAAGCGGAATTTATAAATTAAAATGTAAAGACTGCAACAAAGTGTACCTAGGTGAGACAGGACGAAAATTCGTATGCAGGTTGTCTGACCACAAACATGGAGATGGTAATAGAACAACCAATTCGTTATATGCAAGACATTTCATAGAAGACAACCATAAGTTTGTTAATCCTTTGGAAGAATACGAAATTGTAAAAGTAGTAAATAACACAGTTGAAAGGAAGCTTAGAGAGGAGTTAGAAATATTAAAAGAAAGAGAAAAAGGGTTAGACAATTTAATTAATATTAAAATTAAATTTGATAATGAAGAAATATTTTATAACATGATTAAGAAGTAAATGATAGAGGACAGATAGATAAGATTAAGAATTATTTGCATAGTACTAATTGGATGGTTAAAATAAGGGTGTGTGACTGACCCATGTGTGTGGAGAGGAAGTAGGGTAAGTTTAAAAAAATGCACACACACACACACACACACACACACACACACACACACACGCGCACTGAAACACAAGGAATTTGCTAGAAAAATATGTAACTGTACAGATGGTGTGGACAGGGTTTAGGGGGTGGGGAAGGGTCAGTTATATTATACCTTGTTGTGTGTGAGCAGGGTGGTGGAGAGGGGTGAAGGGTTTGTTTTTAAAATAATTTCTGCCTATTCCGATCTGACGATGGGCTGTGAGGCTTGAAAGCGCTAATCGGGATAATTTTTATATAGTGGTGTGCAACTGTGATCATTCTGATTGTGATTTCAACCACTAACACAAATTTCTTCATTAAACGTCTGTTAAGATGTGCAATCGACTACAGGTAATGGGCAACAACAATGAGGTAATAAACGACAACAATAAGGTAAGTAAAGTTTTTAAATATCTTAAGTTAAAAGTTAAATTGAAGAGGGTTTTAAGTAAAATATGGTTTAATAAACAATGTCTGGATAATAATGTCATCCCAAAGTACGCTCAAGTTAAAATTAAAAATAAGAACAGTGTAGCCAAAAAAGTAAAAGAACAAAGCGAGAAGTTGCGGATAAAACTGGAAATAAGGTCACTCTACGGCTTAATCAATAGATATAATAGGGAATTATATGACAGACACATAGAATTGTTAAGAATATACTCGTATGTAGAGTTAGAAGAAATATTATATAATTTTGGTTTGGGGTACGTAGAAAAGAAATTGGAAAAGAAAAATAAAAAAATGGTAGATAAGTTAAATAAATTAATAAGAAAGAACGAAGTAAAAAAGGAACACCTCTCTAAGAATAACTATGAAAAAAGAGTAATAAACCTTACAGAGGTGAATTTCAATACAGAAGAAAAAGAAATGTTAGCAAAAGGCTTAAAATACGCACCGCCACCAGAATTAAATCAAGAAAAAACGATTATTGAATGCGAAAGCATAATACAAAATATCGGTATGGAGAACCATACATGACTTCCATATTCTAAGATTTATATTTAAAATCATTTTCAGCCAAACAGCCAGGCTGTGTCTTACCTGCCTTTTTATTGCTGTATTAAATGAAAAATATTATATTACATTAAAATGAAAAAATTATAAATTTATTGCCTGGCAACAAAATTATTTTATTTTTAACAATTACCATTGTTTCAAAAAGTTTAAATAAATTTTCAAGTACTTTCCTCTTGTTAAAACGTAAAAGGTTGCAGGTAAACTACCCCTTCCCCTTAACCGATCTTCACCACAATCGAAAGTCATTGAGACCTCTACAATTCAGGGACGTATACAAAAAATTATTTGATTCTGTTTGAATTTGCGGCTGTTATCGTTTGCCATAGAAAATACGCTTGATAAAAAAATGTTGCAGGTAAACTACCCCTTCCCCTTAACCGATCTTCACCAAAAACAATAGGTCTTGAGTACTCTACAAATCAGGGCTGTATGCAAAACATTATTTGATTCTGTTTGAATTTGCGGCTGTTATCGTTTGCCATAGAAAATACCCTTGTTAAAAAAATGTTGCAGGTAAACTACCCCTTTCCCTCAACCGATCTTCACCAAAAACAATAGGTCGTGAGTACTCTACAAATCAGGGCTGTATGCAAAAAATTATTTGATTCTGTTTGAATTTGCGGCAGTTATCGTTTGCCATAGAAAAAAAATCTACAGACACACACACAGACACTTTTCGGAAAACGACTTTTTTTCATGTTTTGAGTGTAGTAGAATCAGAATCTGCAATAATCTCGAACACGATTTTTTTTGCCATCACCATACTTCCATTCCTTAAGGAATATGGAAGTAATATCGGTATGGAGAACCATACATGACTTCCATATTCTAAGATTTATATTTAAAATTATTTTCGAAATGAAATATTACCATAGAAACTACTTCTTTCTACTTACTGTTTCAGCCTTAACCACAGTACTGTGGTCACTAACGTATACCACCTCACGTTATCGCACTCGATTTTCACTGATGATGGAGGTCGATGGCATTGCTGAAATGTCTGGTTTTGTAGAAAACATTGGACTACGGCCAAATATCCCGGGAAGGAATTTTAACAAAAACTACTTCTTTGTTGCCGATAACGTTGTACACATATATATCAGTGGCGAAGTTACATGGAGGCAATTGAGGCAATGCCTACCCTAAAAAATTCTGTAGAATAAAAATTATAAATACGTATGAACTACATAACGTAAAGATTATACATTGTTACTGCGACTGTCAAATTTATTAAACCGAAACGTGCTTTATTGAGCGACCGCTAGATGGTGACAGGTGAGATTCGGCATAGTTCGTTTAAAGCGAATGAGGCAACCTGAACTTGCCTCAGCGTTTTTTGTATACATCGTATGTAAGCAATGTAGTGGTGTGATAGGGTAGTGTAGGGAGGGGGGATTGTCCCGCGCTGTACACATAGAGCGTTGAGGCATGCCTCACTTCTGTGGTCCAAACAGTTAAGTTAAAGCGCCTGTGTTGTTTCTAAGTGTTTATTTTATGCGGTTATTAAAAGTGTCACTGTTATTCCGCTGAACTAACAGATGATCAAGATTGTTATTTGAATTATTTGTAACATTAAACATATATATAGAAACTAATCAAGTTTAAAAATTTGAAGTTCAATCAGTTGTATTATTGTGTATGACTAATACAAGGATTGTTCAATAGACACACGTATAGAGCTGGAAAGCATTTTTTATTCAACGATTTTAAAAGAAGTCTCCAATAACATTAAGACATGAGTTCCACTGTTGCACTGACCTGTAGATCCCCTGCTAGTAAAATTCTTACGGCTGTTTGTGGAACCATTCGGTTACAGCAAACTCTAACTCAGCGTCCGATTTGACCCACCGTCCTTTTAGTGATTCCTTAAAAAAAATTTAAGATAAGATTTTTGCCTACCCATTCATTAACTACTAGCTTCGCCAGTAAGCAAATTGATGTCCATTTTTTCGGCTTGCACGCGTTATGTTGGTGTGGGTTTCGGCACTTTCCATTTAAAAAGCGTGCAAACGTAAGAAAATAAACATGAGTGAGGCCAGAAATAACGTGAATTGTGTGTGTGTGTGTGTGTTTGTGTCTTACCTGCCTTTTTATTGCCGTATTAAATGAAAAATATTATATTACATTAAAATGAAAAAATTTTAATTTTATTGCCTGGCAACAAAATTATATTATTTTTAACAATTACCATTGTTTCAAAAAGTTAAAATAAATTTTCAAGTACTTTACTCTTGTTAAAACGTAAAAGGTTGCAGGTAAACTACCCCTTCCCCTTAACCGATCTTCACCAAAATCGAAAGTCCTTGAGACCTCTACAATTCAGGGACGTATGCAAAAAATTATTTGATTCTGTTTGAATTTGCGGCAGTTATCGTTTGCCATAGAAAATACGCTTGATAAAAAACATTGCAGGTAAACTACCCCTTCCCCTTAACCGATCTTCACCAAAAACAATAGGTCTTGAGTACTCTACAAATCAGGGCTGTATGCAGAAAATTATTTGATTCTGTTTGAATTTGCGGCTGTTATCGTTTGCCATAGAAAATACCCTTGTTAAAAAAACGTTGTAGGTAAACTACCCCTTCCCCTTAACCGATCTTCACCAAAAACAATAGGTCTTGAGAACTCTACAATTTAGGGCTGTATGCAAATAATCTTTTGATTCTGTTTGAATTTGCGGCTGTTATCGTTTGCCATAGGAAATACCCTTGTTAAAACATAAAACGTTACAGGTAAACTACCCCTTTCCCTCAACCGATCTTCACCAACATCAATAGGTATTGAGAACTCTACAAATCAGGGCTGTATGCGAAACATTATTTGATTCTGTTTGAATTTGCGGCTGTTATCGTTGGCAAAAAAAAAAATTTCCCTTGATAAAAAACCGTTGCACGTAAACTACCCCTTCCCCTCAACCGATCTTCACCAAAAACAATAGGTCCCGAGTACTCTACAAATCAGGGCTGTATGCACAAAATTATTTGATTCTGTTTGAATTTGCGGCAGTTATCGTTTGCCATAGAAAATACGCTTGATAAAAAACGTTGCAGGTAAACTACCCCTTCCCCTCAACCGATCTTCACCAAAAACAATAGGTCTTGAGTACTCTACAAATCAGGGTTGTATGCAGAAAATTATTTGATTCTGTTTGAATTTGCGGCTGTTATCGTTTGCCATAGAAAATACCCTTGTTAAAAAAACGTTGTAGGTAAACTACCCCTTTCCCTTAACCGATCTTCACCAAAAACAATAGGTCTTGAGAACTCTACAATTTAGGGCTGTATGCAAATAATCTTTTGATTCTGTTTGAATTTGCGGCTGTTATCGTTTGCCATAGGAAATACCCTTGTTAAAACATAAAACGTTACAGGTAAACTACCCCTTTCCCTCAACCGATCTTCACTAACATCAATAGGTCTTGAGAACTCTACAATTCAGGGCTGTATGCGAAACATTATTTGATTCTGTTTGAATTTTGCGGCTGTTATCGTTTGCCAAAAAAAAAAATTTCCCTTGATAAAAAAAAACCGTTGCAGGTAAACTACCCCTTTCCCTCAACCGATCTTCACCAAAAACAATAGGTCGCGAGTCCTCTACAAATCAGGGCTGTATGCAAAAAATTATTTGATTTTGTTTGAATTTGCGGCAGTTATCGTTTGCCATAGAAAAAAATCTACAGACACACAGACAGACACACACACAGACACTTTTCGGAAAACGACTTTTTTTCATGTTTTGAGTGTAGTACAATCAGAATCTGCAATAATCTCGAACACGATTTTTTTTGCCATCACCATACTTCCATTCCTTAAGGAATATGGAAGTAAAACTAGGAAATGAAAATGATAAAAAAAGAATAAGGTGGGAAGTAGGGAATGTAGTAGATAAAATATTTAAGAAAAGTTTGTATAATTCAAAAAATGAACAAAAAATCAAATCAACTGTAACTAAACTAAAGAATAAAATAAAGAAAAATGATATTATAGTTACGAAGGCGGACAAAGGAAATACAATGGTACTACTGAGAAAAGGACGAATACATAAAGAAAACGGAAGAATTTATAAGGGAAGGACCATACGAGGAAATAAAGTATGATTATACAAGTAAGTACCAGTCAAGGATAAAACAAATGATGAAACAGATAACATTTATAGAAGAAAATAAGAAAAAGTATTTATTGGAAAGTAATCCAACAGCACCAACTTTTAAAAGTCAGGTTAAGATACATAAAGAAGGAAAACCAATTAGACCGATTGTTTCGTTTATTAATGCACCTATTTATAAATTATCAAAGGAAGTTAGCAGAGTACTGAGAGAGAAATATGAATTTGGGACAAAATACAACATAGAGAATAATGTAAAATTGACAGAAAAATTAGAAAATATTAGGATTAATGTAAATACAAAATTGATATCACTGGATGTTAAGGACATGTTTACCAATATCACAGTAAATAAAGTTATTAAGTTAATAAAAGATAATAATATGGGAGAATACAGGTATAAAAAGCAGTTGATGAAAGTAATTAAAGAATGTGTAAATCAGAACTATTTTAGGTTTAATAACAAGTTTTATATACAGAAAAAAGGTTTACCTATGGGGTCTTCATTATCCCCTATTCTTGCTGAAATATACATGAATGATTTTGAAAAGCAATTAATAACTTCCACTAAGTATAAAGACAATATAAAATTATGGTCTAGATACGTTGATGATGTATTAGTAATTTGGGAAGGAAGCATAGAAGAAGTGCATGAGTTTATAAATGAGGTAAATAATAAGGATAAAAACTTACAATTTAAAGAAGAGATAGGAGGTAAGAAAATAAATTACTTAGATTTGAACATAGAAATTAAGGATAATGAGAAACTACAGTTTGGGATATTTAGGAAAGAGTCGTATTCTGATATAATTATACCAAGAGAGTCTTACCACCCATATAGATATAAAATGGCGGCAATCAATACATTTTGTTACAGAGCTCAGAAGTGTTTAAAAGAGACCGATTCAAAAGTTAGGGAGTTAAAAACGATAAAGGGAATTGTAAGGAATAATAATTATAACACCAACATAGTGGATAAAGTTATGAAAAGGGTTAACATACAAAAAGCTAAAATAGAACCAGAACAAAAGAATTATGCAGGGTCATTGACATACATAGGTTCACATACTAGAAAAATTATAAAATGTTTTAATAAATATGGAGTACATGTAGCTATTAAAAAATGTGAAACGGCATTTGATAAGATAAGGAATAAGAATATAGAAAAAATTCCAGTATTACAGAAAAGCGGAATTTATAAATTAAAATGTAAAGACTGCAACAAAGTGTACCTAGGTGAGACAGGACGAAAATTCGTATGCAGGTTGTCTGACCACAAACGTGGAGAAGGTAATAGAACAACCAATTCGTTATATGCAAGACATTTCATAGAAGACAACCATAAGTTTGTTAATCCTTTGGAAGAATACGAAATTGTAAAAGTAGTAAATAACACAGTTGAAAGGAGGCTTAGAGAGGAGTTAGAAATATTAAAAGAAAGAGAAAAAGGGTTAGACAATTTAATTAATATTAAAATTAAATTTGATAATGAAGAAATATTTTATAACATGATTAAGAAGTAAATGATAGAGGACAGATAGATAAGATTAAGAATTATTTGCATAGTACTAATTGGATGGTTAAAATAAGGGTGTGTGACTGACCCATGTGTGTGGAGAGGAAGTAGGGTAAGTTTAAAAGGATGCACACACACACACATACACACACACACACACACACACACACACACACACACTGAAACACAAGGAATTTGCTAGAAAAATATGTAACTGTACAGATGGTGTGGACAGGGTTTAGGGGGTGGGGAAGGGTCAATTATATTATAGCTTGTTGTGTGTGAGCAGGGTGGTGGAGAGGGGTGAAGGGTTTGTTTTTAAAATAATTTCTGCCTATTCCAATCTGACGATGGGCTGTGAGGCTTGAAAGTGCTAATCGGGATAATTTTTATATAGTGGTGTGCAACTGTGATCATTCTGATTGTGATTTCAACCACTAACACAAATTTCTTCATTAAATGTTAATCAGTTAGAGAGAGAGAGTATGAAGAGAGTATACAGAGGGTAAAATTTTCCCGTGGTGTGGTTGTGGGTGAAGAAAATGCTTCACGAATGTATTTGGGAGACGTATGGTCTACAAATAATTGTCCCTTGATTTTTTGTGCATCTGGTAAGTCCAGATGGAATAATAATAAAGTGGTATTGCCCTCTGCATGGAGTGAGAGAGAGAATGTGAAATGTTATGAGAAATATTGTGATGAGAGAAATAGAGAGAGACAAACAGAAATATTTAAGGTGAATAGAGATTATGGCACAGAGTTTATGCATTGAGAGAGAGGAACAAATTGACTCACCTAGTAAAATAGAGATTGATAATTATTTTGATGATACCTGCGTAAATAATAATAATTTGCCTGATGTTTTAATGAGTATAGTAAATGAATATGATGAGAAAATAAATTACTTGATGTTGAATAAAAACACTTACGGAGACAGAATTGAAATCACAAATGTAGACCGGTTTTATGAATCAATAGGTAATAATGGTATGAAATATGTTGATAAGGGTTATTACACAAATGATAGCCATATGTTGCGTATCAATGAAATTGAAAAGTGTTATGTGCAGAAAAGACTTATTTTTGACGATGGAGGTTGAGTATAAACTCAATGAATGGACATTTTAAGTACTTTAGTATATGGTTAAATTACTCGGCCAATTTAGGTAATGAAGTATGGTAAATAATAATTGGATATGACGAAAATTTGTAAATAAATGTGTTAATATTAAATGTATTGTGTCATGATTATCTTGTTGTAATGTACATTATAGCTTATGTGTAACACATTTTTGTAATAAGAAAGAAGTTTATAATAATATAATAAGACGGTACTTGATTTTACTAAAATAATGAATATGACACAATAATGAATTTTATTTTGTAGTAAAATTAAATGTGCTTATATTAAGTGTTTTAAACAAAGGTAACCTAAGCCAAATTGTTTTGAGTGTAGGTGGCTATTAAAGTAATTTAAAAGGGTAAATTTTATTAATGAAGTAAAATTAATTCTGGTATGAATTGGTACAAAATTAGTGGTTGATAAATATGTTAACTAAAAGATTTAGAGAAATTGAAAATTGAAGTAAGCACATGTGTCAGTATGTGGTAAGCAGAATGTTTAGACTGAATGAGTGTTTATAACAGTGTTTAAGAAAACAAGTCTGGCACACAACTGTTTATATAAACAGGTAGGTGGTCTGTTGTGACTAATGTCTACAGTCATGCTGAGTTGACAATAACAAAAATGTTGTATTCTGCTGAATCATTGCCAGTAGGAAAATCCTATTATGAAATAAAAGAAACACTAGATGTGATGGAATGTAGGTAATATTTTTATGTAGGATCATTTTGAAAAATGTAATTACTTTTGAGATTGCTAATTAAATAAAATTAAATTAATTTGGTAATTATATTAATAGAAAAGGTAAATTTTGATGAATTCAAATCTGTTTTGATCCGAATGTTGACTGTAATTATAAAGTAAATGCTAATTGATGAAAAACAATGATTGAAATATTCATTTAAAATTGAAAACTGAAAGAACGTTCAAGCGGAGATAGTGTTTGGGAAAATAAGATGTACATATAACTGTTTATATAATAGAAATTATATATTCACTAATAGAAATTAAGGATAACTTGTATAATTGATGTGTTATTTTGGCTGGGCAATATTGTATGGGGAACGTTATTTAATTTGACTGGAACGTATATGTACTACTGTAAACCTATATTGTTTTGTTAACACTGTATTTTCTAGGGTTAAGATATATTTTATAATAAAAAATGAACCAGTACTTTGAAAATGAACCAGTACGGCTAAGAGGAAACAAATCAGTTGGTGGATATGGAATAATGGAAAGCCATTTATTGATGTTTTAATTAAATGTTTCAGAGTCAGGTGATACTGTGGCGGGTATCTGTCCAAGCTTATGGTGTTGGGATCTCGAACAGAGAAGTCCAGTAAGATCGGATGGGTGCTGCCACAGTCACCAGACTAGGGGGGTAAGTACCCACGATTTTAGTAAAGAGTTCAGGAGGGTTGTGGCACCATATGCCCACTGATCCTCTTAGGTTTTAGGCAATGAGAGTTTGTAGGCTTCGGCCTTCAATCTCTCATTGGAGGGGTATTGTAACGGTACAGAATTGTGTACTACCCCAGTTTAAATTTTATTTTATATCAATTCAGTTTTAATTTTCAATTGTTAGCTTCCACCTGTAAGGTGCCCCAGTTTAACCAGCAACACACTTTTAGCAAAAACAACTGTCTAGACAACTAGACTAGACGTATTACATAACTGCCCCAGCAGCAGTCCTTGTGAATCACAGTATGCAGTTTGTCACCACAGGAGTAACAACAGACAGCCAGCAGCAGCATACAGTGCAGCTAAAAGTTAAACGGTGGCCTCGGGTGCAAGATAGGCCGTAATTTATATTCGGCCTATCTATTAAACTATCTCATAAAAGCAATAAGTGTAAAAAAACTCTCATAAAAAGTGTATAAACAGTATAACGC
Organism: Magicicada septendecula; assembly: GCA_034769895.1. Taxonomy (NCBI): domain Eukaryota; kingdom Metazoa; phylum Arthropoda; class Insecta; order Hemiptera; family Cicadidae; genus Magicicada; species Magicicada septendecula. Next base: position 180,264,174 of record CM068370.1, read on the forward strand.
GCGGCCAGCCTACAACAACATCTAAGTGAAAAAAGTTACGTCGGCCGACTTTCTCATATTCATAATGTGGAACCAGTGAACCACTTAGTTAAAATTTAATTAAACAAAAGAAACAGTAAACTCAGTACCAACGACGTGTGAGATGGGCCGAAAACATTATCGGTCCATCCAGTACAATAACGGTATAAGTGTGTGAAACACTGAAGTGCGAAGTGCTTGAGTAAACGTTATTTTACACGCGCGGTGGTTTAAACAACAAGAACTTCTCAGGATATGGTTAAGTACCAATAAACCCTTAATTAAAGATTTCTAATAAAATATTCAATTACTATCTAATAAAAGTTTAAAGAGCTCTAATAAAGAAAACGTATTGGTTCATATGGCAAATAAGTAATTTGTAAGAGGCTAGAATTCCATTGGTTAATCAGTGTGATTTTATAATACTATATTATTTGTTATTGATGCCATGTATTTTTAAATTATCATCAAAGTAAACCAAAACGAAATAACTGACTTGTTTAATAAATTAGAAGCATTTGTTTTAACATAAATTGTGTATGTATATGTGTACTGATAACCTTCAAATAATCCTTTCTGCAGCTGTGTTCGTCTGTACGACTCTGGAATAGAACCCTAAGGTAAGAGTCTTAATATATATTTGATAGAATTAATATTGTTTCATTGGCCCCGAACTAGGGACTCGAGAGTATTTTATTATTTGCACTAATTAATATTGTTTCATTGGTGCCCGAACAGGGACGGCGAGTATAATTTTTATTACAGTCGCCAGACCTAATTAAGCTACAGAACAGGTTATTTGGAGGTGAGGGTGTAAATAAAGTAATTTCATAATGGAGAATGAAAATATGTCAAACGAGTTGGCCAATAAGGGCGATTCAGGTATCCACACAGAGTCACTGTTAACGAGTGAAAGTAATGAAGTCAGCTTCACTGACAATAATGTAGCAGCACAATCTACTCCAACGACAACAAGAGTCAAAGAGTTGTCGATGGACGATATATTTACTTTAATGAAAACAATGTCTGAGAATTTGAGTAGTGATATCAATAAAATGAATAGTAGTATTAATGTAAAACTTGATGTTCAGAAAAACGAAATCCAAGAAATTAAAAGTAGTGTCAATGAGAAATTAGATGAACAAAACAATAGACTCAATGAACAAAATATTAAATTTGACATAAAAAATAGTAGTTTCAATGCTAAATTGGATGAACTTAAAATTGATATTAATGAAGTAAAAATTAAGTGTGAAAGTAACTTTAATGAATTGAAATACGAATTAAATAAAACGTTGAGTCATTCATTAAAAAGTATGAATAATAGAATTGAAGTAGAGAGTAGTATGACAGAAAAAATCGATAAACAAATACAGGAGGTAACTGGAAATTTTGAATGTAAAACAAATGAGAATTATAATGATATGTGTAAAAACGTAGTAGAGAACAAGGAGATTAATGTTGAGAGTGATAAGGATGATTTTGTTGAAGTAGAGTTTAGTAATGAAGTGTTGTTAACAAATGTTAATCAGTTAGAGAGAGAGAGTATGACGAGAGTATACAGAGGGTAAAATTTTCCCGTGGTGTGGTTGTGGGCGAAGAAAATGCTTCACGAATGTATTTGGGAGACGTATGGTCTACAAATTTTTGGTTCTTGATTTTTTTTGCATCTGGTAAGTCCAGATGGAATAATAATAAAGTGATATTGCCCTCTGCATGGAGTGAGAGAGAGAATGTGAAATGTTATGAGAAATATTGTGATGAGAGAAATAGAGAGAGACAAACAGAAATATTTAAGGTGAATAGAGATTATGGCACAGAGTTTATGCATTGAGAGAGAGGAAAAAATTGACTCACCTAGTAAAATAGAGATTGATAATTATTTTGATGATACCTGCATAAATAATAATAATTTGCCTGATGTTTTAATGAGTATAGTAAATGAATATGATGAGAAAATAAATTACTTGATGTTGAATAAAAACACTTACGGAGACAGAATTGAAATCACAAATGTAGACCGGTTTTATGAATCAATAGGTAATAATGGTATGAAATATGTTGATAAGGGTTATTACACAAATGATAGCCATATGTTGCGTATCAATGAAATTGAAAAGTGTTACGTGCAGAAAAGACTAATTTTTGACGATGGAGGTTGAGTATAAACTCAATGAATGGACATTTTAAGTACTTTAGTAAATGGTTTAATTACTCGGCCGATTTAGGTAATGAAGTATGGTAAATAATAATTGGATGACGAAAATTTGTAAATAAATGTGTTATTATTAAATGTATTGTGTCATGATTATCTTGTTGTAATGCACATTATAGCTTATGTGTAACACATGTTTGTAATAAGAAAGAAGTTTATAATAATATAATAAGACGGTACTTGATTTTACTAAAATAATGAATAAGAGACAATAATGAATTTTATTTTGTAGTAAAATTAAATGTGCTTATATTAAGTGTTTTAAACAAAGGTAACCTAAGCCAAATTGTTTTGAGTGTAGGTGGCTATTAAAGTAATTTAAAAGGGTAAATTTTATTAATGAAGTAAAATTAATTCTGGTATGAATTGGTACAAAATTAGTGGTTGATAAATATGTTAACTAAAAGATTTAGAGAAATTGAAAATTGAAGTAAGCACATGTGTCAGTATGTGGTAAGCAGAATGTTTAGACTGAATGAGTGTTTATAACAGTGTTTATGAAAACAAGTCTGGCACACAACTGTTTATATAAACAGGTAGGTGGTCTGTTGTGACTAATGTCTACAGTCATGCTGAGTTGACAATAACAAAAATGTTGTATTCTGCTGAATCATTGCCAGTAGGAAAATCCTATTATGAAATAAAAGAAACACTAGATGCGATGGAATGTAGGTAATATTTTTATGTAGGATCATTTTGAAAAATGTAATTAATTTTGAGATTGCTAATTAAATAAAATTAAATTAATTTGGTAATTATATTAATAGAAAAGGTAAATTTTGATGAATTCAAATCTGTTTTGATCCGAATGTTGACTGTAATTATAAAGTAAATGCTAATTGATGAAAAACAATGATTGAAATATTCATTTAAAATTGAAAACTGAAAGAACGTTCAAGCGGAGATAGTGTTTGGGAAAATAAGATGTACATATAACTGTTTATATAATAGAAATTATATATTCACTAATAGAAATTAAGCATAACTTGTATAATTGATGTGTTATTTTGGCTGGGCAATATTGTATGGGGAACGTTATTTAATTTGACTGGAAAGTATATGTACTACTGTAAACCTATATTGTTTTGTTAACACTGTATTTTCTAGGGTTAAGATATATTTTATAATAAAAAATGAACCAGTACTTTGAAAATGAACCAGTACGTCTAAGAGGAAACAAATCAGTTGGTGGATATGGAATAATGGAAAGCCATTTATTGATGTTTTAATTAAATGTTTCAGAGTCAGGTGATACTGTGGCGGGTATCTGTCCAAGCTTATGGTGTTGGGATCTCGAACAGAGAAGTCCAGTAAGATCGGATGGGTGCTGCCACAGTCACCAGACTAGGGGGGTAAATACCCACGATTTTAGTAAAGAGTTCAGGAGGGTTGTGGCACCATATGCCCACTGATCCTCTTAGGTTTTAGGCAATGAGAGTTTGTAGGCTTCGGCCTTCAATCTCTCATTGGGGGGGTATTGTAACGGTACAGAATTGTGTACTACCCCAGTTTAAATTTTATTTTATATCAATTCAGTTTTAATTTTCAATTGTTAGCTTCCACCTGTAAGGTGCCCCAGTTTAACCAGCAACACACTTTTAGCAAAAACAACTATCTAGACAACTAGACTAGACGTATTACGTAACTGCCCCAGCAGCAGTCCTTGTCACAGTATGCAGTTTGTCACCACAGGAGTAACAACAGACAGCCAGCAGCAGCATACAGTGCAGCTAAAAGTTAAACGGTGGCCTCGGGTGGAAGATAGGCCGTAATTTATATTCGGCCTATCTATTAAACTATCTCATAAAAGCAATAAGTGTAAAAAAACTCTCATAAAAAGTGTATAAACAGAATAACGCGCGACCAGCCTACAACAACATCTAAGTGAAAAAAGTTACGTCGGCCGACTTTCTCATATTCATAATGTGGAACCAGTGAACCACTTAGTTAAAATTTAATTAAACAAAAGAAACAGTAAACTCAGTACCAACGACGTGCGAGATGGGCCAAAAACATTATCGGTCCATCCAGTACAATAACGGTATAAGTGTGTGAAACATTGAAGTGCGAAGTGCTTGAGTAAACGTTATTTTACACGCGCGGTGGTTTAAACAACGAGAACTTCTCAGGATTTGGTTAAGTACCAATAAACCCTTAATTAAAGATTTCTAATAAAATATTCAATTACTATCTAATAAAAGTTTAAAGAGCTCTAATAAAGAAAACGTATTGGTTCATATGGCAAATAAGTAATTTGTAAGAGGCTAGAATTCCATTGGTTAATCAGTGTGATTTTATAATACTATATTATTTGTTATTGATGCCATGTATTTTTAAATTATCATCAAAGTAAACCAAAACGAAATAACTGACTTGTTTAATAAACTAGAAGCATTTGTTTTAACATAAATTGTGTATGTATATGTGTACTGATAACCTTCAAATAATCCTTTCTGCAGCTGTGTTCGTCTGTACGACTCTGGAATAGAACCCTAAGGTAAGAGTCTTAATATATATTTGATAGAATTAATATTGTTTCATTGGCCCCGAACTAGGGACTCGAGAGTATTTTATTATTTGCACTAATTAATATTGTTTCATTGGCGCCCGAACAGGGACGGCGAGCATAATTCTTATTACAGTCGCCAGACCTAATTAAGCTACAGAACAGGTTATTTGGAGGTGAGGGTGTAAATAAAGTAATTTCATAATGGAGAATGAAAATATGTCAAACGAGTTGGCCAATAAGGGCGATTCAGGTATCCACACAGAGTCACTGTTAACGAGTGAAAGTAATGAAGTCAGCTTCACTGACAATAATGTAGCAGCACAATCTACTCCAACGACAACAAGAGTCAAAGAGTTGTCGATGGACGATATATTTACTTTAATGAAAACAATGTCTGAGAATTTGAGTAGTGATATCAATAAAATGAATAGTAGTATTAATGTAAAACTTGATGTTCAGAAAAACGAAATCCAAGAAATTAAAAGTAGTGTCAATGAGAAATTAGATGAACAAAACAATAGATTCAATGAACAAAATATTAAATTTGACATACAAAATAGTAGTTTCAATGCTAAATTGGATGAACTTAAAATTGATATTAATGAAGTAAAAATTAAGTGTGAAAGTAACTTTAATGAATTGAAATACGAATTAAATAAAACGTTGAGTCATTCATTAAAAAGTATGAATAGAATTGAAGTAGAGAGTAGTATGACAGAAAAAATCGATAAACAAATACAGGAGGTAACTGGAAATTTTGAATGTAAAACAAATGAGAATTATAATGATATGTGTAAAAACGTAGTAGAGAACAAGGAGATTAATGTTGAGAGTGATAAGGATGATTTTGTTGAAGTAGAGTTTAGTAATGAAGTGTTGTTAACAAATGTTAATCAGTTAGAGAGAGAGAGTATTAAGAGAGTATACAGAGGGTAAAATTTTCCCGTGGTGTGGTTGTGGGTGAAGAAAATGCTTCACGAATGTATTTGGGAGACGTATGGTCTACAAATAATTGTCCCTTGATTTTTTGTGCATCTGGTAAGTCCAGATAGAATAATAATAAAGTGGTCTTGCCCTCTGCATGGAGTGAGAGAGAGAATGTGAAATATTATGAGAAATATTGTGATGAGAGAAATAGAGAGAGACAAACTGAAATATTTAAGGTGAATAGAGATTATGGCACAGAGTTTATGCATTGAGAGAGAGGAACAAATTGACTCACCTAGTAAAATAGAGATTGATAATTATTTTGATGATATCTGCGTAAATAATAATAATTTGCCTGATGTTTTAATGAGTTAAATGAATATGATGAGAAAATAAATTACTTGATGTTGAATAAAAACACTTACGGAGACAGAATTGAAATCACAAATGTAGACCGGTTTTATGAATCAATAGGTAATAATGGTATGAAATATGTTGATAAGGGTTATTAAACAAATGATAGCCATATGTTGCGTATCAATGAAATTGAAAAGTGTTATGTGCAGAAAAGACTAATTTTTGACGATGGAGGTTGAGTATAAACTCAATGAATGGACATTTTAAGTACTTTAGTATATGGTTAAATTACTCGGCCAATTTAGGTAATGAAGTATGGTAAATAATAATTGGATATGACGAAAATTTGTAAATAAATGTGTTAATATTAAATGTATTGTGTCATGATTATCTTGTTGTAATGTACATTATAGCTTATGTGTAACACATGTTTGTAATAAGAAAGAAGTTTATAATAATATAATAAGACGGTACTTGATTTTACTAAAATAATGAATAAGAGACAATAATGAATTTTATTTTGTAGTAAAATTAAATGTGCTTATATTAAGTGTTTTAAACAAAGGTAACCAAAGCCAAATTGTTTTGAGTGTAGGTGGCTATTAAAGTAATTTAAAAGGGTAAATTTTATTAATGAAGTAAAATTAATTCTGGTATGAATTGGTACAAAATTAGTGGTTGATAAATATGTTAACTAAAAGATTTAGAGAAATTGAAAATTGAAGTAAGCACATGTGTCAGTATGTGGTAAGCAGAATGTTTAGACTGAATGAGTGTTTATAACAGTGTTTATGAAAACAAGTCTGGCACACAACTGTTTATATAAACAGGTAGGTGGTCTGTTGTGACTAATGTCTACAGTCATGCTGAGTTGACAATAACAAAAATTTTGTATTCTGCTGAATCATTGCCAGTAGGAAAATCCTATTATAAAATAAAAGAAACACTAGATGCGATGGAATGTAGGTAATATTTTTATGTAGGATCATTTTGAAAAATGTAATTAATTTTGAGATTGCTAATTAAATAAAATTAAATTAATTTGGTAATTATATTAATAGAAAAGGTAAATTTTGATGAATTCAAATCTGTTTTGATCCGAATGTTGACTGTAATTATAAAGTAAATGCTAATTGATGAAAAACAATGATTGAAATATTCATTTAAAATTGAAAACTGAAAGAACGTTCAAGCGGAGATAGTGTTTGGGAAAATAAGATGTACATATAACTGTTTATATAATAAAAATTATATATTCACTAATAGAAATTAAGGATAACTTGTATAATTGATGTGTTATTTTGGCTGGGCAATATTGTATGGGGAAAGTTATTTAATTTGACTGGAACGTATATGTACTACTGTAAACCTATATTGTTTTGTTAACACTGTATTTTCTAGGGTTAAGATATATTTTATAATAAAAAATGAACCAGTACTTTGAAAATGAACCAGTACGGCTAAGAGGAAACAAATCAGTTGGTGGATATGGAATAATGGAAAGCCATTTATTGATGTTTTAATTAAATGTTTGAGTCAGGTAATAACTGTGGCGGGTATCTGTCCAAGCTTATGGTGTTGGGATCTCGAACAGAGAAGTCCAGTAAGATCGGATGGGTGCTGCCACAGTCACCAGACTAGGGGGGTAAATACCCACGATTTTAGTAAAGAGTTCAGGAGGGTTGTGGCACCATATGCCCACTGATCCTCTTAGGTTTTAGGCAATGAGAGTTTGTAGGCTTCGGCCTTCAATCTCTCATTGGGGGGGTATTGTAACGGTACAGAATTGTGTACTACCCCAGTTTAAATTTTATTTTATATCAATTCAGTTTTAATTTTCAATTGTTAGCTTCCACCTGTAAGGTGCCCCAGTTTAACCAGCAACACACTTTTAGCAAAAACAACTATCTAGACAACTAGACTAGACGTATTACGTAACTGCCCCAGCAGCAGTCCTTGTCACAGTATGCAGTTTGTCACCACAGGAGTAACAACAGACAGCCAGCAGCAGCATACAGTGCAGCTAAAAGTTAAACGGTGGCCTCGGGTGGAAGATAGGCCGTAATTTATATTCGGCCTATCTATTAAACTATCTCATAAAAGCAATAAGTGTAAAAAAACTCTCATAAAAAGTGTATAAACAGAATAACGCGCGACCAGCCTACAACATCTAAGTGAAAAAAGTTACGTCGGCCGACTTTCTCATATTCATAATGTGGAACCAGTGAACCACTTAGTTAAAATTTAATTAAACAAAAGAAACAGTAAACTCAGTACCAACGACGTGCGAGATGGGCCAAAAACATTATCGGTCCATCCAGTACAATAACGGTATAAGTGTGTGAAACATTGAAGTGCGAAGTGCTTGAGTAAACGTTATTTTACACGCGCGGTGGTTTAAACAACGAGAACTTCTCAGGATTTGGTTAAGTACCAATAAACCCTTAATTAAAGATTTCTAATAAAATATTCAATTACTATCTAATAAAAGTTTAAAGAGCTCTAATAAAGAAAACGTATTGGTTCATATGGCAAATAAGTAATTTGTAAGAGGCTAGAATTCCATTGGTTAATCAGTGTGATTTTATAATACTATATTATTTGTTATTGATGCCATGTATTTTTAAATTATCATCAAAGTAAACCAAAACGAAATAACTGACTTGTTTAATAAACTAGAAGCATTTGTTTTAACATAAATTGTGTATGTATATGTGTACTGATAACCTTCAAATAATCCTTTCTGCAGCTGTGTTCGTCTGTACGACTCTGGAATAGAACCCTAAGGTAAGAGTCTTAATATATATTTGATAGAATTAATATTGTTTCATTGGCCCCGAACTAGGGACTCGAGAGTATTTTATTATTTGCACTAATTAATATTGTTTCATTGGCGCCCGAACAGGGACGGCGAGCATAATTCTTATTACAGTCGCCAGACCTAATTAAGCTACAGAACAGGTTATTTGGAGGTGAGGGTGTAAATAAAGTAATTTCATAATGGAGAATGAAAATATGTCAAACGAGTTGGCCAATAAGGGCGATTCAGGTATCCACACAGAGTCACTGTTAACGAGTGAAAGTAATGAAGTCAGCTTCACTGACAATAATGTAGCAGCACAATCTACTCCAACGACAACAAGAGTCAAAGAGTTGTCGATGGACGATATATTTACTTTAATGAAAACAATGTCTGAGAATTTGAGTAGTGATATCAATAAAATGAATAGTAGTATTAATGTAAAACTTGATGTTCAGAAAACCAAATCCAAGAAATTAAAAGTAGTGTCAATGAGAAATTAGATGAACAAAACAATAGATTCAATGAACAAAATATTAAATTTGACATACAAAATAGTAGTTTCAATGCTAAATTGGATGAACTTAAAATTGATATTAATGAAGTAAAAATTAAGTGTGAAAGTAACTTTAATGAATTGAAATACGAATTAAATAAAACGTTGAGTCATTCATTAAAAAGTATGAATAGAATTGAAGTAGAGAGTAGTATGACAGAAAAAATCGATAAACAAATACAGGAGGTAACTGGAAATTTTGAATGTAAAACAAATGAGAATTATAATGATATGTGTAAAAACGTAGTAGAGAACAAGGAGATTAATGTTGAGAGTGATAAGGATGATTTTGTTGAAGTAGAGTTTAGTAATGAAGTGTTGTTAACAAATGTTAATCAGTTAGAGAGAGAGAGTATTAAGAGAGTATACAGAGGGTAAAATTTTCCCGTGGTGTGGTTGTGGGTGAAGAAAATGCTTCACGAATGTATTTGGGAGACGTATGGTCTACAAATAATTGTCCCTTGATTTTTTGTGCATCTGGTAAGTCCAGATAGAATAATAATAAAGTGGTCTTGCCCTCTGCATGGAGTGAGAGAGAGAATGTGAAATATTATGAGAAATATTGTGATGAGAGAAATAGAGAGAGACAAACTGAAATATTTAAGGTGAATAGAGATTATGGCACAGAGTTTATGCATTGAGAGAGAGGAACAAATTGACTCACCTAGTAAAATAGAGATTGATAATTATTTTGATGATATCTGCGTAAATAATAATAATTTGCCTGATGTTTTAATGAGTTAAATGAATATGATGAGAAAATAAATTACTTGATGTTGAATAAAAACACTTACGGAGACAGAATTGAAATCACAAATGTAGACCGGTTTTATGAATCAATAGGTAATAATGGTATGAAATATGTTGATAAGGGTTATTAAACAAATGATAGCCATATGTTGCGTATCAATGAAATTGAAAAGTGTTATGTGCAGAAAAGACTAATTTTTGACGATGGAGGTTGAGTATAAACTCAATGAATGGACATTTTAAGTACTTTAGTATATGGTTAAATTACTCGGCCAATTTAGGTAATGAAGTATGGTAAATAATAATTGGATATGACGAAAATTTGTAAATAAATGTGTTAATATTAAATGTATTGTGTCATGATTATCTTGTTGTAATGTACATTATAGCTTATGTGTAACACATGTTTGTAATAAGAAAGAAGTTTATAATAATATAATAAGACGGTACTTGATTTTACTAAAATAATGAATAAGAGACAATAATGAATTTTATTTTGTAGTAAAATTAAATGTGCTTATATTAAGTGTTTTAAACAAAGGTAACCAAAGCCAAATTGTTTTGAGTGTAGGTGGCTATTAAAGTAATTTAAAAGGGTAAATTTTATTAATGAAGTAAAATTAATTCTGGTATGAATTGGTACAAAATTAGTGGTTGATAAATATGTTAACTAAAAGATTTAGAGAAATTGAAAATTGAAGTAAGCACATGTGTCAGTATGTGGTAAGCAGAATGTTTAGACTGAATGAGTGTTTATAACAGTGTTTATGAAAACAAGTCTGGCACACAACTGTTTATATAAACAGGTAGGTGGTCTGTTGTGACTAATGTCTACAGTCATGCTGAGTTGACAATAACAAAAATTTTGTATTCTGCTGAATCATTGCCAGTAGGAAAATCCTATTATAAAATAAAAGAAACACTAGATGCGATGGAATGTAGGTAATATTTTTATGTAGGATCATTTTGAAAAATGTAATTAATTTTGAGATTGCTAATTAAATAAAATTAAATTAATTTGGTAATTATATTAATAGAAAAGGTAAATTTTGATGAATTCAAATCTGTTTTGATCCGAATGTTGACTGTAATTATAAAGTAAATGCTAATTGATGAAAAACAATGATTGAAATATTCATTTAAAATTGAAAACTGAAAGAACGTTCAAGCGGAGATAGTGTTTGGGAAAATAAGATGTACATATAACTGTTTATATAATAAAAATTATATATTCACTAATAGAAATTAAGGATAACTTGTATAATTGATGTGTTATTTTGGCTGGGCAATATTGTATGGGGAAAGTTATTTAATTTGACTGGAACGTATATGTACTACTGTAAACCTATATTGTTTTGTTAACACTGTATTTTCTAGGGTTAAGATATATTTTATAATAAAAAATGAACCAGTACTTTGAAAATGAACCAGTACGGCTAAGAGGAAACAAATCAGTTGGTGGATATGGAATAATGGAAAGCCATTTATTGATGTTTTAATTAAATGTTTGAGTCAGGTAATAACTGTGGCGGGTATCTGTCCAAGCTTATGGTGTTGGGATCTCGAACAGAGAAGTCCAGTAAGATCGGATGGGTGCTGCCACAGTCACCAGACTAGGGGGGTAAATACCCACGATTTTAGTAAAGAGTTCAGGAGGGTTGTGGCACCATATGCCCACTGATCCTCTTAGGTTTTAGGCAATGAGAGTTTGTAGGCTTCGGCCTTCAATCTCTCATTGGGGGGGGTATTGTAACGGTACAGAATTGTGTACTACCCCAGTTTAAATTTTATTTTATATCAATTCAGTTTTAATTTTCAATTGTTAGCTTCCACCTGTAAGGTGCCCCAGTTTAACCAGCAACACACTTTTAGGAAAAACAACTATCTAGACAACTAGACTAGACGTATTACGTAACTGCCCCAGCAGCAGTCCTTGTCACAGTATGCAGTTTGTCACCACAGGAGTAACAACAGACAGCCAGCAGCAGCATACAGTGCAGCTAAAAGTTAAACGGTGGCCTCGGGTGGAAGATAGGCCGTAATTTATATTCGGCCTATCTATTAAACTATCTCATAAAAGCAATAAGTGTAAAAAAACTCTCATAAAAAGTGTATAAACAGAATAACGCGCGACCAGCCTACAACAACATCTAAGTGAAAAAAGTTACGTCGGCCGACTTTCTCATATTCATAATGTGGAACCAGTGAACCACTTAGTTAAAATTTAATTAAACAAAAGAAACAGTAAACTCAGTACCAACGACGTGCGAGATGGGCCAAAAACATTATCGGTCCATCCAGTACAATAACGGTATAAGTGTGTGAAACATTGAAGTGCGAAGTGCTTGAGTAAACGTTATTTTACACGCGCGGTGGTTTAAACAACGAGAACTTCTCAGGATTTGGTTAAGTACCAATAAACCCTTAATTAAAGATTTCTAATAAAATATTCAATTACTATCTAATAAAAGTTTAAAGAGCTCTAATAAAGAAAACGTATTGGTTCATATGGCAAATAAGTAATTTGTAAGAGGCTAGAATTCCATTGGTTAATCAGTGTGATTTTATAATACTATATTATTTGTTATTGATGCCATGTATTTTTAAATTATCATCAAAGTAAACCAAAACGAAATAACTGACTTGTTTAATAAACTAGAAGCATTTGTTTTAACATAAATTGTGTATGTATATGTGTACTGATAACCTTCAAATAATCCTTTCTGCAGCTGTGTTCGTCTGTACGACTCTGGAATAGAACCCTAAGGTAAGAGTCTTAATATATATTTGATAGAATTAATATTGTTTCATTGGCCCCGAACTAGGGACTCGAGAGTATTTTATTATTTGCACTAATTAATATTGTTTCATTGGCGCCCGAACAGGGACGGCGAGCATAATTCTTATTACAGTCGCCAGACCTAATTAAGCTACAGAACAGGTTATTTGGAGGTGAGGGTGTAAATAAAGTAATTTCATAATGGAGAATGAAAATATGTCAAACGAGTTGGCCAATAAGGGCGATTCAGGTATCCACACAGAGTCACTGTTAACGAGTGAAAGTAATGAAGTCAGCTTCACTGACAATAATGTAGCAGCACAATCTACTCCAACGACAACAAGAGTCAAAGAGTTGTCGATGGACGATATATTTACTTTAATGAAAACAATGTCTGAGAATTTGAGTAGTGATATCAATAAAATGAATAGTAGTATTAATGTAAAACTTGATGTTCAGAAAAACGAAATCCAAGAAATTAAAAGTAGTGTCAATGAGAAATTAGATGAACAAAACAATAGATTCAATGAACAAAATATTAAATTTGACATACAAAATAGTAGTTTCAATGCTAAATTGGATGAACTTAAAATTGATATTAATGAAGTAAAAATTAAGTGTGAAAGTAACTTTAATGAATTGAAATACGAATTAAATAAAACGTTGAGTCATTCATTAAAAAGTATGAATAGAATTGAAGTAGAGAGTAGTATGACAGAAAAAATCGATAAACAAATACAGGAGGTAACTGGAAATTTTGAATGTAAAACAAATGAGAATTATAATGATATGTGTAAAAACGTAGTAGAGAACAAGGAGATTAATGTTGAGAGTGATAAGGATGATTTTGTTGAAGTAGAGTTTAGTAATGAAGTGTTGTTAACAAATGTTAATCAGTTAGAGAGAGAGAGTATTAAGAGAGTATACAGAGGGTAAAATTTTCCCGTGGTGTGGTTGTGGGTGAAGAAAATGCTTCACGAATGTATTTGGGAGACGTATGGTCTACAAATAATTGTCCCTTGATTTTTTGTGCATCTGGTAAGTCCAGATAGAATAATAATAAAGTGGTCTTGCCCTCTGCATGGAGTGAGAGAGAGAATGTGAAATATTATGAGAAATATTGTGATGAGAGAAATAGAGAGAGACAAACTGAAATATTTAAGGTGAATAGAGATTATGGCACAGAGTTTATGCATTGAGAGAGAGGAACAAATTGACTCACCTAGTAAAATAGAGATTGATAATTATTTTGATGATATCTGCGTAAATAATAATAATTTGCCTGATGTTTTAATGAGTTAAATGAATATGATGAGAAAATAAATTACTTGATGTTGAATAAAAACACTTACGGAGACAGAATTGAAATCACAAATGTAGACCGGTTTTATGAATCAATAGGTAATAATGGTATGAAATATGTTGATAAGGGTTATTAAACAAATGATAGCCATATGTTGCGTATCAATGAAATTGAAAAGTGTTATGTGCAGAAAAGACTAATTTTTGACGATGGAGGTTGAGTATAAACTCAATGAATGGACATTTTAAGTACTTTAGTATATGGTTAAATTACTCGGCCAATTTAGGTAATGAAGTATGGTAAATAATAATTGGATATGACGAAAATTTGTAAATAAATGTGTTAATATTAAATGTATTGTGTCATGATTATCTTGTTGTAATGTACATTATAGCTTATGTGTAACACATGTTTGTAATAAGAAAGAAGTTTATAATAATATAATAAGACGGTACTTGATTTTACTAAAATAATGAATAAGAGACAATAATGAATTTTATTTTGTAGTAAAATTAAATGTGCTTATATTAAGTGTTTTAAACAAAGGTAACCAAAGCCAAATTGTTTTGAGTGTAGGTGGCTATTAAAGTAATTTAAAAGGGTAAATTTTATTAATGAAGTAAAATTAATTCTGGTATGAATTGGTACAAAATTAGTGGTTGATAAATATGTTAACTAAAAGATTTAGAGAAATTGAAAATTGAAGTAAGCACATGTGTCAGTATGTGGTAAGCAGAATGTTTAGACTGAATGAGTGTTATAACAGTGTTTATGAAAACAAGTCTGGCACACAACTGTTTATATAAACAGGTAGGTGGTCTGTTGTGACTAATGTCTACAGTCATGCTGAGTTGACAATAACAAAAATGTTGTATTCTGCTGAATCATTGCCAGTAGGAAAATCCTATTAAGAAATAAAAGAAACACTAGATGTGATGGAATTTAGGTAATATTTTTATGTAGGATCATTTTGAAAATGTAATTAATTTTGAGATTGCTAATTAAATAAAATTAAATTAATTTGGTAATTATATAAATAGAAAAGGTAAATTTTGATGAATTCAAATCTGTTTTGATCCGAATGTTGACTGTAATTATAAAGGAAATGCTAATTGATGAAAAACAATGATTGAAATATTCATTTAAAATTGAAAACTGAAAGAACGTTCAAGTGGAGATAGTGTTTGGGAAAATAAGATGTACATATAACTGTTTATATAATAGAAATTATATATTCACTAATAGAAATTAAGGATAACTTGTATAATTGATGTGTTATTTTGGCTGGGCAATATTGTATGGGGAACGTTATTTAATTTGACTGGAACATATATGTACTACTGTAAACCTATATTGTTTTGTTAACACTGTATTTTCTAGGGTTAAGATATATTTTATAATAAAAAATGAACCAGTTCTTTGAAAATGAACCAGTACGGCTAAGAGGAAACAAATCAGTTGGTGGATATGGAATAATGGAAAGCCATTTATTGATGTTTTAATTAAATGTTTCAGAGTCAGGTGATACTGTGGCGGGTATCTGTCCGAGCTTATGGTGTTGGGATCTCGAACAGAGAAGTCCAGTAAGATCGGATGGGTGCTGCCACAGTCACCAGACTAGGGGGGTAAGTACCCATGATTATAGTAAAGAGTTCAGGGGGGTTGTGGCACCATATCCCCACTGATCCTCTTAGGTTTTAGGCAATGAGAGTTTGTAGGCTTCGGCCTTCAATCTCTTATTGGGGGGGGGGGGTATTGTAACGGTACAGAATTGTGTACTACCCCAGTTTAAATTTTATTTTATATCAATTCAGTTTTAATTTTCAATTGTTAGCTTCCACCTGTAAGGTGCCCCAGTTTAACCAGCAACACACTTTTAGCAAAAACAACTGTCTAGACAACTAGACTAGACGTATTACGTAACTGCCCCAGCAGCAGTCCTTGTGAATCACAGTATGCAGTTTGTCACCACAGGAGTAACAACAGACAGCCAGCAGCAGCATACAGTGCAGCTAAAAGTTAAACGGTGGCCTCGGGTGCAAGATAGGCCGTAATTTATATTCGGCCTATCTATTAAACTATCTCATAAAAGCAATAAGTGTAAAAAACTCTCATAAAAAGTGTATAAACAGTATAACGCGCGGCCAGCCTACAACAACATCTAAGTGAAAAAAGTTACGTCGGCCGACTTTCTCATATTCATAATGTGGAACCAGTGAACCACTTAGTTAAAATTTAATTAAACAAAAGAAACAGTAAACTCAGTACCAACGACGTGCGAGATGGGCCAAAAACATTATCGGTCCATCCAGTACAATAACGGTATAAGTGTGTGAAACATTGAAGTGCGAAGTGCTTGAGTAAACGTTATTTTACACGCGCGGTGGTTTAAACAACGAGAACTTCTCAGGATTTGGTTAAGTACCAATAAACCCTGAATTAAAGATTTCTAATAAAATATTCAATTACTATCTAATAAAAGTTTAAAGAGCTCTAATAAAGAAAACGTATTGGTTCATATGGCAAATAAGTAATTTGTAAGAGGTGTGACAGTACAAAAAAGTCTGATATAAAAAGTATGGTATGCAAGGTAGTAAATTATGGTATTTCGATGTTTTTAAATTCATATCTATGGGTAATACGATTTCCCTTGGTTTTTGCCTACAACGAAGCAGTTCCGAGCGAACAAAATAATTTCAAGGACAGCAGTGTACGTGCAGATAAAAAGACTTATAATGGTTACAGCCGCCAGTAACGGCGCTACATGCTCCCGTTTCATTGGCCAACAACGCCAAACGTCATTAAAACAACAATGACGTGATTAAAATACGTAACTAACAAGGCGATTATATAACAAGAGACAAAGAACGATGACGTTTACTCACACACACATACGTAAAATTTGCATAATTTTCGCCCCAGTCTTCAGAACATCACCATGGCAGTAACACGTTAAAAGTGTGCTGGCCTAAAATAGCCAGCTAGTGTTATATTTGAATTAACAAAATGTAATCACAAGTAACAGTGTTAACGAGTAATTATAACCACCATGTAAATTCAGTGTAAAAGACAGACGAAAGCTAGATATACAACGTCTGACCCAGTCTGCAGAAATTCATCATGGCGATAACACGCTAACAATTGTGCTGGCCTGAATTATTTAGTTTAAGTGATTTAAAATATTAATAATGTAATCAAAATGTAAACCAGTGTTAACTACAAAAAATCTAGACAGTGTGAAGTAATATTTTCAAAAGTAAATGTAGAATCAGTGTATTCAGAAAGATGTTACCTCTCCGTTTTTGGAATCAACATGTGACGCTACTAGAACTTCCAGACTATTTAACCAGGGAAGTGACAAACCCAAAATTTAATTAAAGAGCTCTTTTATTCGAAATTGCCGATATTATGTGTACACAAATGAAAGTAAATTTAAAAAATTGTATGTATGGATGAGAGAGCGAGAGAAGTGCGTGAACGTTAGATGTCGACTTCTAAATGGGGTTGGTTTGCGGTAGTGATAAGTAAATAGCGTACAGGTCAATTAACCATGAAACTAATGCACATTACATAATTAGAATTTGATGAATTAATGTTTGATAGAACATAAAGAAGTTTTATAACAAAGAGCCAGTATAAGTATTGGCCGCCATATTAAAATGTTATTATGTGTACACGCTTAACCAAAATTACTGAATAAATTAGGATTGATGGTAACTGTTTTCAATAAACGTATTCTCATTTCTGTGACCATCTCTGTCAGCAATCTCGCTGAGTCGAATCCTTGGACCCTAGGTAAAAATAAGAGTAACAAGATTGAAACAACCAGATTCACAAATTATGGTAAGTACAATAATTATGGTGTACGTGACCCACGTGCTTCATTCAAGTAATGTAAATAGAGATGAAGATAGGTTACTGGATATTTCTTATTACAAATATATTTATATTTATCATTCAAATAGAGTGATCAGTCACAAATGGCTGCCCAAACTGGTGACTATATAAAATATATTAATGTATTTTATATAATAAGCCTGAATGGTGGCAGAGTGGACATTGAAAATGAGAATACGGTTGTAGGTTAGGTGGTAACGATAATAAAGCGACAAACCATTAACAAATTTTATATAATGGCAGAAAATAAAGAAAATATTTCTTTATTAAGCATAACTGACAGTACGAGTAACAGTCAAATAAGTATGACAGAATCAATAGTAGTGAGTGAAGGAGTTGTTCACTCAACACCAGTCCCAAATAACAGGGCTGAAAATAACGAAATTATGAAAATGATGCAAATGCTGTTTAGTGAACAAAAAAGCGAAATTAGAGGAATCCAGAATAATTTTAATGTAAAATTTGACGAAATAAAAAACTAAATCAAAAAACAAAATTTTAATTTTGATAAACGAATTGATGAAAGGCATGCACGTTTCGATAAAACGGAAGAGAAAATAGTTGCATTAGTTAATGAGAAGTTTGATAGACAAAAGAATAAAGTAGATGAAAATTACGAGAGTAAAATGGGGGTAGAGAATAGTAGAGAATCAAATAAATTGAATGAAAATAAAGACAAGGTAAGTAGTGGTGAGAATTATGATAATAGAATTAAAAATATGGTGTTAGAAAATAATTGTGTGAATATTGAGAGTGGTGATAAAAGTATACTGGGAGTAGAATTTGATAATGAAGTGATAAAAAGTGTTGATGAATTAGAGAGAAAGTATAGAGAGAATTTACAGATAAAGGGGTTGCAGGGGGTAAATTTTTCCCGTAATGTTGTAGTGGGGGGTGAAGAAATGGCTTCACGTGAATATGTGAAAGACGATAGGTCTACAGATAAATTTCCCTTGGTTTTTTGTGCACTTCATAGGTGGTGCCATAATGATGAATTAATGTCCCCTGCATATTTTGAGAGAGAGTGTGTAGCTTGGTATGATGGTGAGAAATGTTTGGAGAGAGAGAGAAAGAGAGAAATAGAGGTATTTAAAGTAAAGAGAAATTATGAAGAATTCATGGAAAGGCTAGGCATAGAGAGAAATAATAATGATAATGAGTACTTACCTTACAATGACATTGAGATAGCAGTAGATGAGGTTAACAATGATAATATAACTTACCTAATGTTAACAGATAATACCAACGGAGACTGGACAAAATTGACCAATATTGAACAGGTATATGAACCAACAGAAGTGATAATGAATGACATAGAAATAAGAGATTATTATAATAATAATAATAATAATAAATTTGATATAAATAAGAATGATCTATGTTACAAATATGTTAGACTATTATTCGACGATATGGGGTAATTGTTTATTGTTCATGAACATTTAATGATGTGAATAATATGGTGTTGAAGTGCATTGTCTTATGGAACGATTTGTGGTTAATGATAAGAAATAATAAGTTGGACTGTATATTCTTTTATGTGTAGATGTTATTATGTTAAGTGTATTTGTGTACTTTGCTGTTGTGTATTTTATGTATTTTTTGTGGGTAAACTATATACTGTGAAATTTTAAATAATTTAAGGAAGTTTAATAATGATTTTGAAAGGATATTATGGAATTTAGATTCTACAGGGTTAGTAAATGATTATGCAGGTAATAGATTTGGATATTGAGAGGTATTGTTGTTAGTAGATAAGTGATAAATTTTCTAATGGTATATTAAGTTGAAATGTTGTAAAGAGTTTGGGTAATAGTGATAAATCAGGGCATTGGAGTTACTTGAATAGAGTTAATGGGAGTTAGGGAAAATAAAGTGCTGAGATGCTGATAATATATAAAGAGGTGTTAGATATTTTAGGGACACAGTGGTTAGTGATTATATAAGTAGAGTTGAGTAATGTGCATGGTAATTATATTTGTTGTTGATGGTGATATTTTGTAATAAGGGTATTGGTGTAGGAGTCTGCAACGAGAGATGTTGAGACAGGAAGGGACCGTTTAGCGCCGGAAAGGGTTACCTGAAAGGGTCAGGAACCGATAAGGGAATGAGTTGGTTAGAGGGAATACACACATACTAGTACAAAAATGAGCGGTGCCAGAGGTTTTAAATGGGATTTTTGAAGGGGGTTATTATTGAGATATTGGTGTCATATTATATTAATGGTTAGAAGTGGTTGTTAGCTAAAAAGAGGTGAGTAAGGTTAGGTTGACACATGCCAAAATAAGAGATAGAAAATAGTGAACAATAGAGAGTCACCAAAACTAGATAGGGATAAAAGGGTTAGAAAAGGAAAATTCATGGTAGAAAGCCAATGTAACAGAGGGATTGATGATAAATTTGAAATTTTTGTATAGAATCTAAATGAATGTTAAATAATAAAAGTTAATCGAAAGTTGATAAAGTTCTGCTACCAGTTATGTAAATATGAATTAAGTAATGTGAATTGTTCAATGTTAGTGTTTAATGCTTATGATGTACAATGTTTTATTGTGTTTTATTATGTCAACAATAGTGTGTGTGGATAGGAGGTTACTACCAGGATAGTAACGATTATAATATTAAAATTTTGTAAAGTTGTCCATTCTCTAGAAATGATTCTGTTATAAAGAAAGTTAAACATAAGAAAAGATCGTAAAGAAAGTATAAAGCTTTAAAGTTGTTTGCCATGATATAGATATTGTAAGATTATATGAAGTAAAATATTAGGGTTAATGGTTGTTGCTAAAGCAGTAAAGTACATTTTTGTTTAGGTTAAGAGCAATTGTTTTCATGTGATAAAGAGAATGAATATAATTGACAGAAGTCAGAAATGTGTACTAGATACCGGATTGTTAAAAGAGCAGGAATTTTCTGTCTTAATTCTTGATATACATTGTTTGCAACTTGTAAAATTAAGCAAACCAATGCCCCAAAACGCAAACCAACGTACTAAGAGGAAACATATCAGTTGTGGATATGGATATAGAGAAGGCCACTATTTTAAAATTTGTATTGGATGTTTCAGAGTTTTATGGTGTGGTGACCGCGGTCCTGAGCTGGCCGGTGCGTCAGAACAGGAGCGTAAAGTGCCTCATGGCCTTATGGTGTAGGGATCTCTCTGGAGAAGTCCAGTAAGGTCAGAAGGTGCGAACCTCATCATTGGACCAAGGGTAAGTGATTGAATTTTTTTATAGTAACACTACAGGGGGTTATGGCTCCATATCTGGGCTGATCCTTTTAGAGAGGTGTGAATGAGTCAATGAAAGTTTTTGTGTCTCGACACAAAACCTTTCATTGAGGGGGTTTTGTGACAGTACAAAAAAGTCTGATATAAAAAGTATGGTATGCAAGGTAGTAAATTATGGTATTTCGATGTTTTTAAAGTCATTTCTATGGGTAATACGATTTCCCTTGGTTTTTGCCTACAACGACGCAGTTCCGAGACAACAAAATAATTTCAAAGACAGCAGTGTACGTGCAGATAAAAAGACTTATAATGGTTACAGCCGCCAGTAACGGCGCTACATGCTCCAGTTTCATTGGCCAACAACGTCAAACGTCATTAAAACAACAATGACGTGATTAAAATACGTAACTAACAAGGCGATTATATAACAAGAGACAAAGAACAATGACGTTTACTCACACACACATACGTAAAATTTGCATAATTTTCACCCCAGTCTTCAGAACATCACCATGGCAGTAACACGTTAAAAGTGTGCTGGCCTAAAATAGCCAGCTAGTGTTATATTTGAATTAACAAAATGTAATCACAAGTAACAGTGTTAACGAGTAATTATAACCACCATGTAAATTCAGTGTAAAAGACAGACGAAAGCTAGATATACAACGTCTGACCCAGTCTGCAGAAATTCATCATGGCGATAACACTCTAACAATTGTGCTGGCCTGAATTAGTCAGTTTAAGTGACTTAAAATATTAATAATGTAATCAAAATGTAAACCAGTGTTAACTACAAAAAATCTAGACAGTGTGAAGTAATATTTTCAAAAGTAAATGTAGAATCAGTGTATTCAGAAAGATGTTACCTCTCCGTTTTTGGAATCAACATGTGACGCTACTAGAACTTCCAGACTATTTAACCAGGGAAGTGACAAACCCAAAATTTAATTAAAGAGCTCTTTTATTCGAAATTGCCGATATTATGTGTACACAAATGAAAGTAAATTTAAAAAATTGTATGTATGGATGAGAGAGCGAGAGAAGTGCGTGAACGTTAGATGTCGACTTCTAAATGGGGTTGGTTTGCGGTAGTGATAAGTAAATAGCGTACAGGTCAATTAACCATGAAACTAATGCATATTACATAATTAGAATTTGATGAATTAATGTTTGATAGAACATAAAGAAGTTTTATAACAAAGAGCCAGTATAAGTAATGGCCGCCATATTAAAATGTTATTATGTGTACACGCTTAACCAAAATTACTGAATAAATTAGGATTGATGGTAACTGTTTTCAATAAACGTATTCTCATTTCTGTGACCATCTCTGTCAGCAATCTCGCTGAGTCGAATCCTTGGACCCTAGGTAAAAATAAGAGTAACAAGATTGAAACAACCAGATTCACAAATTATGGTAAGTACAATAATTATGGTGTACGTGACCCACGTGCTTCATTCAAGTAATGTAAATAGAGATGAAGATAGGTTACTGGATATTTCTTATTACAAATATATTTATATTTATCATTCAAATAGAGTGATCAGTCACAAATGGCTGCCCAAACTGGTGACTATATAAAATATATTAATGTATTTTATATAATAAGCCTGAATGGTGGCAGAGTGGACATTGAAAATGAGAATACGGTTGTAGGTTAGGTGGTAACGATAATAAAGCGACAAACCATTAACAAATTTTATATAATGGCAGAAAATAAAGAAAATATTTCTTTATTAAGCATAACTGACAGTACGAGTAACAGTCAAATAAGTATGACAGAATCAATAGTAGTGAGTGAAGGAGTTGTTCACTCAACACCAGTCCCAAATAACAGGGCTGAAAATAACGAAATTATGAAAATGATGCAAATGCTGTTTAGTGAACAAAAAAGCGAAATTAGAGGAATCCAGAATAATTTTAATGTAAAATTTGACGAAATAAAAAACTAAATCAAAAAACAAAATTTTAATTTTGATAAACGAATTGATGAAAGGCATGCACGTTTCGATAAAACGGAAGAGAAAATAGTTGCATTAGTTAATGAGAAGTTAGATAGACAAAAGAATAAAGTAGATGAAAATTACGAGAGTAAAATGGGGGTAGAGAATAGTAGAGAATCAAATAAATTGAATGAAAATAAAGACAAGGTAAGTAGTGGTGAGAATTATGATAATAGAATTAAAAATATGGTGTTAGAAAATAATTGTGTGAATATTGAGAGTGGTGATAAAAGTATACTGGGAGTAGAATTTGATAATGAAGTGATAAAAAGTGTTGATGAATTAGAGAGAAAGTATAGAGAGAATTTACAGATAAAGGGGTTGCAGGGGGTAAATTTTTCCCGTAATGTTGTAGTGGGGGGTGAAGAAATGGCTTCACGTGAATATGTGAAAGACGATAGGTCTACAGATAAATTTCCCTTGGTTTTTTGTGCACTTCATAGGTGGTGCCATAATGATGAATTAATGTCCCCTGCATATTTTGAGAGAGAGTGTGTAGCTTGGTATGATGGTGAGAAATGTTTGGAGAGAGAGAGAAAGAGAGAAATAGAGGTATTTAAAGTAAAGAGAAATTATGAAGAATTCATAGAAAGGCTAGGCATAGAGAGAAATAATAATGATAATGAGTACTTACCTTACAATGACATTGAGATAGCAGTAGATGAGGTTAACAATGATAATATAACTTACCTAATGTTAACAGATAATACCAACGGAGACTGGACAAAATTGACCAATATTGAACAGGTATATGAGCCAACAGAAGTGATAATGAATGACATAGAAATAAGAGATAATAATAATAATAATAAATTTGATATAAATAAGAATGATCTATGTTACAAATATGTTAGACTATTATTCGACGATATGGGGTAATTGTTTATTGTTCATGAACATTTAATGATGTGAATAATATGGTGTTGAAGTGCATTGTCTTATGGAACGATTTGTGGTTAATGATAAGAAATAATAAGTTGGACTGTATATTCTTTTATGTGTAGATGTTATTATGTTAAGTGTATTTGTGTACTTTGCTGTTGTGTATTTTATGTATTTTTTGTGGGTAAACTATATACTGTGAAATTTTAAATAATTTAAGGAAGTTTAATAATGATTTTGAAAGGATATTATGGAATTTAGATTCTAAAGGGTTAGTAAATGATTATGCAGGTAATAGATTTGGATATTGAGAGGTATTGTTGTTAGTAGATAAGTGATAAATTTTCTAATGGTATATTAAGTTGAAATGTTGTAAAGAGTTTGGGTAATAGTGATAAATCAGGGCATTGGAGTTACTTGAATAGAGTTAATGGGAGTTAGGGAAAATAAAGTGCTGAGATGCTGATAATATATAAAGAGGTGTTAGATATTTTAGGGACACAGTGGTTAGTGATTATATAAGTAGAGTTGAGTAATGTGCATGGTAATTATATTTGTTGTTGATGGTGATATTTTGTAATAAGGGTATTGGTGTAGGAGTCTGCAACGAGAGATGTTGAGACAGGAAGGGACCGTTTAGCGCCGGAAAGGGTTACCTGAAAGGGTCAGGAACCGATAAGGGAATGAGTTGGTTAGAGGGAATACACACATACTAGTACAAAAATGAGCGGTGCCAGAGGTTTTAAATGGGATTTGTGAAGGGGGTTATTATTGAGATATTGGTGTCATATTATATTAATGGTTAGAAGTGGTTGTTAGCTAAAAAGAGGTGAGTAAGGTTAGGTTGACACATGCCAAAATAAGAGATAGAAAATAGTGAACAATAGAGAGTCACCAAAACTAGATAGGGATAAAAGGGTTAGAAAAGGAAAATTCATGGTAGAAAGGCAATGTAACAGAGGGATTGATGATAAATTTGAAATTTTTGTATAGAATCTAAATGAATGTTAAATAATAAAAGTTAATCGAAAGTTGATAAAGTTCTGCTACCAGTTATGTAAATATGAATTAAGTAATGTGAATTGTTCAATGTTAGTGTTTAATGCTTATGATGTACAATGTTTTATTGTGTTTTATTATGTCAACAATAGTGTGTGTGGATAGGAGGTTACTACCAGGATAGTAACGATTATAATATTAAAATTTTGTAAAGTTGTCCATTCTCTAGAAATGATTCTGTTATAAAGAAAGTTAAACATAAGAAAAGATCGTAAAGAAAGTATAAAGCTTTAAAGTTGTTTGCCATGATATAGATATTGTAAGATTATATGAAGTAAAATATTAGGGTTAATGGTTGTTGCTAAAGCAGTAAAAGTACATTTTTGTTTAGGTTAAGAGCAATTGTTTTCATGTGATAAAGAGAATGAATATAATTGACAGAAGTCAGAAATGTGTACTAGATACCGGATTGTTAAAAGAGCAGGAATTTTCTGTCTTAATTCTTGATATACATTGTTTGCAACTTGTAAAATTAAGCAAACCAATGCCCCAAAACGCAAACCAACGTACTAAGAGGAAACATATCAGTTGTGGATATGGATATAGAGAAGGCCACTATTTTAAAATTTGTATTGGATGTTTCAGAGTTTTATGGTGTGGTGACCGCGGTCCTGAGCTGGCCGGTGCGTCAGAACAGGAGCGTAAAGTGCCTCATGGCCTTATGGTGTAGGGATCTCTCTGGAGAAGTCCAGTAAGGTCAGAAGGTGCGAACCTCATCATTGGACCAAGGGTAAGTGATTGAATTTTTTTATAGTAACACTACAGGGGGTTATGGCTCCATATCTGGGCTGATCCTTTTAGAGAGGTGTGAATGAGTCAATGAAAGTTTTTGTGTCTCGACACAAAACCTTTCATTGAGGGGGTTTTGTGACAGTACAAAAAAGTCTGATATAAAAAGTATGGTATGCAAGGTAGTAAATTATGGTATTTCGATGTTTTTAAAGTCATTTCTATGGGTAATACGATTTCCCTTGGTTTTTGCCTACAACGACGCAGTTCCGAGACAACAAAATAATTTCAAAGACAGCAGTGTACGTGCAGATAAAAAGACTTATAATGGTTACAGCCGCCAGTAACGGCGCTACATGCTCCAGTTTCATTGGCCAACAACGTCAAACGTCATTAAAACAACAATGACATGATTAAAATACGTAACTAACAAGGCGATTATATAACAAGAGACAAAGAACAATGACGTTTACTCACACACACATACGTAAAATTTGCATAATTTTCACCCCAGTCTTCAGAACATCACCATGGCAGTAACACGTTAAAAGTGTCTGGCCTAAAATAGCCAGCTAGTGTTATATTTGAATTAACAAAATGTAATCACAAGTAACAGTGTTAACGAGTAATTATAACCACCATGTAAATTCAGTGTAAAAGACAGACGAAAGCTAGATATACAACGTCTGACCCAGTCTGCAGAAATTCATCATGGCGATAACACTCTAACAATTGTGCTGGCCTGAATTAGTCAGTTTAAGTGACTTAAAATATTAATAATGTAATCAAAATGTAAACCAGTGTTAACTACAAAAAATCTAGACAGTGTGAAGTAATATTTTCAAAAGTAAATGTAGAATCAGTGTATTCAGAAAGATGTTACCTCTCCGTTTTTGGAATCAACATGTGACGCTACTAGAACTTCCAGACTATTTAACCAGGGAAGTGACAAACCCAAAATTTAATTAAAGAGCTCTTTTATTCGAAATTGCCGATATTATGTGTACACAAATGAAAGTAAATTAAAAAAATTGTATGTATGGATGAGAGAGCGAGAGAAGTGCGTGAACGTTAGATGTCGACTTCTAAATGGGGTTGGTTTGCGGTAGTGATAAGTAAATGGCGTACAGGTCAATTAACCATGAAACTAATGCATATTACATAATTAGAATTTGATGAATTAATGTTTGATAGAACATAAAGAAGTTTTATAACAAAGAGCCAGTATAAGTAATGGCCGCCATATTAAAATGTTATTATGTGTACACGCTTAACCAAAATTATTGAATAAATTAGGATTGATGGTAACTGTTTTCAATAAACGTATTCTCATTTCTGTGACCATCTCTGTCAGCAATCTCGCTGAATCGAATCCTTGGACCCTAGGTAAAAATAAGAGTAACAAGATTGAAACAACCAGATTCACAAATTATGGTAAGTACAATAATTATGGTGTACGTGACCCACGTGCTTCATTCAAGTAATGTAAATAGAGATGAAGATAGGTTACTGGATATTTCTTATTACAAATATATTTATATTTATCATTCAAATAGAGTGATCAGTCACAGAGGCTAGAATTAAGAAGTATTCCATTGGTTAATCAGTGTGATTTTATAATACTATATTATTTGTTATTGATGCCATGTATTTTTAAATTATCATCAAAGTAAACCAAAACGAAATAACTGACTTGTTTAATAAACTAGAAGCATTTGTTTTAACATAAATTGTGTATGTATATGTGTACTGATAACCTTCAAATAATCCTTTCTGCAGCTGTGTTCGTCTGTACGACTCTGGAATAGAACCCTAAGGTAAGAGTCTTAATATATATTTGATAGAATTAATATTGTTTCATTGGCCCCGAACTAGGGACTCGAGAGTATTTTATTATTTGCACTAATTAATATTGTTTCAATGACACCAGTTTCCAGATTATCCAGTATATTTACATTATAATAGATTATATATATTAAGATATAAGTATATATAGATGTGTTGATACTCGAGTCGAGTATATGTAGATATGATGTTATTGTTGATGATTATTATTAGATATAATTATTAAAATTGGGTGATTGGAATTAATGTTCACGTTTATAGTCTGTGGTTTAAAAGAGTATTTATCACTTCACTGTGTCAACCTCCCGACTTACCATCCGTGGATAACTTCACTATTCTCGATGGCGACTTCTTTTACTGTGAACACACTTGACATACATACATAGATATTCCTTTTGAATATCGCAAAGAATGCACATAAACAATACAATAAATTAAATGTTCAATTGTAAGTTGAATGATATCAGTAATTCAAATACTACCGCCACCTTATGAGAGAACTGTTTATAAAAAAAATTAAATTACTGCTTCTATTTTATAGAAATTAAAACTCTGATTCCACTGATAATAAACTGAGGCTTTATTGACAATGATTAAATTCAGTAAACTCTTTTAAAACAATTAATAAGATATTTTTACAACAATAACAAATTTAAACAAATATTGAGATCTCTGTATCTCAAGGCTGGTAACACTGTTGTAAGGTACAATATTATTGTGAACGAGGTTAGGTTCACTTTAGTCAATTATATTACCAATTTAGTGAGTTCTTTGAAGATACATGATACCAGATATAAAGATGTGAGTTTGAATAACAATATTTACTTATCTATTATTATAACAAAAGAACAAAAATTTAAAATTATTAAACTCGGTACGATAGCCGATAATATCGTACTATCGTACGTTATGCAAAAGTATATAGCAGTTAAGGTCGACACGTGCCTTGAGCGTTGCACTGTTAAAATTATTATTATTATTAATTCATTAATTAGCAGAACCATGTACTGGAAAGAGAAAAAATCTAAAGAAAAAAACTCTTATTATTGCTTTCATTTCAGTAAAATCATTCAAGAACAGAATTGTTTCTTTGTGACAAAAATATATTCTTCGGTTCTAGGTTAGTTTGCCTAGTAACACGTAAGTGGTTATTTAGAATAAGTAATGTTATTTATAAAATTCTTAATGATATAGTTACAAACATTTTATTTATAAATCATTTGATGTGTAATTATCAGTTATGAAAATATTTGGACAAGAAAATAATAATTTATTAATTCAAAAGTTATAGTCAAGTAAGCGACTATATTGATTTAATGATGAGCGGTATCTAAATTTAATTCCGCCTTTTTCAATTATTCTTTAAATGAAAAATAATTATTCTTGAATTAATTATTGTCATTGGATTGTGCTACAACTTGTTTATTAAATTCTGATAATTGTCCATCATTGTTTATATACGCACTCAAGCGTTACGACTAGTGCAGTCCAAAACAATATTTTTCGTTCATCAACGAAAAATTATTATTTTCATTAATTTCTTTAAAATAATTAAAAGATTGTACTCCCTGATTGAATACACAAAACATGACCCTTATTATACACTGGTCATGTTAATTCACTGTTCACTTAATTCACTGGAC